>OY720308.1:13805891-15055891 GCA_963082785.1 Philonthus spinipes | reverse complement strand
GCAAATGAGGCTACAAAAAATATTTGCAGTGCTTTCGGTGAAAAATAAGACTTTTTCAAATGGCCGCCATTTTGTTAGATTTCAACCAATTTCATTGAACGATTGAACGCCAACTTGATTTTATTCCAGATGACAACAAGAAGCCCAGAAGTGTTTCCGGTGAAGCAACGTCATAGTAAAATTCGTAGAAACGTTCTGTTTGGATATTCCGAAAATTTGTTTTTTTTTCACTATAAAAACTAAAAAAATAGTATTTTTTTGCTCGGCCGCTACGGACGATTACATTGAACAAAAGGCCGAGCAAAAATATATTTTTTTTTAGTTTTTATAGTGAAAAAAACAAATTTTCAGAAACAAAACGTTTCTACGAGTTTTACTTTTGCCGCAAAAAAACAAAGTTTACACATTTTAGGCTCTAAAATGACAATATATACTCTTAAGTAAATTAAACAAGTGAAAGAATTTAAATACTTGGGAGTGATAATACAACAAAATGGCAAACAAGAACAAGACATAACCAAAAGAATTGAGAAAGCAGCAAAATTGTATTATACACTAAACCAAAGATTTATAAGAAAAAAAGAAATATCACAAAAAACAAAATTAACAGTTTTCAAAACCATATATTTACCGATATTGACATATGGATGTGAAACATGGACACTCCATAAAAAGACAAAAAGCAAAATCCAAGCAGCGGAAATGAAATTTCTACGAGGAATAAAGGGCATAACTAGAAGAGATAGAATAAGAAATGTGGACGTAAGAAGAGAATTGAATACAAAGGATGTACAAAAATACGTCGAAGAAAGGCAACTGGGATGGTAGGGATATATACAGAGGATGAAGAAAATAATTCCTGTAAAGCAAATATGGGAAGCAAGGACAACTACAAATAAAGGAAGAGAAAGACCAATAGAAAACTGGGAGAACAGCGTAACAAAAGCACTACAAGAAAGAGGAATAAACATAAGAGAAGCAGAAAAAATGGCTAAAGACAGAAACAACTGGAGGAGAGCCATTAAGAAATAGACAATGAAGAAAAACCCCGACACCAATTGGTAAAAGGAGACATCGATTATATATATATATATATATATATATAACTTAGTTTCAAAAATGTATTGAAAAACAACATTAATTCCTACTAGACCTTATACATGTGAATTTGATAGTTGTGTACGACCGAACTTGCGATTAAAATATTTTATTTATTTATTTAGTCTTATATAACATCGTTATATGTTCCTCTCTACTTCTTAGTGTGAGGTGTTAGAATATGTCATGGATTTTAAAACGATTATTTTTCATTCTAAACAAGAGCCGACGAGTTTTTTTTGTTTTAAATTAATAATATTTTTTTCTTGCTTCTTACAATTCCAATGTAGAAAAGTAATTCTCGTTCCACTTCTCCCTAGCGATGGCTTTAGCGACTGTGTAAGTGTGCATGTCGGTGTTGAAATGAAACCACGGCAAATTTGAGCTCCATTCTATATCGACTTTAACGTCGTGCAAAGCGTTGCTGTTGTCCTTCATTTTTCCATCGTAAACAATCCGCCAGCGCCTCATGGGCTCGACCGGGATGATTTTGATGCCGTTCGCTTCGTAAGCTGTATCGCTCTCTAGCTCAACCAACGAGGAGGTCGTCGGCAAATGGGGCGACCTGAGCACGCCGATGCCCTCCAATTTCAGAAAGCTGAAACTGTCCGACAGGCCTTTTCCGCGCCGCGTCAGGCCCACTATGAAATAGTTGCATTTCGGATCGCAACCGTTGAAATATACACTGTCTATTGGCTGAAAATAAAAAAATAGATCTGTCTTTGGAAAGTAATTATTTTGTCTCTCCTCAAATTTGTGCATAATTCGTGCTACTGTCATCTTATTTTTCATGGTAACCCAAGAAGTTAATCTGACAGTAGCAAAAACTGGGAGCAGGGTACGTATTACTAAAATTGTTCGAACGTATGAAATCTGTCATTTAGATAGGAATTTAAATGAGAATTTGACAGTTGTGTACGAACGATTTCAAGAATAAGGCCCCAGATCACAAGAGAGGGGAAGGAAGTTATCATTAGAGTTAGTGATAGAAAAAGTAGTAATCAAAAATTTACATTCCAACGATATGAATAATCGATTTAAATATTTTTCAAAATACAGGGTGTCTCAGCGTGCGCGCCGAGTAGCTTTACGTCTACATGGTTTATTTTTTTCAAAATCGGCTTTCGCAGGCCTATGTGGATCTATTAGGACCACATTTTAAAATTAGTATCAAACATACAGGGTGTCCCATAAAAGCATGGCGTATCATAGTTATATTTTTTCTAATGGAATGACCCATATTTTATATTTTTTTCAGATTCTACATCAAAAATAAAGTTAACTTTCATAATATGTTAGATAGGCCTATGAGATATAGGGTGTGCCATTTAAAATAAGCACGAAATTTGACCTTGAATGTGTTTCTGGAGTTACGTTAAATTATCAAAACATCTTAAGATTTTAAATTCCTGTAAATAGCCTAAAATATTTACCCATTAGTCTAATATACTGGTACAAAATTTCATCTGTTTTCATTCATCCATTAGAGAGTTATGATTTTTTTTCGAAACGTCAATTTTTTCAAAAATATTTTAATATTTCAAAAATTATTAGGTTTAGGCATATGAATATATTATGAAAGTTAACTTTATTTTTGATGTAGAATCTGAAAAAAATATAAAATATGGGTCATTCCATTAGAAAAAATATAACTATGATACGCCGTGCTTTTATGGGACACCCTGTATGTTTGAAACTAATTTTAGAATGTGGTCCTAATAGACATACATAGGCCTGCGAAAGCCGATTTTGAAAAAAATAAACCATTTAGCCGTAAAGCTACTCGGCGCGCACGCTGAGACACCCTGTATAATTAAAACAATGCGAAATAATTATACATACAAAGTTAACTTTTAATTCATGTGTTAAAAAAATCGCGACACAATGCCACTAATATTACGATACCCCAGCACCACTGATGTAATAGAATGAGATGGAAATATGCCAATAAAAGTTATTTTTTATTATTACGAAATCGCTAGGAACATTTAATGATAGTATTGTGGAGGCTTCTACTTCGTTATACATGTTATTTCACAATAAAACACTTATTACTTTGTTTGCATGTTTGCTTGTCAAATATGTTTGATAATGACAAGCTAAATTTGTCGAAACTGCAGTCACATAAAAATAAACAAGTGTTATACAAACAAAGTAATAAGTGTTTTATTATGGAATTTAATGATAGATTTTGTTATTTTTTTAATGAATTCTCATACTCTTTAACAGATGTTACTGTATGCAATGGCCTCCGTTAATTAAATAAATAATTTCCTCTTTCGATATAATATTCCAATTAGTTGAAAAATCGGATTTTCAACTGTGACTTGGAAATGAAAAAGAATATCAATTTGGCGGGTTAAAACAAAATCAGCTCATTGTGAAATCTACAAAACCCGGATGCATGGAAAATAACAACCATTATTCTTGTGCATAAAAAAATAATCCTTGGAGTTAAAGAACCTCAGACCTATTAGCATTTCACCTATTTTGTCAAAATTACTGGAACGCATAATAAAGGAACAATTGTGTGTCTTTATAGAAGAAAATAATATTCTACCCTCTGTTCAATCTGGTTTTAGGACAGTTATGCAACTGCCATACTAAATGTTACTAATGATATAATAAGAGCTACTGATAGAGGCCTTATATCATGCCTAATTTTAATTGACTTTAGTAGTGCTTTTGACACAATTAACCATGAGATCTTATCAGCCAAGTTAAAGTACATTGGGCTTGAACATGGCACAACTATCTAGTTTTATTCTTAAAAGAAAACAACAAGTTAAAATTGAAAATTCCTATTCCAGTCTCTCAGAAATCACTGCCAATGTTCCCCAAGGCTTAATTTTAGGTTCTATTTAATTTTCAATATACAATGGCGGCCGACCAAATGTGAACGAAGTTTATTAGCTATGTGAATATGACTTTTAGTCAGGAGCGTCGCGTTTGTGCGAAAACAAACATTTGAATGACAGATTTATAAAAGTCATCCAAAAATATGCCTAGTCATCTATCTTTAGACGAGAAGAGCAGGGCAATAGCTAAACTAGTAGAAAACTGGTCTCTTAGCCGAGTGGCTGCTGATTTGAATGTAAGCAAAATCTGCATACATAATTTGAAAAGGCGATTTGAAGATTTAAGAAGGCCACCCCGAATTGGAATAGGAAGGGTATCTAATGAAGAATTCATACCTGTTACATTAGAATCCGGCACCTGCAACTTATATCGATACTCAACTCCTTTTTTTTCACTTAACCTTAACGATATCAATGAAGCCAATGAAATAATTAATAACGATCTATCAAACCTATTACATTCCGCACGGAGATATTCTCTGCTTATCAATCCAAATAAGACGTGTGCTATATTGTTAGAACCAAAAAAACAAAGTTACGACTGCAAAAGGTCTTCTAAAGATTAAACTGGATATTGTGATTATCCCCTTCGTCGATACAGCACGTAATCTCGGTTTAGTCATTGACTCAAGACTTACGCTTCAAATCTCATATATACATTTGAAGCGTAAGTCTGAGTGAATGACTAAACCGAGATTACGTACTGTTTTGACGAAGGGGATCTCGCACATACAATAACTTAAGAATGATTTACTCCAATAGATATTTTTTGCCTAAAAAATCTAAACGTCTCCCTTGTGTCACACTAGTTTTGAGTAACTTTAACTTCTGTGATGTCGTGTATGGTGATCACTGAATGTTTTTTTTTTGAGTTTAAGTGAAGTGTTTAATCACAAATTGAAAGACTGTTATTCTTTACTTCAAAATTTATTTTATGTTAGATGTACATTTCGAGACACAAAGTGCTCATTATCAATAACAACTAAATTCTTAAAACTAAGTGCACGATATATAAAGTGTATGGATTATTGGGAAAAAACGTTGATTACGCTAATTGGGTTGTCGGTATCTGCGGGATGTAGGATGGATTAAGGTTGGGTGGTTGTCGGTGGGATTACATTCTCTGTTGGGTTCTTTTCGGGTAAATAAACTATATAAGTGAAGATATTTATTACTTAAAAGAATGCGAAAAGAGGCATGTATTTCCAAAGTTTATGGAAAATAAATTTGACAAAAATTTAACAAAACTCGTGCAAAAGTGGAAAACAAGTTGGATAAAGCATGAAATCGGCAAATTGCACTCAAAAAGAACATCCCTGGAATTAGATGCACTTTGTGTCTCGAAATGTACATCTAACATAAAATAAATTGTGAAGTAAGAAATAACAGTCTTTCAATTTGTCGTGTATGGTGCTTGTTTGGATAGAGTAACAAACTGAGGATGTTGTATATCAAAGCAGGCCCACCATGAGGGAAGATATGATGTTAAGGATAAGAAATGCGATAAATTGTATATCTATGGCTGAAATATAAGCCGCTGTTTATATAAAAGAACAAAAAGTACGCAATTGTATTAAATATGACGGTGGACACTTCGAACAACTTGAAAGACATTAGTCATTCGATTGTTTAATTTTGTTATAAATTATATTAAAAACAAAAATGCCTTCAAATGTGTAATTTATAATTCGAAATATTCTTTTGTTTATAACTTTTGATAGAATCAAGATATGGACTTGCTTCACCGAATTTCTTATTTTTTCAACCTCTTTTAATTTAAGATAAGAAACATACGTCATAACATTTGAATATTTTGAAAAAAATGGTAAAACTATCTACTTTTTAACTTAGCGACAAAAGAACGTAACTTTTCTATTTTTCTAATTAAATTTATTAAGCAGGATATGTTGTTTCATATGACATTAAAATCGCATAAAAAACAAAAGTTATTTGACATTTGCTCATTACAAATTCGAACATTCCCCCACCCTTTATTTCTAGAGTAAATTTAAAAAGTTACTAACATTTTTTTATTCATAAACCCATAACGATTTCAATAAATATTGCTTTAGGATTTCTTTATTTAAACATTTTTTGAGATAATCATAGTATTATATCGTTAGTATTTATTGCGCCCCTACCGGACAACTTACGAAATTAAAAATTATTTCCAGCATTTTCTCATGACCTGTTTTATTAACAATTTTTTTTATTTGAAAGCTCTAACACTCATAGTTCCTGAGATATAGGTGACCTTTCTTATTCGAACACCCGGTACATAAGGTTCAAGGGATTAATATCTCCACTAAAACATAAAACTGTTACCTTTGCAAGATGCCTTACATTTAACATCTACAAGTTGTATAACAAACTCCCCATAACCCTTAAATCGATGAATTTATTATGTTTTAAAATAAATGAACGTGTTGGTTTATTGCTTAAAGAGCTTTCAGACTGATAAATTGATGAAACTGGCAGAATAAATTAAAGTGGACGCAAGCGCCACCTTTATTATATGTGAAACTGAGAACTTGTTTATTGTTTATTGAATAATTATTTCGCATTGTATTTTTTTTATAATATATCAAGTTTCAATTTGTAGGTTCTGGATACCCAATACGGGTAAAAGAGGATAAGATTAAGAAATAATTTGTAGGTTAAGTGGAAGAGCAGTAACAGTAATTACCTGACTAAACTTCGCCTACACTTATAAATTGTAATTAAATAAATAATTATTTTCTTTCAATCTATTAAATTGAAAATATTAAAATCTGGTTACCCACCTTCTTTTTCGTTGACAATTTCTGAGGCTTCTCCAATTCTTCCCAACGTGTTTTCGGCGTATTAAACTAAAAAAAAAAAACACTGATTAAAGATGTAAGTTTTGTTTAATATATAATTACTGCACTAAACATCTTTATAATCAAGTATTTCAACAAAATAAATTAATAAAGCGTAACTGGCGGAAAGACCATAGGTCGATAGCCTGTTCAAGCAAGCAAGAAATAAACAAATATACCATAATATATTGTAAATATATCTAAAACAAATAACTTTGAATAAAGATATTGTAGTAGTAGTAGTAAAGCGTAAGTTTAATTTAAAAAAAAATGGATAGATGTGATGCAACTGAAAAAAAATGTGTATTCACGTAATCACGAAATCTCACCTTTTTGTAGAGCAAATAACAATAAACGACGGCGGTTTTCAGCCAATAGAAACTCCCCGGCTGCTGGTAGATATTCAAGATCGCCGGCCTCTTGACGCTGGTCAGTTTCTTCACGAAGTAAACGATAAAGGCTGAAACGAAAACGGCTACCCACTGTTGGGTGGCCAACATTTTGTACGGTATCTACACCAACTTGGATCTCGCGTATTTATCTATAACCCGATAAGCACGATCGATTGATATTTACTGGAGTAATTCTGGGTTGATGATAAAAAAAATGCACTAAATTTAAACATGATTAGATTTAATCATAAACAACAACAAAAAATGATATTTGTTTCTTTCATATTATTTTAAAATAATGAGAAAGAGAGAAATAACCCAAGATTTGCTTACATTACATAAGGAATACAATTACTAATGTCATGTTTTATCAGTCTTTCTCTATATTTTAAAAAGAACGAAGCAAATATCACTTGTTTTTGTTATATCATATATAACTATAATGTAATGTAGTAATATTTTATTCCTTTCTTCACTTTTTTATTTTTATCACTATATGTACATTTCAAGCACAACGTGCTCTTTTTCAATAGTTTTTTATGTGCTTGAAATGTACATATAGTGATAAAAATAAAAAAGTGAAGAAAGGAATAAAATATTACTACATTATATCAAGAAACTTCACGTACTCACCAACAAATATCTTTCATATATAACTACTAATAACACGTTTTCCTTTCTTTCTCTTTATTCCAAAATAATAATAAAAGCGAGGCAGAATTTTTTTTTTTTAGGTCTAACAATTTGTAAATGATTGTATTTATATTAATTTAACGGGATCCCCATTTACAAAGAGTACTACAAATAATTTCACAGATTTGAAGTGATATATATGTATTATAAAATTATATAATGAACTCAGAAATAAAGATTTTCATTATTAATAACTGAGGCTTCAACTTTGTTATTCATTGTTTATCAATTTAATAAAACACTTTAAACACTAAATTATATCAAACATAGTGAACAAATGTGACTTAAAGAAGAAATTAAATTTTGGTTCGAAAGAAGAGACATCCCGTTCACATATATTAAAATCCTCCACATGGAACTTACATCATTCCTTCAACCACAATAAATAAAGATTTTCAATTAAATAAAAATTATTTGAAAATAATTAATAAATTATTTGAAAATAATTAATAAATTATTTCCACATCATATTTTCAATATAAAATGAAAACGAAGCAATTATCATTTTTTTAAAAGTAAAGAGAAAAAAAAAACGTGATATTTGTTGATTTTAGTAGTTATATAAGAATTACTAATATCACTTTTTGTTTCTCTCTTTCCCTTTATTTCAAAACAATAAAAAACGAAATAAATATTACTCTCTTCTTTTCTCTATTCTCTATCTTTAGATTCTCACTCATTATTCTAGTCAATTTATAAATATTATTTTAATCAACTTCATATAAAAGTGTTAATAACAGAACGCGAAATGTTTTGGTTCAATTTTAAATAATTGAAAACTATTTATTATTTTTTCATCCGAACGAAAAGTGAAGCTTAATTAATTTATGATTGAACCGCAATTGAAAATAAAGAATAATTTAAAATCTTTATTTATTTATTCAATTGCGGCCCAGTCTTAAATTAATTAAGTTTCACTTTTCGTTTGGATGAAAAAATAATCAATAGTTTTCAACTTAAAATTGAACCAAAACATTTCGCGTTATTATTATCACTTTTTGTTTTCTCTATCCACCTTCTGCATATAAATGCGACAGTAAAGTCTAAATTAATGCGAGGTGAAATGGTTTATGTCTGAAAGTTTGCACAACGAATGAAGGAAACTTGGGACTGATTCGCCCAGATAAATTGATTGGTAGATGAGCAGCCAAACTCAACAAGGAGTGTAAAGCCACAGAGGAAGAAATTAAATAGTAACGATTTAATGAAATTTTTGTATTTAATTTAGGCAAAAGATGGCGCTTGCGTCGTATTTAATTTATTATAAATAGTAAAGTAAAGATCTTTGTGTGTATACATACAAAGATTTTTATCAGACAGATACAATATTTATTTGCAACATTTACATATATATATACAGGGTGTCCCATTTTAATCTTTCAGGTGGAATATATCGAGACAAGTGCGCCCAATCGAAAAAGTTGTCTAATGCAAACTTTAGTGGTTTGCAGGGGGACATTAGATTCTGTTATCAATTTCACCCCTTACCCCCCAGGGGGGTGAATAACAGGGGTAACTTCTGAATCTTAAATGGGAACCCCCATTTTTTATTGTAAATTCGGAAAGTGTGAAAAAAACTATATAGGTTTTACTCAGAAACTTTTTTTGTATGGGCAACAGGTGGCGCTGTAATAGTTAATATTAGATTATTTTACACTTAATCTAGAATTGATATAAAAATGGCACCTAATGATTACAAAATAATTAGATTCCAGACATAGGCGCCCTTTGACAACTTGATGAATTGCTATTACCCTTGTACCTTTACAGACGTCTAAGTGGTGGTGGTGGTAAGTAGATTGGCTTTTTCAATTTAATTTGTTTAAACTTTTTCTCTGTAATCATTACGTGGCATTTTTGCATCAATTCTAGATTAAGTGTAAAATAATCTAATATTGACGATTACAGCGACACCTGTTGCCCATACAAAAAAGTTTCTGAGTAAAACCTATATCGTTTTTTTCACACTTTCCGAATTTACGTGGCATTTTTGCATCAATTCTAGATTAAGTGTAAAATAATCTAATATTGACGATTACAGCGCCACCTGTTGCCCATACAAAAAAAGTTTCTGAGTAAAACCTATATCGTTTTTTTCACACTTTCCGAATTTACAATAAAAAATGGGGGTTCCCATTTAAGATTCAGAAGTTACCCCTGTTATTCACCCCCCTGGGGGTGAGATTGATAACAGAATCTAATGTCCCCCTGCAAACCACTAAACTTTTCATTAGACAACTTTTTCGATTGGGCGCACTTGTCTCGATATATTTCACCTGAAAGATTAAAATGGGACAGCCTGTATATATATATATATATATAAGAATCTTTATTGTCAGTACATTATATATATATAAATATGAGAGAAATTAACAATAAATATTATTATTTTATTTAACGACAATCGGCCATCGGCGTTGCAACATTTATTTTACCGTATTTTTTTTAAATTTAACCCTACACTCTTATGGGTGTAAAGGTTTTTTTGATAATATATATATATATATTTTAAAATTTATTAAGTGACATTTATACACATAAACTATATTTAAGTTTAAGCACAAAACAAATTGAATGAAAAGTGAATATTAAGGGTTTCATTAACAAGCAATATTTAAGTTTAAGCCACAACTGAATAATCCTCGTATGGATATTAATGAATTTATAAAAGTATCCGGCTTTGACATATTTATAGAGTCTGTAAGTTCTTTGCGCCCTACACTTAGTGCAAAATAGTTTGCTTTTAAAATGTATTTTGTTAATTGTATTATTTTATTATTGTAACTATTCTTATTTTATCATATATGTATGTTACTGCATGCAATGTCCTCCGTTAATTAAATAAATAAATAATTTAAATAGAAAAGAGTATATTTGCCCGGGAAGTAGTTGTTTTAATGTGCATTTGTTTAACGTACTTACGTAACGTAAGTCAAAAGCCACAGAGCTAAATGTGGAAATAATTTATTAATTATTTTCAAATCATTTTTATTTAATAAATAAATAATTATTGATGGTTTCGTTTCGTAAGTAATATTTAACTTTAAGCCACAATTGAATAATCCTCGTATAAATGTAAAGTGGATTATTATCGAGGGTGTTGTTTCCTCAAGTAATTTAACGTATTATAAACAAATTATTATCCTACACCAATATGTGGTAGAAGGATATAAGATTATATATATATATATATAAACAAATTATTTCGGGGAAATATAAAGACGTGTTTATAAATGCAACATTTCGAAATAAATTACGACTTTACGTGTTTTATCTAAAGTCAAAAAAATATGTTTATTTGCAACCGATAGTCCACGTACTTTTTCGAAAAAAAAATCATTAAGAAAATATTCCAAGCGCAGGTTTTAACAGAGAATGTAAAAAATTTGAAATTGCCTGAACGATGAAGACATTATTTATTCTCATCTGCAGTGCTTTCGTAATTGAAGTTAAGGTAATTAAATACGCTTTTTAGTTCAACACCCGTCAAAATTTGATTTCAAATTCTTTTTCATACTATATTTATTATTATGTACCCGACACCCGAAAGAGTAAATGGGATTTTGATAATATATATTAATTATTGTGCAAAGAAAGCACTTAACCTTTTTATATGGTACTTCATCAAAATTAAAATATTGAAAATATAACATTAAAATTGAAAATGTACCACGAAGTGAACGCCTCCGAAATCCAAGAATTATTAATTATCAATTAATGAAAGAAATGTGGAAGGTAAATAAGGAACTTTCCACGTCCCTTTCGATAATTTATCATCCTCCTTTTGTCAAATCTTACTACCATTCCGCAGCCACAAATTCAACAAGCATTCGGAGCTTTTCCGTAAGGCAAATGTTACGGAAACTTAAACCCCGCAGAGATATCTAAATCCAATGAATATAAAAGTTGACGTATTTTTCTCGCATAACTCTTTTGACGTTCATTCCGGAGTTAATTAGGGTATCTTCTTTTAAAATGAAGACTTTGTAGTGGGCCAAGCGGACATTCCTGTCTTACACCACACAATCTTGAAAGCCTTCGATCTTTCTTTATTCATTTTCAACATATATCTAATTTAAATAGAAAAGAGTATTTATTCACTTGGTCACAGTTATTTAAATAAATCAAATAAAAGTGATTTAAAAATAATTAATAAATTATTCTCACATTTGTAGACCTCGTTCACTCACTTTTTATTCACTCCGCCAACCCGTGATTTGTGCACGATTTAAAATAATCATTTTTCTGTAACTGACATACCGCACACTTTGTTCACTTTTGTGTCTTACACAATACACGTACTCACTTCTTAACCACTTTTAAAGCTCCAGGTTTTTTTTAATTTGTTTATTGTTTTTATATTTTTACAAACAGTAAACAGTCAAGTTAAGGAAATAATTAAAATATAGCTGAGATTATATACCGAAATTGTTGTTTTCATATAATAATCAAAAGATTCCACCATTACTTTCTTATTGAAATTAATAGTTTCTTAAACACGATTGAGAAGGTGGCGGAAACATAGGCGGGTAATTTTCAGGTCGATTAACATGAGGTATACTTGTCCCTTGTTTACTAGTACCCAATCCGCGATCCACTCGAGCATTATTATCTGATCTACTGATCAAATAGGTGCTTGAAAACAACATATTTATAAATTTAAATAAAAATGATTTGAAAATAATTAATAAATTATTTCCACATTTAACTCTGTGACATTTTGACTTACGTTACGTAAGTACGTTAAACAAATGCACATTAAAACAACTACTTCCCGGGCAAATACCCCGCCGGACATTGAATTACATGATTTTTTTCTCGGATCAAAAATTTGTTGCATGATGCAAATTTAATTGATATGCAACAACATGTATTATGTAATACAGCCTAATAGCTCGGAAACCAATATGATTGGCTTTAATAGGTTGGAATTTGATGAGTCATGAAATTAATCATACTTATCCTACCTAATTGAAACCATCATACTGGTTATTGAGTGGTTGTATGGAAGCCCAATAGCCAATATGATGAAGGCCGTGGTTGGTTGAAAGCTTAATAGCCAACATGACGAGTTCTGAGCTAATGGACCTTGGTAGGTTGTAATATGACAAGTATGATTAATGCCATGACTATTCCAAACTATCAAGGCCAAATAGATTTGCACTCAACACATTGGCTTCCGAGCTATTGGGCTGTGATTGGTTGGTAGCGAATATGATGATTGGTTGGAAGCCTAGTAGCGAATACGATGAGTTCCGGGTTAATGGTTCGTGGTAGGCTGGAATATGATGAGTCACAGCATTATTCATACTTATCATATCCCAAGTTACAAAGACCCAATAGCCCGGAACTCATCATATTGACGACTAGGCTTCCAACCAATCATCATGTTCGCTACCAACCAATCACAGCCCAATAACTCGGAAGCCAATGTGATGAGTTCCGTGCTAGTAAGTGTCGATAGATTAAAGAGTTACCTGGTGAATCATACCGGCCATGATTATCCAATTAAATAATTACAATTTTCAGCCGAATGAAAAACCGCAAGACTTCGTAACGAAATGCAGCGACGGCCGCATCGACATCAGCGCAGAACTCTACCGGAAGCTCGTCGCGCAGGGCTCCTCCTTCCCGACCAACGTAGTCTCCGAATGCGACGTCATCTTCACAAACATAATCCAGAAACAACCGAACATCCTCGACGAGTCCAAAATGCTGCGCTTGCGCTACATCCTCAACACTTACCTAAGCGAATGCGTCCACATCTACCTCGACATAGGCAACTGTCTGTCCACGCAAATGTACCAAATCGAGCGTAAATACAAATGCTCCTATTCCGGGTACGACGATATGAAGTTTGGGGATTATTTAAACACGAAGGAATACAAGGAAATCATCAATTACAATCACCTAACCCAACCGAAGGGATTGTTATCGGGATTGCTGGATTCGGCAATTAATTTGATTGTGGAGTTGTTGCACGCGGAGAACAATTTGATTAATGGTTTGTTAGGGCAGGTTTTGGGTTTGAAAGGGTGTATTCAGAGTGTGATTGGGGTTGTGGATACGATCGTCAGGGGTGTTTATCTGTCTATTGAAAATTTGTTTATAGAGGATTTAGGGGAATATTTCGGAGAAGTTAATTGTAAAGCAATCGATCATCATTTTATGAATAGAACATGTTTGATTATGAACGACTGTTTGGAAGAAACCGTGAAGGTATTTTTTAACGAATCAGTACACCACGTTTATCGTTGTATGCATATGAAGTATTTAAGATTAGAACAGATGAGTTTACACACTGTTATGAATTTGTATTGAGACTTTTTAAATTTAAAACAAAATCTTAAATATATACAATTTCAAACAACTAACTCGTTTGTTTCTATAAATTTACCCTCATACCTAAGAATGAAACAATACTCAATGTATGACATAAATTAACAATCTCATTATTTTCTATAAATTTATCATAATACATCAAATCCTAAAGAATTAAACCATACTCAAAATACATGGCATAAAAAATAATAATAACGAGAATTTATTTAGCCCTTTTGCCAATAATAATTTCTTAGTGGCTGAAAGACCGATGGTCATTTTAATAATAATAATAATAAAATTAATGCAGTTAACAATGCATAAATAGCTCAATAAATAATAATTTCTTAGAATTACAATGAAATTAAACAAGGAAAATGTTTGGCAATGATCAATAAAATTCGTCAACCATGTTTTCTATCTGTTACTCAAGTAATTGCTTTATATTAAATTTGTTAAAAAAATAATTAAAATTCATAGATTTTTAGTATTTACGAATTTTAATTACTTTTTTAATAATGTTTAAGATTTATAAAATATAAAGTAATTTTTAATAAATATATAAATGTATAACAATTCTTGAATTAATTTCTCATTTAACAATTGGTGAAACACATTTAATTTTTACCTAATTATACAATAATGATTAGGTTGTTAATGATGATCTTTAGGATTAATGTTAGGAATAAGTAATAAGGTATTTAATTAAAACCTCCTTTTTTTTTTTCAAATACTGTAATACATTTATTTAAGAACACAAAGAGTAATCCTAATTAGTTTGAAAGTAAAGAAAACATCGAAATATTTAATTACTTGAAAAACAGTGTTTGTGTGTGATTGTGTGAAATATTTAAAATGTATTTAATACAATCTCAAAGATGAAACAGAAAAAAAGTAGTGTGAACAATAACAAAAATTTAATACAGTGTAGCACCTGGAAAAATAGAGATAAAAGAAAGAGCGCTCGATTTTTGGTCGGGTTTCAGGCCGAGACTTGAGGAGTCTTGCGCACACGATCAATTCTTAATTTTCTTCAGAAAACGACAGTATTCTTAAGCTTCTTCAAGAGAGTTGACAAATTGTTTCTTCTTTTTTTAAAACAAGAACATTTTCAAATCTCTTGAGCATTTTTTCTTTCGCATCTCTTGAGAGAAACACCTGACTGGTTTGTTTTTGATTCTAATTTACTTCATACACATTTTTCATCCAATACCTCGTTTTCTTAACCCTTTTTAAAAAAAAACAAAGGAAAACAAAGATTAGTGCTAAACGATCATGTTTATTCGCAACCTTACCTAAACAAGGTTCGTGACTTAATTCACATACTTATACAACTAAGCGAGTAAATCCTTGTTTCGGATTCGATTATTTACATATCACAAAATTAATAATCTGTCATATTACGATTTTAGAAATTTATTTAAAAACATCAATTTTTTTTACAAACATTTCATTCGAAAAGAAAATTACAAATTAATTTCTTTAAAATTTATAAATTATTAATTTATTCCATATGGAAAAACATTAGTAAATTACAAGGATTTACTCCAAACAATATGTAAAAAAAAAAAACAAAATGTTTACACTCTTTGGAAATACTAATTTAATGAAATTTATTATCAGAATTAAAGAGTGTACACATTTAAATTGGTAAGGGTAATTGAGAACAAAGTATGTACATACTTAAAAAAAATAAATTAAAAAAACAAATTAACGCCGAATGTGAATATCAGACGTGTCGTAAAAATGATTAAAGGTAAAGACATCAACACGTTTTGCAAATTATTTTTTTTTTCGAGCACCGGCTTACACCACAGGAGGAAAACACGGGATAGTAGATGGATCATTCGGTATAAGCCCGCCTCGGAAATCTCATATTTTTTGTTTCGTGTTATTTTACAAAACTACATTCTTTTTTTTAAATCTGTTTATATAAGAATCCTCTATTTACGAAAACGGATCACACACCCAGGAGTTAATAACGACCTGCAGAATTAAGATAAAAAAATTCACATTAAACGCAAGCCCATATTAGGAAAGCCTTAGAGTAGGAAACAAAATTCTTTCTTCATGGACATATCTCTAGAATTTTTCTTTTTTCTTCGCTCATATTACTGAATTTTCTTGAAAACAACTTTTTTCTCGGGATGTTCCATCCAGCCGGTTCCATCATACTTACACTCGTTACGTTTTCTTCACTCAGATAACAATTGTTTTTTATTTCTTGATTATGACTATTTACTTTTTCTTGAAACCAGAGCTTCTTTTTTGGTATACTGAATCTTAAGATGATGGGCAGTTGAAAATCAAGTCATATGTCCATGAAACTAACTTGTATGGATTGGCTGAGCATCTGAATTGGCTGAGATGTCAGCGTGTGTTGAGAAAAAGAGAGAGAAAGAGGCACTCGAAATATCACAGGTCTTGGGATAATGAAAGGATTCACTCACAAAACAAACTAAAATATTACTTAAAAACTAGACTTATTTAAGTATGTAAAATTGTTTATTAAAAGTAGTACTTACGTGGGGAATAGGACCGTGAGCGTGATCTATCATATCGTTTGCGTCTGTAATGCGGGGAAGGTGATCTACGATGATATTTACTCCTGTAACCGCCGCCATAATAATCACTAATAATTATAGTTGTTAATTAATTTTATGTTTGCAAATACATGTCCCAGTACTTATGAAATTAACAAAATAATGATAGCCATATTACATTTCACACATTACTTAAACTATGACTAAGGGCCGATTCACAACATAACTTATACCTACAGCCGATTCACAAATGCTCGAGATTGGAAATGGGAAAGATGAATCATAAAATTTATGTGTATCGATTCACAATAACCCGGGATAATAAATAGAAAGCCACTAGATTTGAATTTCGCGCCAATATTTGTCACCATATTCACCTATTTTAATGGTGTAAATCAGTCTTCTCGTTACTGTAATCTTAGGAAAAAAAACATAGTATAGGTATAAGTGATGTTGAATCAAATCAATGAATATACAGTAATTAAAATAATGTAAAAAAAACATCCATTTTCTATCAATTCTAATGATTATTGATTGATTGCTTTAAATAAAAGTCACTGACTTTTATTAAAAGCAATTACTCAAAACTACTTGTATTTGAAGGAGTTCGACTATTATTGACTTAATAAATTAAATGTCAAGATTTAAATCATATGCAATTATCAAAATGATTATTGCTTAAATAAAACAAAATCTTATTTATATTCCTGCCTTTTACAGAAAATTATCTATTAAATAAGTTAACTTTCCAAACAGAAACAGGTTACCTTTACAAAAATAAAACAAAACCCAGTTTCTCCAACACATCTTATGACATATCTAGATCTGAAGATGTGTTTTCAGACAAAAGCTCAGCTTATTGTGATAGATCAAAGTAAAATATCATGAATAAATAAATGAAGATTGAGACCAAGAATTATATATTTGGAATGGATGATCCATATATATCTCAACAATGTGTCCCTTGTAATGTGCATATCGGCAACAAGGAGATGCACAGCATTTATGTGATCGTTGTCATAGACTTGTATGCTTTATTCTATTCAACCTCTCTTTTTTTTGCTTTTTTAATCAATTATGAATAATAAACACAAAGAGGTTAAGTAGAATAGAATATACAAGTCTAATTATATATATATATATTCAATGACCCTTTCTACCCATATGGGTGTAGGGTCAAGTCTAATTAGATTATTCTTTTTCAAATGAAATAATGAAGTGGAGTTTGAAATGGCCAATCAGAAAGCAATTGTGGCCTTAAAGACAATGTAGCCAATCTATTCAACGAGTCTTAGTGCAATGTAAATCCATCTTAAGCGGGACTTAGGCTTTATAAATCTACATCTCAAGTCATATTGGAGAAACTGGGAATTAGTTATTTATTTTTTTATCATTTCCCTTTCTACCGTTATCTTCGAAACTGCTTAGAATATCACAATGTAAGCCTGCAGGTTAACTTTATGTGATGCTCCACATCTAAAGTAATGATAAATTGACGTCATGTGTTGTAATACATTTTTTTATAAAAATGAGTCATATTACTTTTAATACTTAGGCTGTGGTGCCTCACATGAAGTTTACCAATGGAATATCATATTTTTTATTAGAATCTACAGGAAAATTTTTGTGGTAAAAACATAATAAGTGTTTTATTCAGTGATTATGAATTACCACGTAATTATGATTAAAGGAAAACATTAAAAATATAATATTGTCCACAGACAACTCTTTTACTTACTCTCTATCTCGATCCCTTGTGACCCGCTTGTCCCATTTGTCACTGGGAACACTACAACAATAGAAATTTGCAATGAATACTAAGTTTTTAATTGACCCAATTTAGAACTCATATGAGTTTATAAATTGTGCAATTGTGCCTTTGATAAAATCCTACAGTTTCACAGATTTTATCCTAAAAACATTGCTAAAATTTACTCTACCAAATTCATCCCTTGCTTATAAATACAACAACAATGTTTAGTTTTATAAACGAATTGGAATGAAAATGGATATAAAAATGATAATAATTTGTAATATCAGAAAGATAGCGTCATCTTTTTTATAATAATACATAGAGTAAACAATTGATTAGAGTTTGATTTTTATAGAAAACCACAAACATTTTTAATTAATATTTATATAAACACAAAATAAAATCTGCAACTTGCTTAAAACTCAACCCAGAACTAGCCCCAGGAAATTTAGTAGACTCATATATTCATCGATAACAGAAAATAAATTTAATAAATTATTTTAAAAAAATTCAACGATCAGTTGAAGTAGTATCGAGCCCTGCCCTTTATACAAACACTCAAGTAAAATCTCTCTTTGGAAAAACAGACAACTTGCTAAAATCAATATATTGTATCGACTGTAGTTAATGGTAATAATCTGTATACCTGCCATACGCACTTTGTCCACAGAGCCACTGAAGATACCGACCCCAATTGTTAGAGAAACGTTTGGATTAAACTCCAACTGACCACAGCCCAATAGACCGGAAATTAACACTAATAATCACACTGATGGTGAAAGCGCACACAGTTTCTAAGAGACTCTTATTTATTTGCAGAATTATTTATCAGTGATAACATACAGGCTATTCCTCACCATAATCTTCCAAGCAAGTTTTATAATTAACATGCATACTTAGGTTGTAAGGTTATAAATTAATATATATGTTAAATTTAACATGAGGTTCAAATAGCCAAGTTGGCAACGGCCTTGCTTATGAGGCAGAGATTGTGTATTCAAGTCACACCTCAGATGAAATTTGTTTGAAAGACAAATTTCATTTGGGGTCCATGGGTGTATTGTGACATTTAAAATTAATATTAAAAATTGCAGTGACTGTTCGAAAAAACCTAGTAGTCAAGGCTATTATCCTTAATTCTTATCTTTCACCTCCCTTCATTTGTTAAAACAATAAAAAAAAACATCATTTCACGTACAGAAGAAACACATAAAATAAATAATATTAAAACAATAAAAAAAAAATCATTTCACATACAGAAGAAACACAACATAAATAATATATGTCCTAATTATGGCTATTCTGTTAAGTTAAGTTTAATGTGTCTGTTATTTTCCGTCATTTCCTGTACAGAATAGTCCTGATTATCAAGTTCACATATGAACTGGAATAAAATAGTCAACTACCATTTCTGGACTTCTTAGTTTTGAGAAATAGTAGCAAGCTTTAATAAAGATTGAAGAAAAAGTGATTATATTTTTCTCATATATTTAATTTCTTCATGTAATATCTTTCTTTCTTTCTTAATCTTAACCTCTTTTGTATTGGGTGTCGAGGTCTTCATATAATATAAATACAGTTAAACTCATGGTGGCAGAGGTTAACATCATTTATTTGAAATTGATGTCAAAATTAAGGCTGGCAAAATTAATCGATTAAAAAAATTTCGATTAAATTGTTTGTTGGAAAAATTTTCTATCCGTTTTCGATTAACCGATTAGTTTCGATTAGTCGGTTATTTTAGCCGACCAATTACTTTCGATTAGTCGGATATTTTAATCGTTTCGATTAGTTGATTATTTGAACCGTTTCGGTTAGACGGTATATTTATCAATGTAACAGAGTTATCCATAATTTTTAATATTTATCATAAATAATGTTAAATAATATCGTGCATTATATGAACAATTTATGAAAAAATAAGCAACATAATTTTTTTATTTGTTTTACATTTATTTAATCTTTGCTAATATTCTCTAAATTTAAATGTTTTTTGAAAAGATTTGTATAAGAAGAATATAATTACAACTCATAACTATTTTTTTTTGAAAAATATAATTTGCTTGCTAAAAGTCAAGATAACAAAATGCAATTGTGTCCTTAAAGTTTGTCATCTTTTCATTTTTTTGTTGTTTTAGTCGACTATTTTATCCGCTTTCTATTAGTCGGTTATTTTAGACGACCGATTACTTTCGATTAATTGGATATTCTAATCATTTCGATTAGTCGACTATTTTATCAGTTTTCAGTTTAATCACTTAGTTTCGATTAATTTCGGTTATTTTAGCCCACCGATTATTTTCGATTAATCAATTAGTTTCGATTAATTTCGATTAGTCGGTTATCAAATATTTTGAACTTCGATTAATCGATTAGCGCCGAAGTCAAATTGCCAGCCTTAGTAAAAATAAACCCCCAAATTAAGAATTCCTTCCTTTTCATTCAATTCACTTTTCATTACATTTAATTAATTAAAATAGGCAGCTTTTATGTAAGTTGATGTAAATTAAAATTAAATGTCAAAATTGATACTTACTAGGTGGGTTTCCCCATGTAAATTCCAGGTGTGGGCGTGTGTGCCCTCTCTGTTATAGAATAATCTACTCTTATATTTTTACCATTTATTTTCATTCCACTGCACTGCTCTTTGGCTACTTTTGCATCCTCTGTGCTTTCAAAATATACAAACGAAAATCCCCTTGATCTTCCAGTCTGCAAACAAAATTAAAGGGCTCAGTAATCTGTGGTTATATAAAAATACAAAACTTTAAATTATTATAATAATGCATTTCTTTGTTATTATACATGATAAATATTAATTATAGAATCAATAAACGGTCTACGGTTTAAAAATTTAATTTGCATCTCATGGTTGCTGTTGGTTGCCATCCTTAAAAATTTACAATCACAGATAGATCTGCTCTTAGTATGTTAACGAAAATAAGACAATCACAATTCGTTAAACACCTTTTTATATAAAATAACCAAAATTCTTCCCATGTAAACTCACCTTAAATTATTAATAAGTAATAATATTTTATTGGTGTTAAAAACGTTAGCTTACACAAGTCAAAATACAAAATGTAAAATTACTAATAGTTTCTGCAGCACTCTTATCAAGTAAAGAACAGAAGATAATGTATTTTAAATAACTGCAACTGTATTTTATTCATTACTGAGCATCTTTAATATAACTGTTATGAATTTAGTTGCTGAAACCTAAAGATAAACAGTAACAGCTGACAAATTCATATTAATTTCCCTGCGTTTATCAAGCACTAATGCATTAATTCACAAAAGCACTCAAATGTCACAGGATACATATTCATGAATAATTTACAAAATAATTTCTTTCTTTCTTAATCTTATCCTCTTTTACCCGTATTGGGTGTCGAGGACAAAATAATTTCAACTTGCTTAAATTATGTAATGCAAGTCAAAAAGATACAGTAGGTAGCTAAAGGGAAAACAATTTATTAATTATTGTGTTTGTAGCAATAAATCTCATCAAAAAAATTACAGACAATAGACGGCAAGTGTACCAGCACAGCATTGGTCCGATTCCATTAATGGTTGTTACATCCTTAAAGATAATTTTCATATAAAGTGTTTTATTAATATTTCCTGGATTTTTAGACTTTGAGTAACATCAGATGTTTTTTACAGAAAATTTATAATTATGCGTGTGGGATATTTTCAATTATTGATGCCCTTGTCTAACAATGCTATTTCTTCATCATTAGATTTTGCACACCATCACTTGACCCCTCCTAAATGCAGAGAAAATATTGAAACTTTGTAAACTGTGTTCCTCGAGATTTTACCTGTATTGGGTGTCGAGGAACGAATAAACTACAACAACTAAAAATGTATTTCTTTGAAAACCAACAAGACTGAAGCAACTAAACAGCGTAAATGAATTATTTTCAAATTTATTTTTATTTAAATAAACTTTTCTATTGAATAATTTACCTTAGCATCAATCACTACTTGAACCCTCTGAACAGGCCCGTATTTTGACATAATATGATACAGCTCCTCCTCCGTTGTATATACACTTAAACCAAAAACACCCAGGCACCTCGAAGGCTTGGGATTATCCCTTGTGCCGGTATGTCTCCTACGGCTAGACATTGGGCTGTGTGAATGTGACCTTCTGCCACCATAAGAACGTGACCTACTCCTCGAGTAACGGGACGATTTGTATCTTCTGTTAGAGCGGGATCGACTGCGAGACCTGTATTTAATAATTTACATCAATATCCATTGTAGAAATACTTTTTAAAAGTTTCTACATCTAAATATAAAAACGATTTTTTTTTACACTTGTGAATAGATGCACGCATGAAATATATTCACCATTGTAAGTATGCATCATTCAGTCGTCACAATACTTTCACACTACATCCATGAACTCTGAATGAAAATAGTTTATTCTTAACTAATTTCACAGAGCACTTGACTAAACCAAAACCAGGGATGAATTGTTTTTAATTATCAGTTAATTGTTTAATGTTTATTTCTGAATAATTTTTACATTTCATTTTTACAATTTTGGTTAAAACCTACACTGAAAGGTATAGGGTATTTGGAATAAAAAAAGTTATAGTTAATACATAAGTACAGAAAATGGCTAAAAATATAAAATATATTAATAAGAACTAAAAGATGTCGGTTTTTTTGGAGTAAAAAAATAATAAATGCAACATTTTAACTTGCATTTATTATTGAATAACTAAATTTTCAACTAGTTTGGAGTTTATGAAAAAAAAATATTAAAAATGTATCAATAAAACAAGGATAAAACACTTTCAATTTAATAAAATAATAAATCTTTTTAAAGGACTAATATTCTAATGAGATTTAGAGATTTTAAATATTATTTTATTAAATTTAATGTTTTTTTTTTATTTTTATTTTATTGAGATTTTTAATAATTTATTCATATTTATTATTGTGATTTTAATAACATAAATAATTTATTACAATATGTAATTTATAGATTTTTTTTAAGTCATGGTTCAAATTAAAGATGGGCAAAGTAAATTTTTATCGATTTTATTCTTAAAACTCCATTATCATTAGAAATTATTCCAAATTTATTGATAAACAACAATTTATTGTTTTGAACTTTATCTACTTAATCGGTTTATTTAAAAAAAAGTGTACTACCAAAATCATTCAATTCTACACAATGTTGGTTAAATTTTTTAAATGTTAGAAAATGTTAAAGCGTGCACCACCCTCACAATTATTGATTATAGGTTAGTTTATAATGGCGTATTACGCGCATCGGCACTTGCTCCACGATTCTTCTACAATTAAGATCGATGATTTTTACTCTAAATAAGTGTAAATAAACATGTTAATTGTTACTATTCTGACTTCTTGAGAACCTTCTGCTATTCACAGAAATATTATATATATTTAGTGACCCTTTCAGGTGTAGGGTTCACAGAAATATTAACTATTATTTATTTACATAATACCACATATTTGAGAAATATTCTGGTGTCATCCGCATTGCAATAGTGCGTGCTATCACTAACTTACGAAACATAAAAAGCTATAGAAATGATCTGTAGTGATTTACCTGAGCTGTTTACTTTAAAATCACAAGTAACAGCACTAAAAACCACGTTAATGTGCCTGCGTTTAATTGAGCACTTTTGCAATTAAACAAAAACACTCACTCATACAACACAGGGTGTATAAAAATAATCCGGCTTTTATATATTTTCATGGACTATAAATTGAAGCGTGACCACAACAATGAGTCAATTTTCATGCTCAATTAATCTCAGAAGTAATGAGCAATAATTATTTATGATACATATAGAAAAAATGCAATTTAGAGATAAATACAGACACAAAAATTAGTAAAACTGATAATACATATCGAGTGATCAATGTTAATTATTCTGAGTTGGAAATTTTGTGGTGGGATAACTGACTGTAGATTGCCTAGCGCTATTTATTATATATTAGATTTTCAGTTGGCCCTTTCTTCAGCTTTTTACCATGATCAATTAAATATTCGCCAAGTAATACAAGCACAGATACCACAAATTCAAGACAGGAAAGAAAAACTCTATAGCCTAGGCAGACTAACACGTAAACGTTATTGTAATTGTTTGAATTAAGATGTTTTTTTTTATATATAGACTTTTTTTTATAACTAGAAAAGAGTTTCTGCAAGTTATTTAAATATATTAATAATTTTTATTTAATATAGACTTTTTTTGTTGTCCATATTTGGAGATTGATCACTCTTCACAATTATATACTTTAAAATGAAAGAATTACACAATTCTTATAAAGGGTGATTCAAAAATATCTTAATTGAAATAGGCTTTGGAAATTGATGGTGGGGTGTGATTTAATTCGTACAAACAGTGAAAAAACATGAATTTTATAAATTATCAGTTATAGAAAAAAAAAACTTAGATGAACTGTAAGTCTGTTCGTAACATGAACTAGTGCGGAAAGTTTTTTTCCGCACTGACAGCAATGTAAATTTAATTGGTGATAAACTTACACTTAATTCGACCTATTGCAGAAACAACCTTGCATCTAACCAGTGTATGATAATTACCTGTACCTTCGACTATCTCGATCATCTCTGCGTCTGTCCCTGTCACCATCTCTGTAAATAATAATCATGTTTTTACATACACCTCACACTGAGAAGTAGAGAGGAACAAATAACGATGTTATATAAGACTAAATAAATAAATAAAATTATGTTAATGTTTGTTTATTCTTATAATATTCGTTAGAACATTATAATATCCTTTATCTGTCTTTAGTT
Organism: Philonthus spinipes; assembly: GCA_963082785.1. NCBI lineage: Eukaryota > Metazoa > Arthropoda > Insecta > Coleoptera > Staphylinidae > Philonthus > Philonthus spinipes. The sequence goes on along the minus strand of OY720308.1, from coordinate 15,030,582 downwards.
CTTATAATATTCTTTAGAATATTTGTAATATTCAGAATATCCTCAGTGTTCTTATTTCTTAAAAATAAAAACAAATATTTTTTTTATATTCGTGATTGAATAATAACGCTTTAGACTATATAATGAGGAAAATAAATAAAATGTTTTAACATAGACGTACCACTGGAATTATTTATATTGTACACAAGACTTGAAACTTAAATATTAATAAACAAACAATTAACAAATCATTTTATTGTGGAATTTTTTTAAAAGCAGTTCATTTTAAAATTATTTTATATGATTATCAGGAACGGAAGGAAAGCCTGGATGTGAAAAAAAAAAAAGTATAAATGATGCACTTTTTTGTGGGTTTTGATGTATCATAGGATTTATGTGTATCCATTGACCAGGAAGGAGCCGTACGGCTTTTCTGAATACGATCCTTTTCCGTTAATAAGTTTTGAATAGTTTTTAAAATACATTTTTTCTTAACACCAAATAAAGAATATTTACAAATCAACTGTTATGAATTTAATTGCTGAAACCTAAAGATAATCAGTACCAGCTCATCAATTCATAATGCTTTCCCTGCGTTTATCAAGCACTAATGCATCAATTCACAAAAGCACTCAAATGTCACAGGATTTCAAACAAGTAAAAAATTGATATACAGTGCATTTTTTTATCTAGGCCTCATAGGGATTTACATAGGAAAATCTTTTCGTCATGTTAATAGTTTTTTCTATGGTATGGATTTTGATCAAATTAAACACACATTTAATTTAGAGTAATATGTACAAAATTCAGTAGTAAAAACTTGTATATTACTAAATTAATTTGTTGTTTCAACAATTTATTTATCAAACTAAAATTGGACTTGTAATTTGATAATAACATGTGGAAATTACTAATAATCTAGTTACAATAAAAAAAAATAATGTTATACAAACATGTTTTTTTTTTGGCATAGGATTCTCTTCAATCAGCTACTAATGAAATTTTCGACAATTTATTATTCATATTTAATTTTTTTTAATTTTAAATCTATCCCTCGACACCCAATGCGGGTAAAAGAGGATAAGATTAAGAAAGAAAGAAATCTAAGATGTCTACACAAGGATGATACAACACACATGATTTTCCAGAACGAGTAACCTCCAAAAGAAGGCACTCGCCCTGGCCGGGACTCGAACACGCATATGCGCAGTGACTGAATTAGCACAACCAACGCCTTGACCGCGGCCCCACAAACATGTTTACAGTATTTTATTTATCAATTAGCCATCTACCTCACACTGAGAAGTAGAGAGGAACATATAACGATGTTATATAAGACTAAATAAATAAAAAATTAGCCATTTACTTCCGAAGTACATACAACTTTAGCCTACTACTTTTTAATTTTTTTGTTTCAGGGGGAAAATTCATTTACGGATGTTTTGCCTCTCCCTACTTAATCAAATCAACAACAAAAGTCATTGGGCTTGTGTACTTATCCTAATTATCACAGTTATTCCTATAGCTAATATGTTACATAACTTAACTAAAAGAAGAAAAAAACACAACTCAATTTTAATTGCATTATTATTTATCTCATACCTGGAATAACTTTTAGCTTTGTGATTTCTGGGTGAATCCTCTCGCCTGTCGTGCGGTGACCTCTCGCGATCTCTGTCATTCATTTCTTTAAGTATAGGCGATCTACTTCCCTGTAAAATAATCGTTTCGTATTTAAAAACAAGAAGCATTTAACTAATCAAAGACAATCAATTTATTACAAATAATAATATTTAAAACAAAGCCCAGGGCCTACATATTTAACGCTTATACATACATATTTAAAATTAAAATCACAAACGAAATCAAATTAATTATACTGTAGTCAGTCTTCTGAGCTGGTGACTCTAATACACAAGTACCAGTACTAGAGACTACGATAATGTGCCTGTGTTTAATTGAGCATTTTTGCAAGAAATTAACAAAAACACTCACTCATACAACACAGGGTATATTTACAAATAATAATACAAATTTTTTTTAATGAAAGATTGAGTGTACTTTCTTCACAACATACTCAATCTTTCATTAAATAGTATAGTTCATCTTCAAGTAATTAAACAATCATTGAAGTACAAATATATTTGTTAATTCTGTTTAGTAGCGCGGGGTAACGAGATTAATCAATTAAAAGAACTGGTGTTTCAACACCTTAAAAATTTGGATACAGAAATCTTTTGGTAACGTTTCCAAATGGTATCACGGATATATAAAATTTTGAAACTGAATCTTGGGTGAACGTGCGTGAAATGAACGAATCCGAAGTCAAAATCTGTAGGAAACTTACTGTTTAGTCACAATTCGCATTTAAAGTCCCATTTTTGAGGTTATAATTGATCCGATTTTCGACTAAATAAGCACATTGCGAGTATAAATCGTACACATGATGAAATAATCTTCTAATTTATGACGAAAGTTAACAAACTTGTTGCGATTTTTTCATTTACTCAGCCAAAATCACGATTTTAATTTTATACAGAAAGTGACGTTTATATAAAAAAATCAATATGTATTCTAGATCCATTTGTAAATAATAGATATTTTAATTTATGATATCAAAAATCGAATATATTTTGTACAATATAATAAAAAAATAATACAGAATTATTCATCGACTATTATAAATAATACATACATATTTAATTAATGATTTTTTAATGAAAATATTGGATAGATTGGTACAACTTACAATCTTTAGCAACGTGCAATGCTCATACTTTAAATTCACAGATATCTGAGTAAGTTAAGAAAACCACTGTGTGATTGTTTTAATAACGTGGTAATTTATATTTTTAGTCAAAATATGCATAATAACCTAAAAAAGTAACATGTTTTGTATCAGAAAAGTTTCACTCATAGCTAGAGTATTTGAAATACTCTAATAATTGTCAGAATACTTTCCAAACATGTTTGCACACTCACCTAACCTTTTTTTTTTTTTTGATTATACTACTGGCCTTTGGTCTTGACGGCCAGTAGTGTCGGGTTCTGATACTGACTAAAACCCTTCCCCCTCTCTTCCCCGGTATCGCCATCAAGGCATTTCTTCGGGGACACTCACCTAACCTAACCTATACTAACCTAAACTAACCTAAGTCGACAAAACGTGCAAAAGATCGTAAGTTGTACCAATCTATCCAATATTTTCATTAAAAAATCATTAATTAAATATGTATGTATTATTTATAATAGTCGATGAATAATTCTGTATTACTTTTTTTATATTGTACAAAATAAATTCGATTTAGTGGAGCGGTGGCGCCATCTATTTTTGATATCATGAATTAAAATATCTATTATTTACAAATTGATCTAAAATATATATTGATTTTTTTACATAAACGTCAGTAAACGTCACTTTCTGTATAAAATTAAAATCGTGATTTTGGCTGAGTAAATGAAAAAATCGCAACAAATTTGTTAACTTTTGTCATAAATTAAAAGATTACTTCATCATGTGTACGATTTATACTCGCAATGTGCTTATTTAGTCAAAAATCGGATCAATTATAACCTCAAAAATGGGACTTTAAATGCGAATTCGGAAACCTTTCCAATCTTTTTTGCACAAAACAGTTGGAATTGTTCTGTTTTCAGTGGTCTGTATGACCATCTGTATTGCTTTGGCCACCTTCTCTTAACCTCAAAGAAGGCAGGTGGGCAATACTTTTGTGTACGAATGAGAACAGAAAAAATAAATCATCGGTTCACAATAGCCTGGGAAGGGGACTATCTGTATACGGTCCGTTTTCTTTCTCGTTTCTGGGTAATTATGAATCTACCCTTACTTTAGAAAATAACCCTCTAATGAGAACATACCGACTGAGCGAAACAGATATGTAACAATGTTTTTCGGTGCCACAATTTCTGTCAATTAAATTTTAAAATTAGAGATGGATATTTCTATTAGTTTGAATAATCGATTTATTTCAAAACTATACATAAAGAAAATTTAATTTGAAAATGCCTCAATTAAAGTTTTCAATTACACATTTTATAGGATTGTTTTTTTAATTTTATTAGCAAAAATAATAGATTATTTCATGTTTGATTACTGAAATTATCAATTTTTCCCATCACAAATTTCGATAAGAAATTTTTGGCTGATTCACAAACGCCAGGGAATGAAAACAGAAACAATAAGTCATAGGATTTACATGTATCGATTCACAATCACCCCAGAAGGGGGCTTACGGACTTTATGTACATGATCCGTTTCTGTTTCTTGGCAATCGTAAATCTGCCCTTACTTCGGAAAATAACCCTGAATGAATGGATGAACACAACTAGTGGGAAGAACCGACCTAAAAAAAGATAATAAGCCCAAAACCTGCCCTGCTTTTTCAAGGTGAAGTTGGCGCTTCACCATTGAATGTATAATACGATGTACAAGCATCATCGTAAAATAGAAATATGAAAAATCAGTGACATAACCTTCAAACTTTCGAGCTAAATTGTGAAAAAAATGCAAGTGTAAACTCTGGAAAATCGATAAAAATTCACTCCTATGTCTTCAACCATCATAAAAAAAACACCCCTTCATACAGGTTTTTGAAAAATAAAAGAAATAGAGGTGTGGGTGATGTTCTAGGCTCGTACACAAGGTTTGATGTAATTTTTTTGTGTTGTGTGGATATATTCAAAATTCAGGGCTATTTCCTACATTAAATTTAATGTACACATTATTCCTCAGCGTAATATTCCAAAGGAGTCTTATAATTAATGTTTAATTAAGTTGTGAGGTTATAATTACTAACAATTGTACTGGAATTTTTAAATGTTTAATTAAATTGTGAGGTTATAATTACTAACAATTGTACTAGAAATAAAACATATTTAAATTTTTAATTGTTTAATTTAATTGTGAGGTTATAATTACTAACAATTTTGCTGGAAATAAAACATATTTAAATTTCTTGTAATTATTTCGGCACTACATATATATACATTTTGTGTTCGAAATAATAAATACTGAAATAAATACAGTGAAGAAATTTAACCACGTTTTATTATCATAACCCTACACCCATATGGGTAGAAAGAGTCATTGAATATATATTTATTATCATTATAATAATCTTCACTCAACTCACAAACACACATAAACAATTGTAATGTAAATCATTATTGCATACTGTTTTAGATTTTTCTTATTGAGGATTTTATAATTCGCCTTATAATCTTAACAAAATATCATGTTATCGTTGTTTTTAAAAACAATAAAAAACATGTTTAGTTTAATAAAGCAACAAAATACAAATAAAAATAAAATAAAACGTGGGGGAAAGCAACAATGGCGGCGAACGGAAGACTTAAAAGGCGGGAAAAAATTCCCACGCACCCCGGCTATCGCAATGATCTTTACACCAATCTCAAACATAACAATTCTAATTCAAAACACTGGTTTACTCACGTAAAATATCCTGCGTGAAACAAGAAAGCAAACGAGCTAAACAACACCGGCGACCGCCGTCGTCGTTCTAAATTTACCCGCACATAAAACGCAAACTAGCTCCTTACCTCTCTATCGGTCATAATTTACAAGGGCCCCGATACACACTCGGGTTATTTATAGGCTGGCTACTATTTTAAGACTAGAAATAGGCAAAACGCCGTGTCGCTCGCGGCCGACTACGGTGTGTAAACTAAAATGGCCGACAACGCCAGCATCCGGAAGTTGCGTACGTTTCGTTTGTTCGATAATGACGTAGCGGCGCTGCGATTGGCCGGCGCGCACCGGGACGCCGCACTGCCGCCAACGTCCGCGGATTGAAATCACCTGATTTACCTGGGTTTTGTTTGATACGATTACTGTTTTTATCAATTAATTAATGATTATGAATTATCAATATACGATAAACATTAAAAATGTATATGTGAGATAGTTAATTTTGATAGAGCAGCTTTTTTATCAATAAATTATTTCTTAAACAAAAAAATACCACGTGTTTTCTCAGCATTGTTTTTTTTAACTTTCTTACTTTATAAAACTCTTAAATGTTCCAGTTTTCTCAAATTAATAATTAATCTCGCCGACACAGAGGAATATACGTCGAATTGTTAATAAAACTATTAAACAAAATCATTATTTTATAACAATTTTTTAGGTTAATTATAAATGTTAATGATTAAAAACTCACTTAATAATTATTTTATTGTTATGAATTATAGAAAATTAATTAATTTGTTTATTTAAATGCAACTCACCCTTTTTTCAAACTACTGCTAAATATAACTGGCGATTCCGCCCCCCAAGCACTTATCCAGTAAATAACCTGAAGTTGGCTATAGAATAAACAAAATTGTATTGATGAGTTCACTGGGATACACAACGCCTCCAGTTGGCGATGTCGTGCACTAAAATTATGGCGCGAAATTTTTAATTTGATTTTCTGCATAAAGATATGTTTTTATATTCTCTTCTTCTTCTGCAATCCCTTGTTGCCCCTTAGGGCGTCGGATAATGTTTTTATAATATAAATATAATAATATTAATATTACAAATAGACGCACTTTTCTATCTAATACATTACGCAAAGATAAAATATCATTTGTTTAATATTTAGGGGCTGTTTCGTACAGGAAATATTAAGTCTGAATGCACTACTGCAATCCATATACATTCTCTTCACATCTTAGAATGACCCCTTCCATACTTTTCACTTTTTTTTCTAGCCAACCTTGTCCAATTGTTTACTTATTTTTCTAATTGCGCTTACTCCATCCGCGAATTTGTATCTATCTTGTTGTAGTTCGTTTCTTTTTTTCTTTAGTTGTCGCTATCTCTACTAGTAGTGGTAAATGATTCTACCCTAATGTTCCTCTATTTCTATTCTCCCTTTTTTTATTACCATATAATAACGTTTGTTAGTGCTTTTTATGTAAATTGTGTTGCGTTTTTTTATTTATTATATCTAATTTACTTTTAGTTTAGTTTTAGATTAACTAGCCATAAGTCGAATCTATTATATTATTGCAAATGGACTTCCGTAAATAAATAAATAATCGATAAATGAAGGTCCTTGTGTTCCCATTTTTGTTTTGTATCCCTCCCAGTCACCCATTTAGAAAATCCCATCCTTCCTCCATTATCCAATCCTTCAACACTTTACCCCCGTTGTTTACAATTTTACATTGCGAAGATCTCTCCACTTCACTCCTTTGTTAACTTATTCCTCCTCCTAACCCTTCCAATGATACTTTTATAAGTTTAATATATTTTACTTAAAAATGTTGTTTTTATGTATTAATTTTTATGTTTTTTTTTCAGATAATTTTATTAATTGCAATTTCTTATTTGCATAATCTATGATATTTTTTTCCACATTTATAAAAAATAAAAAAACCTTTATATTAATAATTTGAAGTAAATTAGTGAACCAAAAATAATAAATAGAAAAATGTTCAAAAGTCCCGCCAATAGTTATATTATAGTTTGTATACGTACCTAACCACAAAAACCTTATAAAGGCTTGAAACTTGGGAAATAGTTGTCCACTTGAGCACGTTTTCCGCTAAATACATGGATCTGGCCCTCTTATGCTCCATCTCTATGGTTAAAACACAGTTTTCATTCATCCAAGCGCCATTTATTGCTCGATTCAGCATACTCTACACAAATATTTAAGCGCCATCTGTTGCTCAATTTACGTGGAGGCAGAACATAGCCTTCAATTATTCAAGCGCCGCCTGTTGCTCGATTCTCCTGTGAAAATAATTAATTTATTTCACGCCACAAATTTTAGTAGAAATTTTAAAATCACAAACAAAAGCGTTCTGGAAATTTGAAAAAGAAAAAAAAATAAACATTTGTATTAATAATTAATTACCCTACATTTATGTAGGTAGAAAGGTGTCATTGAATATATATATATATTAACAATTAATTATAATAACTGAATATATTAGGTTAGCAGTAATGAATATATTCAGTTATTTTAATCAGGGCTCGGGAAGACAGAGGATAGTTTCGTCTATTCGTATAATTCATTTAGAATGACATTTTTTTATTAGACGTAATCTGTCATTTGGATAGGAATTTACATGTGAATTTGACAGTTGCGTTCAAACGATTTCAGGAATAAAGCCTCTGGGCTGTCGGAGTTTTCGTCTATTCAAGCGCCATCTATAGCTCGTTTCAAAGTCAGAGCATAGTCCTCATATATTTAAGCGCCATCTGTTGCTCAATGATGTTTGTTTCAGTCAAGGATTCGAAGTCGATTGCTGAAACCAGCGACAGCCTTGGCTTAAAATATTCATAAAAATATATGTAAAAGAAAACAAATGAATCAATATTCCCAATAACAAAAGAAAACGAGTCTTCTTCTTATTATTATTTAATGGCCTTGGCTACTGGGCCCTTTCGACCAGTCTCTGAGAAAACGAGTCAATTTACAGGTGATAAATTGTCTGGGTTTTTTTTGGTGCAGGTATAAAAAATAAGTGCTTAAATTCTTTTCGAAACAAACAAAAAAAAAACAATAAAATTAGCGGTAATTTATGTTTCTTCATGACGCAACTCGTGGATTCCCTATCTAATCATTCGTTTTAATTGTCTCGCCGCGTATTACGCGCTTTCGAAAACAGCCTTATTAATTCAATTGTTTCGGGTTTTCTGCCACGGTTTTCGGAAATGACGGCAATCAGTATTTTCCGCGAATATTTTAACCGACCAATCGAATACATCGATCAGCTAAAATATTCGCGGAAAATAACGATCACTGTTAATTCCGAAATCGTAATCGCATAACTTTAAGTGCTTCTTTTTTATTAAATAAAACACTTTTTTCACTTTGTTTGTATAACTTGTTCTTTTTTAATTGAATTATATATATTATATAAAGGGTCAGTCATTTATCTCGAGACACTCGAATATCTCAACAATTAATGATTTTATGGGAGCCTTATACTTTACACTACAGATCAATTTATCGTTCTAAAAAAATGCGGGGTTTATTTGAAAGTTTTCCTTAGAAAATCTCTAATTGTTGAGATATTTAATGTCAGGAATTGATTAAGAATTGAGAATTAGTTCTTGGATCGCATCAAAATATATAAAATAATAAACATAATTATAGATTATATTGCAAACAACCCTTAGATCAACCAATAGCATTCGCGAATCCGGGATTCATCAATTCTAGATTGATTCAAGGATTAAGCTGCGAATTAGTACGGCTATAAGTATCTCAAGATAAATGACTATCCCTGTATATAATAATATATATAATTGAATTAAAGATATATTATTATTTATTAACTAATAATAATATATCTTTATTTAATGTATAGTAACAAAAAAATCATATACATATACAGGGTGAGTTTTTTTCGATGTAATTTATTTTATTTTAAAAATAACTATGGCATATGTTATACCGGATTAAAGGGAAAAAAATAGCCCTTTTAATAAAGTCATAGCCAACTATTGTTTCCATTTAAAAAAAGGTAAGTTTGTGTCATATCTCGCAAAATATGGGCGAATTTTTTTTTGATTTTTTGTTATTAATCTTTTAAAATTTTCTACAACTTTGTCCTTTACAGTTGTTTTCTATCTATGATAATAATAGGGATATATTGATTTCAAAAAATTGACACATTTTACTTTTTTCAAAATATCTAGTTACCCTTGACTTTTTCAAATATTTTGAAAGTGCCATTTTATTTACCTTATAAAACTACACTTCTTTCCCCATTTAACCGTTTTTCTATCTCTTATAGTTTTCGAGATCCCCATAGAGAACATCGAAAAAAACTCACCCCGTATATGAGCAATATTAAATTGGGTTTTGAGCACAATCTTACTAACAAATTTTCAACAGAAACATTCGACTACAAAAAAAAAAGAAACAAACGATGAATTAGCATACAACAACGATTTAATTGTTTACTCTCCACGCTCTGATAAACAATATTCAAACAAAATGGAAACGAGTGATAAGGTCAGAAATATAACGTGAACGAAAACCTAAAACAATTTCTAGTTTCTTCACAAACACACGCACTCACACACACACACACACAAAAACACGTGTCATCATCAGGATTTTCCGATGATAAATAAAACACGCGAACGTCGAATTCCACCGAGGAGGCAGAGCAGGTTTTCGAGCGCTCGTCTTTTTGTTTCTGCGTCTCCTTCACTCCCGCTACTACCGTATAATTGCATTTACAAACAAGTTAATGTTTTTGTTGTTTCGCTCCGTTTTTTTTTTTGTTGTTTCAATCATAACGGATTAGATGTCCCCGCGGTTGGATAGATAACCGGCCTCGTTGTATATCAAAGGTTCATTTTTCTGCGGTGACCCGTGGAGAGAGCGTTTTTTCTTTTTAATTTCGTCTTTAGTCGGTTCGCTGCTTTTGTTTTTTTCGGGCGCGTTTGTTTGCGGAAAAAAATGAACGTCGCGTCGGTTTTCGCGGTGTTTTGTTTGGTGGTGATCGTCGGTTGTCAGGAACAGAAGAACAACGTTGATAGTGATTCCGATGTGGGGTTTCCTGAGCACGAGCGACTCGATGTGGAAAGATCAAGTGTGAGTAAATTGAATTAATGTCAATATATCATTAAATATGTGATTTTTATATATTTCAAATATATTAACAATAAAAAAAGATTTATTTTTTACACTTTAATAATTAATTATGTAAAATTTTCAAAATATTATAATTTTTCATACAGGATAAAAAAATAATAAATCTTATTTTTTTATCTTGTAATTAAAAATTATAATATTTTGAAACTGTGAACATTATTATTCATTATATTAAATAAAAATGATTTGAAAATAATTAATAAATTATTTTCACATTTTGCTCTGTGACTTATGACTTACGTTACGTTTTAATGTGCATTTGTTTAACGTACTTACGTAACGTAAATCATAAGTCACAGAGCAAAATGTGAAAATAATTTATTAATTATTTTCAAATCATTTTTATTTAATATATTTAAATAACTGTGACCAAGTGAATCAATACTCTTTTCTATTTATAATATTATTCATTGTTCAAATTTATTCAACTCAAATAGATTTACATATAATCATATTTTTGTTTTGGCTTTTTATTTGATAAATTATTGCTTCTAATGGTCAACATTTTAAGTACAAGTACTTGTTTGTTTCATGCTTTCCATTCGTTCTATTAGAATTTACTTGTAAAAAGAGATTGTAAAATTATTTAAAATTATTTTAAATTATTTTTACCATATGAATCTCAAAAATGTAAAATATAAAGAATATAAAAATATAACTATATAAAATATTTGTAGCCTTATACCAGACAGTGGTAGAAAGGTTAATGATTGAAAAAAAATTGTAAATAATGACTAATAATTATACGTTTTTAAAAATACTTTTCATTTTTAGACAAGGATCCCTTTGTACATTCCCGGAAGATGCCCCGACGATCAGCTCTTGTACCCAGGAGTACAGAAAAATGATTGGGTGTGCGATTGCCGACCAGGTAATTTTTTTATGACAATTCAAAATAGTAATATTAAATATATATATATATATATATACAGGGTGTCTCAGCGTGCGCGCCGAGTTGCTTTAAAATGGTTTCTTTTTTTCAAAATCGGCTTTCGCAGGCCTATGTAGATCTATTAGGACCACATTTTAAAATTAGTATCAAACATACAGGGTGTCCCATAAAAGCATGGCGTATCATAGTTATATTTTTTCTAATGGAATGACCCATATTTTATATTTTTTTCAGATTCTACATCAAAAATAAAGTTAACTTTCATAATATGTTGATATGCCTAAACCTTATAACTTTTGAAATATTTTAATTTTTTGGAAAAATTGACGTTTCAAAAAAAAAATCATAACTTTCAAATAGGTGAATGAAAACAAATGAAATTTTGTGTCAGTATATCTGACTAATGGGTGAATATTTCAGACTATTAAGAGGAATTTAAAATCTTAAGATGTTTTGATAGTTCAATATATCTCCAGAAGCACATTCAAGGTCAAATTTTGTGCTTATTTTAAATGGCACACCCTATATCTATTTGTTGGGTCAACTGACTTTATTTATAAACAATAACTAAACACTTGCCTTTATGGAATAATAATAATAAATATTAAATTGAACAATAGATGGCGCTTTGTATCGACTTTCCATATTATGAATAATAAATATTATATCAAAAGTTAACGGAAATGGATATATCTTGAAAAGTGTTAGGTTTAGGTAAAAAATACCTTTATACTTTTTGAAAGACAATAAAATTTCCTACAAGATAGGGCTATTAGATATAGGGTGTGTCATTTAAAATAAGCATGAAATTTGACCTTGAATATGCTTCTGGAGTTACGTTAAATTATCAAAACATCTTAAGATTTTAAATTCATGTAAATAGCCTAAAATATTTACCCATTAGTCTAATATACTGGTACAAAATTTCACCTGTTTTCATTCATCCATTTGAGAGTTATGATTTTTTTTCGAAACGTCAATTTTTCCAAAAATATTTAAATATTTCAAAAATTACTAGGTTTAGGCATATAAATATATTATGAAAGTTAACTTTATTTTTGTTGTCGAATCTGAAAAAAATATAAAATATGGGTCATTCCATTAGAAAAAATATAACTATGATACGCCATGCTTTTATGGGACACCCCTGTATATTCGCCTGCGCAAGCCGATTTTGAAAAAATAAACCATTTAGCCGTAAAGCTACTCGGCGCGCATGCTGAGACACCCTGTATAAATATATATATATTTTTTTCACATAATAAAAATTACCAAACATTGGGCATCATAATAATTTACAAAATACTGATTACCTTAATTTTAGCATATTTTTTTCTTAATAATTGAATAAGATCTGCGGGTTCGAGTCCAGCTCGGAATGAAATTTGTTTAAAAAAAGACAAATTTCATTCAGGGTCCAAGTATTAAAGTGAAATTTGTTTTTTTTAGCATATTTATATTACCCCCCAAGAGACGGATGCTTTGCAGCGTACAGGAGAGGACCATGTGCGGAAAATCAGCACTTAATCTTGCCGCAGGGCGATTTCAATCCGATTTGCACTGATAATCCTTGCAAAAAAGATGGGCTTGTACTGTAAGTAAAAATTGAAATTTATTTCGACTGTTACAAATTCACACAATATTAATAATTGCAAAACTAATTATTCATTAATTTTGTTGCAAATACTAATTGCTTAAAAGTAACACTGTTTATTAGTCGATTAGTATTAACATATAAACTATAAACATTCCTCATTCATACCACATCATTATATGTCTAGTACCCACTGAACAAAATGTTCACAAATAACGTTGCATCAACAATGAAAACAACATTGAACGTTAATGTAACATTAGTGCAACATTATTATGTCCGTTTTGCTCAGTGGGTATATTCCATGTTTATGGAAAATGATGGATAAGTGAGTCACTATAGGATTCATCCATCATTTTCCATAAACATAATCATTAATTTATCCATCATTTTCCATAAACATGGAATATAGGTTATACGCCAGTGAGAGGTAAGTTAGCCTCATGTGAACATAAGATCTATTGTTCTGTCCTTTCCTAATCACTTCCCAAGCAGTCCCACGTCCTCTATGAACCTGTTGACTTTCTTGGGGGTGACATTGCACACCTCTTCATGGGATAATCGGTCAAATATGGAATATACTAGACATATAATGACGTTCACCTCAAACTGAGAAGTAGAGAGGGACATATAACGATGTTATATAAGATTAAATAAATAAAATATAATGACGTGGTATGAATGAGGAATGTTTATAGTCCGATACTTTTCGTATGCAAACACAGGTGAAACCTCGCAGTTGCATAAATTCAAATCGCTGAAAATGTCAAACAATTATTTACTGATGTTAATTTTTTTTTTCAGATATAAAGGAAAATGTGTGGAATTAAACAAACCCGGTCCACCGTGCAAGCCGATAGCCGAGGGCGGAGGAGTTTTCGGAGTCAATTCGACGACCTTAGAATTAGAATGCCTCATGGGTACGGATCGTTTGTCCATCATACAAGTCCCCACGAACTGTCCCTTGGGAAGTCAAAGGGATCGCACGAACCGCTGCAGGCAGAAGGTTTAATCAACGCTTTTCCCGTCCAATAGAATTACTCCAGTGCTTAGTTTGACCCACTTTTTTTATACACGTTTTATTAAATAAATTAAAATTATTACGTTGTTTATATCTTCTATTAACAAGGGTATAAATAAGGGTTGATTTCTTTTATTAATTTCCTGTAAAGAACATTTAGAATCTGGGAATTGGATAATTATGTGCGGAAGTAGCATATCAAGTTAGTTCTTTCGGCGGGGTGACATGACACTGAAACTTCGAAGGTCATGAATGAGAAAATAATTTATTAATTATTTTCAAATCATTTTTATTTAATATATCAGGCTATTACACGCCCTGAAAAAGGTCCATATTCTAATAGGGAGAAATATGGACCTTGCCAAGAGGGTGTAATTCTCTAGTTTTACTTTAAAATTTTGGCAATCATCTGTAGTTAATACAACTAAACCTTACAACCCCTCCCCTTAGCAGGTATCAACCTAAAAATAATCGGTAAAGCAGAAGATATGTCATTGTATTTTTCATTGATGACTTTCAAAGTTTTAATATCGTGTCCCATGTCACAACCTTTCTTGTAAAAATAATTAAAAGTTTTTTCTGCACAAAGTTTAAAACTCGGTTGCAGAACAAACCTTACATTTGAATTACTTTTACAAAAAGATAGAATTGTTATTTGGAAGGATAACAAGTGGCATTAATTTAAAACATTTATTTTAAAGTAGAATATTTACAGTAAAAATTAATCAATCTGAAAGTTCCACAATTTTTTCAGTGTTTTCTTCCTCCTTATCCTTCTCAAACACAAACCACTTTTTCTTGTTTAACAAAAACAAAATCATCAACAACGGCAAGTGCAGCAGTGAATACCTAAAGAGCTTCCGCGATGAAGCACTCGTTGAATCCTTGTAAAATTGGTACGCTAGAAAAAATAATTTGTTTACAAGAAAAAAAAAATACACTGAGGTCACCGTTTTGAGAGCTAATAGTGATATTCGAGGCTATTTTATAAAAGAAATGTTTAAGTGTATGTTATTTTTTATCGTCACAATCTAAGCAGTTTTTTTTTAATATAACAGCACCTCACACTGAGAAGTAGAGAGGAACATATAACGATGTTACATAAGACTAAATAAATATATAACAGAATGTGAAATTAATTAATAACATGCACATTATATTTAACATTTCCAATACGGAATAGCCCCGATTATCTTACCTTATGAAGTTTGCATCCGCCAACTCTCAATTTTCGTAAAAACTTCTGGTTTAAATACTAAAAAAAATTGTAATATGCGCTTACCTAAATAAATAAAATAAAGATTTAACGGTGCGCTCTCTAGTAGAAACCACCAATTGGTAGTCTCCAAAAGGGGTGCTGCAGCTGATAAGCCGAATATGGCGATTGTGTGTCTTAGAGCTACCCGCCGGCAAAGAGCTGGATCTGTTACTGCCATCATTCTATAGCCGGCGCGTGAATAATCTGGTCGCAAATTCCACGAAAGGGCATTGAAATGGGGAAACTGCCAGCTGTATAGGAGGGCGGCCATGAGCCAGGCTCCCGGCCCGAGGGAATCCGCACAAGCAGCCCAGCCCATTAAAGGTGGAATTGCCCCAACTATAATATTAAAAAATAAATAATTATTGCATTGGAGTAGATTATTTTAAATATAATTTGTTGAAATAAATACCATTTTTTCAAATTACAAAGGTTACTGGGTAAAATGGTTACAATGTACCAATACCCATGTTTGAGTAGAAACAAACAAAAAATATGAATTTTTGTTTGCTTCCTGTCATCGGTGTAACTATAGTCTTTGTCAATCAAGTTAATTAAAGTCACTATTACTGGAGATCAAGCCTCCTTGGAAAAACCTCCTCATTTGGGAGGCAAGAGTCAAGGTTAGAGGAGGCTCTAGAATCAGCTATCTTTCTCTACTAGCTCACTAATTCTTGCTTCAATCACTTTTTGTTGTTGTGTAAGAAAATATAATTACAAATGATATGAGTATACATTTATAAATGTTAAGCTAATTAAACAAATAATATTACGTTGTCCATAAAATAATGCAGGTTTTTGTAATTGTTTATTACCTATATATGATTTTGAAGCTCTATTTTCACTTTATATTTCTATCACAGACAAACATATATTTTTTCTGTGTTTCTATAATAATCACTTTGTTTCAAACATATTTAAAAAAATATATATTTACTAGATGATTCTTTTTAGGTGTCAAAATAGGATTTTCGGCAAATTTACTTTTATATGAATAGCTAGACCGCAATGGTTCAAAATATACCGATGAGAAGGTGGACACGAATTTCCAGCCACGAATCCGGCGCTTCCAACATCTGACAAAACATAAAATTTTGATATTATCTCAAACAATCATATACAAAATAGTGTTAACCAATTAATAATCAAATACCTCAGATACTTTAATAACTTAAAAACATTAAAAACATTTATTTTCAGTAAATTATTGCAGTAAGAATTCAATGAAATTTGTATAATTTTCAAAGTGCCAAAAGTCATTGTTGGGCGCTGTCGATTTTGGATTTTATTAGCCATAAATGTTTATTAATATCAAACAATAAAAATATGCCACATATGTCTTGTTTTCGTTCAAACAATTTTTTAGTCGGACACTTAAATCGAAAATTCGAAATTTTCAAAGTGCCAAAAGTCACCGTTGGGCGCTGTCGATTTTTTATTTTATTGGCCATAAATATTTATTAAGGCTTTGTTTGTAATATTAAAAATAAAATTATTCCATATATGTTTTTTTTTGTTTGGACATTTTTTAGTTAGACTTATAATTAATATAAATCAGTGTTAGTTTTGTTTCATTATCCATTGTACGATTTTAGGTTATACAATTCTTAATATTGCACTTCAGTGGTGAGTTAGCATTAATGCAAAATTAATTGCAAAAATGTTAACTTATAAAAAAAAAAATATTGTCAAAAAATTGTGATATTTAAAATTCCAGGAATGGCTTTATTCCTTAGCAAGAAAATTATAAAATAATAAATTTGTAAACTTGGTTACTATTAATAAAAATTTGAAAATTTTTCTTTGGATTATTTAATTTTATAATACTACCTTTGTAATCTAGTTGCCCTTTGAACGCAGGAAAAATATGTGTTTAATTATCATGAACATATTTGGTATTATTATTTGAAAAATATTCTTTATAACAAAAACATTGAAATATTTTTTTGAAAATAATTGATAATTTTAATTAATGCTGAAAACGCCCCCTAAGGATTCGTTATTCGCTAAGGGTGACTTATAAAATTGTTTAAACAAAAATGACACATATGTGGCATTTTGTATAGTTTAATTGTATAAATAAAACGTTCTTAAACATATATGCTTCATAAAATTGGTTTTTAATAATGCTATGATATGATAAAGAAAATGTTTAAACAATAACAACATACATGTGGCATTTTGTTATTATTAAATATTACAAACAAAGCCTTAATAAACAATTATGGCCCATAAAATCAAAAATCGACATGACTTTGACACTTTGAAAATTTCGAATTTTTGATTTAAGTGTTTCTTCATGGAGAATTTAATTTTGAATTCAAAATCAAATTCTCCTTGACGAAACTTATAGTACCATCGTTTACCTGTAAATTCATTAACATTTTTGAAACAATTACGGCAGAAAAGTACTGTCAGCAAATCAACAAAATGCACTAAAAATTGTAAAGCATGTGCCAGGCATTGGTCAACAGAAAGGAGTCTCGATTATGCTCGGCCATATGTCGCACAACTGACTCTACTGAAATTAAACGAATTGGATACAAGACTCTCCCTCATCCCCTATATTCGTCCAATCTTTCCTCGACTGACATACACTTTTTCAAATATCTGGATAACTCTCTGCAGAAGAAATGCTTCAGAAACCAAGATGAGGACAAAACTACTTTTAACAACTTTATTGTGTCTGTAATTCTAGAATTTTTTGCAACCGGCATAAATAAAATTATATCTCGTTGGCAAAAATACAATGACTCAACTGAATTTTTATTGTGATTAATAAATTTGTTTTTGAATTGAATTATAGTACTTCAAAGATATTACGTGAAGCAGCACTGTAAGTGTGTCACATTCGCCAAGAGTAACTCTGGGGTAAGGGGAAAAACAGGAGGATGAGGAAGACGAACAGGAAGAAACAGCTAAATCAGTGCAGGAGCAAAATAGTATATTTCATTAGGAGTCCAGAAAAAAGGATTTTTCCGTGCGCGCTGACACGGGAAGTCATGCAAGCACGGAAAAATCCATTTCTGGACATGTAATATATTGTTTATATTGTAAACAACAATATAAAACTAAATATTTAAATTATTTGATTTATTTTCAAACCAGTAACATCTATGGCAGTGAATAATTACACTAATTCTAAAGAAATTTAAATGCAATACCTGTTTTTCGGAATTTGATCTGGTAAGCACTTTATTTCAAAATACAATATCAGTATATTCTAAGTCTGTGTACATTTGAACAAATTTACGAATTTCACAGACGGAAAATAAAACGTCAAAGAAACACAGAAGTGAAAAATACATCGTTGCTATGGAAATCGGTTAGGGCACGGAATGATCGCACAAACAAACTTTTTCTGTGCGGTCGCCTGAAAAAGTGACGATTCCATCATTCTAGAGGCATATGGAATCAACGTGTTTTCAGATAAGTATAATAAAAAAGTGTTTAAAGATAACCTGCATTATTTTCTGGATAATCTAATATAACACATTCAAATTGCTCCTATAGAATTTCATTCATTGTTAAATAAACCATAAGACCATCAATCGCAAGTGATTTGTAGCTATCACAATGTTTCTGTAGAAAGTGACATAATGCTGTTTAATATGTGTTGCGACTTTACCTGTGTTGTCCCAACCCCAACCCTCATTTACATATTTTGTGAATTTGTCATTGGCTTAAGATATTTACGACACCAATTAAGTGTAGTGTTAAGAGAGCGAATAATAGGCTTTGTGGGTGGGTTCTTCGAAGGGCTACGAAAAACATTCCCCAAAAACCAACATCTGGCGTCCAGACCGCCAGTGCTCAAGACGCCGAGGTTGATGAGGGCGTTTTGGCAATAGTGTAATTGTAGTGAGTGAAAATAGCGACACCCACCAATTCACACACACTTATCACCTGACCAATTAGGCTCCGCCCACAACGCTGAGGACAAAGCCAAGGGTAAAGAAAACGGCGACTTTTTCTTAAGACTCGATCGAGAAAAAATCGAAGCGACGACAAGTCAAATTTGTATATTTTCTTTTAAATAGAAATATTAAGTTTATTTTCATTTTTTATTAATGGTCCTTCGAACAACAGTCATTAACAATATGTATAGTATTTATTCATGACATCTATACATTTTAAACAGCATTATGCCACTTTCTACAGAAACATTGTGATAGCTATAAATCACTAGTGATTTATAAATTATTTAATAAAAGATTATCATTCTTAACTACATTAAAAAACAAACAATTTAGTTTACCTATTGAGCCGACCCACGTGTTCAAAATGCTCATGCGTTTGAGAGGTGTATAAATGGCAGTGTAAAGAATCAGGTTAGTGAGTCCTAAAGTTGCTGTCAAACCATTGACGCCGTAATATAAGATGGCCATGCCTGATGTGCTGCACACTGTTGCAAATAAAATGGAATGAAGCGGCCTGAAAATGACAAATAATAATTATTTTATTTATTTATTTAGTCTTATATAACATTGTTATATGTTCCTCTCTACTTCTCAGTGAGAGATGAGAAATAATAATTATACATATTTAAATATGGAAAAACTTTTTTTCAAAGGTTTATTTAAAAAATCCGGTGCCCAGTTCTGTAATGGGATGGGTTATTCGGGGTATAAAATTATTGACATTTTAGAATGACAGGGACGATCCTTCGAGTAACAAGCTAAATTACACGCATACAAATACAACTTATATGGATAAAGGATCTCACAATCGATAGTCAAATCGGTAGATCCTAACAAATATAATCAATAGGCAGAAAGTCCGATCGTCGATAGCCATTTTATGAGGTTTAACTAGAGGTTTATGATTGTAATGTAATTTAACGTATTTCTCAGAAATAAAGATTTTCTATATATATATACCTCTTGCCCTTATGAAGTGGCGCCCATAAGGGTGACACATTTTAATTCATTTAGTGCTATATTGTTGTAAAAATAAAGAAAAGTTAAGTTTGAACAAAAGGCATACAGTGTCTCCTTATAATATTTAAAAAAATGTTTGTACCCTTTCAAACCCTAAACCCATATGGGTAGAAAGGGTCATTGAGTATATATATATATTGTACCCTTTGAACGCCCTTTTTTTCGATTTAACTTTTTCATTTTTGCGACTACTACACCATCTATCACAATTTCAAAAAATATCTTCGGATAAAACCTACGATGCATATTTGTCGTGATATTCCACTGGATGAATTAAAATGGATCACCCTGTATATAAAAATAAGTGCATTTTAAGATAGACATTTTCATAACATACGTTAATCTACCGCAGACAAGCACTCTAGATTTTGTCCTTGACATCTGCGCATCGAAAGGGACTTCGTGGAATTGATTGATGGAGTTCGCAGCACACGACAACAATCCAGTCCCGGCCATGCAAAGCGCGAAGGTACTCCACTCAAATGGAGCCGGTGCGACAGCATAACCAGCCATTGAAGTCACAACCACAAGAGCTTAAATAACAAACGGTATTAAATAGAATCATACAAGATTATTAAACTAATAAATGTTTAGATTTTAATTCTTAATAGTTGAGGCTTCTACTTCTTTATACATGTTAATTTAATTTAAAGGATATTTAAACAAATAAATAACTTTGTTTGTATAACACTCTGTATACTTATACTTGATAAGGCAAGTTGATTTGCAAAACTGCAGTTGTATTTATAAATATACAGAGTGTTATACAAACAAAGTTATTTATTTGTTTAGATTTATTGTGATCTATGAAAAAAATATTATTTCCAACTAGAGATGGGAAAAATTAAATGTTTAATCAACAATTAGAAGTTAGCAATAACGGTGAATGTACCAAAAAAAAAGAAACTGTAATCCTCGAATTCATAGACGTTTCATAATACTTATAAAAATAAAAACTTGTCCTGACTCTACAGGTAAATCCGAATTTAAGTTATGATCAGTCTTAGATTTTCTCGTGTTTCACACATAATTTTACAAATCTCCAATAATTAATAATTAACACACAAACTTTTGTTAGAGAAACAATTAGCTGATGTAAATTATTTTTTTTTTTGTTAAATAAATATTCACATAACAAAAATCACCTCTTATTTCTTTACAATTAATTTACTTTACATACTTGTAAGTCTGATTTTGGAGAGCTTTAAATAATGATTGATTAAATTTGTGCGGTCTGTCGAAGGGGTCGGGTTCCATTGCGGCACCACTTTAGGTTTCAACTTTTCCAAATCTCCCTGTGTAATATCCACGGCTGTGCTCGGGGCCGGTTTTGACTGCTTAACGTAGTTCGCGGTTGGTACAGTGAAGTTGACATATTTCTGAAAATAATATATTATAATAATTATAAGGCAGAAAAACCTACGATCAGTAGCTCTTATTTGAAAATGTACTATGAAAATATTTATTTTTATATTATTTTAAATTATATACATGTAAATAATAACAATTTAATAGTAGCACAAACAAACATATATTTTGTATAAAAAAAAACTATTGATAAAGAGCATGTTGTGCTTGAAATGTACATATAGTGATAAAAATAAAAAAGTGAAGAAAGGAACAAAATATTACTACATTATATTTTGTATGTAGTAGTAGTTTTTATTTATTTAGTCTTATATAACATCGTTATATGTTCCACTCTACTTCTAAGTGTGAGGTGTTGTAGTAGTAGTAATAATTATAATATCTTTATTGTTTAATAGTTTACCCAATTTAGGACATAAGAATGCAAAATAATGGTGTTTACAGATTTAATCGATTTTTTTTAAATTAATTAGACACATATTTTAACAAAACAATAGAAAAATTAAACAAACGTTCATCAGGATAGTGAAAATTCAATAATTGAGGCTCTCACTTGATGAAACTGCATATTTACAATTAAATAAAAACAATAATATTTTAGTTTCATTGGTTTTTATTGTAGCAGCGTTTCCACAATAGTATTTTAAGTTTTTTTATTGTAGAAACACTGCTACAATACAAAACAGTGAAACTAAAATACTATTGTGTTTTTATTTAATTGTGAATCAAGATAGTGACTAAGTTAACAACAATAAAATATATATATATATATATATATATATAATCTAAAATCCCCATCTACCATAATGGTGGTGTAGGGGACAATAAAATATATACAAGTTTAAAAGAGTTGAAATGAATATTGCAATGGAGAAAAAATTCAAAGTTAAAATAAGCAGTTTTGAAAATGAAAAATAGCAAAGTTATCGAAATTTAACAGAGTTTACATTAATAAGAATTTAACACTTACTTATTTTTGAGGATGTGGAAGAAATTAATCAATTATTTTCTCATTATTCTATAAATTGAATTGTATAATGTTTTTTCCAACTACTGACCAATATTAAAATAAATAAAACAAGATTTAGAACTTGGAAAATTAATCGATAAAATTAAAACAAAAGTGACCAAAGAACATAACATTATTTTCACAATAGATAAGACATCAATTGTACAGGGAGGAAGTTTAACAATTTTATTTTCAATAAGAAGTGTCATCGGGATTAGTTACATCACAGAAAATGTTTTTTTTTTTTCAGATTTAAAGAAGCACAGTATTTAAAAACAAGAAGAATAACAAGATAAATAAAAATAAAGAGTGGCCAGATATGGTGACAATTAGGAATCTAGCGACACAGTATATGTATGCAGTAGGGTCGGTTGGTGTCGGCGCCTTTGAACTATTCCGGAATGGAAAATCCTCGCGCAGCTTACAGTACAGCCATAAAGTGCGTGTAGATAGTGATGAAAAACACAGAGCACATAGGAAAATTAGTTCCACATCCGAACACTAAAGACTTTTTGGCGTTTTATGACCATCGTACGCATGCCTTGATCACAAAATGGCGCGATAATTATATTTTCCCACAATAATAAATCATCCATAATACAAATATTCATTATGCACAACAAATTAAAATATGCATATTACGTTGATACAAGCCATTTTAATTGAAATAAAATATATTCACCAATAATAAACCAAACTATCATCAATTAGTAAGTATAAAATTAAATATTATTCAATAATACACGACAGTTTATAGTTAATTAATACATCTACAATATAAATTAAATATTTAGTTTGTGATATAGACATAAAATACTTTACATTGATTGAAAAATAATACTCTATATTATTTTTGAGTAAAATATTATTTTTATAGAAAATCTGTGCAATAAAACTATATTTAAATGTTTACCTTCATATAGTTGACCAAAATATTGTTTCCTTTCAAAGAAATAAATGTTAAAATTGAATGTTTCATTAATCCATTGTAAGAAGTGCCTTTCTTTAGTAGTATAAACATAATTATTAATATACCTTGACTAATATATTCCATTCATACTGTGAAATGAACTTATTACGACTCATTAAAATAATATTTAATTATATCAAGTATAATTCATATCAAATCTAGAAGTTTTCATTTCTAAACTATATATTTTCAAATTTCAAATTGTTTGGCGCCGCGCGAAACGTGTATGTGTGAGCGTACAGTAAGCGTGTGTGAGTAAGTTCTGTAAGCTGCGCGAGGTAGCCTCCATTCTAAAAATTTTCGGCTGTACAACTACTGCATACGTATACTGTGCTAGCGATATGGACACTGCTAGCCTTTCTCAATGAAGTGGGATGGCAGTGCTAAGAACTGGTGTTTGGTTGTTTTAAAAAGAGAAAGCATTAGGGGCCTATGTATGCTTGTGTGTAAGTGTAAACCTTCCACTAAAAAATAAGGGCCGTTTTACACACACAAGAATTCTCACAGAAAGTTGTGCGAGAATTATATATAATAGTTTCACTATAATTATGTATATATATATATATATACAAACATCTTTATTCCCATACATATTTAATTCAATATACAATACATGAAACAATTTAAAACAAATATATATTCTTAAGAGAAATCGACCGGAAGTCTTTCGGCCTATATAAAAATATATTTTCCTGTTTTGTACAGCAAATAATTATTGTAAAAATTAGCAAAGCAGACAATCATCCAATACAAACAGACGCGCCATTGTGTAGTATGCTATGCTTAACATTATTAGGAGACTGTTTTATATAATTATTTTCTAGATTATTTTGAACATGTTCAATATATTTCTCGCGAGAATAATCGCAAGAAATATATTATAAAAATCACTGTATTGCACATGCGCAAACTTGTAATATTTTTCTACATATAAATTAATAATATTAATAATTATATATCATGAATTTATGCGAGAATTCTTGTATGTGTAAAACGGCCCTAACAGTTTAAATATTCTGATGATTTTGACAACTTGTTGTTATTGGCTTCAGTTCGGCACAATCTTAGCAAAACTAATAGATATGTACAAAATTTTAAACAATTTAGTGTCCCTTCGGTTGTTTCGAAGATTCCTTAAAATGTATAAATAAATTTTCTCTACACCCGCTTGAATATTATAGATAAAAATGATTATATATATACAAATAAATTTACTAAATAACTATATATATATATATATATTTTTACCAATTGGTGTCGGGGTTTTACTAAATAATTATAAACTGTATATCCTAAGCAACACACCGAGATATTCTACAACTTACCTTAAGTATGAGATCGGGTCTGCTGTAAACTTTATTACATAACCTTAAATTAAAACTAAGTAACGTCGTCATAATTCAATCCCGTGGATGCCGTACAGCTTAGCATAATTCAACACAGACAAAGGCTCGCCAGTCTCATTTTCACCGATTTATTCCCTTTATTTTGACTTTGCGTAACTTTTAGGTTATGAACTGTCAGGCGAGCACGGGAATCGAGAATGTAAATAACGTAGGTAACTGCATACAAAAAAAACTTAAATAGAAACCTGTATTGAAAAGTGATAGAGGGTAACTGTAATTGAACGCAGGAAACTTTAATAACAATTACCGAAACAACAATAACTTATTATTATTATTATTATTTAATGGCCTTGGCAGCAACAATAACAATAATTGTTGTTTGGTAAAGACGTCAAATTTTATAATTTTGCACTAAATTTTAAATAAAGTAAGTTTCATTTAATTTTAATAAATAAAACACTTTTTTACTTTGTTTGTATAATCCGAGTTATACAAACAAAGTAAAAAAGTGTTTCATTTATTAAAATTGAATTACAATGTATAACAAAGTAGAAGCCTCAACAATTAACAAGTTTATTTAGTTTAAAGAAATACAAAATAATTGTTAAATTGCGCCGATTGAGAATTTCATGCGAGTAATAAAGAGAAATATAATTAAATTAATTATTTTCAGGAAAAAAAAAAACATGTAAACACAAATACTAATTAAACCAATTAAAAGAATTATTTGTTGACCGTGAAGACTTTAATTATTTAAATAAAAATAGTTGTCCTTTCTCCAACCTATTTTTTGTTGTAGAACTAAATATATTTCTCAAGTCATGTTTTCATCTTCAGTAGTTGAAGAAAAGACAACCACTTTTTATTTAAATAAACAAATGTGAGCGCTATTTTTGAATTACCTGCCTGCGCACGCCACCTAACGCTGCGGAAAGGAAACGTATTTTAT
The DNA here is from genome assembly GCA_963082785.1 of Philonthus spinipes. NCBI lineage: Eukaryota > Metazoa > Arthropoda > Insecta > Coleoptera > Staphylinidae > Philonthus > Philonthus spinipes. The sequence goes on along the minus strand of OY720308.1, from coordinate 15,004,607 downwards.
GTTGGCTAGACTTATGAGATTTTGAAGAAGCTATATTCAGGTTGAAAAATCATAGAGGTTGTTTAGAAGATTAAGGTTACGTTATATGAAATTGTTGTTAGCGATTATTAAAGTTTTAAACAAATGCAGTCCGTCTAATTTTCAACCCAACGAAGAGGTAATCCCCGACTACAAATTATTTTCAGAAAAAAAAAATGCAAACACAAATACTCATACTAATTAAATCAAATAAAAGAGTTGTTTGTTGGTTGTGGAGACTTTAATTATTTGAATAAAAATGGTTATCCTTTCTCCAACTAATTTTGTTGTTGTTGAACTAAATATATTTCTGAAACTATATGTTTCCATCTTCAGTAGTTAAAGAAAGGACAACCATTTTTATATTTCCATAAACAAACAAAAGAGATTTGATTTAATATAAGTATTTATTTATATAAAAAATCAATATACAGTCTTTCAATGTCTATTGTAATCTCGCTACAATTATTTCACCACACTGTGGCTTCTTCAAGCGAAGAAATAAAATTGCAATAGACATTGAAAGGCTATATAGTCATATTTCTTTCTTTTTTAATCTTATCCTCTTTTACCCGTATTGGGTGTCGAGGATATAGTCATATTTAACATAACTAATTATGAGCATTCAATAATTATCAGCCTTAACAATCAATGAGGAATATTTATGTATACAATGTTTTTTTTATTAATTATTTTACTTAATTGAATAATTAACTCAAATTAAATCAAAAAAGAGGTTTGATTAAATTTAATACGAGTAATTGTGTTTGCAACGTTTTTATTTTTCTTACATCTCTTTATTTGTTCGCCGTTTCATTTTTTTGTAATTCACGAAATATTTGATGTAACATTATGCAATTTGTTGTAACTAGAGTTGTAAACATTGTTTAAAGGATGTTTACGTCATAGCCATTTTACGTTTAATCCAATCGAAAGACGCAATTGTCGGAGTTTCAAAGATCGACTCATTTGCATTCCCCTATCCAAGGGAAAGTATTGTTGTCAGTGGGCGTAGATGGGGAGAGTGTGTTGGTGATTATAACCCTCCATCCGGAAATTTTAATGACTGATTAAAAAAAAAAAAACAAATAACGTATTAGCGAGGCTGTAACAACTTTAAATATTATTTCATGTCGATGAAACAGTACTAAAATATGTGCTCAGTGGGTTGTTTATTTGTTTTTTAAACTTTATTACATTTGTATTACATTATTAACAGTAAGAAGTAATTAACAACCTAACATCACCCCTTAAAATTTTTATAATAAATTTGATTAGATTATTTTAAAGTTCAATTTTAATAAATGAAACACTTTGTATAACTCGGATTGATTTTATTGTTGACTATAGTTTCGACAACCGTAACGTGTCATTATCAAAACCATAGTCAACAATAACATCAATCCGAGTTATACAGACAAAGTAAAAAAGTGTTTCATTTATTAAAATTAAATTACAATGTATAACAAAGTAGAAGCTTCAACAATTAACAAGTTATTTTAAAGTTATTAAATTTAATCCCACCTCACACTGAGAAGTAGAGAGGAACATATAATGATGTTATATATATATATATAAATTTAATCTCTGTTTGTATTTATTTTATTGGTAGATTTTTAATAATCTATTATTACAATAACATGAACTACCAATGCTTAAGTCTTGAGTTTTAGTTTAATAAGAACAAGTTTAAATGTTTGAAGCTACAATGATAGATTTTCTACGGCTACAATCTTTTTTGCTGTCAACTGATTGTAGAAACAATTTAATTATTTAAGTAAACTCCTTGTTCTTCCTCCTAATCGAGTGGAAGAAAGGACAAAACATACTTTCAAACTATATTCAATAAATAAAAAAAAATGCTTGAATTACCTTACTTTTCGTAATTAATTGAATCGAAATTCAAAAGACGCCATCTTGTTCTAATTGAAGCGGCACCCGAATTTTTCGATCCCGCCTCGCAATGAAACACTCTTTTACTTTGTTTGTATAAACAATGTATAACAAAGTAGAAGCCTCAACAATTAACAATCGCATTTATTTTCCTCCCGAAAGGACTGAGTTGTCGTTGTTATCAATTATCACCCGATTAATTATGAAATACGAATAATTTTCAAGAGCTTGTCGCCGATTTTGCTTAAAAAACGAAGAAATTAAAACTTACTTTAATGGAAGCGAATGGCATCGGCGGGAGGACCAAGCATAGATATTAATATGGGATTGTATTAATCAATGGGACCAGGTAAACAAAGGGTTGCCAACCATCGCGAAGCAAACCGCGTCAAAGAAACTGCACGTGTTTACAAAATAGATTTTTTTAGCAAATGAAATACAATATCTAAAAGGGTATAAGGATTCGGAAAGAACAACAACAAATGAACGTTTAGTATGAAAAAATATAATTGTTTCTGATTAATGCTCATTTCACGAGGTGATTTTGTTTTATTGTATGAGAAAAATACAATTATACTGGAACATTTCTTTTGAGAAGTCATATTATTTTAAAAGTTTTCAAAAGAATTTTACTTTTTTTCTTAAATCGAATTATAATTTTTTGACGTTTTCTTAAGTTTGATAATGGTCACGTTCATGGAACTGTAGCGCTTAAGCGCTTTACGAAAGCGGTTTCGCTGAACGGTACTGCTTTTTGTGTGGCGCTGTACCGCTTTATCAAGCGATAAAGCATATATTTTTTCCGCTTGATCGCTTTTCAAGCCGTGCAGCTATAAACAAAACGGGCATATTTTCGCGAACGTCCTTAACATCGAAAGCGTGTTCAGGGAACATCAAGCGCTTTGCGCTGTAGCGCTATATCTCTAAAATTCCCTGAACGCGACCAATAACGAGTGTAAATTGTTGAAACTATAGTAAAAAATATTTCGATTACTTTATTTTTTTAATTAAATGAAACGACGCCATCTTGTTCTGCTTGAAACGGCACCCGAATTTTTCGAAACCGCCAAGCATTTATTTCCACCCCGAAATAACTGATTTATCGTTGTTATCAACATCACCGGATTAATTATGAAATGCAAATATTTTTCAAAAAATTACCGCTGATTTTACTTAAAAAAAACGACGAAATTAAAAACTTACTTTAATCGAAGCGAATGGCGTCGGCAGCAGGCACTGAGTAAACAAAGGGTTGCCAACCATCGCGAACTAAACCGCGTCAAACAAATTGATTTCTTAATAAATAAACGCTTAGAATGTACAAAAATACGATTGTTTTAATTAGGGCGAATTATTAATAAGTTAACGTTAAATAAGGAATTTTATATTTTCAACAATAATCACCCTCATCAATCTAAGGAGTAAGTTGGTATTCGTGTACTGACTCCATCTTGTATTTTAAAAATTGAAGCGTTTGTGTTTATTTAAATGTAAGTAAATGTTGAAAATTCGCGTTTGTAATAAATAATTTCTTTGATAATATTTCTTACTAAATATTGAGCTTTTTGCACTAAACACTCCATATTTAGAAATATCTTAAGAAGCTACGCAATAATGTGCTTTTCAACTGGAGGATATAATCGGCGAAAGTAATAAAAAAACAACAACTAATTTCACGTAATTAAAACAGGAATGTTATTAAAAAGAGAGAGAGAGAGTGTTTAAGTCACAATAAAAATACATACAGTTATACACTTGATTTAAATACGTCGGAATTGGACAGTGGGGTCCCCGAAATTTTAATGACTGATTAAAAATTCAAATTTTATTCAACTCAAATAGATTTACATTTATATAATAAGCAAATAACGTTTCAGTAAGACTGTGACAACATTGAACGTTATTTTCGTGTTCATGAAAGATTACTAAAATGAGTGCTCAGTGGGTTGTTTAATTGTTTTTTAAATTTTGTTTCATTATTATTAATAGTAAGAAATCATAACCTGATAAAGTATCGTTTATGTTGTGTTTCTGATTATACGAAAACCTAAATTGACCGACTAATAGCACAGACAAACATATATCTATTTTGTCTTTGCTATTAGTCAACAAATTCACAAATTGATATTGGACTAGCACACCGATAAATTGCTTGCTGTAAAGTGGAATGATAGAAGAATTGTCCACAAAAAATTGATCGCCGAAACACAGATACTGTAATGAAGCGCCATGTCGGCGTTGAGTGTTAATCAAAATATGGGTGCAACTGACAAATCAGTTCTGTGGAGGTTTATTTCTGAACAATTTGTTCAATTTTAAATAACAAATAATGGAACAAAAATGTGATTCTTACCTGAGAACAACTACAACTCTACCAAATATGCACGTTTAAAAAATAGAATATTTGTTGTTGTTTACACTTTTAATGTTCGCATCTTTTTTTATTCAAAGGTATCCATATTTGAACAGTTGTAAACAATTATTGTGTTTGTTAAAATATGGAAACCTTTGAAAAAGCAAAAAGTATTTAAAAAAATGTTTTCTATTTCTTGGTTGTACAATATATGATGTAGTTGTGTAAACAGCTCTGATTTATGTTGAGTAATTTAAGTTTGTAAAATACATTATTCATCTGCCTGGTGAAACAATTGTTGCAGTGTCAACCAATCCTAACTAATGCCCGTACTAATAATCATAGATTGATTCAGAATTGAGAATTAATTCTTAAATCGTATCGAAATGTATAAAATAGTCATTGTGATTGTAAATTATATTGCAAACAATCCTTAGATCAACAAATAGGATTCGCGAATCCGGGATTTATCAATCCTAGATTGATTCAAGGATTAAGCAGCGATGATTAATACACTTTAAGTGTTTTAATTACTAAAGTGTTAATATGGAATTACATCAAGATTGAATTATATAATTCAATCGTTGAGGCTGTTAATATTATATTAAGTTTACTTTTGATGAATACATTTTAAGTTAATTGGAAAATTTTAAGTTAAACGTGTACGTTATTAGATTCACATTCTATGTATATATATCTATTGTAAAAACTGCTTAGAATATGACATAGATCACTACCTTTACCTTTAAATCTGTGTACTGTGGAATGTGATGATAAAATGAACTTAACATCTCTTTACAGAATAGCCCCGAATACAATAATTCAATTGAATAATTAATTCATTATTTTCTTTTAAGTTTATAAATTTAAATTTGAACATACCTTTGTGCTTCAAAGGCTGAACGTCAAATATTTCGATTGTGTCATTTTCAATTGTTGATTGCGTTATATTTGTATTATTTTTAATGCAGAATTTTAATTGTATTTTGTATAAATATAAATGAATAAAGTTATTTATTTGTAAACATTTCTTTGTGTTAGTTTAGAAAAACGGTTATGCATTTTTTGTTTTTTTTTAATGCAGTGAATTTTGTGTGGTGTGAATGTGTCTTCATAAACAAAACAATTTCGGGCATCCGCTGTGCGTCAAAGCGTCGATTTCCGGCTGGCCTTTCGACGCCAATTTACGCGCAATCAGCGCGAAACGTCCGATTGACGCGACGTGGATCCCTATGGGGGGCGGCGAGCGGGCGTGAGCGAACACCAGTGGGGGCGAAGCGTCCGCGCCGGGGCCGCGGATCGCGTTTCGAAAAGACCGCGTTTTGAATCCGGGCGGGAAAAGCGTGCGCTTTTGACAGCCGCTGGTGGCAGTTCAGTTTTTTTTTCCGACAGCGCACGCACATTCTACGATTTCGGTTTTGCGCCGCTTTGCGAGTGATCCGTGCATCTTGGTGCAAGTGTGTGACTGGGTTTTTGTCTGTTTGGAGGAAGGAACGTTTTAGATGTAAGTTTTTAATTCAGTATCGGTTTCGGCGGCTCCGTCGCGGAGCCGGGTCAACCGAGTTTACCTTGTCAAAATCCGCCGCGGCGATCCCCCCCGACGATCGCGGCTTGTTTGCATCGATTCCCCAACGGCCCCCCGACCATCACCCGCTGCGACGTTTTCGTTGCAACCGTACGGGGTTTGTTGGTTAAGGAAGAGGGCCGTTGCGGAGGGATCGGCTCCGCTTCAAAACTGGCGGTTTTATTGCGTGTCGTGAAGGTTAGGTTGTTTTCTATGTAAAGCGAATTACGTCGTTTTCAAATTAATCACTCTAACTTTTCCCGTTTCGTTTTCAGCCTTTTCTGGGTGCTTGTTTTGGGATGAATTGATTGGGCTCAAAAGGGAGAGACTGTGAAGTTCCGTTTTTTTTTGTTTTCATTTTTAAATTAGTAAAATGGCAGCTCTGGCACATCAGGCGGCTGCTCTGCTCGACTTCAACCAGAAGTTGGACATCAGCCTGCTGGATAGTGTCGTTGTTAGTATGTATGCGGGGAACGGGGAGACGCAGCGCGTCGCCCAGGAGGTCCTCACAACGCTGAAAGAGCACCCCGACGCTTGGACGCGCGTCGACACCATCCTGGAATTCTCGAGCAACCAACAAACAAAGTATTACGCCCTGCAGATCCTCGAGCAGGTCATCAAAACCAGGTGGAAAATCCTGCCCCGCAATCAGTGCGAGGGCATCAAGAAGTACATAGTCGCGCTCATCATTAAAACCAGCTCGGATTCGGTCACGCTGGAAGCCAACAAGACTTACCTAAACAAACTGAACATGATCCTCGTGCAGGTCTTGAAGCGGGAGTGGCCTAAGAACTGGGAGTCCTTCATCCCCGATATAGTCGGCGCGAGCCGCACCAACGAATCCCTCTGCCAGAACAACATGATCATCCTGCAACTGCTGAGCGAGGAGTTGTTTGACTTCGCGTCCGGGCAGCTCACCCAAGTCAAGGCGAAACATTTAAAAGACACGATGTGCTCAGAGTTCTCGGCCATTTTCCACTTATGCCAATTCGTCCTGGAAAACTCCCAAAATCCCGCCCTCGTGAACGTCACCCTCGACACGCTGCTCCGGTTCCTCAACTGGATACCCCTCGGGTACATCTTCGAAACGAAGCTGGTGGCCACTCTAATCTCGAAATTTCTCCCCGTTCCGCTGTTCAGAAACGTCACCCTCAAATGCCTGACGGAAATTGCAGGATTAACGATTGATACTTACGAAACTATCTTCGTTGATATGTTCAACAAAACCATGGAGCAATTGGAGATAATGCTCCCGTTGCAGACGGACATAAGAGTGTCGTACGCGACGGGGCAGGATCAGGAGCAGAATTTCATACAGAATCTCGCCTTGTTCCTGTGCACTTTCCTGAAGGAGCACGGGGGATTAGTGGAGAGCCATCCGCAGTCGCTGTCGAATGCACTGCAGTACTTGGTGTTGATATCGCAGGTCGAGGATGTCGAGATTTTCAAGATTTGTCTCGAGTATTGGAATGCGCTGGCATCGCAACTTTACAAGGACGTTCCCTACGGGGCTGTTTACAACACTTCAAAGAGGGGACTTTATCTTGAGGTTAGTATTACTATTTATATTGAAATATATAGTGAAAGCACATGCTATTGCAATGCGGATGACACCAGAATATTTCTGCAATCCGTTTTATTATGTAAATAAATAAATATATAAAAAAAAACCTAACACCTAACCGTAAAATAGGCAATCGATTATATATATACACACACATATATATATATATATATACAATAAAAATCAAAAGTTAATCTTACGTTTAGTTCAGAATTTAATAGCCTGAATTTGTATTATACTGGAAATTTTAGGGATAAAATATGCATAACCTAAAAAGGTAATATTGATGTTTTGAGGTTATGATGACTTGATTTGGCAAAATTACATACTTATTTGTTGATTGCTTGCACTGCGGGTTAAGAATAAACGTTTTTTTTTTTTTTTGGGAAATGTTTTAGTTACTGTTCACATTAGCAAGCTTGATTTTTATTTGCAAAGAAATTGCATAAAAGAATGTGTATGTTTTTAACCCCCAGTGTGTCATATTCATAGATCACTCGATATAAATTATTGTAAACAGTAAAGTTATCAACAAAAGTCGTATATATTGAGCTTATAATAAAAATCGACGACGAAGTTGGCATTGGAAATCTAAAGTCAAGTCTGAACTAAAATCACACGCGCACGTGTAAAGTACCAGTTGTCATGTTGACACTGTTTAACCGCAACCAGCATTTCACGCGTGTAATCTTAGTACAGACATGACTCGAGACTTCCAACGCGAACTTCGTCGTCGATTTTTGTTATACGCTCGATATATGTATATGTATAATAACTCTATAATGTAATGACCCAAATCGTTGACGATGCCACTTGAAATTAGGCAAAAGGTGGCGCTTGCGTCGTCTTTAATTTATTATAATCTATCAATTACTTTAATAAAATTTATGGTTAAAGTCAACTGTCTCTAGCTGATCAACATCGGATGTCGTACTGACCAGGATTGTGGAGTTGTTCGATTGAGTTCCAGCTTCTATATCTTAATTAAAAACAAAAGTCTCTAATTGCAGTCAAAATTAGTGATGTGCAAGATCGATCAAAGCCTCACACTGAGAAGTAGAGAGGAACATATAACAATGTTATATAAGACTAAATAAATAAAATAAAATGATCGATCAAAAAGGATCGACTGCTTGATTCTTGCAAGTGATCGAGCCGCTCGATCTTTATGAGCGTCTTGATCTTACGATCAGCGATTGTTTGTCTTGATCTTTTCGACTGATTTTTGGAGAGGATTGATCGTGTCGTGCAGCTTACGCAATGATACCTTTGAGTGGATCGATCACACTATTTCTTTAATAGGTTGAGCGCCATGGTGGACACTGTGGAACTTCCCTATGGGTTACGGCGGTCGCAAGTGTCAGCTTGAATATCAATGCATATCAGCCTGGTTGGGTCAAGCGTATTAAAATATAAATAGAAAAGAGTATTTGCATTAAATTTTTCAGGGATTAAAAATTTGTTGCATGATGCAATATTTTATTGATATGCAACAGCAGGTGTATATTATGTAATTCAATGTCCGGCGTGAGTATTTGCCCGGGAAGTAGTTGCTTTAATGTGCATTTGTTTAACGTAAGTCATAAGTCACAGAGCTAAATGTGGAAATAATTTATTAATTATTTTCAAATCATTTTTATTTAGTGTATTAAAATATTTCGAATCTATAATGCTTATGTGTCTGCTAGGACCTCACACTATTGAACACTGGTACTAGGCTACTGATAGCTGATTTCTAACTTTATATAAACAATAGTGTTTTACTGAAGACATTTTTATTGGACAACAGTGTCCGCCATCATTTTTCTGGTATTTATTATCAAAATTATAAAAAAAGTAATAGAAATCCATTACTAGTAGGTGGTAATAATAAAAAAAAAACAGTTTGGCCCAGGGGAAAGATTTCACCAAATAGTCATGGGGGCCTATTCTCAACACCGATGCATTTTGTCATCAGTGCATGTACGCACTGAAATGACGTAATTTCGGTGAGACCGTATTCTCAGCATCCATGTGAGTTGTCATCGACTCAAGATTGCACCGAAAATGCGTGCGTTCATACGGTTGGTCTTGGGCCGGTGCATAAACTCGCTCACACTTTTTAACTGACTTGAAGTAGGAGGCATCGGAGTCTTTGTTATGCGTGAAGTTAATGTTTGCTGTGAATTTAAATTTTTGTGTTTTTGAATAGACTTTATTTAAGACATTTATTTATATTTTAAGCTGTATAGGTACATTTTGGGGGTTAGGAATGTTTGTTTTTTCCGTAAATCGATTTTACGCCACATGTGGTCCGAAACGATTCTCTTGATGTTTTCCTAATTATGCAAGTTCCAACGGGAATATTGCAGGTAATCCACTTATTCAGGAGTAAACACGCATTATCGGTTAATGAAAATAGAAAATAAATTCAAATTCTATGAAATTATGCTATGAAATAAACTCTATTTTGATTCAATTTTGTTTTACAATTTGGAATTATTTGCTAATAATTGTTTGGTTAATTTATTAAACGAACTACAATTATAGAATTTTTAAAATAACGCATTTTAAACGTATAACCTAAAACAGTTAAACAGATATTTAATTTATAATAAGACTTACGAAATCGATATAAAATGTTATATTTGCATTTAGTTTGGTCATTACTAATGTAATATTTTTTAAAAGTATATAATCTTACATGTTAATTGATTTTATAGGAATACAAAATTAGGATTATTTGAATTTCTTGCACCAATAAACGAAATTACAACGTTGCCGGATCATTTCAGTGGCAAAATGCATGAGTGAGATCGCTCGACTCACCGCGCGCTGAGAATAGGGTCCACACAATTGCTCCGTTTTTTGGTGACATAAATTCGAGTGACATTATGCATCAGTGACTCATTGCACCGATGTTGAGAATAGGCCCCATGGCCCTCAACTTGTTAAGTTATTCTGTTTTATGTAAAATAAGGCAAAATTAAGGTCAGAAATTTATATATTATTTGGCCATAATATGAAAATAAATATTTGAATCTTATACATATTGTATATTGAAGTTTTGTCAACAAATTGAAACTATTTTTTTTTTAATTTTTAAATTAAATAAAGGTATACTGTTTACTTTTCCCCATTTATCACTTGGTAAAACATATTTAATAAGCGTTTGTTATAATGAAATCACTTGGTTTTGTTTTATTATTTTTTTTTAAATTTTAGTATAACAAAAGAAAGTGATTTCATTATAACAAACGCTTAAATAAAGGAACATTGCCTAATCGTCACATATATTGATGAATTATTTATATATACAGTGCATTTTTTTATCCAGGCCTCATAGGGATTTACATGGGAAAATCTTTTCGTCGTGTTAATGGTTTTTGTATGGTATGGATTTTGATCAAATTAAACATACATCTAAATTAGAGTAATTTGTGCAAAGTTCAGTAGTTTTTAAATTATTTTAAATGCATTTAATGTTTTAAATAGTGATTTCAAATAATGATAATTTTAAATATTTTCTTAATTAATAGGCTTAGTTCTCTGACATCTACTGAAGTTGTCAAAGTATTCTAGTTTATTGTGCATCTTTTATTGCAAGAATGTAGAAAAAGAAAAGATTTAAATAGTGATGGATTACACAAAAGAGCTTATTTTGAAAAGATAATAAGGTTTAGTTAATTATTTCAAATTAGTTTTCAATATTTAATAAACTTTAATTAATTAACTTAAAATAGGCAATACAATAACTTTAAAAAAACCATAACATTAAAGTAAATGTTCAAACTGTTGCCCATTAGCAGATAAACAATGACCTAGCCTATCTTTAAAATGTCTTTTCACATTTTGAAGCTGCCGGAGAGTTATTTTAGCAGATTCTTCGAGAATTCTTCCTTTTAATTCTTCTAAATCCTTTGGTCTGCTACGGATATCGTCAAAAACATTGCTTGCCAAATAACCCCAGTAAAAGAAGTCGAGCGGTGTTAAATCGGGACTCCTTGCTAGCCATTTCAGAGGCCGTCCTGGATACTCCACGGAGAAATGATCACGCACTTGTCTACTTGATAGCACTTTTATGTATTCCATCACCATTTTAACCTTTTCTTGGGTGGTATAAACCGACATTCTTTCAATAAAAGGAGTACAATAAATTGGAACACTTTGACAATTACAATTGATGTTAGTGAACTAAGCCTACTATTTAAAAAAATATTCAAAATTATTATCATTTTAAAACAAGTGTTTTAAATAAAACTTGTTTTATTTAAATAGAAAAGAGTATTCATTCACTTGGTCACAGTTATTTAAATAAATTAAATTAAAATGATTCGAAAATAATTAATTAATTATTTATTTATTCATTTAACCTCTAGTGGTTAAATAAAACAAGTGAAGTAAGGAATATAACTGTGTTTCAATTATTTTAAGCTCAAACTTCACATAAATCACCGTTGATATAAACGTTTTAATGTTTAAACAGTTTTGTTGAGACAGGAGCATTATATTTTCAAATAAGAGCTATTGACTCTGAATCTTTCTCTGAATATAATAATAATAATATAAATCACCTAACACTGAGAAGTAGAGAGGAACATAACGATGTTATATAAGACTAAATAAATAAATAATATAAATTATATATTTTCCTACAGACTGACATAACATAAAGACAAGGACTTCCAGCTGAAAGACCAATGGTCGATAGCCATTTAGTTCATATTAAATCAAATATTGTATTATAGCTAATTGTATGAAAGCCTCAATAAAGATGTTATATATGTATATATATATATATATTTGCCTTCATAATTTTCATTATTTATTTTTGAATATATCTGCTTATAAAGATTATTTATAGATAATATTTTTTTTTTAGATATTGAATAAAGTCCGTTACATAATGATATCCCGAATGGCGAAACCCGAAGAGGTTCTCGTTGTGGAGAATGACAACGGGGAAGTGGTGCGTGAGTTCATGAAGGACACCGACTCCATAAACCTGTACAAAAACATGCGAGAAACCCTCGTGTACCTGACCCATTTGGATTATTTAGACACGGAGAGGATAATGATAGAAAAATTACAAAACCAAGTGAACGGCTCGGAATGGTCCTGGAAGAACCTGAACACGCTCTGCTGGGCCATCGGTAGTATTTCCGGGGCGATGCACGAGGAGGACGAGAAGCGGTTCCTTGTGACCGTGATCAAGGACCTGCTGGGTCTGTGCGAGCAGAAACGGGGGAAGGACAACAAGGCGATAATCGCGTCCAACATCATGTATGTCGTCGGACAGTATCCCAGGTTTTTGAGGGCTCATTGGAAGTTTTTGAAGACAGTCGTCAATAAGCTGTTTGAGTTCATGCACGAGGCGCACGACGGTGTGCAGGATATGGCGTGCGACACTTTCATTAAGATTGCGGTGAAATGCAGGCGGCATTTCGTCACGCTTCAGGCTGGTGAAAGTTGTCCCTTCATTGAGGAGATCCTGTCGGGTATTTCGACCATTATATGCGACCTGCAGACACAGCAGGTGCACACTTTTTATGAGGCCGTCGGGTATATGATAGCTGCACAGGTCGATCCAGCCACGCAGGAGATTCTGATTGAAAAATACATGTCGTTGCCTAATCAAGTAAGTTTAAGACAAATTGTTTCAATTATAATGTACTTTTTAATGAAAGATCTTCACAAGAAACGATACTTATTCTTTCATTAATGCCCGATTGCACTGTAACATTTAAGTGTGGCTGAATAATTAGGTAGCTAGAAAAGCTGTGAATATCTTCAGGTAGTGCGATTCTTTCATTAATTTTGGATAAGAAACATTGTATCCTTCCTCATAACATCTCACGAGACCGTTAAAATATTAAATCCTTGGAAATTTTATTAGCAGCAATCACAATTAATTACATTTTCAGTAACCTATATATATATATATATATATCGGATATCTATGATTAATCACCCATCTCTAGCATATTACATATTGCGAATTCAAACGCAAAAAGCAGTTGTAAAAATAAATTTGTACATTTTTATTACTGTGAGTAATTATTTTCTTTTTTTCAGGTATGGGATGACATTATCTCTCAAGCCAGTAAGAATGTGGACGTGCTGAAGGAAATCGATATTGTTAAACAGTTGGCCAGTATTTTAAAAACTAATGTAAGGGCGTGCAAGGCACTGGGGCACGCTTATGTCACACAATTAGGAAGGATATATTTAGATATGCTTAGTGTTTATAAGGTAAGTCTTTTAATAATAATAAAAAAAATTATATGCGGTTTTATTTCGTTGAAATGGCTAAAAAGTCAACGCATTGGATGTTAAGTTTTGTCAATATTAAACATGTTTTTTTTTCTTCGGATTCCCCGTTCAATTGTCTAACCACTCATATGGATTTATATCTACATAACTCTTACAGTTTTTGAGATAAAAATTTATTTGTTAAATTTTTCTACGGAAAAATTTTAATGGTTGTAATTCGTGTCCCGCCCTGTATATATGTACTCTTTTCTATTTATATTATGATTTTATATGAGAATTCTTCTACGTGCAGCCCTTATAACATAATATCCTTTCTTTCATACATTCTTAAAAGAAAATACATTGTAATGTATATGTGAATATTTGTAGGTTATGTCTGAAAATATAACTCAAGCGATAATGGTGAACGGTGAGGGCGTGACGAAACAGCCGCTCATCAAGAGCATGCGAGTTGTGAAAAAGGAAACGCTGAAGCTCATCGCGGACTGGATCTCAAAGTCGAATGGGCACGTGATAGTTTCCCAGAACTTTATACCTCCGCTGCTCGACGCTGTCCTGCTTGACTACCAAAGAACGACCACGCCCGCCGCCAGGGAACCCGAAGTCCTCAGCGCCATGGCCACTATTGTTAACACGCTAGAAAGTCACATTACTGCTCAAGTGAGTATTTAATAAAAAAAAAAAAAATTGTTTGCTGCAACAGTTGTGAGTTGTAGAGTTTAAAATAATTATATATATATATATATATATATATACATAATTTTTATTGACAAACATAATATAACAACTATAAATAACAAAATATTGCAATGTATATTGTAAAAGTTTGCCAATTGGCTATCGACGAATGGTCCTTCCGCCTAAATAATAATATTTTTTGTAATTGTGTAAAATTTATACTTATCAAGATTTTTATATTGTTACTTCAATAATTAGCTAATGGATATAAGTCTATGACAACGAACGCATAAATACTGCATATTTCCCTGTTGCCAACATACGCTTTAGAATGAATCTTATAAAATGTGTAACTGTAACGAAGTAGAAGCCTCAGTGATCAGTAATTTACTTTTAATTCAATTAATAACCCTACACATTGAGGTATAGGGAATGGACCATCCTTCTCATGTACACTTGCGGACAAAAAAATCCGGACGCTGAAGTAAATGTCTGTTAGCATAAGAACAAATTCTTCTTATTTTATTTAACATTATAAGATGTGAAACCAAGAAAAAATATTAAACATTTAATTTAAAAAAAAAGTTAAGAAACAATAAGTTATACGAAATTGCCAAAAGTGGGTGTGCTGTTTATTCAGCTTTTATCAGTTGATACTCATCTTTTAACAATATGCAAGCAACAAATGTAGCCAGAGCAGTAGTTTTGAATGAAAATGGACGCAGTATACTCTACATAGCTGCTGTTTTGAATACTCCAAGGGGACGGTCCATGATGCAATACTGCGACATCGCTTAACTGGGGAATATAAAAGAAGGCCAGCACCAATCAGAGATCTCACCACAAATCGGCGATAAGACTGGAAAATAATACATTTTTCTTGTACTAATAGACATTTACTTCAGTGTCTGCATTTTTTTTGTCTACGAGTGTGTATAATCCCTAAGGAAGTATGTTGATTTATGTGAAGTTTCATTTAAGTAATGAACAACTTAAACTCTTCTTCACTTGTTTATGAAGATTCCAAATAAGCTCCCCTTTTTATTTGAAATCTTTTCATACACAAATGCGTAAATTCGATTCAAACAAGATCACGACCTAAACTGCTTTTAATTATTTTTTTTTTTATTAATTTTCAAAGTGTATGAAATCTTAGCAAGATAATATTTACATTTAATTAGGCAAAAGGTGGCGCTTGCGTCGCCTTTAATTTATTAAGATAATATTTATTAAAAATGATTCAAATCCAGGTACCAACAATATTCGATGCGGTATTCGAATGCACGCTGGACATGATCAACAAAGATTTCGAAGAGTACCCGGAGCACCGCACCAACTTCTTCCTGCTGCTGCAGGCGGTGAACAACTACTGCTTCCCGGCCTTCCTCAGCATCCCGCCCGCCCAATTTAAACTCGTCCTCGACAGCATCATCTGGGCGTTCAAGCACACGATGCGGAATGTCGCCGAGACGGGCCTCCAGATCCTCCACAAGCTGTTGCAGAACATCGAGCTGAACAAGGAGGCCGCGCCCAGCTTTTACCAGACGTACCTCACGGACATTCTGCAGCACGTTTTCTCCGTCGTGACCGATTCGTCGCACACCTCCGTGCTGTCGATGCACGCCAACATTCTGGCCTATATCTTCTCGTTGGTCGAGTCGAACCAGTTGGGTTGCAAGCTGGGACCGACGGATAATAATATGCTGTACATACAGGAATTCACGGCGACGCTCTTGAGGAGCGCGTTCCCACACTTGACTGATAACCAAATTAAGATCACCGTGCAGGGGATGATTAATTTGAATCAGGATGTTTCTGCATTTAGGGAACACTTACGGGACTTCCTTGTACAAATTAGAGTAAGTATGACTGAAAAGCATTTATCACACCGGGGCAACAGATATTACTTGTGAAATGTAGAAATTTTCAATGTATAATTTAAATTTAATTAAATATAAAGTGGAAAAGAAACATCTCTGATGGGATTTGAACCCATGTCCCACGATTGCCGGTCATGTGCGCTACCAACTACACCACAGAGACATATCACAGGTCTCTGTGATAGTGCTTCAAATCCACCAATATTTAATGTATACAGACATTCCTGATGAGCTCGAGGACGATACACAGTGCTAACCCGTTTCCATCTGCAGTTGAATATTGTAATTAAAAATGCGACATTTGCATTTCGATTTCAACACATTTATAAATATAATTTAAAAGGAATAACAATTTAGTTTAATTAATTAAAAATGACACCTCACACTGAGAAGTAGAGAGGAACATATAACAATGTTATATAAGACTAAATAAATAAAATAATTAAAAAGGAGACATTTGCATTTCGATATTCAACTGCAGATGGGAACAGGTTAGTGCTGTGTATCGTCCTCGGGCCCATCACGAATGTCTGTATAAATTGAATATAGGTGGATTTGAAGCACTGTCATATGTCTCTGTGGTGTAGTTGGTAGCGCACACGACCGGCAATCGGGGGACACGGGTTCAAATCCCATCAGAGATGTTTCTTTTCCACTTTATAATTTAGTTTAATTAAATATACTTGTCCCGAATCCATGAATTTTGTTTTTGATCACATAGATAGAATAATTTCATTAGTGGCTTAAAAATATCTTCTTTTTAATACTTTTTTCAACCATCGTTTTATTAAGAAAAGAAAAAAAATCCATTATTTGATCGTTTGTATCAATCATAGCTTTGTATCATGCATGGCCTGCTTTGTTATAAAAATATTGTAAAAATGACAATTTTTAAAAAGAAACAGCGATATCCTAAAAAAATACAAACATTTTCTTATAAAAAGGCTTTTAGAAATTAATTGAATGCTGTATATACTTATACTGGGATATCCCTCATTATTATTTATTTAAACAATGCATTCGTTGATTGAAAAATTATAATTTTCAATCAACGATGCATTGAAGTGTTTTGAATCCATAAGTATTAATAATTTTAAGATCATAGAAGGAGCACTTGGTCATTTTTTTACGTTATTGTGAATTTCACCGGTATGGTAGAAGTTTTGATTTTTTTTTCCAAGTCATAAAAGTCTGATGTTCTGAATTTTATTTGTTTAAATGAATGAGTATATGAATAATTGCAATTTATAAATTTAAGAATTTATTAAAATAAATTTACAAATGTGATGTTTGAAAGTATATTTCGAAATAAAAAATGTAATTTTTTTCTTTCTTAATTTTTTATAGGAATACACAGGAGAAGACGACTCCGACTTGTACCTGGACGAACGCGAGCGCGCCCTTCAGCAGGCGCAGTCGGAGAAATTGAAAGTGCAGATGTCGGTGCCGGGCATCATCAATCCCCACGAAGTACCCGAGGAGATGCAGGACGTGTGCAGCGCAGGCGGCGAATACTGACTCTCATGATAATTCACTAGATTACAGTTTCCGAGGAGACGATTGAATTCCCGCGGAGATATTTTTGTAACGTAATCATTTTGTAGCTGCGGTTAAAAAAAACAGTAATAAAAGAAAATAAGGAGAATACGGAAAACCAACCAGTGAGTGAATGCGCGGAAGCAATTTTTATTTATATAGCCGAGAGATGTCGTCAGGGTAGACAAACAATTGATTTTCCAGTTTCCATGAGTTTGTTTTTTTTTTTGTAATAAATCATTTTGTAAAAAATATGATCTCTAATGATGTGTGTGTGTAAAAAAAAAATCCGGTTGAAATTAAGCCGTTGTCGTCGGGTACTTAAGTTCGTGTTTGAAAAGAAAAAAAAAATTATGCATTTCACGGCAATTTCTCTACCCCCTCCCTTCCCCCCGACCCATATTTTTCCTATTTCACGTTAAGTTTTTTCTTCTTGTAAATAACGATTAATTTAAAGAAAAAAAGAGATAAGAGTGGTGTAAAAGAGAACGTTGAGATTTGTTTAATTCTGTTCGTTCAGTTTATTATTATTAATGCAACTTATTTTTGACTATTTTTTTATTGTTTTGATCGTCTGAGATCCATCGGATGGAGTAATAAATCGTATAACTTGCATTCATTTCTATGTACAAATAGCTTACTACTATTGAGTGCTTATAAACAATTTATATATTTTAGAAATATAACATTGTATACAAAAAATATTGAGATGAGTTTTTTTCCCGTGAGTTTTTCGTTTACAATCACCGGGTGAGTAGAGACTTTCACACGTGTTTCACATTCATGCTCATTGCTTTTTCTTTCCGGTGGCCCCGCCTTTAGAACCTTATGGAGAACCCCTTGAATTCAGGCCGCGCCAAGTTGGCCCAGTTCCGGAGTTCACACTTTTCGATTTTGCTTCCAGGTGAGCCTGTGTTTTGTAACCATATTATCCTAAAACACAAACAAACAAAAAAAACATCACACTAAATATAAATAAAATTGATGAATTATTACAATAACTAAAATTAAATAAATTCAAATTTGCAAAACAGTTTTTTTTTTACAAAACATATTTTCAATATTTAATAAAATACATATTTTTTTAAACCCAACACCATATGGTAAAAGGGGATACTGATTATATATATATATACATATTTTTACGTTACGTAAGTAAAAATGTCACAGAGCTAAATGTGGAAATAATTTATTAATTATTTTCAAATTCTCTTTATTTAATTTACATTTTTTTTCCAATTAATATTTGTTTTTATTAATATTTATAATATTGAAACATTAATTTATTAAACTTCAGTACAACTGATGATGAAAACTATTTTAATAAAAAAGCAATGCTTTCCTTTTTTGTAAAAATTATATTAAAATCAAATATTTATAAATTTGAGAATATACACCTTTTTTTTAATCAATGCGTATCAAAAATAGTCAAATTTTAGAAATATTTTTGTGATTCAAGCAACCTTCAAATTATAAATTTCAATCTTATTTTAAATTTTTTATTATTAATTAAAAATTTTGTGTAGTAACAGAATAAAGTGTAAAGTTGTATTTACATCAAACTACAATAGAGTAAAGAATATAATTCTAATGTCTAGATTGGGCACTCGCAGGAGGTCTTTAGGTTTTCTATGGACACTCTTGTTGCCCAGTTTACACATTAAAGTGTCTGTAAATTATTCTCGTTGCAAAATATTGACTTTAAAGGAACTCTCAATGTTTAATTTTGACATTAAAGTCATTGTTACTCAATTTGTAACTTGTAATAGTAGCAAAAGGAGATACGAAATAAGAGGGTCAGATCCATGAATTTGGCGGGAAACGCGCGCAGCACCATCCAGTGCTCGAGTCGACAACTATTTCCCAAGTGTCAAACCTTTATACGGTTTTTGAGGTTAGGTTGATATACACACTATAATATAACTAATGGTGGGACTATTTTTGCATTTAGCCACTATATTACTGAAAAACAAAAATGTCAGTAGATTACATGATCTACTGACATTTTAGGTTAATTTTAGATTAAGAAATTTATCCGAAAACAAAAGTGCATAAAATTTAATTCACAAACATTTCCGTATTTTTGAAAACATTTTATTTAATTTGCAAAAGTATCATTTATGCCCACTTGCACCGACTCCTATTAAATTCTCCAATTAGTTGATCATGATTAACTTTATTTTTACTTGCGTCGTATGTCGATTCACGGTTAATAGAGTATACGGTCAACGCGAAAATATATTTAGGAGGGGGTGTGATGTCATTGGAGCCCATATTGCGCGAAACTACACTTGCATTATAATGTGAACGCGTGGCGCGCAAAGAATTATTAAAGAAAACGAAAGCACTATGATATTGTCTACAGTCTTTTGACTTCACATTCATTTTTGTTGCCTGATTTTTGACTATAAAGTCACTGCACTTCATTTTTATTGCCTAATTTTGACTATAAAGTCATTTCAGTAAACTTTTGTTGACTAATTTTGACTATAAAGTCATTGTGGTGAACTTTTGTTGCCTAATTTTGACTATAAAGTCATTGTAGTATATTTTTGTTGCCTAATTTTGACTATAAAGTCACTGTGCCTCACTTTTATTGCCTAATATTGACTGTAAAATCACTGCACTTCATTTCTGTTGCCTAATTTTGACTATAAAGTCATTGTAGTAAATTTTTATTGCCTAATATTGAGTGTAAAGTCACTGCACTTAATTTTTTTGCCTATTTTTGACTATAAAGTCATTCCAAGTGAATAATTTTTACTTTCAAGTCACTGTGCCTTACTTTTATTGCCTTATATTGACTGTAAAGTCACTGTACTTCACTTTTGTTGCCTAATTTTGACTATAAAGTCATTGTAGTAAACTTTTATTGCCTAATTTTGACTTCAAAGTCACTGTAAGTTATTCCCAATGAATAATTTCGACTTCAAAGTCACTGTGCCTCACTTTTATTGCCTAATATTGACTATAAAGTCACTGCACTTCATTTTGTTGCCTAATTTTGACTATAAAGTCACTGCACTTCATTTTTGTTGCCTAATTTTGACTATAAAGTCATTGCAGTAAACTTTTGTTGCCTAATTTTGACTTCAAAGTCACTGTGCCTCACTTTTATTGCCTAATATTGACTATAAAGTCACTGTACTTCATTTTTGTTGCCTAATTTTGACTATAAAGTTATTTCAGTAAACTTTTGTTGTCTAATTTTGACTTCAAAGTCATTGTAAGTCATTCCCAATGAATAATTTTGACTTCAAAGTCACTGTGCCTCACTTTTATTGCCTAATATTGACTATAAAGTCACTGCACTTCATTTTGTTGCCTAATTTTGACTATAAAGTCACTGCACTTCATTTTTGTTGCCTAATTTTGACTATAAAGTCATTGCAGTAAACTTTTGTTGCCTAATTTTGACTTCAAAGTCACTGTGCCTCACTTTTATTGCCTAATATTGACTATAAAGTCACTGTACTTCATTTTTGTTGCCTAATTTTGACTATAAAGTTATTTCAGTAAACTTTTGTTGTCTAATTTTGACTTCAAAGTCATTGTAAGTCATTCCCAATGAATAATTTTGACTTCAAAGTCACTGTGCCTCACTTTTATTGCCTAATATTGACTATAAAGTCACTGCACTTAATTTTTGTTACCTAATTTTGACTATAAAGTCATTTCAGTAAACTTTTGTTGGCTAATTTTGACTTCAAAGTCACTGTAAGTTATTCCCAATGAATAATTTCGATTTCAAAGTCATTGTGCCTCACTTTTATTGCCTAATATTGACTATAAAGTCACTGTACTTCATTTTTGTTGCCTACTTTTGACTATAAAGTCATTGTAGTAAACCGTTTTGCCTAATTTTGACTTCAAAGTCATTGTAAGTCATTCCCAATGAATAATTTAGACTTCAAAGTTACTGTGCCTTATTTTTATTGCTTAATATTGACTTTAAAGTCAGCGCACTTCATTTTTGTTGCCTAATTTTGACTATAAAGTCACTGCACTTCATTATTGTTGCCTAATTTTGACTATAAAGTCATTTCAGTAAACTTTTATTGCCTAATTTTGACTTCAGAGTCACTGTAAGTCATTCCCAATGAATAATTTCGACTTCAAAGTCACTGTGCCTCACTTTTATTGCCTAATATTGACTGTAATGTCACTACACTTCATATTTGTTGACTAATTTTGACTATAAAGTCATTGTAGTAAACTTTTACTGACTAATTTTGACTTCAAAGTCACTGTAAGTTATTCCCAATGAATAATTTTGACTTCAAAGTCACTGTGCCTCACTTTTATGGCCTAATATTGACTATAAAGTCACTGCACTTCATTTTTGTTGCCTAATTTTGACTATAAAGTCATTTCAGTAAACTTTTGTTGGCTAATTTTGACTTCAAAGTCATTGTAAGTCATTCCCAATGAATAATTTTGACTTCAAAGTCACTGTACTTCACTTTTGTTGCCTAATTTTGACTATAAAGTCATTGTAGTAAACTTTTATTGCCTAATTTTGACTTCAAAGTCACTGTAAGTCATTCCCAATGAAAAATTTTGACTTCAAAGTCACTGTGCCTCACTTTTATTGCCTAATATTGACTATAAAGTCATTGCAGTAAACTTTTGTTGCCTAATTTTGACTTCAAAGTCACTGTGCCTCACTTTTATTGGCTAATATTGACTATAAAGTCACTGCACTTCATTTTTGTAGCCTAATTTTGACTTCAAAGTCATTGTAGTCCACTTTTGTTGCCTAATTTTGACTATAAATTCGCCGTAAGTTATTATAATTGCTTTAAATACGCGTTTTCGTAATATACGAGTTAGGTGAACTCAACTATTTTTTTTTTCTTAAATTTAATACGCACTAATTTCACAAACTGTACAACGCAACCCAATAAAAACACATTTAAGATTATTTATTAAACACGCGTTTAATCTATATTTTATCCATTTATATGCACTCTGGGAATATCAAAATTGATTGTTCTAGAAGGAATGTCTTTCCAGAGGCCAGCTGCGGCGAGCTCGTCCATCATCTAACGTATTATGCACCAACGTCGCCAACTTTACGCATTCATTTCTACTCCCACACTAGCCTAAATTCTAAAATGTTTGTTGACGGGTTTCCACTGCTTGTAATTTACTATTTTATCAATTAATACATTCTTTACTTAAAGAAACAATAAATTGCAAGCAAATCCATAAAAAAATAATAATAAAAGTATTCGTTGGTGGATTTTCATTGCTTGCAAATTCTTGTTAAATTGCTTAAGAAGAATAATAATATATAAAGCAAAGACTACTGTAACTTTAACTTATATACGTAATAACAAAATAATAAATAATGAGTAAATGATTATTTCATTTTTTGAATAATTATTATAAAATCTATCAACGAAAACTCTCATTTTTTTATAGAATCCGTTGGTGGATTTTCATTGTTTGCAATTTCTCGTTTCATTAGTTGAGAAAGTGTAAAAACAACATGGAAATATAAATTAATTTAATTGTTTAATTAATTAAATTAATGAACATGGAAGTTGAATTATTGATAAGAAATTATAATTATAATTTTACATTATGTAGAAATAGCCTATTTCTAAATAATATAGTTATAACATAAAAATAAACGTCAATTTACACTACTGTTAGAGATGGAAACATATTAATAATTTATTAACTAATTTATAAATTGTGTAAATTTATAATTATTATAAATATGACATTATAATTTAGCAATAATAATTATAATCTTTGACAATGTATAAATACAATAAAAGCGTTAGTTAATGAATGATTAATATGTTTCCATCTTTAGCAGTGATGTGATTTGATGTTTATTGTTTAGTTCTTATTGTTTCATTGAACCATCGCCAAAATAACCGATAAGCAAATCAATGCCGGCGATATTGTTTATTTAGCCGCACCGAAAATAACTCACATGTGCTCAACGTTCGTCTTTGCCCCCTGTATTTTCCCGTAGACCGTGCCGGTTTTCGTGTTCTTCACCCATCCGGAAATATCCAGCGACTCGCACTGCTCCTTCAAATATTTCGTGAAGAAACAACCTGTTTCGCATGAGAACTGGGCTTAGTTTTCCGGAAAATCCCAAAGGGATGACACCTTTACCTTGTACGTGGCCGAAAACCTCGAACTCGACGGACACTATCGGATTGGCCATGATTGATGATTTGATTCTCGAGGAAACGTCGGGATGTTTAATTGTCTCCGCGTCTAATCGGCGAATCTATCTATTTAAAGGCGCCGCGACGCTCTTCGCCATTCCCCCACCGCGCCGCGGCGCTCTTTAACGCTTCCCCACCGCGCGCTCCGGCGCTTGTTAGAGGAGTGCGCGTGGTGGATGTTACGCAACGCCCTTTTTTTATTTCAAAATATACGGAGTTTGCGGTTGATTGTTCGAAAATAAACCGAGAAAATCCGCAGTTTCGTGAATTGGGCTGCGCCGTTGAGGAAACGGGATTTTTCCGGTTGTAAAAATAGATGGGACGGATAATATTTGGCAAGGAATGACCACTTGTTAATAGTATTTTTTTGTTTGTTTCAGAACTCAATTATCTGGCCAATTTTATAGATTTATTATTACTTTTTAATTATCTAACATAAGAAAAATAAAATCTAAAATTAAATTAAAGTCACCGTAATTTATTTTGCCTTTAAAGTCATATTCAATGCTTGATATAGATTTTTCAGTCATTGTAACTCATGTGCACACTGTAATTTTAAGAAAATTATGCCTTCACAGTTAATATTGCCTAATCTTGACTTTAAAGTCATTTTTACTCCCTCCCGTTGCCTAATCTTGACTTTAGAGTCACTGTTACTCCCTCTCATTGCCTAATATTGACTTCAAAGTCATTGTTACTGCTCCCATTGCCTAAATTTACCTTTAAAGTCATTGTTATTCTCTCCCGTTGCCTAGTCTTGACTTTAGAGTCATTGTTGCTCCCTCTCATTGCCTAATCTTGACTTTAAAGTCACTGTTGCTCCCTCCCATTGCCTAGTCTTCACTTTAAAGTCATTGCTACTCACTCCCGTTGCCTAGTTTTGACTTTAAAGTCATTGTTGCTCCTCCCCATTGTCTAATCTTGACTTTAAAGTCATTGTTGCTTCCTCCCGTTGCCTAATCTTGACTTTAGAGTCATTGTTGCTCCCTCCCATTGCCTAATCTTGACTTTAAAGTCACTGTTGCTCCCTCCAATTGCCTAGTCTTGACTTTAAAGTCATTGCTACTCACTCCCGTTGCCTAGTTTTGACTTTAAAGTCATTGTTGCTCCTCCCCATTGTCTAATCTTGACTTTAAAGTCATTGTTGCTTCCTCCCGTTGGCTAATCTTGACTTTAAAGTCATTGTTGCTTCCTCCCGTTGGCTAATCTTGACTTTAGAGTTATTGTTACTCCCTCTCATTGCCTAGTCTTGACTTTAAAGTCATTGCTACTCACTCCCGTTGCCTAGTTTTGCTCACTCCCGTTTGCCTAGTCTAATCTTGACTTTAAAGTTATTGTTGCTCCCTCCCGTTGCCTAGTCTCGACTTTAAAGTCTTTGTTGCTCCCTTCCAATGCCTAGTCTTGACTTTAAAGTCATTGTTGCTCCCTTCCGTTACCTAGTCTTGACTTTAAAGTCATTGATGCTCCCTTCCGTTACCTAGTCTCGACTTTAAAGTCATTGTTGCTCCCTCCCGTTGCCTAGTCTTGACTTTAAAGTCATTGTTGCTCCCTCCCGTTGCCTAGTCTTGACTTTAAAGTCATTGTTGCTCCCTCCCGTTGCCTAGTCTTGACTTTAAAGTCATTGTTGCTCCCTTCCGTTGCCTAGTCTTGAATTTAAAGTCATTGTTGCTCCCTCCCGTTGCCTAGTCTCGACTTTAAAGTCATTGTTGTTCCCTTCCATTGCCTAGTCTTGACTTTAAAGTCATTGTTGTTCCCTTCCGTTACCTAGTCTTGACTTTAAAGTCATTGTTGCTCCCTTCCGTTACCTAGTCTTGACTTTAAAGTCATTGTTGCTCCCTCCCGTTGCCTAGTCTCGACTTTAAAGTCATTGTTGCTCCTTTCCGTTACCTAGTCTTGACTTTAAAGTCATTGTTGCTCCCTCCCGTTGCCTAGTCTCGACTTTAAAGTCATTGTTGCTCCCTTCCATTGCCTAGTCTTGACTTTAAAGTCATTGTTGCTCCCTTCCGTTGCCTAGTCTTGACTTGAAAGTCATTGTTACTCCTCCCCATTGCCTAATCTTGACTTTAAAGTCATTGTTGCTCCCTCCCGTTGCCTAGTCTTGACTTTAAAGTCATTGTTGCTCCCTTCCGTTGCCTAGTCTTGACTTTAAAGTCATTGTTGCTCCCTCCCGTTGCCTAGTCTCGACTTTAAAGTCATTGTTGCTCCCTTCCATTGCCTAGTCTTGACTTTAAAGTCATTGTTGCTCCCTTCCGTTACCTAGTCTTGACTTTAAAGTCATTGTTGCTCCCTTCCGTTACCTAGTCTTGACTTTAAAGTCATTGTTGCTCCCTCCCGTTGCCTAGTCTCGACTTTAAAGTCATTGTTGCTCCCTCCCGTTGCCTAGTCTTGACTTTAAAGTTATTGTTGCTCCCTCCCGTTGCCTAGTCTTGACTTGAAAGTCATTGTTACTCCTCCCCATTGCCTAATCTTGACTTTAAAGTCATTGTTACTCCCTCCCATTGCCCAATCTTGACTTTAGAGTCATTGTTACTCCCTCCCGTTGCCTAGTCATGACTTGAAAGTCATTGTTACTCCTTCCCATTGCCTAATCTTGACTTTAAAGTCGTTGTTACTCCCTCCCATTGCCCAATCTTGACTTTAGAGTTATTGTTACTCTCTCCCATTGCCCAATCTTGATTTTAGAGTCATTGTTGCTCCCTCCAACGGGAGGCAACGGCCTAGTCTTGACTTTAAAGTCATTCTTACTCCCTCCCATTGCCCAATCTTGACTTTAGAGCCATTGTTGCTTCCTCCCGTTGCCTAGTATTGACTTTAAAGTCATTGTTACTCCCCCCCATGGCCTAACCTTGACTTTAAAGTCATTGTTGCTCCCTCTCGTTGCCTAATCTTGACTTTAGAGTTATTGTTGCTTCCTCCCGTTGCCTAATCTTGACTTTAGTCATTGTTACTCCCCCCCCATTGCCTAATCTTGACTTTAAAGTCATTGTTACTCCCTCCCATTGCCCAATCTTGACTTTAGAGTCATTGTTACTCCCTCCCGTTGCCTAGTCTTGACTTTAAAGTCATTGTTACTCCTTCCCATTGCCTAATCTTGACTTTAAAGTCATTGTTACTCCCTCCCATTGCCCAATCTTGACTTTAGAGTCATTGTTACTCCCTCCCGTTGCCTAGTCTTGACTTTAAAGTCATTGTTACTCCTCCCCATTGCCTAATCTTGACTTTAAAATCATTGTTATTCCCTCCCGTTGTCTAATCTTGACTTTAAAGTCACTGTTACTCCCTCCCGTTGCCTAATCTTGACTTTAAAGTCATTGTTACTCCCTCCCGTTGCCTAGTCTTGACTTTAAAGTCATTGTTGCTCTCTCCCATTGCCTAATCTTGACTTTAAAGTCATTGTTACTCCCTCCCGTTGCCTAATCTTGACTTTAAAGTCACTGTTACTCTCTCCCGTTGCCTAATCTTGACTTTAAAGTCATTGTTATTCCCTCCCGTTGCCTAATCTTGACTTTAAAGTCACTGTTGCTCTCTCCCATTGCTTGGTCTTGACAGACACAATAAGAAAACTATTTAATTTATTACCATACTTTATTTCAAATAGAAAAATAAGAGTACACAAAATAATAGGAAAATAGCATCAAATATCGACGCCGGGAAATCTTAAGATAAGTACTTCGTTTGTTATTTTCGAATCCTTCAGGGCGTTTTGTCGGTTCGCAACAACATCGAGAAGAAGACGAAAATACGAGTGGAAACCTCAGCAAATTGAAATCACGTGCAATTCACCAGGCTCGTCTCCAATGGCACGCCTCGCAGTTCGTTGTTCATCATCCTCAGCAGAGGGTTCTTTCCGCAACCGCACCTGTTCCTGAAATCGTCCAAGTCCAACGCCCACACCATGCCTCCGCCCAATCCTAAATCTTTCACCAATTGAGACTGAAAATAATTTAAACAAAATAAATTAATACAGTAACAGTGATGTTGGTGACTTCTTACTGACTGGTACTTCAATCTATATTGGTTTTAAGTCGATTAATATAAAGAAAATTAAATGATTTTCGATTCCTGTTTTTATATACAGGGGTAACTTGTTCACTTATTAACAAACCAACAAACCAAGTGTTTTAATCAAAGTGTATTAATTAAAAATGTTTCACCTCAGGTTCTCACTTAACCTGAGGTGAAACATATATTAGTTCATTCATATATGAAACATAATTAGTTCATTCTATTTAATCTGTTATTTATTTATTGTATTGTTAGAAAATTTTAATAATCCATTCATATTTATTATATAAAAAACAATTATATAAACAACAATTTATTATATTCACCTTTCTGCGAATGTCCGAAATATCATCGTATGACACCCATTGGTTGCCGCTGTAAGCGTAAGGTCCCATTCTTCCTTCAGGATCTCTCACCACGTTCCAGCTCCTGCGTTTCACTTTTTCGCAAATCTGTGCAAAAAATGAAATATTAATAAATTGTATTTTTATCTTTATTAGAAGCAGATTATTACAACAATGTTATCAATAACGTTGATAAAGTTCAGTTTTGAAAGTCAGACCGGGATTTTGAATTCCAAAGCAAGTATCCACTCTTATTGTGTTTGTAGATTTCTGATGGAATTCGGCCTTTGTTTTTTATAAGAAAATTGGTAATAAAATATTTATTTAAATTATCCTTTTTCCTGCTCTTTCTATTGAACTAAACATATACTTCGGAAAGGATGTTTCAATCTTCATAGGTGTAAAATTTGTAATGCTAAATGAGTTTACAAAAAAAAATGAATTACCTCATAGAAAGCCAAAAATCCGCCTGCTCTTGTAAACTCTCCAGCTTCTCCAGGCCCATACGATGGTGCATTAAGTCCGTGATTGTTGGTGTCCGCTAAACTGAAGGATTGTCCGTACAGTGGCATACCCAATACTAATTTCTTTGGATCTGCTCCCTTTTCGATCCAATAATGAATTGTGAAGTTCTATAAAAGAAGATATCCATATGTAAGTTAGTTGAAATTTAGTATTTGTGAGTGAGTAATGTTGGTTTTTAGGAATTGTGGTAATATCTCAAATATATTTCGTAATTCCTCATGCTCTTCATGATTTCGTGCACCTGTTTCTTCATTACATGATTTTTATTGTTTTCGATTATTTTAAAATAATGCTCTGATTTTTTTCGCAAAAGTAGTGAATTTTTTGATACTAACCGATAAATTCGTATACTAAACGCTATCTACAATGATCGCGTTTAGTGAGGTATAAGGGCTTACAAAGCAGAGTTGCACTGATGAAGGATAAATCACGAAAAGCATATTTATAGATAACTTTGTAATAAATATTTGTGGGTACATTTCATTAAATATTTTCACCTGAACCCATTACAATGTAACAATAATTTTATTTGCTTTTCTTAAAAGGCGTGACCTTAGCAAATTGTTGTACGCTGCTTGACAGTTTAGCTCTTAATATTATAGTCGTTTGAAATACGTTTTTTATTCACTCCAATGTCTGACTTGCCCTAGTTGTTTCATTGGATGATTCTTACAACTTACAGTGCACGTAATTTTGCAGTGATGAAATAAGGGAGGTGATTTATTAATAATTTACAGTATTTTTATTTATAGAATTTTAATTAACTGCAAGTATGTGATTCGCCTTCGATTTTAGTATTGATTGTATTGTATAATAAATCAAATCAATTATTATCAATATTTTAGTTGGTTGGCTAAAATGGTATCGAAATTATCAAATTATTTAATCATTGTTTATTTATGCCGTTTGAACACTTCAAAGAACAGAAAGTGAAATTACAAAAACTACGCATGGACCGGCGAAAAAGTGAAAGTGAATAGTGTTACAGCAAATAAAAATACAGTCAATAGTGATTCTGTTCAACCGAATAATTGTCAAGGTGAGCAAAGTACTATTAAGTTATTTCCCAGAATAAGGAATCTAACAAATTTTAATTGAGATAAACAAGAAAAAAAAAACATTACATGAAAAAGACTTGGTATACTGTTTGCAAATAATTTTTAATTCAAATCTGGAAACCTTGGGTATAATAATTTCGAAATAAAATAAACGATCCAGAAAGTAAATGTAACGTTAATTAAAAATCACAGTTAAAACATAAATTTAAAAACTCTGACAAAAAAAAACAATTATTAAAATAAACCACAAATTAAAGAATAATAATCTAATTTTGTGTAAAGCAAATGAAGGAAATACGATCATGACGATGAATAAATCTGATTATATAGAACATTTGTTTAATTCATCTTAAAAAAAGCAGATCTTACCACTAAATTTCAAAATGAATTCAAATAAAATATTGAGGAAATTCCGAAATATAATACCCGAAAGGAAAATATATAAATTAACTGTTATGAATCCTAAAGCACCAATTCTTTATGGATTACCAAAAATTCACAAAGAAGACGTGCCAATGTCAATGTCCATGACATCTTGTAGTGTCACATTTATATGCCCCAACATATAAATTATGTAAATTCTTAAATAACATAATCCCAAAATTTTCTAAATTTTACTTCCAAACATTCAATTAAAAATTCAACAGAATTAATCGATAACTTGAATTCAATAATGATTCCTCATAATGCTAAATTAATATCATTTTATGTAAAAAGTTTATTCACAACTTAAAAATATTCTTACACACAATGAAAACGAAAAAAAACTTTTAATTGACATTTGTTTAAATAAACTAATGTTATTTTGAATTTAGTGATAAAATGTATTTACAACAAGACTCGTCTATCAATGGGGTCTCCTTTATTTTCTTTAATGCCCGAAATTTTTATGGATCTCTTTGAGGGCGAACTACTCAAATTACTAGAAAACAAACTTATCCATTGTTGAAAAAGATATATAGATATTTTCTGCATATGGACAGGAACATTAAAACAACTGGAAACATTCACCACATTTTTAAAGTCATTAAATAATACAATTCAATTCACTGTAGAGAATGAACAGGATAATATTTTTTTCTAGATTTAACTATAAGAAAACGGTACAAATAATTATCATACAAAATACACAATAATCCCCTCTTACTCCAGCACTCACCATCAAATAAAATATAGTACTTTCCAATCATTTAAACATAGATTAATTAATAGCGCACTCAGTAAAGAAGATTTCCAAACAGAATTAAACATAATAAAAACTATAATAGACAATATACCCAATAAGAAAAAAAAAAACAATTACGGAAGTATTTCACAAAAAAAAAATAAGAGATTAACCAAGGGAAAGGATCTTAATATTATTTTGACAAATCCAATATATTTAGAAAAAAATGTTAGTAAATAATAAAATGAGAACACACAACTCAAAAAAGTGGCGCGTACGAGATCAAATGTGAAGACCGGGGAAACATTTATATTGGACAATCGGGCCGGTCATTTGAAACAAGATTGAACGAACACAGAAACGATATTTTAAATAAAAAAAAAAACACCGGATTCGCAAAACACTGAGCAACAAACAACCATTATTTTAATCTTCTTTATGTTAGTTGTTGATTGTGGAGACTTTAATTATTTAAATAAAAATACTTGTCCTTTCTCCTACTTATTTTTTATTTCACTAGATATATTTCGGAAACTATGTTTCCATCTTCAGTAGTTGAAGTTTTATAAATATGTTGTTATGGTATACAACGCAATATTGATAAAATTAAATATTTAAAAAATCAAGTTAACTATAAACTAATCTAAATATAATTATATATAATGTGCTAAAATTTATGAATTGATAAGATCTAAAAGGGGGTTATTTAATGAACTAGTATCGAAATTTAAAAGATTATCTATGTGTTTTTTCATTTCAATAGATTCCAACATGTTTATTTTTGATTCACGTGAAAATTTAAGAAGTTTAACATTTTCAATCGAAAATTTATGTCCCGTATTTATTGAATGAAAAGCTACAGCAGATTTTTCAGAATTAAAGTTTTTAATATGGTAATTATGTCCTTTAAATCTAGTTAAAACACTTCCAGTAGTTTGACCTACATATAATTTTGTACAATTGCTACATTTTATTGAATAAATACCAGAATTTTCTAAAGGATTATTTTTCAAAAAGGTATTGTTTAATAACATTTTTAATTTTGTGTTTGAATATGGTGCAGGTATTAAATTGAATTTTTTAAAAATATTATTTAATTTGAAATTTATACATGGACTATATAAAATTTTTGCATAATTTTTACTTGAATTTTGTTCATAAAGTGGTGTTAAAGTTGTAGTATTTTTGATTAAAAATTTGTTTTTAAATTTATTAATTATTTTTGTTATTATTTTTGATTCAAAATTTATTTTTTTGGCTATATTATATATTAAATTAATTTCTGCTTTTCTATTTTCTTCTGTAATTGGATAAAAAATGGCTCGATAAATCATTGAATTAAATGCTGCTAATTTATGTTTATAATGTGTGTTAGAATCTGAATCAATGTAATTAAAAGTGTGAGTTGGTTTTCTGTATATGTTAAATTCTAATTTTGAATAATTTCTAATAATTAAAAGATCTAGAAAGGGTAATTTTCCATTTATTTCAAGTTCGTA
Organism: Philonthus spinipes; assembly: GCA_963082785.1. Taxonomy (NCBI): domain Eukaryota; kingdom Metazoa; phylum Arthropoda; class Insecta; order Coleoptera; family Staphylinidae; genus Philonthus; species Philonthus spinipes. Next base: position 14,972,079 of record OY720308.1, on the reverse strand, counting down.
TGTAAAATTTATATTTTTATTAATAGTACTAATTTCGTGAATAAATTGGTCAATTTTAAAATTCTCGTTAATGATAGCGAAAATATCGTCTACATACCTGTACCATATTCTGGGAAAATTAACTATTTTTGATTTTGCTAAATTTTCTAAATTATTCATAAATAAATTTGCCAAAAAAGGAGATTTCTCATAGGTGTTCCGAATGTTTGTTTAAAAAATTTGCCATTAAATTCGAAGGTGTTACATTCCATAACTAATTTAGTCAAATCTACATAAATTTTGATTTTATTTTCAGGGACTAAATTTTCGATTAAAAATATTTAAAAAAATATTAAAGTTTCATCAATTGGTATATTCGGAAATAGTGATTGAACGTCAAAATAAATATTTTTTTCTTCAGAATTTAAAGTGACTTTTGAAAGTTTATTTATTAAATCGAAAGAATTTTTAATTGAAAAATCATTTGTAATTTTGAAATTCTTTAACTAAGAATTTGGCAATTTTGTAAGTTGGTGAATTAATATTTGAAACTATTGGTCGGAATGTATTACCTGGTTTATGAATTTTTGGTAAACCATATAATTTTGGAAGCCTTGGATTATTGACTTTGATTTTGTCAATTAATTTTTTATCAATCAAACATGTTGAAGTTTTCAAAAAATCATTAATTTTAGCACAGTATAATTTTATTGGTTTCTTCCTTTGTTCCACATATGGTCCATTTTTCAACATCTCTTCAATTTGTTCAACATAATTTGATTTGTCCAATATGACGATGGAATTTCCTTTGCCCGCTTTAAGGTAAAAAAACATTCTTCTCCTTTAGACTCCGTATTAATTTTGCTTCCTCTATAATTCGCTTGTTTATCCTTCCTTTCTTCTGTATGCATTTCTTTAAAATTTCCTTTACGTTGTTCTTAAACGCAATTGATTCCTCACTATTTAATTTATCGGATGCTAGGTCTAAATCATTTATTATTTGTTCTACTGGGATCTTTTTTTGGTAAAATCGAATATTTGAATCTTTTCTTTAATAAATCAATTTCTTTTTCATTAAATGTACTATTTTTTTTTTTGTTGTGTACTAAAATTTGTGTTAAATCTTCTAATTCCTTATGATCCTTTGTAATTGCTTCTTCTTTACTTTTAATTAAAGAATCTAGTTTATTTTTTAAAGTATTTGTTTTCTTTTCTAATTTCGTCTTTATTACATCATTTATTTCTAAAAGTTTTTTATCCCATATTATTGGCGAAATATTATTTGATAATTTTAAATGCAATTCATAAGCCTTAACTTCCAAAATGTTTCTTTTTTGATGAAGAAATGAAATTTCATTTTTCATAATTTTAATTTTAAATTCTTTAATTAATTTATCTTTTTTATTATTAAATCTTCCTACCTTAATTTTTGTAAATTTTGGGAATACTTTTTTCCTTATGAATTCTTGGAGAAAATATATGTCACCTCCAATAAGACTATTTTTTGTTAAATATTTAAAGAATCTGTTACATTCTGTTGACCAGGGAGCCATATCTTCTAATCTTCTTTATGTTTGTTGTTGGTTGTGGAGACTTTAATTATTTAAATAAAAATACTTGTCCTTTCTCCTACTTATTTTTTATTTCACTAGATATATTTCGGAAACTATGTTTCCATCTTCAGTAGTTGAAGTTTTATAAATATAAATATGTTGTTATGGTATACAACGCAATATCGATCACGTCAATCAAAATTAAACATGTTGAAATCTATTGAAATGAAAAAAAAAAAAACACATAGATAATCTTTTAAATTTCGATACTAGTTCATTAAATAACCCCCTTTTAGATCTTATTAATTCATAAATTTTAGCACATTATATATAATTATATTTAGATTAGTTTATAGTTAACTTGATTTTTTAAATATTTAATTTTATCAATATTGTGTTGTATACCATAACAACATATTTATAAAACTTCAACTACTGAAGATGGAAACATAGTTTCCGAAATATATCTAGTGAAATAAAAAAATAAGTAGAAGAAAGGACAATTATTTTTATTTAAATAACCATTATTTTTACAACAAGAAATTTAATATATTATTCTGAGGTAACAAGGGATTGACGTTAAATTGTCGGGAAGCACTAGAGATTAATAAGGCAATAAAAGTGGAAAAATCGTATCTAATGACCAGAAGGTTTTGTGTAATTCCCCGATAATTAACGACCTTTTTACCTGAACCGACAATACAATACATATACAATGTGGTATCAATTGTACATTTAATTTATTCTTGAAACAGTTGAAACAATAAACGAAATTTGAACTTAAAACAAACAATGTGCATTTTTATTTCTTAATAAAAAAAACATATATAATCAATCATAATTTGGATAGACGATCGAGAATCGTTATTTTCGTTCAATAAAAATATGAAAAAGATACTCACCGTATTAAACGTATCATAAGCATCTCCTGGGTAATAATACAAGGGCGCGACGTGTCCAGTCTTCTTATCCCACTGTCCGTGGTAATCGTAACACATAACAGCGATCCAATCGAAATTCTCACTCAAGCTGGCAACTTCGTAACCGGCGTCAATCACAGCCTTGCTTGGACTCACAGCCGCCGACAGCAGCCATCCCCTAGGAGTGAACGCCGTCCTCAGTTCCTTCACGAATTCAGCGAAAGCCTGCTTATCGGAAGCCGGTCCTTTGTTGCAATCGACCTGCCAGCATTTCGGGTACTCCCAATCCAAATCCAAACCGTCAAAGTCCCACTTTTCGATGAACTGGATCACGTTTTGGATGAATTTCGCTCTTGCCGATGGATTGTTCACTAATCTTGAATATTTATCACCTGCAAGTAATACAGCAACAAGTATAACTAACTAAATATAAATTATATATATCGGACACTTTTTTCTCAATAATCACTTGGTAAAATATCGTTAATATTGAATTAAACTGGTATATTATATGAATAATATATAAAATTAGAATTATATTCTGCAAACGAATCGGCTATCGACCAGTGGTCTTTCAACCAACAATTATATTAAAATTGATTTAGGAAATTCCAGTACCTATTGTAGACTGTAATTTAAATAAATCAATTGGTACTTAATTCTTTCTTTCTTAATCTTATCCTCTTTTACCCGTATTGGGTGTCGAGGTGGTACTTAATTACAACTATGAATTATAATTACCTAATGAATCATTCCAACCACCCAAAGCGATCAAAACCTTAATTCCTTTAGCTTTCAACGCAACCACTTTCGTATAGAACTCGTTATCGATATCCGCCCAACTATCGTGCGGTTTCAACGTCAAAGTAGAACCATCCAGAACGGCGAAACCGTACGTGATGTGCGTGCAAAGATCCGTGTCGATATCAGACGGCAAATATTTCCCATCCCCTTGCCTGTACCAAGCCCAATTCGTGAAGTAACAAACCACCTTATAACCATCAGTCTGCACCGGAGGACGCGTCGAGGTTCCCCAAGAAGGAGGTTTGCTGGTGCTCGAAACTGTAACGGCTTGCGTTGTGGTTTCAGGCATTTCCGGTTCAAGAGTAGTGTGATCCGGATGGCAATTGCTGTTCTCGGGCCAGTCGCAGTGATCCTTCGCCCAGTACAACCCGCCAGGACAGTGGTTCAGCTCGAGGATGTCGTGGTTGCAAACGTAGTAAGCCGCGCAGTTGGTTTCGTGCGCTTCGAAAAGATTCCCTCTGCAAGGTTTGTTTTCTTGCGAGGAATATTCCACGCCGGCAGTCGTCATCATTGCCGGCTTTTTCGTTGTCGGCGCTTTCGTGATTTGCGGTCTCCTAGTCGGAACACTGGGTGCTTTAACATCCCCTAAAATACACTTAGGCGCTGGTTTCGCGTAGTTCCTCAAAACCCTGTTGATTGTCTTCAAAAGCGGATACTCCTCGCAATCGCATAAGTTCTTGAAATCGTCCAAATCCAAGGCCCAGATCATCCCGCCGCCCAATCCCATGGCTTTCACGTATTGGGATTTGTGTTCGATCATGGCGATGTCGTCGAAGGAAACCCATTGGTCTCTTAAGTAAGCGTAGGGTCCGATTCGTCCCTTGCGGTCGCGCACGACCTTCCAGCCCAGCTTTTTGATGTTCTGGCAGATTTCGTAGTAGGCTAAGAAGCCTCTGGCGCGGGTTTGATCTCCGGCCTCTCCGCCTCCGTAGGTCGGGGCGTTCAAGCCGTTATTCGAGTTATCAGCTAGGGAGAAGCTCTGCCCGTACATCGGCATTCCCAGGATGAGCTTCTTCGGATCGGCTCCTTGTTCGATCCAGTAATGAATTGTGAAGTTCTGAAAATATCAAAAATATAATTTTGTTTTTATTGATCATTTGAGTTTAGTTTATTAATTTCAGTATGCTGCCACGCAAAAAACGTTTGAGAATCACTGATCGAAAATGATGATTTTTAGATCTCTTTAGATCAGTGGTTCTCAAACTTTTTTTGCATAACAATTTTCATTTATTGTAGAATTTTCAAACTGTTGCAACATTTTTTTGTTTAACCAATTTCGACTTGACTTGTCATTTTTAAAAAAAGTGACTACCTTGGGAAGTCGTGAGTTTTTTTTAATAGTGTCTGAGTTCTGCGTTGCAAAAACGTTTTTGGATCACTGATTTACCTTTATTTAGTGATATTAATACATAATTTACTCACATTGGAAGAGGTGAGAGAAAGCGTTCGAAGGGGTGAAGGTTGGAAAAGAAGCCGGAATGGATGGAATTAAGGCATCCTAAGTGGAAGCGGATAGGAAGGAATGGTATAAAGGATTCACAGAACTATTGAACCAGATGTGGAAGGGAAAGGCGGGGAGCCGAGAGCATGGAGGGTGGGAGTAATATGTCCGGTGCACAAAGGTGGAGAGGCTACAAATGTGGACAATTATAGGTGGATATCGTTAATGTGTATCGGATACAAGATAGCAATGACAGCAATGAGGATACGCTTGGAGGCTGAGGTAGAAGCTAGGGAAATGTTGTCGGAGGGTCAGGAAGGACTGAGGAAGGGGAGGGGGACCAGGGACCAGGGACAAGATTTTTACTATAGCAAGAATGAGTGAGAGAGTGTTAGATGAAAAGAAAGAGATGTATGCTGTGTTCGTGGATCTCAAGTCTGCATATGACACGATCCCGAAGGATAAGTTGCTGCAGTGCTTGAGGAGAAGAGGTGTGAGCGGGGCGGTAATTGAATGGATAAGAAGAGTGTATGAAGAAACCTGGGTAAGAGCAAAAGTGGGAGAGAATGTGTCTGAGCAATTCAGAGTGTGGAGTGGTGTGAGGCAGGGTTGCCCGCTGAGCCCATTGCTATTTAATTTATATTTGAGTGAGTTGGAGGAGGTACTGAGGAATGGGCAAGCGGATGATGTGGTGTTATTGGCGAGGGAGATGAAAGAAATGAAAGAGATGTTGGCCAGGGTGGAAGGATATATGGATAAAAGAGGGTTATGAATAAATGTAGGTAAGACTAAGTGGATGCGATTTAGGAATAAAGGGAGAAAGGGGAAAATGGGTGAATTGGAGTGGAATGGCCAAACGATTAAAGGGTCGATTCATTTAAGTATCTGGGTTTCATATTCCGAAGTACAGGCAGGTATGAAGAACAGATCAAATGGACGACAGCTAAAGCGAGGAAAGCATGGAGTATGGTGAGAGTGAGATGGGGAAAATGGATTCAACTTGGCCTGCAAGTTATGGGATGCATGTGTACAGTCGATAATGTTGTATGGAGTGGAAGTTTGGGGCATGAGAGAATATGAGCGTGTGGAAAGGGAGCAAATGGCGTTCTTGAAAAAGGTACTGGGAGTAGAGAAATCTACGCCCGGATATATTCTGCTTCAAGAAACAAATAGGGGAAGTATGCATGGGAATACTAAAACACGTTTTAACACTAAAATTGCACAAAACCACGCACAGACAATGGAAATTAGCGCTAGACTAGCTAGAGTCATGCAGACAACGTGCGATTTTTGTAGATAACCTCAAAGCCAAACGCATAAACAACGGTCTGGTACAAATTCCACTGATAACGAGCGATTATTTTAGGTTCCAGGGGTTTTCACACATTTGTGGTACACATATGTACCATCCGGGACGAAAGGGTTAAGCGAATTGGAGGATGATAGGTTAGTGAAAGAAGTTTGGAAGACTTGTTTGAGAGTAAAGGGTTGTAGGTTTAGAAAGGAGCGACAGAGAATGTATGAAAGAGTGGGAGTAGCAGATGAATGGTTGCAGAAGGGGGTAAATGTGGCAGCATGGATGAAGGAGAAATGGATAGAAGTTGAACTGCAGGATAGGCAGGGTTTTATAGACAAAAGCACACATAATCCCATGTATGTAAGATGGATGGTATATATATGATGGTACCTACCGAAATACCTAAGAGGGAGTAGACTGACTGCCGGGAAAAAAAAAGGTTTTTGCTAGGGCATGGTGTGGTTCGGAAGAGCGGGGGAGGAAGGTATGGATGGGGTTGGCGTATGTTAGGTGTGTATTATGTGGCGATGGGGAGGACACATGGAAGCACTTGGGGGAGGAATGTGTGGGGTATGCAAGGAATGAATAGAAGGAGAGAGATGGATGAAAGAGGATGGTGCTGGGGTAAAAATCTTGATGAAGTGATATGGGAGCGGGGGGCTAGAAGAAGGGAGGGAGGATTAGGGTGATGTTAGGGCTGGGGTTTTTGTGAATTTTTGAATTTTTGGTTGTGTTTTGTTATTTTAAGAGGATGCCAATAAAGGTTTTTTTTATATATAATTTACTAACTAATTCATGATAAACTAGTATCAGATTTTATAAAGGAAGTTATAATCAAAGTTCATCATCTTACCGTGTTGAACGTTACATCAGCATCTTCAGGATGGGCGTACATCGGAGCCACGTGTCCGGTAACCTTATCCCACTGTCCGTGGTAATCGTAACACATCACTGAAATCCAATCCAAGTATTTCGACAACGCAGGAACATCATAACCCGCATCAACCACACGCCTGCTTGGAGAAACGGCGGCGGAGAGCAGCCATCCGTGAGGATCGAAAGCTTCGCGTAATTCTCTCGCAAATTCAGCGAAAGCCGGCTTGTCAGAAGCGGGTCCTTTGTTGCAGTCGACTTGCCAGCATCTCGGGTACTCCCAATCCAAATCCAAACCGTCGAAGTTGTTTTCTTTGATGAATTCCACGACGTGGCTGATGAACCTGCGTCTGGCTGACGGGTTGTTGACTAGTTTCGAGTATTTATCGCCGGCCGAGTCGTTCCAGCCTCCGATGGCGATTAAGACTTTGATGCCTTTAGCTCGATAGGCTGTTACCTTCTCGTAGAATTCTAAAAAAAAGAAATCAATATGACAGAAATGGAAACAGAGGTGAGGCTGGCAGTTCTGAGGATTGATGTTTGTTTGTCCCAAAGGGAGGGAGCATTATGGGCCTAACGAGGCCCATGCATGCTTGTGTCACATACACACAAGCATGCATATGTCTCGTTTCACTAAACTGTTACCGTAATGGCAATCAATAAAAAAATCAATATGATATGCACTTTTTATTCTGTTTGAAAACAAGTTTTAATTTTATTTTCAGGATCAAATTTTGTTTTCAAGCAGGAAAAGTGTGTGTGTTATATTGATTTAAATTTAAATGCTGATAAATTAGCTGTAGCCCATTATGCTATTAAAACAGGACAAACATTTTTCCTTGATAAAATGAAATTATTAAAATTCTTTAGCAACTTAATGAAAAAATGTGGAAAATCGCCTTTTAAATATTGATTTACGCCCATTAGTTAATTCTTTTTTAGAATTCATCTCACCCCCTTAATCCATCTTACCCGAAACAATATTTATATATATATGTAAGCTTTTACATCTTTTTTACTCTTTAGGGTGTCGAGAAACAATTTTATTAATATTTTCATTTGTTTTTAGTTTGACATTGATATTGGTCACATCGTGATCGAAATGTACGTCTGGTTTTAATAAATTTTGGGAAGAGTAAATAGTATAGTTTATCTTCACGTACCTCAAAAATCATTAAAGTATGCAAAAAAGAATCCGAGTTATACAAACAAAGTAAAAAAAGTGTTTCATTTATTACAATTGAATTACAATGTATAACAAAGTAGAAGCCTCAACAATTAACAAGTTAAAAAAAAATAGTTTAGCATTCAAATGATCTTGACACTCAAATGAACTTGGCATTAAAATGACCTTGACAATCAAATAATTTTGGCATTAAAATGACATTGATAATCAAATGATCTAGGAATTCAATTGACTTTGATGTTCACGTAACTCAACAATCATTAAAATATGCAAAAAAATGTTTGAGAATCACAGGTTTAAATTTTAAAACAGTGTTTTATTATGAGACGTTTTCTAATTTTCTTTATTAATTTTGGATGTTTGAGAACCACTGATTTTTATGAATGAAAGCAAAACTAAGTAAATATAATTTATTATCCCAGAAAGACCTCGGGTCGATAGCCTATGAAAGAACAACCTCAAATTATATACCGTATTATACTATATAATACTGTACTTAATATAATGTAAAAGTCCCTTGAATAAAGATATTTGTATATATATAATTTATTAAAGCATGATAAGGTAAAATGAAAGTGAGAAACCCCAAACAAAACGTACTTTTAGTATAAAAAGTGTAATTTAAATAGTCATTAAATATAAAAATTCGTTATACAAAGTTGAAAGAGTTTTTATTATAAATGTAATGTATCAGCAAATTTAAGATTTAATTATGCTCACAGAAAATTGAATTACATAATGTACTAAAGATGGCGATCGCAGCAGTTTAGAATCATCTCCAAACAATTACGGCTCAATAGCCCGAACGTTAATACGTTGAGTCATACTGGCCTTGAAAGTCAGCCCACTTAATTTAATAAGGAAGACTTTTGTTGAAGTTTCAAGGTTTTTGCGAATTAGATAATTTATTGTAAAAACAATAAAAATTATCAAACATTAAAAACAAATGATGTTTTTTTTTTTAATGGATTTTTTCTAATGAAAGTATCCTCGATTCTATAGTTTGCTTTGAAAGTAGAGACATCGTACTCAACATAGGATGCTTCCTCTTCCCACACCCATTTTTGAACCTCTTCTAATCTTAAGGATCGTGAGGAGGTTATAGAATCGGCATGTCCTTGACTGACATTCAAATGACCTTGACAATCAAATAATCTAGGCATTCAAATGAGCTTGACATTCAAATCACTTTGATATTGAAATAATCTTGGTATTCAAATTATCTTGGCATTCAAATAACCTTGACATTCAAATGATTTTTAAATTCAAATAATCTTGACATTCAAATGAACTTCGCATTAAACTGATCTTGACATTCAATTGATCTTAGCATTCAAATAACCTTGACGATTAAATAATCTTGGCATTCAAATGAAAATGACAATCAAATGATCTAGGAATTCAATTGACTTTGATGTTTAAATAATCTGGACATTCTTGGCATTCAAATGACTTTGATATTGAAAAAATCTTGGTATTCAAATAGTCTTGGCATTAAAATAAACTTGACATTAAAATGACCTTGACAATCAAATTATCTTGGCATTCAAATGGCATTGAAAATCAAATGATCTTGAAATTCAATTTATGTTCAAATAATCTGGACACTCTTGGCATTTAAATGACACTGACATTCAAATGACTTTGACATTGAAATAATCTTGGTATTCAAATGATCTTGGTATTCAAATGACACTGACATTCAAATGAGCTTGTCAATCAAATTATCTTGGCATTCAAATGACCTTGACATTCAAATTATTTTGAAATTCAAATAATCTTGACATTCAAATGAACTTCGTATTAAACTGATCTAGGCATTCAAATGACATTGACAATCAAATGATCTAGGAATTCAATTGACTTTGATGTTCAAATAATCTGGACTCTCTTGGCATTTAAATGATTTTGATATTGAAAAATTCTTGGCATTCAAATGGTTTTGGCATAAAAATGAACTTGACATTAAAATGACCTTGACAATCAAATAATCTTGGCATTCAAATGTCATTGACAATCAATTGATCTAGGAATTCAATTGACTTTGATGTTCAAATAATCTGGACTCTCTTGGCATTTAAATGATTTTGATATTGAAAAATTCTTGGCATTCAAATGGTTTTGGCATAAAAATGAACTTGACATTAAAATGACCTTGACAATCAAATAATCTTGGCATTCAAATGGCATTGACAATCAATTGATCTAGGAATTCAATTGACTTTGATGTTCAAATAATCTGGACTCTCTTGGCATTTAAATGATTTTGATATTGAAAAAATCTTGGCATTCAAATGGTTTTGGCATAAAAATGAACTAGACATTAAAATGACCTTGACAATCAAATAATCTTGGCATTCAAATGGCATTGAAAATCAAATGATCTAGAAATTCAATTGATGTTCAAATATTCTGGACACTCTTGGCATTCAAATTACTTTGATATTGAAATAATCTTGGTATTTAAATGACCTTGTCAATCAAATTCTCTTGGCATACAAATGACCTTGACATTCAAATTATCTTGAAATTCAAATAATCTTGACATTCAAATGAACTTCGTCCTAAACTGATCTTGACATTCAATTGATCTTGTCATTCAAATAACCTTGACAATCAAATAATCTTGGCATTCAAATGATTTTGAAATTCAATTGACTTTAATGTTCAAATAATCTGGACACTCTTGGCATTCAAATGACTTTGATATTGAAAAAATCTTGGTATTCAAATGATCTTGGCATTAAAATGAACTTAATATTAAAATGACCTTGACAATAAAATAATCTTGTCATTCAGATGACCTTGACATTCAAATGATCTTGACATTCAAATAATCTTGACTTTCAAATGAACTTCGTGTTAAACTGATCTTGACATTCAATTGATCTTGTCATTCAAATAACCTTAACGATTAAATAATCTTGGCATTCAAATGACAATGACAATCAAATGACCTTGGCAATCATATTATCTTGGCATTCAAATGACTTTGATATTAAAAAAATCTTGTCATTAAAATGATCTTCGTATTCAATTGATTTTAGCATTTATTTATACAAAACCTTAACATGTCCATTGACAGGGTTTACAATATTTACAAAGTTAAACTAACTTAACTAAATATGGCAGTACAAAGTTCATATAGAGGATTTAAGACAATCGCATTGAAGTGATCTTCGCATTCAAATGACCTTGACGATTAAATACTCTTGGCATTTAAATGACTTTGATATTGAAGTAATGTTTGGCATTCAACTGATCTTGGCTTTCAAATGATCTTTACGTTCAAATAATTTTGGCATTCAAATGATCTTGACATTCAAATAATCTTCTCATTTAAACGATTTTAGCATTCAAATGACTTTGATATAGAAATAATCTTGGCATTCAAATGAACTTGGCATTAAAATGACCTGGACAATCAAATAATCTTGGCATTTAAATGACATCGACAATCAAATGATCTAGGAATTCAATTGGCTTTGATATTGAAATAATCTTGCAATTCAAATGACACTAACATTCAAATGATCTTTTTTATTAAGTACAAAGTATTTTTGACTTACCTAGTTATTAGGATTATTTTTTTATAACATAAATATATGTATAACTATAAAAAATTATCTTGGCGTTCAACTAACCTTGACGATCAAATAATCTTGGCATTCAATTGACAATGACAATCAAATGATCTAGGAATTCAACTGACTTTGATCTTCAAATAATCTGGACACTCTTGGCATTGAAATGACTTTTATATTGAAAAAATCTTGGTATTCAAATGATCTTGGCATTAAAATGAACTTGGCATTAAAATGACCTTGACAATCAAATAATCTCGGCATGCAAATGACATTGACAATCAAATGATTGTTGACTTTTTGATATTGAAATAATCTCGGCAATCAAATGACACTGACAATCAAATGATTTTAGCGTTCAAATGGTCTTGCAAATCAAATAATGTCGGCATTAAAATGACCTTGACAATCAAATTATCTTGACATTTAATTGACTTTGATATTAAAATAATCTAGACATCTTTGGCGTTCAAATGATTTTGAAATTAAACAAATCATTGAAATTCAAATGATCTTGGTATTCAAATAATCTAGGCACTCAAACGACCTTGACATTCAACTAATGTTAACGCTGACATTCAAATAATCTTTTCATTAATGTCATGTCATGACCGTGACAATCAAATAATATTGGTATTCAAATGATCTTGATGCTTAAATGGTCCTGAATTTCGAATGATATTGGCGTTCAAATATCCTTGACATTAAAATGATATTTTCATTTAAAATGACCTTGACAATAAAATAATTTAGGAATTCAAATGACATTTAAATAATATTTTCAATCAAATAATCTTGGAATTCAAATAATTTTAATATTAAAATAATCTACCTCGACATTCAAATAATTTTGTATAAAATAAATATGATAGATTATTAAAAATCAATCAATAAAACACAGATTAGATTGAATAACTTTAAATTCTCGACTAGTTTCGGGTTATTAGCCCATTTTCAAGGGAATTTAAAATAATATTGGTATTAAAGCGACTTTAATATTTAAATGACCTTCATATGTATTTATTTAATTGAATTAAAAAAAATAAACTTACTGTTATCAAAATCAGCCCAAGTATCGTGAGGTTTAATGATATTCTGGTCACCATTCAAAACAGCGAAACCGTAGATAATATGTGTGCAGAGATCAGGATCTATATCAGATGGTAAATATTTTCCATTCCCTTGCCTATACCACGCCCAATTCGTGAAGTAACACACCACTTTATATTCAGAATTAGGATCTACCATAGCCGTTTGCGTCGTTTGAGGCACTTGCGGTCTCATTGTGCTAGTTTCTACATGCGGAGGTGGAACATCCGGCATTTCCTCATTAGGCTCCTCGGGCTTCATCCCTCCACCGATTTCACTCGGCACTTCCATCTGTCCGGAGCCCGGTGCTGCTAAAACCCTTCTAATGGTACTCAGAAGAGGATGCTTTCCCTCGCCGCACCTATTTTTAAAATCGTCCAAATCCAACGCCCAAATCATACCACCGCCCAAATCCATTTTACGGATGTACTCGGATTTATAGCGGATCATGGCTTTATCGTCGTACGAAACCCATTGGTTTCCGTGGTAAGCGTAAGGACCCATGCGGTTCAAAGGATCTTTGACCACAGTCCAGCCGTTGCGGACTTTGTCGCAGATTTCGTAATAAGCGAGGAAGCCGGCGGCTCTGGTGAATTCGCCGGCTTGGCCTGGACCCGGAGCGTTGGCGTTCAGTCCGTGGTTCTTTTGGTTTTCCAGGGTGAAGGATTGCCCGTATAGGGGCATTCCCATTACGATCTTCCTGCGTGGAACACCCTCGGATATCCAGTAATTGATTGAGTAGTTCTGAGAAATAAAAAAAAACAGAATAAATACATTTTTTTCAAACTCTCATTTTATTATCTTTCCTAAGATATCGACCAACAATTTTTCTACGCTATTATTATATTATTAATTGTTTTTTTTTATCGTAAATTATATTACAGGCTGCGACGATAAACTTATCGAGGCTCGTGGTGTGTGGGTCGTGGCTCCGTCTTGTTGAAACCACACATCTTCGACGTCCATTTCTTTCAGATATGGAAGGAAAAATATCTTTGATCATCTCTCTGTAACGAGCTGCATTCATTGTGAAAGCGCGAACGTTTTCCTCAAGAAAATAATCCCAACGGATGAAATTGAGCAGAGGAAGACCCAAACTCTCCCCTCTAGCTCCCTACTTTCACCCCTTGCCGTTTGGAGGATTATTAAAAAAAGTTTTTCTGCCGCATCTTGTAATTTATTTTAAATCAACTTACAGTGTTGAAGAAAGAAACATCATCATCTGGATGCTCGTACATTGGAGCAACGTGTCCAGTCTTCTTGTCCCACTGCCCGTGGTAATCGTAAGTCATAACAGCCACCCAATCCAAACTTTGCGCCAAAGCAGGAACGTCGTATCCGGCATCAATTACCGTCTTGCTCGGAGTGACAGCCGCCGAAAGCAGGAGTCCCCTTGGCTTGAAAGCTGCGCTCAATTCCCTGACGAAAGCACCGAAAGCCGGCTTGTCGGAATCGGGGCCCTTCTTGCAATCGACCTGCCAACATTTCGGGTACTCCCAATCCAAATCTAAACCGTCGAAGTTGTATTTCTCGATGAATTCAATCACGTTGGTGATGAACCTTGCTCTGGCTGCTGGATTGTTGACTAATCTCGAGTATTTGTCGCCTTGGGAGTCGTTCCAGCCTCCGATGGCGATTGTTACTTTCAGGCCTTTGTTTTTGTAGGCTACTACTCTCTCGTAGAATTCTAACAAAAAAATACAACAATGATTAATTACACTGCGAAATAATTAGTTCATCAGAATTGTTTAAGTGGAGAATAGTAATTAATTGAAATTGAAAATAATCTAGTTGCAAATTTGGTGTTTTACTTGTTGCAATCGAAATTATCGGGTTCTTGCAAGATTACGTCGATTTCGATATTGTTTTAGTTGCAATTAAATTAAGATTATTATTATTATTAAAATGTGCGCGGACTTGACACGAAAATTACAAAATTTTATAACAATTTAATTTGCAGCAGTTATGATATTATTTTATTAACTGAAACGTGGTTAAAGGATGGAGTTTTTGATTCTGAATTTAATTTTTAGTGAAAATTATTCGGTATTCAGTGTAAAGTGGATGGTGTTTTAATTGCCATCAACAATCAATTTAATTGTTCCAATGTCTCTTTATATGTTGCTTTCAGCAATTTGAACATTGATATAGTCGCAGTTGAAGTTATATATATATATATAATCTAAAATCCCCATCTACCATAATGGTGGTGTAGGGGTCGCAGTTGAAGTTACTCTTTTTAAAACGACGTATACAATAATTTGTGTATACCTCCAATCAAGAACTCCAGCAATATACTATGATTCTCCCTTTAACTATATCGATGAACATTTTTCTTCCAAGAATTTACTTGTTTGTGGAGTTTTTAATATTCCTACTTACAATTATCATATCGATATGGGTTCTCCATGTAATGAATTAACTTCAATTATGAGCTTTGAAAAATATGCAACAGTGTAACTCAATTTACATTGCAAATACATTTCAAAGCCATACAGCTCATAATTGAAGTTAATTCATTACAGAATTGAATTTGAACAACACAGGAAATTCCACGAATATTTCTAAAGCAACTGAACTTGCTAAAAATAATACAGAAGAAATTGAAGATTATTTAAGACTTTTTAAAAATCATACAGAGGAAACTGAAGGTTATTTAGAACTTATTAAAAATAACACAGACGGTATTGAGGAAAACCAGAATATCTTGGAAGGAACTGATGTTGTTGTTCAAACAACAAAAATCAATCCAGAAGGAGTTCATTACGAAATCAGCTTAGATGAAGGAAGCAAAGAAGAACATCAAGGCGATTTACAAGGAACTGATTTGCTGCAAAAAACTGGCGGTTTAGAAGGCGTGCACTACAAAATAAAATTGGATCAAGAAGGAGAAACAACACATGACGAAAAAGAAGCAGTTTTGGGAGGAACCGATGTAATTGGAGAGGAGATCTTTAGTAGACCCGAAGGCGTTCATTATGTTATTAATTTGGGAGAGCAAATAACAAAAACGGAAAATAACAAACAACCGGAGGAAATTTCAATTGATCCAGAAAGCATCGATTACTTTTTAAGCCTTGATGAAAACGAGAATAATCCAAAAGATTTGAACAGTCTTTCCTTAATTCACAATCAAAGCGAATCGCAAAGTCTTAACAAATCAGAAAATTTTGGAGTTTCCTCGAGTTTTTCTGCATCGTCCGAAAACGCTGACATTACGGATTTTACCAATGAAATTGGGGACGTTATTGAAATCGATCAGGTTGAATCAAGCAATGGGATTAAGCAAGAATCAACGCAGTTAAATGAAGAAAAAATCGAGATTTCGAAGAAAACGAATTGCGGGGACGTTTTCGATTATTCCGTAGACTCTGAAGAGGATTCGCTGAATCTTGTTGAAGCATTTGAAGGGGGCAACAAAAATAAGGCATTTAGATTCGTTAAAGGCTTTATTGCAGCCGGGAAACAATAAACAAGTGCAGGGTATCGAAGAAACGGGCTCTTCTAAAAAAGAGAAGCAGCAGGAATTGCGTTTTCGTTTACCTATAATTTCACAGGAAGCACTTCGCATAACGTTGCATCCAATGTCCGGCGGGGTAAATGCTCGGGAAGTAGTTGTTTCAATAGATGTTTGTAAAACTTACAGTGTAAGTATTTTTTGGTGTTGGAAAGAGGGATTGATCGAATTTTATTGATCATTGCCAAAAAAATTTCCTTGTTTAATTTCATTGTAAGTCTCATTTAATCATTTAAAGTCTGTGCATTTTCAATTTTTTTTTAAAATAAGTGTAATAATGGCTTAATCTAATCATAAATTTGATATTCCGTAAAAAAAACACTTACTGTTATCGAAGTCGGCCCATGAATCGTGCGCTTTGATGACGAGGTTTTCGTAGTCCAAAACGGCGAAACCGTAGACGATGTGCGTGCACAGGTTCGCGTCAATGTCTTCCGGGACGTATTTACCGACACCCTTCCTGTACCAAGCCCAGTTGGTGAAGTAGCACACAATTTTGAAGTATCCCGAATTTGGTTCGAAAGGTTCCTCCGGGATGTATTCAGTTGTGGTCGTCGTGGTCGTCGGTTTCTGTGTGGGTTGTTGTCCCGAACCGGAAGACGATTCCCCGGATTCGCCAGGTACCGACGGCATTTCGCCTTCGCCGCTGCATTTCGCGTTTTCCGGCCAATCGCAAACTTTCTTTTCCTAAACAATAACAACGAGATTATGATGAGTCGAAAACAAACAAAATATCGCTGGATGAAAAAAATCTATAAATTCAAATTTCTTCCTACATTCATTGAATAAATCAAACATTTTAAAACGATTTATAAACGATAACCTTTAAAAATAAATAATTTATACTATTTATTCATTTAATAAATCAAACATTTTAAAACAATTTCTAAAGGATAACCTTTAAAAATAAATAATTGATATTAATTATTTTTGACTAATAAATTAATGAAAATAAGTAAATAATCGATTGAAATGAATGACTTTAAATTTTCGATAATTTTATAAAATCGGATTTTATTTCCTAAAAAAAAACATTTACCATATTCCAGTGCAATCCAGGAGCGCAAGAGAAAGGCTCGTAATTTCCCCAGATACAAATGAGATATTGCGTGCAGTCTCCAGCGTACGAAGCAAAGCCGTCAGTGCAGGAGGTGTATGGAAGAGCGACATCTGAAACTAAAATTAAGAAGTAACATAAGTTTTTTTT
The DNA here is from genome assembly GCA_963082785.1 of Philonthus spinipes. Taxonomy (NCBI): domain Eukaryota; kingdom Metazoa; phylum Arthropoda; class Insecta; order Coleoptera; family Staphylinidae; genus Philonthus; species Philonthus spinipes. The sequence continues at coordinate 14,954,629 of OY720308.1, read as the reverse complement.
ACAAAGCTTTAATAGTATGTAAAGTCAATTTTCAATATAACCTTTAAAATTGGATATTTCAAGAATTTAGTGCTGTGTAATACCAGCTGTGTGTTTTAGGTTAGGAAAGAATTGTTCTCGTGTTATATTGTAATTCAGACTTTTAGTGAAACAGTAATGTAACAAGACAATTAACTCATCTTTATATACTAGTCAGTAATTAGATAATAAATACCCGTATTTGCATCTTTAAAATCTGCTCAATCCGTATACATAAATTTTGATAAAGTTCTGAAATAATTTGAAAAGTTATGTTTTACATATCATATCGATTGCCAACGTGATAAAAATCCCCTGCTTTTGAAACGGGCCTACAACTGTTCATAGAAATATACCGTACAACAATTTATTCACGCAACATAGCAAAATCCATAGGTTAATACAGTACAATAGGATTTTCTGAAGTGAGAGAAAGATAAAATATATAGCAGACGAATCGAATCGAATTCGAAAATAAATATTATCCTGTTTATCAAATTTTGCTTCAAATTTGGAATTGTCAAGTGCCGCGATGTCTTATACTCTGGAAGAGAGAATACAAATTATTAAATGGGTATACGGTGGGTGGCAATTCGATGAGGGATACCGTTATTTATTTGTGGCAAATTTTGAGAACCGTCCAATTCCACACGTTTCAACAATTTCAAGAATTGTTCGTGGTTTTGAACAGACTGGATGTGTGGCCAAGAAGAAATGCCATAGAAGAGAACAAAACGCTGCAGATAACCAGGAAAGACGGGACGTAATGATTTGCGCTGTTGCAGAAGAAGATTCGTCAAAATCCAGCCTTCGGATTGCTACAGAAGTGGATTCTAACAGGGAAACGTTTCGAAAAGTTCTGAAACGAAATGGATACAAATCTTACAAAATTTCAACAGGTCATCAGATATTTCCTGAATATAAGATTATAAGATGGTGTTCTGTGAAACGATGATGGAACGTACAAATGAAATTCCTAATTTTTTGAAGAATATTTGTTTTACGGATGAATCAACCTTTCCACCATTAGAAGGCACAATCCTAACGTTATTAGGTTTTGGAGTAGGGAAAATCCACATCACCGAATGGATTTCCGAACTCAATACCCACAAAAATTGAATGTATGGGCTGGTGTCATCGGAAATCATATTGTTGGACCCTTCTTCATTGAGGGTAATTTGAATGGAGTTAAGTATTTTTGAATCTTCTCCGTGATCAAATAATTTCAGCAATGAGGCAACTTCCAGGAGTAGAATTTAACCAAATATGGTATCAGCAGGATGGATGTCCTGCACACGACATGCTTAATGTGCGTGAATTTCTAAACACTACTTTTCCGAATCGTTTAATTGGCAGAAGAGGTGATATCAGGTGGGCAGCCAGGTCTCCCGATTTAGCTGTAATTGACTTTTTCGTTTGGCCATACGTGAAGCAGAATGTGCATAATCATGTAAGATCTGCAAATTTAGAACAGCTTCACTAAAGGATTATCAATGTGTTTGGAACCATTACACCTCTAATGCTTCATAACGTGAGAAGGAACTTCTATGACAGATTAGGGCAGTGTTTAGCGGTGCAAGGATCTGTGTTTGAACATTTATTGTAAATTAACTTATCCATGTATTCATTTGTATTGTTTGTTGGTTCAAAAACCAGTTATTATATAATATGTGAATTTTACTCATGCTAGTTTCGAATATGCTGTTGAAATCTTGCAATAATTATTTTTATATTTAATTCAATTTCTTAAACAATCGAAATGTCAAGATATCTGTCATTCGCAATTAATAGCTGAAAGTATTACAAGTTACCATGGAATCAATTTGTTGTTTATTATCTATCCCGCTTTAAGTTTATTATCTCTCTTGTTTTCAATTAAATGAAAGAGAAAGATAAAGCAAATGACGGATTACTATAATAAACGTTAAGTCTATTTTATTCTACTGAAGGTTCACTGTCTTTATTTTTTTTAATTAAAGAAAAATAAAGATAAAGTAAATCATGAAGGAGTATAATTAACGTAGTCTGACAATTTTTTGATTTTACGCTTATTATTTTAATTTTTTTAAATTAAAATCGTGAAAGATAAAGCCAATCACAGATAAATATATATATATATATATATATAGTCTAAAACCCCCATCTACCATAATGGTGGTGTAGGGGTACAGATAAATATAATAAACGTAAAATTTGTTTTTTGATTTTGCTTATATATTTTTTAATTCAGGGTATATTTATTGCTTACAGTTGTAGGCCTGTTTCAAAAGCAGGGGATTTTCATCACTGAATGTTCTAAACGTTGGCAATCGATTGTCATTGTGCCATACAAATCATAACTTGTCAAATGAGTTCAGAACTTTCTCAAAATTTAAACAAACGAATTAAGCAGATCACAATGATTCTCGGCCGTCTACCTTGTAGACCCAAATCGTTGACGATGCCACTTGAAATTAGGCAAAAGATGGCGCTTGTTTTTATTATGATTATTATCGGGTATATAACCCCAACACAATTTCCTTCATCAAGGCATTGCACATGGAACACACTAGTCTGACGAGGTTCGAAAAAACGAAATGGCGCTAGATGAATGCTGGCTGAACATTTCATCAAATACAGATCATTTTATTGGTGGAGGTATGTAGATGATATACTGGTACCATTCAAAGGGATCGACCGATTGTTAAATACTTTTTTAAATAGCCTAAATAAGATCCATAAAAATATAAAATTTACAGTGGAAATAGAAGTAGAAAAATCAATAAACTTCCTTGATTTAACAATTAAAAATGTGACAAACAAACACCATTTTTCTATCTTCCACAAACCCACTCACACTAACTGCACAATAAACAATAAATCATTTCACCTATTACAACATACACTTGCTGCATATAGATCAATGATTCATAGATTATTTTCAATATCCATGGATATTACAGATTTTAATTTTGAACTAAATATCATTTACAAAATAACTGAAAATAATGGATTTCAAAAACATAAATTAGTAAAAAATAAAGAAAACCAAATAATAAGAAAGTTAATCAGTCCCTCAGTCAATTAAAAAAATAATAATAATTATGCCTCTATTACTTTTAATGGAGCTTTATCCAATAAAGTCAGCAAAGAAATGAAAAAATTAGATATTAAAATAGCATTTAAAACTAATAATAGCCTGGGTAAATTAATTAAAAATAATAAAGAGAAAACAAACAAACTCGATCGTTGTGGAGTATATATGCTTACATGCAATGACTGCCCAAAAATATACATTGGACAAACAAGACGAGCTTTCGAAGAAAGGATTGCAGAGCATAAGAGTGCATGGGAAAAACAAAAAAACACCTCAACCTATGCGAATCACCTGCTCTCCGAAAACCACAACTTCAATCAGGAATTCCAGATCCTCCATACAGAGAAAAAAGTAAGGAAATTAAACCTACTGGAAAACTTGGAAATTAACAGATTCGAAAAAAAAACGGCCTCCTACTCAACAAACAAACAGAACTCACTACTTAAAATATCCACCCCACCTTAGTGTCAATAGTGTAAATGTATATATATATATAGTTCTAAGATTTATAATTTTACTGTAAACTTTCATTCACCTGAAGAAGCAATAAATTTGCGAAACAATTGTGAAAATAAACACACATTTTGAAAATCGAAAGTTATTCAGAATTTTATTTATACAAACAGATCATATTTATTAAGATTTATATTTTTATTATATAAATATTGGCAGTTCATATTATATTATTATTATTATTATGGAATTTTTAATATTAAAAATACTTACGTTTGTTGTATTTATCCGAGATTTGCGCTAATTTCTTGCGATCAGCGCACTTGACTTTGTATCCCCAATCGCACATCTTCTGATCGATGTTCCAGTGCAATCCGGGAGCGCACCTCTGCGCCACCAATTGGCCATTCACACAAACGTAGAAGCTGTTGCATTGCTCGTGCGGGTAATACTGTCCGGTTTCGCATCTCTGCAAATGCTCGTCAGTGTGGGATTCTTCTGTGGTTGTTGTTGTTCTGCGCGTTGTTGTGGTAGTCGCGTACCATGGTGTGGGGGTCGTGGTGGTGTACCATGACGAAGTGGTGGGCTTACGCGTTGGTGTTGTCTGCCATGGCGCTGGTGTTGATTCCGTCACTTGACTCGCTATAAAAATATGTAATTAAACTAAATTATTATTCCTTTTAAATTATATTTGTATCTATGAATTGTAGAAATTTTCAATGTACAACATTCAGGTATAATTTAAATTCAATTAAATATAAAGTGGAAAAGAAACAATCGGGGGACGTGGGTTCAAATCCCACCAGAGATGTTTCTTTTCCACTTTATATTTAATTGAATTTAAATTATACCTCAGAATTTATTTATATTTTATTTCTTTACATTTGAGTCATCCTCATATCTATCCGGAATGTATATTTAGGACAAACTCAAAGAAATATTAACATCAGATTTAAAGAACATTCTTATCACATTAGAAATCTTAACCCATAGAAATCAGCTTTTTACTAAAACATTCGTCATCCTACAATTTGAATATGTTAAAAGCAAGCGAAATGAAGAATTATTTTTATAATTTGCGAAATTTTGATCTACAACCATATTTCAGACTTCAGTAGTGATACCTACCTGCATATGTTCAACAAATCGTTTTTTCATCGCGGAATTTGAAAGTGTGCACATTTAAGATTATTTCCTAAAAAGTTCCATATTGATTGGATAGAAATTTCCGAAGTTATGCGACTTTATGTAAAGTTAGTCGAGACCCTAGTCGTTTCATTCTCAAAATCGAACGATCAACGACAGCATAAACTCATTCGTAATGCAACGCAATTGGATTTTTTTGATTTCAAGAGCTTTCTGCATATCCAGGAGCTGTCACCGTAAAATAAAAATGTCTTCTACGGCTGCGTTACGGGGAGAAGCCAAAAAAATTCTAAATTCACGACAAATGTGTGAGAAATAAAATGGTGTAATTGAATTTTATGAATCTTGTTTCATTTTCGAACAAAAAAATCCTGAATTAGTGCTTTTTTCGGTCTTGTAGGTAGGCATCATCCCTTAATCCCTCACAGCTACGACGATAATGAGAATTCATTCATAATCGACACTCATTTACCGGCATCATCCAGTGTTGAGAATGAGAATTCATGTGATCATATAAATAAGTGAAGTAATCAATACCGTTAGCAATTAGAATTTCTTACTTCACTTGTTTATTCGAGCGCATAGTGGTCGAAATGTACATCTAGTGCTCGAGTAAGGAATTCTCATTGCTTTTTAATACTGATACTCACATTGTTCCTGACATTTCGCAGAAGTCGGCCAGTCGCAAACGCTCTTCTCCTTATTCCAATGGAGCCCGCTGGCGCAGTACTGCTTCTTCAACTCCCCTAATATACACCTGTAGTACGCGTTGCAATTTTGCGGATCCGGAAGGTACTGCCCACCATCGCACTTCATCACCGGCTTCTCCTGCTCAACTTCAGGCATAACAATCCCCGGAGGATTCGTCTCTTCACTCCAAGAAGCCGTAGTCGTCGTTCTCTTAGTAGTCGTAGTAGTGGGCCTCGTCGTGGTGCTCGTCGTAGTCCTCATCGTCGTCGTACTCTCCGGCACCCACCACGGCGAAGTCGTCGTTTTCTTCGTAGTAGTAGTCGTCCAAGACATTTCAGTCGTTGAACTTCCACTGGCTCCACTATCAATCCCCGTGGTTAGCGTAGGGGGTGGCGGAGTTACCGGTTCTGAAGGTTTCGTGCAATCATGCTGGAAGGCACTATCGGAAATACGTCCTAAACCTTTGTTAATACTCCTCAGGAGCGGGAAAGCACCCTGGCAGCAACGGTTCGAAAAGTCGTCTAAATCCACAGTCCAGGCAACCGCGCCGCCGAAACCGGAGTTTTTGATATATTTCGCTTTCTCGTAGACGAAATCAGGATCATCGAAACCCACCCATTGGTCGCGGTTGTGTGCGTAAGGTCCGTGGCGTTTCCTACTGTCGGTGTTCATGATCCAGCGCTGGTTGCGCACGCGGTGGCAGATTTCGTAGTAGGCCAGCATGCCCGGTTGCTTGGTGTATTCACCGGCGTCTCCTGGGCCGGCTGTCGGAACGCCGATGTCGTAGTTTCCGTCGTGTTTTGCTAAAGTGAAGGTTTGCCCGTAGAAGGGGATTCCCACAATGAGTTTATCTTTCGGAGCTCCGTTTTGCACCAAATAATCCATTGTGTATTTCTAAATAATAATAATAATAAATTACCAATCACATACATTTACATAATAAAAATCTATTCAACAACCATGATTGAGATATTCGTTGTTGAGTAAGTGAAGTTTCTTGGTTTAGTAATATTTTATATTCCTTTCTTCACTTCGCAAAAAATATTGCACTTTGTGCTTGAAATTAATATTTATTTATTTATTTAATTAACGGAGGCCATTAAATACAGTAACATACATACATGATGCAATGAATAGTTACAATAATAAAATAATAGAATTAACAAAAAAACACATTTTTAAAAACGAACTATTTAGCACTAAGTATACGGCGCAAAGAACTTACAGAATCTGTAAACATGTCAAAGCTGGATACTTTAATAAATTCATTTGCATGCCTTAACATGCGTGTGATAGCCGACTGCTTGTAGTTTTTAAAAATTAAGAAGTAAAAAAAGGAAATATATCACTAATCATATTTGATCTCTTTTTATACACTGGCATTAAAAACAAGTAAAAACCTGACATTTTCTAATCGTCAAATTTCGATACGAAACTTCTTTTTCCGTTTTTGGCATCGGATACGCGTCCATAGTGTCGAATCTTCAGACAAACGTCATTCAACACAAAGCATCGAATTTTAACGATTAGAAAATATTACGTTTTTGCTCGTGTACCTGAAATGAAATTGAACACGATTCTTTCATGACCAATCAAGAGAAATATTTTTGTCGAATCCATACAGTTCTAATATTACGATACATAATAATGGCTTCCGTACTATTACAATTCGTCAAAGTTGAAGGTACATTTAAGTTTTTAGTTGGGGTAGGTTAGATTAGGTAATCTTTAACTAGTCTAGATGAAATATCCTTTATTTCGGCAGAAGAGATGCAGATAACACTGCCCAATAAAAAAAACGCTAGGTCCAGATGGAATACCGAACGAGTTGGTGAAAGCCGTGACAGAGGAACGCCATGTAAGGAGATCAATGAGACGAGTTATAATTCAAAACTTGTGTTGTATTTTTACTTCTCAAAAGAATGATTGTTTTTTTTTTATTTCTCTGGCGACGTTAATTTCCTAAAAACGCAGCCGCCTTAGCCAGGAGGCCTTCCTGGTAGTATACAAGTCACTGCGGGAGGGAACGTTTCCGGGACGTCCAAGAACTCCAAGCCAACTCTCATTGGGTGAGGGTAGAGGCCTATCGGACACAATATGGCTACAGGAAGGGACGGTTGACAGTATATTACATTCTGGCGGTTCATGCAGTGCTGGCTGAAGATAATTCTGGCCTACTTCGCATAAGGAAGCACTACGTGTTGATAACGCTGGATATGCGGAATGCATACAATTTCCTTCTGTGGAGGAGAATTATAACATCACTGGAGGAGACTGGCATTCCAGCGTGCCTGAAGAAAGTAATTGCCAGCTGCCACGGCAACCGACGGCTAGTATAAGAGAGAGAGGAAACTAACGGAGGATAGTACCGCCCCTATAGGACCCGGGTCGGTACTAGTGCCACTGCTCTGGAACATGGCGTACAACTTGGCATTGATGCTTCACCTGCAGGAAGGAGTTAACCTATTCGGATTTGCGGACGACCTCATCATCGCATATCGGGACATGGAGGGACTTAGCGGCGTCCAGCATAGGCTTGGAAAAAATCGGGCTGGAGGTAGCTCCATAAAAAACTGAGGCCGTCCACAAGGAGGGCGCTGATACCCTACATCTACTGGGAGTGGAGGTACCGATAAGAGCAAAGAAGCAAAATACTTAGGAATAGTCATGGAGGTCAACGGTAACCATAACAGACAGGTAGTGGAGGCAGCAGGATCGGCGGCCAGGACAAAAAGAGGTTAATACCAATCATCGGTGGACTGTCGGAGGCTAGCAGGCGATTACTCGCCTGCGTAGCACGGTCAAAATTGACGCCGGCATGGAAAGGCTGCCTACGGATAGAGAGAAACAAAAGGCGATTGAGGAGAGCACAATGTGTTGGGATCACATGGTATAAATAACAAGGTACTAGCATCGCTGATACCTGCAGACCTAATGCTGGAAGAGAGAAACAGAATCCACGACGAAGTAAGAGCAGGCGCGGACCTAGCGAGTTGCAGAAAGGATGTAGAGCTGATAGGACAGGTGGAAGAATGACTCAGGAAGGTAGCATGGACGAAACGGACCTCGAGCTCTGGGTAAATATTCGCCACGGATCAACGACTTACTGGTTGACCCAACTGTTTACAGGACATTGATCTTTCCAGGCCTACTTGACCCGGATACGAAAGGTAGCATGTGTATACTGCAATGCGTCCGTAGATAATGTAGAACACACGATCTTTGATTGCCCACAGTAGATGGATGAGAGAGCCGCTATGTTCTCCACCATGTGAAGGTGGATAACATGATTCACAGAATACTGGAAGCAGAAGCCAAGTGAGACGGGCGGAAATCGTGTTCCACAAAAAAAGATGCGAAGACGTACCGAGGGGAGCACTCAGAAGCCTAAGAAACACATTTATGAAGTCTCCAGAGGGTGGTCAATGGTTGAGAAATAGGCACTTCCACGTGTACCAAGGGTGGAATAACAAGGATGTCATCAAGGAGACCATCTCCTACGCGAAAGCGCCCAGAAAGAGCAACGAGAAGGTGGGAGAGAAGGAGGGTCCAGGATCCCAGATCAATATCCTGGACAATAGTAAAATATTGATTGAACTGAGAACAGGAGCGAGAATGTGGGAGCTCGAGCGGTGGACGTGCACATTCTCCCGGTAGAGATCGCTGTAAGAGAAAATAACGAGGGATGATCACAGCCGTTATAAACAGAGTGCGGAATCGCAAACTTCAAGGACCACAACAAATAGTCCAACGCCGAACCTCGTTTTGGGAACACCAATCGTCGCAATCAGTGAAGAACGCCGACCCCCGGTTGGTGATCATTGCGGGGAATAGGAGGCGAGCTGCAGATGTTTAGTCGCTCGACAATCTTAAGGAGAGGGCATCTGTCGCGCGATAAGCAAGGGCTGACCTGGCGAGTGCCAGACTTCGGGGGACCAGCGACGGCTGCCGTGATTCTGAATCACCAGTGCTCGTCAACTCTTCGAGGCTAGTCCACATGCTAATTTGTCATAGCCTTGTTACAAGTTGGAGAGAAAAACAGCGGGTCCACAGCCTCCGACGTTCTGGTAGGCTTCCCACAGTCATCCTGGTCTTGACCCTAAAAACAAACACCTTCCAGGGAGGTATGGCCCTGGAAGAACAACGTCGATGGAGGAAGTTGATAAAGTGACGCGCGGCTGAGTATAATGTGCTTTCATCCGTTATATCGCCGCTGCCACCAATACTGCAGAAATCCATCAGAGCTACGACCAGAGCTACTTCGATCCGTCACGATTGACAACGAGGCAGTCAGGGTCAGGGCAGGCCTATTCAACGCCCACAGAGGCAATGGAGATCCCGCCATGGTACCGAGGGGTGGCCCCGTGGAGGGTACATCTGGACGATTCCCGGAGGTACAAAGTGAGACGTTTCCGTCGCAATAGCGATAACGGCAAAAACATTTAAGTTGAACTTATAAAAGTGAAATGCACTTGTCTTATTATGTTTGATAAGCGTACCTCCACTCCCACAGAAGGCATCGGGGGAAGTGATAAGAACGGTCGCGAAGGAGTTTGGAGAAGATGAGGACGTCCTTGCCTAAAGACCTGGGCGGAGGTAAAAGGAGCACGCACGCAAGCATGTCATGTCTCGCTCTTGACCATGTGGAGTACCGTTTATGTGCAGCATCGACACTTCATCGAAAACCGCTGCCTGCTGGAGGCCAACCCACGTGTTGACCGGAAGGACGATAGACACTCTTGTGTTTTTAATGGCCCACCCCCGAATCTTCATTTAATGACGCCAAGAGGCTTTCCTGGTAGTATAAAAGTCACTGGGGGAGGGAACGGTCCCGGGATATCCAAGAACCGCAAGCCATTATTATATTAGTTAACCGACTGGACGAAGAGCTGGGTGAGGGTAGAGGCCTATCGGACAGACAATATGGCTGCGTCGACCCCGCAGCATGCAGTTAGTCCTATCCAAGATAGGCACGCGGGGATGCCCCGTGAAGGCCTGCATTGCGACTATTGAAGCAGGATGTCTGGAAGAGGGGGTCTTCCAGACATCCGTGCTCGAGAGCACGGTAGCTTCCGCAGCTGTGCCCTCGGTAAAAGAGGCAATGGAGACGTCCGTCAAACAATTGGAGAGCGTCGGATTAGCTCTTAGCAACTTAGGATTGCCGTAGTCGAGCTGCCCAAACATCTAGGGGAGGCCCCGCTGAAGAACCGCCGACTGACCAGATGCAGAATAATGGAATAGCGTTCGAGCTTGGATGAGTGCTTCCGGTGCGTCGGCTACGAGCACTTTATAAGGCAGCATAAAAAAGAGACAGCTTCGGTGCGGAGAGCTTCTGCGAAAACGTTCCGAAATGCGTGCTCTGCGAGGAGACGGGAGAAGTCGAAGTGAAAACTACTCTGGGAGCGGGTAGTGGAGGGTTAGCCAGACGAAGGGCGTAACACCATCATATGCGGATATTACAAGTGAATTTTAATAGTTGCAGGACCGTACACGACCTACTCGAGTACACGACCACAGCGAATGACATTAAAATCTTGACACTGAGTTAACCAAACGTTAGCTGAATATACACATGAATGAAGGACGTGGAATAAGATGCCGTTATCAAGATGAATTCGCTGAAGACATGATGTACACCGGGTAAAAGGGTAATATGGGTACTGTTCTTCTCATGCTATAGGTCTCCAAATATTGGGAGGGCAGAGTTACCTATTCACTCAGATACTTTAATTTTTTTAGCTGAGCGGAGGAGAGTTTAAATTAAAAAAAAAAACAATAAAAATAATATAATTGGTAACATACCTATCCACTCAGTCCTCCCAATATTTAGAGAAGAACAGTACCTTACCTACTTGTGCCCATACTGCTCCTTTATCCGGTGAACTTTGCCGGATTGCAGGGCAAGTGATAGTGGCGGGAGATAAAACAGCAATGCATTACAGTGGGGTTCGGTGAGGGCCGACTTTATCGGCGATATGTTACTGGAGGCAATGATCACACTCAATTACCAGGTGGTGGGTCCTGGAGAAGAAGACTGTCCGATCGTAGATATATTAGGTTTGAAATGGAGAGGAGAAGAACGGTAACGTAGAATGGCGACAAATAGGCCGAGCAGGGACAAACTTAGACAGATAGATGGCTCATCAGAAGCCCCTGTCGATATCAATCGGCCCAGACGAAATGGCTGAGGGGTTACATAAGAAACTACACGCAGCATACGCGGCATCCTTTCCGAGAAAAGGAAGACCAAATCAGAGAGCGGTATACTGTGCGAACGAAGGCAACAAGAGCCAGGTTTTGCCTGGTAAAGCTATGACATGCATAGGACATAAAAACGTTGCAACAATGTTATACAGAGTGATCAAAAATGATTGTAGATAAGTTAAATTCACCGCCGAAAAATTTCAGGAATTGTATCGCTCCAAGTGCATGCCAAGGATAAATGAATGAAAGCCATCATTTTCAACATTTGTTATAAAATTAGGGATGCTAGGAACTCATTTTTTTATTTTCAAATACCCAAAACCTTAACTTACTTAACTATATATTAACTGTTATTGGAACATTTTTTCATTTAGTATTATTAAGTTATTTAGTGTATACAGACGAAAATCATGGAACGCTCAAAATTCCATTTTTGACATTCATTACTGTTCTTGTTTGATCTGAAGAAAACTGCCGCCGAAGACTATCAAACAGATTTTCGAAATGCTGAAGAAGTGCGAAAATGACACGATGTTGCCACGTTGTAAGAAAGATGTTATTTTATGTAGAGAAATATCAAAACCATCGAAAATTAAGAGTTACGTTAGATTGTTCGCATTTCCACTAATAAATGTCGCTGATCAAAATACTTGCAATAATCTAATATATTAACGTTTATGTTTTGATGTTATTTATGATTATGTTATAATTACTTACCGTATTGTACTGTGGGTATTTATCCCCAGGGCTTTCGTCCAAAGGACTCACATGTCCGGTCCTCCTCTCCCAACTACCATGGTAATCGTAAGTCATAACCGACATGAAATCCAAATCCCTTCCTAAAGCCGGAAGATCGTACGCCACTTCCACCACCTCCTTATAACCAGAAATAGCCGCCGCCAAAATCAACGGAGGACTCTGCTTGTCGAACTCTCTCTTCAGCTCTTGAATCAACTTGGTAAAGTTGGGCTTATCGCTGGCGGCTCCTTTCTTGCAATTGCTCTGCCAGCAGACGGGGTAGTTCCAATCGAGGTGGAGACCCTGGAAGTTGTGTTTCCGGAGGAAGCTGACGACGCCGATCACGAATTTCCTGCGGGCCGAGCCGTCGCTGACCAGCCGGGAGTATTTATCGCCCGAGGAATCCGTCCAACCGCCGAGGGACAGCATGGATTTCGTATCTTTGAGGTTCGTTACTCTATCGTATAAATCTGAAAAAAAAAAAAATGGAATTAAGAAGCATTTTATATAGCAAGTATGGGAATACACATTTGCAGTTAGTTTTCGACTTAAATCGTTGCAATTCGCAGTAGTACTATGCAACAAACAAATATCTATTGTGTAATTAAATGTCCGGCGGGGTATATGCACGGGAAGTAGTTGTTTCAATAGATGTTTGTAAAACTTATAGTGTAAGTTATTTTTTGAATTTGGGAAAAGGGATTGATCGAATTTTTTTGATCATTGCTAGAAATTTTCCTTTTAATTGAAATACATATTATTTTAATTTTATGATCGTTATTATCATTTTGTTGCTGTTGGTTGGGATTCCTCAAATTGATAAATTATTTCCGGGAATTAATAGTTAATTATTAAAACTACAGATATTCATTGGATAAATCAAAATTGACGAATTAAAAAAGTTCCGTCTGTTGTATAATTTCAACCACATTCATCAAAATTTAAAAGTAATCCACTACTTACTTGTTATCTAAATTTCAACAACATTCATCAAAATTTAGAAGTAAATATTGGATTACTTCTAAATTTTGATGAATGTGGTTGAAATTAGATAACAGACGGCACTTTTTTTAAGACAGAATAATAATAATAAGCTTTATTTAATTTAGTAATGAGAACAGCAAATTTACACTTTGCGCTTGTCGTAACAATCATTTTGTTGATTATTTATAATTTTATAACAAACAACTTACTGTTATCCAAATCGGCCCACGGATCAAATTCCTTCATCAGCAAACTCTCCGGATCCAAACTGGCGAAAGCGTAAACGACGTGCGTGCACAACTGCTGGTCCAAATGCTCGGGGACAAACTTCCCCTCTCCCTTCCTGTAGAACGCCCAGTTGGTCAGGTAACAAACGACTTTCGGGCGTCCATCCTTCACCCCGTCGTTCCTCAGAATCACGTCCAGTTCCTTGAGGGCGTTCGGGATGTGAACGGTCTGGCCGGGCCTGCACTGGTCGGCCCTAATGAAGTCGCACTTTCCTGAGGTCGGGTTGAACATCAGGCCGGATCCGCAGGTCAGATGGTAGGAGAATCCTTCGCGGCAGATGAAATACGAGGAGCAGTCTCGTCGGTCGCTGTAGAGACCGTCTGATTCGCACGTGCCGAATGGTTTCGTCGGTAAGGGTTCGGTTTCGTAGGTTTGAGAATTGTCATCTGGAAATAGAAAAGAGTATTCATTCTCTTTGTTATTATTTAAATAAATTAAATAAAAATGACGATGCCACTTGAAATTAGGCAAAAGGTGGCGCTTGCGTCGTCTTTAATTTATTATGATAAATAAAAATGATTTTAAAATAATTAATATATTATTTCTATTATCCTTTCTGCATTCCCCGTAACCATAATATCCTTCCTAAATAGAAACATCCTACAATCACTATTCATTAATTCATTTGCGCAAATCATCAGGACAGTTCAGCTAACTACATAGCATAGATTTTTCTTTAACTTCATCATAAATTCACAACAGGACAGAGAGACTTAACTCTGGTCGATAGCCCCGATGGACAGACTAACACCTACAAGTATTGTAATTATTTATATTGTTAAATTGTTGAAATTATCTATATAGTATGAATAAAGATATGTATATATATATTTCCACATTTAAGTCAAAATGCCAAGGAGCTAAATGTGGAAATAATTTATTAATTATTTTCAAATCATTTTTTTTCTATTTTCACTTTAATTTATTCTTTGGGATAATTCTTTCGCTACACAATAATTATTTATTTTTTTTAATAATTCTGAATTAAATAAAATAATAAATTCCCGCTCAGACCACATGTTTATAAAATTCTCCCTTAACAGCAATACTCCTTACCCATCCCCTCCAAAGACTATACGCTGTTATAAAAACTGTGACATAAAAAAGTGACGAATGAAATGACCGAATTTATATCTTTAAACCCTATAATCGACCAGAACAATATCTCCTGCTTCTTAGTATCCCTTTCAAAATCTATCCAAAAGAACACTCCCTCCATAACAAAAAAACCTTTCAAATATCCCCTATATCAAACTTTATCCTTAGACTAATTAAACATAAGAGACAGTTATATCGTGACTTTAGACAAACTGACGACAGAAAAATTAAACAAGAATTTAACAGAATCAACAACGACATTCACACACTTATTGCACAATATAAAAATGATCTATGGATAAATTCATGTGAACTCATAAACGAATTGCATGGCAAGCAAATTAAAAAGCTCAGTAAATATCACAAAACGAAGTTTATCCAAAAGATCACTGACCCAGCGACAAAAAATACGGTAACGGACGAGGCTGAAATAGCTAATATATTTGCAAGACATTTCAGACAGGCTTATTCAATGACGGACAATTTAGACTACGACAACGACTTCCTAAACATAGTAAATTCCTGATATTCGTCTTATAAATCCTCACAAACTCCCATAAACCAGACGATGAAATAAAAGAGGAAGAGTATTTTGAAATTCTTATGAAAGGCAAAAATTCCGCCCCCGGTTACGACAATATTCCTAGACTTATCCTAAAATCTCTCCCGACTAATATTCATAGCCATTTCCTAAATATTTTCAACTACATCTATACCTCTCAGGATATACCTCAACAATTTATTTTTTGCATTCCCAAACCTGACAAGGACCCTGACAAGGAAATGAGTGGGAAAGTGATTGACGTATTTTGTGGTGTGGAATTTGTAAGATGAAGCATTTGTATAGGAAGCCAATATGCCAAACCGAGTCAAACGCTTTCTGTATGTCAAGAAAGAGTAGGGTGGATTTTTTTCCTTCTAGATGCCTCGTTTGTAAATTAGAGGTGAGAGTGGATAGAGGTAGAGTAGTAGATTTTTGTGGAAGGAAACCAAATTGGTATTCTGGGATATATTTATTGGAGATGTTAAGAAGCTTTTGTTTGACCAAGGACTCAAATAATTTGCCAATTACTGGGAGCAGGGTAATAGTGCGGTAATTAGAGACTAAGGTAGTGTCATTATCTGGTTTTGGAATACAGGTTATTTCCATTGAGGAGGAAAATATTGGTGCGAGTAGCAATAATTAAAAATTTTAAGGATAAACATGTGGATTTCGTTAGGAAGTCTCTTAAGAATGGATCTAAGAATTTTATCTAATCCAAGAGAAACTCTTCTCTTGGATTAGATAAAATTCTAATTTTACCAGCGTGTAATATAGAGAAGTAATCTGTATCATCTAGTGAATCGTCTGTAGGAGGTAAAGTGGGAGTTATGTTATATGAATTAAACCAGTTATTTACAAAATTAAAAAAGTTTTCATCGTAATTGTTGTCTTTTGTTGGCCGAAAAGTTTTTTTCAAATGTTCTGCAAACGCTTCAGCAATTAAAATATCGTCCGTAATTAATGAACCATCAGTTAATTTTTTTATATTACTTGTATAATCTGTCTTTTTATATTTTGATAGTTTTTTTTTTATTTCAGTCCAGTATGATTTTCCGTGCATGTCGTTTATATTATTGCAGGCTTCAATCCATTTGGATTTTTTGTATTCCAAAATTAGTTTTCTTATTTGTTTGGCCAGTCTATTAAAGATCTGTTTTATTGTAATTGTGTAGAAGTTACTGTCTTTGTAGGTTTATCGTTTGTATTTTAATAATTTTAGAATATAATTAGGTAGCGGATATTTGTAAAATTGTTTTTTTAAATTTTTGGGTGTGTTGAGCGATGGAAAGAGATAGAAGGGAATTAAAATGAGATATAATTTCAGGAGTGATGTTTTGTTCATTGTTAAATTTTGTCAGAATATCAGTAGTTACTTTCTCCATATCACAATTCTGGTATTGTAAAATATAATTTTATTTATTTAACTAAAATCATTTGAAAAAAGAGCCAAGGATTAATCATTTTTTTCTATTATTATAGAGAAAAATAAAGGATTTATTAAATAATAATAAATCCTGTTTTTTTTGATATTATTAAAATCAATTTTGTTTATTTAAATAAGTTCATTTGAAAAAAAGAGCAGAGGATTAATTATTTTTTTTCTATTATTATAGAGAAAAGTAAAGAATTTATTAACTAATAATAAATCTTTTTTTCTATTATTAAAATCAATTTTGTTTATTTAAATAAATTCATTTGAAAAAAAGAGCCAAGGATTAATCTTTTTTTTTTCTATTATTATAGAGAAAAGTAAAGAATTTATTAACTAATAATAAATCTTTTTTTTTCTATTATTAAAATCAATTTTGTTTATTTAAATAAATTCATTTAAAAAAAGCCAAGGATTAATCATTTTTTCTATTATTATAGAGAAAAAGAAAGGATTTATTAAATAATAATAAATCTTTTTTTCCTTCTATTATTAAAATCAATTTTGTTTATTTAAATAAATTCAAACATATTGGAATACTCATAATAAATTAAACAAAAAGAATTTCGGTCGGTAGTCATTTTACCATTAATTAACTATAAATGCATTATATTGTACGATATAATGAATTAATGTCACAATAAAGATGTTTATGTTATAAAAAGAATTTGAAAATATTTAAAAAATTATTCCCTCTTTGGTTACTGTAACATTTTGACTTACGTTACATAAGTAACTTTAACTTTATTTTACGGAATTCTCCACTATAATTGATTACATTATACAATAATTTACATATTTGTATATAATCAGGTAAGTATTCCTGAACTATTAATAATTAATAAGTAAGATAAATGCATTCCCAAACGGTTCAAAGAATTGATTCAGTGTTGCTTATGACTTCACAAACTAACATCTACGGGTATATAATTACATAATGGAAACAATAATTTACCTAAGAAAATGTAAAAATAAAATTTAAACAAATAAAAATATAAAGTAAAAGTACTTAGAACAAATTTTCAATAATTGGGATGTCGGCGGGAATGGTTTATTAATTATTTTCATATTCTTTTTCTTTTATTTGAAATTGATTTTAAATTATTCGTACCATTCATTGTGCGTTTGACAGCTTCTAAAAGGGGCCATTTGTCCCCGCATAATCCTCTGTAGTCATCCAAGTCAGCAGCCCAGACGAACACTCCTCCCAAATGCATAAATTTCACATAAGATACCTATAAAATAATATAATTAGTTAATTTAATTAACAATAAATAAATTATTTAAGGGACAGAAAAATATTTTTTGTCGATAAACCAGGCAGGCTAACACCATGTGTTTTGTATTATTTGTATACAAAATAGAAAGACTTTTTTATACATAAAAAGTGAAGTAAGGAATAACAGTCTTTCTATTTTGTGATCAATCACTTCACGTAAACTCGAAAATATACAGTTATTTGTATAGTTTGAATAAAAATGTGTGAATTATTAAAAATAATAATAATAATAAACAACATGAAATTGATATGAATAGATTATTACAAATCAAACAATAAAATATGGATTAGATTGAATAACTTTAAATTCTCGACTAGTTTCGAGTTAACCACGATTGTAAATATTAAATGTA
The DNA here is from genome assembly GCA_963082785.1 of Philonthus spinipes. Lineage (NCBI taxonomy): Eukaryota > Metazoa > Arthropoda > Insecta > Coleoptera > Staphylinidae > Philonthus > Philonthus spinipes. The sequence goes on along the minus strand of OY720308.1, from coordinate 14,936,329 downwards.
AAAATTCTATGTAGAACTTCAGAAATAAAGATGTATATATATACTAATTCATGTTAGAAAAAAAATGGGCTAATAACCCGAAACTAGTCGAGAATTTAAAGTTATTCAATCTAATCTTTTTTTTATTGGTTGATTTGCAATAATCTATGCATATTTATTTGATAAAATATGAACTACTAATGTTTAAATATTAAAACCATTAATTACTAAACAAGAGTTTGATAGTCCTAACCATTATTGAAGATACTTATTGTATGTGAATTTTTTTTGATAGTAATATTTATATTATATTTCTTTATTCACTTCCATATTAAAAAAATATATATCTACAATACCACTAAATAAGCTACATTTATGCATCGATTAATATGCGTGCGTACTTCACGCACTAGTGCAGGCCCCGCTAACTCCATAGGATTACGTTATTTCGCGTTTATTATTATTATAATTTGGTGTACTAGTTTCAACCCAATCCACTAGAGGCGCAAATGTCGACAATATTTAAATCGTGGGAATTACCTAATTAAGCATTGAAAAAATCTGACATAAACAAATAAGTGAAAATTGACACATTTTTGAAGAATTACTCTAAATTTGTGTGCTAAAACGGGCTTTAGAACATATTGTGTTGAAAAGGTGGATGAAGACCCCTGAATACACACAAATCGTCACAAACATTGAGGTAAGTGTCTTTGTTATGAGTTAATTTGTTAAGTCAACATTAACATTATATTAATCAAAGCGTAGTACAGTGATACATTGCTTCACGATTTTTAGATGTTTGTGATGTTAATATTTTATTGTGTTAATTGTTAAATGGTTTGATTTTGAGAAAGTATTATTTTATGATATTTATTCTCAAGTAAGGTTATGTTACTAATGTTCATGAATTTGTTTATTTACAGGCTGCTGTTAAATGTGATTGTTCTTTCATCAAAGCAATCATGATATGTGCTGCTTAACCAAATTTGGATTCGCCTGGGGAGAAATAATGACTCGATATAAACTTTCACACCTTTGGATGTGCCAAGCAAATCATTGTGTGCATGCGTATGTTCCTCCTTTCCACTGAAATGTCTCGCTGTGTTATATTATTATTAAGTAAGGTATATTTTATACTTTAAGTATTTCTGGTTGATATATTCATACATCTTTTTTTCATAATTCATGTTATTTTTTTATTTATTTTTTACATATTACTTTTTGGCAAAAATTAATGTGCAAGCTATTGACTTTCAGTAAGGTAAGTAACTATTCTACAATTCGTAGCTTATAAATCACGTGTGTTAAATGCCTTGCTGAGTCAACAGCCGACAATTTAATTTTATATAAAAAGTAATTTAAGAGAGATTGTAAAAAGCTAAAATATATTGTATTTTTTCGCATATATTATCGAAAAAAAAAAACTTATTGTAATTATGTAGTTTTATCATTTATTACATATAAAATAATGATAAAAATATTGCTTTTGATATATAATTCTATTGTTATTATTAATTAATTGTCTAAAATTATGTAGAATATCACATAATTTTTGTGTAATTAATTGTTTTTAAATAAATTTGTTAAATTGCTTATAAGTATTTTTATTTAACCTTTCATTATAAATTTAATTTAAATTTGAATGTGCCCGCCATGGACACCCCACCCCCCACCATTCCGCTAAAAAAGCGATCATTACGCCAAAATCACAACTGGTGGATTGGGTTGAAACTAATCGAAACGCGGTATGAAACGTTAACATTGGAGTTATGTATCTATAATAATCTATGCACTAGTGTCTAAATGACCATTTTAAATGGGAGTTACTTTTTTAAACAGTTTATCATTTTTTACAGATCATGCGCCAAACATATTAGGAACTCTATCGAAAATATCAAGCGAAGTTATGGTTGCAGAATAACTAAATCATCACAAACATTAATGAAATTAATAATCTTAATTAAATGTAAATGGATAAAAACTAAAATATTTATTTATTTTATTTATCTTATATTGCTATGAATATAGCGCCAATGACGCCACGTGACCGGAGAATCAACTAAACGGGAATGTAAAATACAAAACAAAACGTCACAACTTTTAGAGATGTTGGCTTTACATAAACAAAGTGTGTTATTTCGAATCTGCAAAAGTGTCACGAGTGATTAATTAATTAATCAATACAGTGAATTAGAAATAAAGAATTAGAAATGGATTCAGAGGACAATATAATTAAGTGTACGCCTCCGGAAGTGCAAGAAAAGTCATTTTAAATTTACTCCCGAATAAATCAAACGTGAACACATACAAGGAGTTTATAAATTGGTGCGGAGGTAAAAAGATACAAAATTATTCAGAAAATGTACTGCTAACATATTTTTCTGAATTATCCGCCAAATACAAACCACCGACATTTTGGCCACATTACTCTATGCTCAAATCGACACTAAGTCTAAATAATAATATCGATATTAGCAAATTTTCAAAATTCATTACGTTTATAAAACGCGAGAATGATTCATATCAACCAAAAGAGTCCAAGATATTTACACAAGAGGAAATTGAAAAGTTTATTGAAGCTGCTCCAGATGATTTATTCTTAATGATGAAGGTAAGCAAATAATAAGTTAATGAATAAATTTATTACGCTTCATAATTTTTTTAGATTGTTGCAATATTTGGAATTTCGGAAGCTTGTCGTCGTCGTGAGTTATGTGACCCGCAGATAGATGACATTCAAAATGCAGGGACTACATTAATTATAAAAATCAGAGAATGCAAACATAAAATTCCAAGAATATTCACAGTGGTTGATGACACATTCATTAAGATGTATTTAAAATATGCTTCATTACGACCATCGTCATACAATCATAAGCGATTTTTTTTATAAAAACGGAAAATGTTCGAAGCAACCAGTTGGGATTAACCAGTTTGGTAAAATACCATTTTTGATCATCAAGTATTTAAAATTGCCACAATTTAAAAATTATACTGGTCATTGCTTCCGTCGGTCTTCTGCATCATTATTAGCTGATTCAGGAGCAGATATAACAGCAATCAAAAGACACGACGGATGGAATTTTTTTGCTACCTGCTAACATTGTTACACCTGAAAAATATATAAATTCATTTATCCATTACATCAGCTTCCTGATGATGATACTGTGTATTAAAACAACTGTAGCAGTATTTTCTACAATAAATCTGTGAAACTTGAAAACAAAACCTTGTGTTTTCACTTGGTTATTTGCATTAATAGATAATCATAGACTTACAAGAAAAATCACTATAGCTCGTAAAATCATCGCGACCAATTAATCTCACGTCTCGCTAATAACTAAATTACATCCTCTCGGGTATTTTGCTTCAAAACAAACTTAAAATCCGCGTATGAGTAATGGCGATAGTGAACCTTATCTGTTTTCCCCCAAAAATAAGTCATCGCATAAACACTTAACGAAATACACCGCAAAAAAATGTCGCCGGATGGTGTACAGTAAATAAGTACTTATCTAGAATAATCTGAAAGTGTGGTTAAATCATAGTACTTGGAATATTTCGAGAAATATTTTCTGTCTAAGCATATAATAAAACAATTGTTTATATTTTTGTTGATAATTTCGTTAAGCATTATCAAATAAAAAAATCAAATAAATGAAAAAAAAATCTATACACGAAAATTATCAACCTTTCTCAAACATCATTTGTATTAAGAATTCTCCGCATAAACAATCACAACTATTCTCAAACATTAATTGATTCTTATTTGTATTGAGAATTCTCTGTAAACAAATTCTCAAATATTGATTAATTCTTAATTGTATTAAGAATTTTCTGAAAAAAAAAACATTCTCAGGTATTAATTGATTCTTATTTTTATTAAGAATTCTCTGCAAAAAACATTCACAGCCAATCTCAAACATTGATTGATTCTTATTTGTATTGAGAATTCTATGCAAACAAATTCTTAAATATTGATTGATTCTTAATTGTATTAAGAATTTTTTTTAAAAAAAAAGAACATTCTCAGGTATTAATTGATTCTTATTTTTATTAAGAATTCTCTGCAAAAAACATTCACAGCCATTCTCAAACATTGATTGATTCTTATTTGTATTGAGAATTCTATGCAAACAAATTCTTAAATATTGATTGATTCTTAATTGTATTAAGAATTTTCTGAAAAAAAAAACATTCTCAGGTATTAATTGATTCTTATTTTTATTAAGAATTCTCTGCAAAAAACATTCACATCCATTCTCAAACATTGATTGATTCTTATTTGTATTGAGAATTCTATGCAAACAAATTCTTAAATATTGATTGATTCTTAATTGTATTAAGAATTTTCTGAAAAAAAAAACATTCTCAGGTATTAATTGATTCTTATTTTTATTAAGAATTCTCTGCAAAAAACATTCACAGCCATTCTCAAACATTGATTGATTCTTATTTGTATTGAGAATTCTCTGCAAAAAACATTCTCAAGCATTGATTGATTCTTATTTGTATTAAGACTTTTCTGCAAAAACATTCTGAAGTATTGATTTATTCTCATTTGAAATTAAGAATTCTATGCATAAACAATCTCAACCATTCTCAAACATTGATTGATTAAAAATTCTCTGCTAAAACATTCTCAAGTATCGATTGATTCTTAATACAACTACGATTTGACTTGTGAGATTCGGGGAGGCAATTATTCAGTGTAATGTTGGGTTTTGGGTGAATGAATAATAATTCCTGTATTTCGGGTTTGACTACTCTCTGCTACGTTTTATTTAATACTGAATCTATTGTACACACATCTCCTGCGTATTAAAAATTTTATTGCTTATGCGCATTCAGCATTTGCAATTTATTCCTATCTGTTGTAATAGTCCATTGAACTATAAATTACAAACCCATCAATACTTATAACTCACTACATCAGACACCTCAGGATCTATGAACCAAGTATCTCAAGGACTTTTCTGGATTTTGCTCAAGAGGTAGGATTCCTTGCAGAATAAGGATTCCTTGCAGAGAGTGTAGACAGGCTGAACAGCGAAACGGTATAAAACAAATTATCGATGTTTTGTGGAGATTTGTTTGTAGGTTTCAAAAGGGACGCGTCGTTTATAAAAGATAGCCAGTTTGTGAATTGTACATTATTAATTATGTATTATATTATACAATCAATATAATAATATTTTGCTGTAAATTCATAAACCTTTGTTTATGTATATTTATTTTCAGGATATACATTTATTGAAAATATTGTATTTTGTACTAATCAGAAGTAGACTTGAATATCCATCTATAATTTTTATCCTTATTATTTTCTTTAAGTGTATACCCTGAACTATCCTTTGATTATAATTCCATACTGTTGACGCACAATGTTTTATCTCTATCTGATGTTTTTGTGAGATTACAAGCAGCGTATTCATGCACAAATTGGTGAATTGCTTTATTGATGCACCACGTTTACTCGGAATGATCAATTCCAACATTCAACGCCTGTCATCACGCCAACAAACCACATTTTATCTACCTAAAGCTAAGAGAAATATTATGTTAAAATCACCTATCTATCATATCAGTGTAAATGCCAACAGATGCTACAATGATATTTTTGGTAATTAGTTGTTTAATGCAATTGTTTTTTCTTTCAAATTTGTATTATGAATTTATCCTATGTTGGATCCTTCCGTTTTGGATAATAAAGTTATTATTATTATTAATTTGAATATAGGAGGAGTTTTTAATTCTTCATCCAGTTTTAGGCCTATTTTTTGTTGGAAAATATATTTTCCATAAATTGAAAATTTAACGCCAAACAAACATATTTTGTATGTGATTTAACTAAATTAACTTAATTTTTATTGATTTTTCTATACTAACTTTTATTCAGCTCCATTCTTGTGGAAAGACTATCAAATTTCACGTCACAAGTATTTGGTACATGATTCACAAAAATGTATTACTTGGCGTTCATTGCTTAATATGAATTGTTCATTAATGTATAGTCTTTTAATTTGACAAACCTTTCTGGCGATGCTTTCCGGGTCATCATATCCGACCCATTGGTCGCCGTTCACGATGTAAGGTGATCCGGCGTCATCGACTTCCTTCATCCATCCCTCATTCAAAATCATATCGCATATTTCGAAGTACGATAGGAATCCCGGGGTTTGCGTGTAGTATCCTTCCCTGCCAGGACCCTTGATGGGCGCCCCAGGCGTCGTTTGGTTGACGGAGAGTAAGGTGAAGGAACGCCCGTAAAACGGAATTCCCACGACGATCTTGTCTCTGCTTAAACCTCGTTTTATCCAATACTTAACAGCGTAATCCTAAAAAGAAAAACATTTGAGAAGGAAATTAAAAATATATTTTTAATATTACGTAAAATATTTTCTATAATCTTACCACATTATTGAAAATTTCAAGCGCGTCGTTATCCCTCCTAAGTTTCAAAGGAGCGTGGTGATCGGCAATCGGATCCCTGTCTTTATGGAAATCATACGCTTGAACATTCACAAAATCAACACTCTCGGCGATTTTATCAGGCTGATAACCATCATCCACCCTGAACCTCGAAGCCGGAGCAGAAATAACCAGCAGCATGTTATTAGGCTTGAAAATCTCCGAAGCCTCATCCAGAAACATCGCCAAATTCTCCTTATCCGTAACATGCCCGCCCAATTCCTCAGCCCCCGGATACATCCAATGCAAATCGACCCCGTCGAAATTGTGCTCCCTAATAAACTGCACCAGCGATTTCAGAAACTGCCTCCTCCTCGAGGAAACGGAGATCATGTTCGCGAATCTGTGAGCGCCCTCGTCGCGTCTGCCCCCCACGGAAATGAGCACCTTAAGATCGGGATTCTGACGCTTCAACCCGGTCACCGAGAGGTATCCCCCTTGGATTACGTCGTAATCCTCATCTTGAGGGCTGATTTGATAAGTGTGCGGGTCGATGTTTGCAAACGCGTAAATTACGTGAGTGCACGCGAACGGATCTAGGTATTCAGGGCTGAAATTCAGCGGTTCTTTCCTGTAAGCAGCGACGCCCTCCACGTAGCAGACGATCCTGTTTTCTTTCTCGATCGTACCCTGGACTTTCTCATCCTTCCTGTAAGCTTTCTTATCATAAAACCCGTTTTCGAGTTTATTATCCTTATACAAACTCCTTGAGAATCTCGGGGGGTATCCGGGTTGGAAGAAGAGCTGTTGGAAGCTGTTGTCGATTCGGAATGGGGTCGGGTTGTAGTTGCTGATGATGCTTTGGAATTGCTGGAGAGGGGAAACGCGCTGGGAAAGGTACGGTGGGATTAGGTAGGGCTGTTGCGGTTGTTCCAGCAGGATGAAGTTTTGTTTGTATTTGAGCGGCTTCTCCGTGGTGGGTTTTCTGAAGGAGTGCTTCTCGAAGTCGAGGTCCGGCGCCACTTCGAAGTCCAAATCGAAGGCTTCGTCTGGCGGTGGGCGTTTTTCGACAGAGTCGCGTAGTGGGAGTCTTCTCGTTGTGGCAAGACTAAACAAAAGGAAAAAAAATGTGTAACTTAGCAATGGGGATATGTATATTTTTAGAAAGAAAAATTTAGCGTAAATAATTCTAGAAATGAAACTTTCTACATACAGCGGGTATTTTATTGAACATAGCCCTATAATAAATTTATCACAGTTTATAACATAAATGATGGTTAGTATAGGCTCACTTGGGTCATTCAACGCCCATTGTGCTACTACATAGCTGAAAGCATTGCTTCCTTCTGTACAATCTTCTAAAACCATTAAATTCACTTGGTTTGGTTTTATTTTAACTTCATCTAGTTTCGGCTTAATGCCATTATCAAGAATAATGTACAACTGGATATCTGTGTGAATATATACTTTTTATAATAAGTATATATATGAATTAGAGGCCTTAATTTTATTATTTTACGACAGTGGAATATTTTATTAGGCAATAAGGGCATTGAGTATCAGGGAACTCCAAATGTCTTCATTGTCGTTAACCACGTTTTTTTCCACTTCATATGGCCTTTGTGATTTCCAAATTTTTAAATTCTTTCTATTAATTTTAGCTTTGTTTATTTTACATCTTGATTTAGCTAAAAAAATGATCATGTGAACAAATCCTTTTTTTTTCTATTATTTTTAATTGTAACGACTCCAGTTCATTAAAATATTAACATCAGTAAATTCTTTATTACTGATGTTAATATTTTATTGTTTGAGTTTAAAGTGTGAGTTGAATGAGCTACGCGAAGAAAATAAAAATTAGCTCATAAAGATATCGTCTTATAAATACGGAAAAAAAGAGTGGCGATCAAAAATATATATATATATATATATCATTTTACATTTCTATGGTTCATTTGATTTAAAAACGTAAAAAGATACGTACATATCAGGGACAGATTCGACGGCGGCTCTTAAAGGCAGAAATTTATTTCCGAATTCTTCCTTGTATTGCGAGGATCTGTCAGAGATTTGCTCCCAGGACGGAAGTTTTTCAACTGAATCTCTCCTGAATGACGGCACGCCCGGTGGCGGCACATGTCTGCTCAGCTGTCTCCTCTGTCTGATCGTGTGTTGGTTTGTGATTTGGAGAACACACAAAAGTACAATCGCCCAATTCTAAAACAAACAAAAAACATAAAAATCTTTCCTTTAATAATGTCGGATATGAAGGCAAATTTTAGGGCTAGAATTTCAAGACAATCTTTGATTGTATGAAATATGATCTATCTATATTTCATACAATCAAAGATTGTCTCGATATGGTCGGATATGAAGGCAAATTTTAGGGCTAGAATTTCGAGACAATCTTTGATTGTATGAAATATAGATAGATCATATTTCATGCAATCAAAGATTGTCTTGAAATTCTAGCCCTAAAATTTGCCTTCATATCCGACATTCTTTGATTGTATGAAATATAGATAGATCATATTTCATACAATCAAAGATTGTCTTGAAATTCTAGCCCTAAAATTTGCCTTCATATTCGACATTCTTTGATTGTATGAAATATAGATAGATCATATTTCATACAATCAAAGATTGTCTTGAAATTCTAGCCCTAAAATTTGCCTTCATATCCGACATTATTAAATATTTATGAATGCCCAGAAATCCAAATATTCCCTCAAGATATAAAGCATATATCAGTTCATCTAATCAAATCATCCCGACATAGACTCTGACGTTAGTGATCACGACATTTAAATAGATGACATAGACTGGACAAGAAAGAGTTACGTACTTGAAAATTATTCCCAGAATTCTCTCATGACTAATTTCATTATTTTTTCTTATTTGAAAGCTCTAGGACTCATAGTTCCTTAGATATAGCCAGTGATCTTTCTTATATGGATACCTCGTATATTTGGATGTTGCTTGAATTAATAAAATTTTATAATTACCTTTTTTTTTGCAAAATTACTTACACTGTTTAATTTTATTGTAATTTAAATAACAGCAAAAGTGTGAATCATCGCTGTTTTATTTTATTTTAGCTTGCTGTAAGTTTCGATGTAATAGTTTGTAGTGTGATTTGACGTTTTGCATTGTTCCCTTACTGTTGATTTAATAAATTTCAATCTTTCATGTTGTGTGCTTAGCCACAACATTCATTATTTTCTATTTAGCTAATTTGTCTGCAATTTCATTTCCAGTATGACTTTTTTGTTCACAGAAATTATGTTTCTATGTTGTCGTCTATTAGATATTGGATATAATTATATATTGTTTTTTTGTTTTATTAGATAATATAATCCAATAGCTTTTAGGCTAGATACAGAATCCGAATATATATGTAGCACTTATATCGCCAAAATATCTTTAATAATTGATTTGCGTAAAATAAGTTAAAAGAAATAAAAATGATTTGAAAGTAATTGATAAATTATTTCTATTGCGATATTTTAACTTACATTACGTAAGTACTTTAAAAAATTTGCACATTAAAGCAACTACTTCTCGGGCAAATACCCCGCCGGACATTGAATTACATAATGTACACCTGCTGTTGCATATCAATAAACTATTGTGCCATTCAACAATTTTTTTTGATCCGAGAAAAATTCAATGTAAACAACAACAAAAAAGAACGTTACTCAATATAAGGCTATCTACAGCGACGTGTTTCGTGATCTATCCCTCGTCACTGTGAACAAGTAAATAAATACCCTTTTCTATTTAAGTTAAAAGAATTAAAAAAAATAATCAACCTTGAATAATAAATTGTGAGTGCGTTATGTGAAGAACGATTTAATTTCTTCACTCTTTTTTGTATTTGTTTTATTACAAATTTACATTTCTGGCATAAAGTGAACATTTTTCAATGGATTTAGTATTTTTACATTCAACATTATACTTATATAAAAAGTGCGAAGAAAGGTTAATAGCGCTTTATTTAATTTAATCTAAGCATATGACTGTTCCTCATGAAATGGCACTTCTTTTAACGATTTTTGTAACCCTCAAATATTATTACAAGGTTAATTGTTGAGGCTTCTACTTTGTTATACATTGTAATTCAATTTTAATAAATGAAACACTTTTTTACTTTGTTTGTATAACTCGGTTATACATAAATGAAACACTTTTTTACTTTGTTTGTATAACTCGGAATCCAAAACAAGGGGGTGAAAAAATGAACGGCTATAATAGTTTGCATGAGAACCATTTGATGCGTCTACGCCTTTCGTGATTTTTTTCACCCCGTGGTAATAACACTTGTATGTTAAATTTAATTTTTTTCTTCTTTTTTTTCATTAAGTTTAGAGGGCTGTAACTTGGAGTTGAAGGTGTTTTGAAGAAGAAAACAAAAATATATGAGCTGAAAAACCGAAAATTCACCTTTCGCATCAATTTAGAAACACCTTGTATATAAATGATAATATAACTGATATATAATTATAATATAACAGTGAACAATACTAATATTTAAATTAATCGTAACAGAAGTGGAAGCTAGCCAGGACGACCAAGTTACAATTACATAGTAATACGATTTAAATTATAATAAAATTTCTGGCAATGATTAGTAAAATTCGATCAATCCCTTTTTTCAACTGCAAAAATTCCTTACACAGCAAGTTTTTGAAACAACTACTTCCCGAGCATATACCCCGCCGGACATTGGATTACACAATGGATATTTGTTTGTTGCATACCAATTCTACTGTGCATTGCAATGGTTTGATTAATAATTTCTTCTTAAAATTCAAACTCATCGAAGTTTGAATTTCAAAAAGAAATTATTAATGTTTTATAATCTTCTAATTGCTCAATAATATTTTATGTTCCGACTCTAAATATCTGACTAAACATTTATTGTAAAGAAAAATGGGGGTCTCATATTAAAAATTAATTTTGCCTTTGATTCACCAAAAACCTTGTAAAATATGATACATTTACGAATTCTCTTGATAATAAAAATAGAATGATTTAAATATTTAATTAATGATTATTACTATTTATTAATCTGAATATTAAATCTTGACAATCAATGACAGTAATCTTCTTAATGTTGGTTGTTGGTTGTGGAGACTTTAATTATTTAAATAATCAATGACATTTATCTAGTTGCTATAAAATCTCAGACGCTGGCTCAAAAAAAAAAAATGCTCACTGAAATTTCCATTTTCATCTGCCTTTAACACGTGTCAAAAAATCTCCTTCTTTATTTGGTAAAATCTTCTTCCAAAACGGGGGATGTTTTGGAAGAAGTCATTCAATTAATATAAAAAAATCGATTAAATTCGTAAACACTGCATATATATAAAATTTTACATAATTCAAAACAAAATTCGTGTAACCACTTTTTTTTTGTTTTGCAACATTACCACACAAAGACAGATCCTGGGCGATTAATCAAAACCTCGCGTCCATATTTTTTCACCTAATCCTCGTCGATATCCTTCGGAACGGCGCGCCGAGAGTGAAAAACGCGAACGCCCGTCCATTAAGCGCGAGAATAATTAATACCTGACAGGAATCGAGCATTTCGGATTACATTAAATTAACAGTTGCACGCCCATTAAGAACTACTTACGTCCGAAACGTCGAGACGGGACATTTTTTTAACAGGAAGAATAAACGCGTAACGCCCCTTGACTTTTAGAAGAATTAGGAAGAGAAGTAATCGAGTTTTTATGTACGGATTCTGATGGAGTTGGTTTTAATTGTGATGGATGGTTAAGACTAGTTTTTTTTATATAGCTAAATTAAATTTTAATCCTACACAGAATTATATATATATATATAATCGTATATCCTTCTACCACATATTGATGTAGGATTATAGAATTATATGATTTATTTAAATAAAAGCTGTACTGCCTAAATAAATCCAACGTTTTAATTTATTCTCGACATTGCTTCGCAAATTATATTCTACACATTTTTATACAGAAAAAAGTGTGATAATCTTCAATTGTAATGGTTCATGACTGATTTTGGATAAATAATCTTAAACAACATTGAATTCTTTTTGTAACATTTTACGAGGTTGTTGTAATTAAATATGTACTTGAAAATTCGTATTATTTTCTAAATATTTTAAATAAAATCAATAGAACATAATCATAAATAATAAATAAATAAGTTGCAAATTTTAACAGTTCTTTAACAGTTTATTCAGAACCTTCCTGTAAATAAAATTAAATCTGACAACTATGTATTTTTATTTCCACTTCAAATACAATTTATTAGACTTATGATTAATTTTCAAAACTTGTTAGATCCTCCGTTTGCCAAATTCACATTTCTTCCAAATAATATATGATGAGCTAAAATCAAGAATATAAAATATTTATTAATTGATACTTATGTGATTTAAAGGAAACACTTTTAATATAAACAGGCAAACCAAAGAAGGAACAGCAACATCCATTGAATCTATTATTTTCGTTGAGGTGGGAACAAACAAACATAAAATACGTCCTTGCAGTTTTATCCATTTTTATCCGTGAAAGGAATCCCGTCGTTTTAATTAATCGCGACATCGCAATGTTTTTGCGCCGTTTGTCTTAATTACAATTTTTTCGGCCGCGTAAAACCGATGATGCGAGGAAAAGTCATTAACACCGGGTACGATCATACCAGTTTGTGTGCTTGTTTTGTTTGTTTTCTGGTCGTGTTTCCTAATTAGATTTTTTTGGCAGATTTAAGAGCAAATACGTGGGTATGTTTCTGAGGAACGGGCATTGTATTCAAATTTATCTAGAGATGTCGATTTATGTAAATGTTCGGTTAATGGTGTTCTACGAATTCTTCTCGTTAATTTTTTTGGGTATTACGATAAAATTTGCTGTTATTTTTTTTAGAAATAAAATGGATTAGTGTGTCGGATGACGCACTGGCATAAGAAAATGTCTCTGTCGAGCTGTATACTTCCTTAAATTAAACAACAATAAAATTCAATTTGCATACCTTTTATTATTGTTTAATTAAAAGAAAATATACAGCTCGACTCACATAATGTTTTAGTCATTACGGTTGGGGGTGCATATTTTGAGTTACTTAGTATGAGATTATTTATACAATGTTTTAAATATTTACAATAAAAAAAAACTTTATGAACATAATTTAACTCCACTAATACATTTTTTTTATATTTATACCATTGCAGATTATTTCAATATGTGTGTTTCTCATATAAAGAGTATGTTAAATAATTAAATATTTTTCCCTCAATGTATATCAATCTGAGGGTGTCCAATATGCAAGTGGATACCCTCAGAATGATATGCATTGTGGGAAAAATATACCTAATATTGTTTTCTTCATTTCTAAGGATTATTGGTATTTAAATTACATGATTTTTCGAGTTGAACATAAGGAAATTCAAATGATTGAAATTATGGATAATTGATATTGCAGCTTATTATTCTTATTTTTTGTTTTGTTTCACAATATAAATTATTATAATAAAAGTAATTTTATTGAGTAGTAACCCATAAAAACTTTGGAGGGGTTGGAGGGTGTAACAGCTAAAAACAATTGACATTATCTTAATCCCTAGAATTTAATTAAGCCATCACAGTAGCAAAATTAACCCTGCAGCAATTTTTAATTTTGTAAGAATTTTTTAATTAGAGTCAAATCTCTCGATCCACTCGAAAGTAACCAAAATTGAGGGTAACGTACAGGGGTTGCAGTGTGTGACAACTACAAATAATTGACATTATCTTACTGCCTGGAATTTAATTAAGCCATCGCAGTAGTAAAATTAACCCTGGAGTAATTTTTGATTTTTTTAAGAATTTTTTTAACTGGAATCAAATCTCTCGATCCACTCGAAAGTAACCAAAATTGAGGGTACCGTGCAGGGGTTGGAGAGTGTGACAACTACAAATAATTGACATTATCTTACTGCCTGGAATTTAATTAAGCCATCGCAGTAGTAAAATTACCCCTGCAGCAATTTTTTATTTTTTTAAGAATTTTTTAATTGGAGTCAAATCTCTCGATCCACTCGAAAGTAACCAAAATTGAGGGTACCGTACAGGGGTTGGAGAGTGTGACAACTACAAATAATTGACATTATCTTACTGCCTGGAATTTAATTAAGCCATCGCAGTAGTAAAATTAACCCTGCAGCAATTTTTGATTTTTTTTAAGAATTTTTTAATTGGAGTCAAATCTCTCGATCCACTCGAAAGTAACCAAAATTGAGGGTAACGTACAGGGGTTGGAGAGTGTGACAACTACAAATAATTGACATTAACTAACTGCCTAGAATTTAGTTAAGTCATCGCAGTAGTAAAATTAATCCTGCAGCAATTTTTGATTTTTTTAAGAATTTTTTAATTGGAGTCAAATCTCTCGATCCACTCGAAAGTAACCAAAATTGAGGGTACCGTACAGGGGTTGGAGAGTATGACAACGACAAATAATTGACATTATCTTACTGCCTGGAATTTAATTAAGACATCGCAGTAGTAAAATTAACCCTGGAGCAATTTTTTATTTTTTTAAGAATTTTTTAATTGGAGTCAAATCTCTCGATCCACTCGAAAGTAACCAAAATTGAGGGTACCGTACAGGGGTTGGAGAGTGTGACAACTACAAATAATTGACATTATCTTACTGCCTGGAATTTAATTAAGCCATCGCAGTAGTAAAATTAACGCTGGAGCAATTTTTGATTTTTTTAAGAATTTTTTAATTGGAGTCAAATCTCTCGATCCACTCGAAAGTAACCAAAATTGAGGGTACCATGCAGGGGTTGGAGAGTGTGACAACTACAAATAATTGACATTATCTTACTGCCTGGAATTTAATTAAGCCATCGCAATAGTAAAATTAACCCTGCAGCAATTTTTATTTTTTTAAGAATTCTTTAGTTGGGGGCACCGAACTTGAACTCTGATTTATCAAATAAGTATTTCTTATTACTTCGGTGAATAATTCGTAAACAATTAAATTTCAACGAATCATCCCAAATTATTGCAAGCAACAAATCCATTATACCGTTTCTCCAAATTGTCGAAATGACGGATTGCCTAGCGGTAAAAAGTTCGCCCGCTCCATCATTAATTCGATTATTACAATTTAATTTATGTAAACATTATGGGCTGTTAAAGTGCTCCAGGTGAAGCGCGGACCGAGATGGAGAAGTGAAGAAGCAGACAATGGCCTCTGATTGATGTGGGAGAGAAGCGTTTATCCAAAGGAGAAACGCCCGCGGACGTTTACGAACGCGCGATAATCGAGCTTGACTAATTTAAAATACATTTTATGGTTTACAGTACGAGATTGCGTGAATTAAAACGGCGTTTTAAGAAGATTGTAATTTTGCATACATTAAAATAAATTTGACGAATTCTGATAGAAATTTTATTGAATTTAAAAAAAAATCGGGGATTTTATCTAATTGGATTTGTTTCTCGAGTGAATATTATTAAAATTTTGAATATGTAATTATAATTGTAATTTGGAAATGGAGATTCCGGTAATAAAGTAAATTGAAATTGAAAAAAGAAAAATATACTTATTAGGTTAGAAATAAGTATGTAATCAAATAGTAAGGCATTTGATAAATAGTAAATTTATAACTGTCTGATTAGCGATATATGAAATTTGTATTGGTTAATGGATCATTCGCAATGATTTATATACATTAAATTAACAATATAATTCTTATACTATATTATACATTCTTCTTAGAAAACGGTTATCCACCATCTGTTTTTCTGCCTAACAGTTAAATATATTATTCTTTATAAGCAGATGTTTATAGAAAATAATTGCAGAATTAAATATACAATTTATATCTGTCAATTTTTTATTGACCTTTCTGTCTTTGTTTAAAAAATATTTTCTGAAGTTGGAAATTTTAATTGCAATGGTACAAAAAATTAATAATAGTAGTAGAAAAATCCAAATAAATATGTAAATGGAATTACTTCAATTTTTTTTGAAAAAAATATAGAATTAATTTAAAGAAAATTATTTAAAAATGTTTTTATTTTAAATAATTTTCTTTAAATTAATTCTATATTTTTTTCAAAAATAATTGAAGTAATTCCATTTACATATTTATTTGGATTTTTCTACTACTATTATTAATTTTTTGTACCATTGCGATTACAATTTCCAACTTCAGAAAATAATTTTAAACAAAGGCAGAAAGGTCAATAAAAAATTGACAGATATAAATTTGCTTTGCATTGATCTGAACAAGTGATAAATGGAATTACTTCATTTTTTTTGAAAAAAATATAGAATTAATTTAAAGAAAATTATTTAAAATAAACACATTTTTAAATAATTTTCTTTAAATTAATTCTATATTTAGTCAACAATGTTGAAGTTGTTGTTTTGTTTTTTGTTCCATTCATGAAAATATGTATGCTCTTAATGAACCCATAATAGTTTTCAAGTTTCCTTATTTATATTTCGAAAAATATTTTGCGAATAATAAAAAGGCGAGGGTCCAGACAGATTTACAATAAATATTAATAATTATTTGTAAATAAATATTTGAAAGAAAATTTAATCGAAATATTCAGGTAGTTATTAATAAACATGAATGTGTAATTGGTTTCAAAATATAGGTGTATTTATTGTTAAATAGATTTTCTAAAGTTGTTCAGACAAGTTTTGATAAAATATATAAACTTTATCAAAATATATAAATTTTATCAAAACTTGTCTGAATAAATATATGACAGTTATAATAAAATATTAAATTTATTTCGAATTAATTATATATAAAAAAATTTAAACTTACCATTAGGCGAAGATCCATTTTATTCTTCTTCTTATCGACTCTTCATAAAATCAAAATCCATTCAATCCCACATAGACATCATTTGAATCCCAAATCACCGCGCACACCGAAAAACACCTTTAAGAAAAAAACAACAACAATTCAAATATACGTACAACAAAACAAAAAAAAAACTCGATCACAGTTTACACACTGATGAAGAATGTCGCGCGGAGGAAACTCGCGTGGGTGAAATTCGAGGCAAATAAATAAAGACGGTGCACGATAATCGGCCGTAATAAAACAGAGCGAGAAAGGGTGGGACGTGAGTGCCACTGACCAAGATACAAGGCACCCGTCAAGACAACAATGTCTAATTGGTATGCAAGATGGACGTCCGCTTTTAAGGAACCTCGAGACTCATAGTCGAAAGGTAAATCGAAACCGACAACAATACAAAATAAGCGCGCATTCAGGTGGTTCGTTCTTATCGTTATTTATAGAGGCAGGAGTCGGACGTGAAGCGTCGTTAATTGGATGAATAATTAGATTCGATTGGTTTTTATTTCGTCGCGTGAAATGAAAAGCAATCGGTACAAGAATTTTTTTTCATTAAAAGAAATACGAAATATTGTTTTTACACAAAAAATAAAATAAAATTGTTATTTACTTAAATAATAAATATTGATATATTAATAACTGTATCATTATATTGAATTTTTTTTTAAATTAAATAAAATATATTTAAAAATAATTAATAAATTATTTACACATTTTGCTCTGCAACATTTTGACTTACGTTACGTAAGTACTTTAAATAAATGCACATTAAAACAACTTCTTCTTTTTCTTCTTCTTCTTCTTCTTAAATAAGTCAGTTGTAACTTAGTCATATGAACAAAGTTTAAAGTATTTTATAAACATCCTTATTACGGTTTTTATTGCGACGTAGATACGCTTTTAATGTGTTAATGTAATGTCTATTGTGTACTTGTTATAATTTTATATATTATGATCACTATTTTAAAATGCTAGTTATAATTATTTAGTTATAATTTCTATTTGTGTTACGTTTTTCATGTTTACTATTTTATACATATTATCCTGTAATTAGGTTATGTTGTTTTCTGTTGGGCAATAAAGTTATTATTATTATTATATAATGAGTCAAATCTATCGAGCCACTCGAAAATAATCCAAATTGAGGGAATTGTAGAGAGTTGAAGGGTGTGACTGCTACAAACAATTGATATTATCTTACTGCCAAGAGTCTAAGCTGCATCAGCTTTTTTTTATTTTTTTTTTTTTCATTTTTTTTTAATTCTAACTCTCCAACGCATCCACGGCATTCTAAATTTTGTCTGCCCTACCTACTTGAAAATAACTAAAATTTAGGGTGCCGTGGGGGCGTTGGAAGGTTTGACAGCTATAAACAATTGAAATTATCTTACAAACCGGAGTCTAATTATTGTAGATAGTGGTGGCACTTAATTTTTGAAAATCCATGATCACTTAAAATAAAACACTTAATGATATTCAACTATTTTTTTTGTGTATTTCACGACAATTGTTTCGCAACGTTGTTGTTTTTTCAGGTGAAGAACTTATAATATTTACAAATTTCTTAAAACTATCTTTATATACAAATTTAAAAAGTGGAGGTGGAAGGTCTGGGGTTTTCCATCCGTAGTAGTGGCGAGCTGTAGAGATCGGTCTGTTCGTTAAGTAAATTTCTTGATGGGAAATATTTATTAATTTCCATGTTTTCTAGTAATGTTAATTTTCTTCCTTTCTTCTCTTCGTGGAGGATTTTGAAATCTTTGTTGAAATTGTGTTGTTCTTCTAACAGGTGGTTCGCGTATGTTGAAGAATTTTTCTTGTTGATAAAACAGATGTAATGTTCATTTATTCGTTCTTCGTATGTTCTTCCAGTTTGTCCTACATAAACTTTAGGGCAGTCACTGCAACTTAACATATAGAAGAGTTTTTTCAACCTTATCTTTATTGTTTTTTATTATTTTTCCCAAGTTATTGTTTGTTTTAAATGCGGTATTTATTTCTATTTTTTTAAAACTTTTGCAAATGGTCTGACTTAAACTGCCATTAAATGTAATTGACCCATATTTTTTATTGTCTTTAGGTGTTCGAACGGGGTAAACTAATTGGTTTAATATCTGCTTTTCTTTATGCAAAACTAATTTATTTATCGTGTCGATTTTAAAGTTATTTCTAACTGCGATGTATTTTATTATATTTAATTCTTTTTCTAAATTAGTTTTAGTCATGGGGATTGAATCATAAATTTAACATCAACAGAATTCAGTAAATCAGAAAGAGAGCTATTAGGTAAAGGTTTCAAACACAACATTAAATTTGACATGAATCACAATCATTTAGAAACAACAGCAGTAGAAACAGAATTGATACTAACTTCATTTCAAACAGATTTATCTGAAAAATACAACTTATCAAAGTCATAAAAAGCTCAAAACATAGAAAAGTTAATAATACTGAACTATTAGTAGCAAAGTCAATAAAACAAAAATCAATATCTGATAATATAATCTTTACCAAAGCAGATAAAGGCAACACCATTATAGCAATTGACAAACAAGAATATAATAATAAAGTCGAGGGATTTATGTCAAATAACAATTTCCAACCATCAAAAAACAACCCAACTAAAAAGTTTCCACTTTTTAAATTTGTATATAAAGATAGTTTTAAGAAGTTTGTAAATATTATAAGTTCTGTAAATATTATAAGTTCTTCACCTGAAGAAACAACAACGTTGCGAAACAATTGTCGTGAAATACACAACAAAAAATAGTTGAAAATCATTAAGTGTTTTATTTTAAAGGAGTCTAATTAAGCCATCGATTTAGTCAAATTAGCCCTACAGCAAATTTTTGATTTTTTTATATATATATATTTAATTTGAGTTAATTCTGCTAATCCACTCGAAAATAACAATGATTGAGTTAACCGTAGAGGGGTTGAAGGGTATGGCAGCTACAAACAAATGAAATTATCTTACTAACCGGTGTCTAATTAAGCTATCCATTTAGCCTTACAGCAATTTTTTATTTTTTAAAATGTTTTTTTTTTTATTAGAGCCAAATCTATCGACCCACTCGAAAATATTAGGTGCTTGCATGAATTCTGATCATTTTTCCACTTTAAAAAGATACTTATTCAGAAATATTGGCAAAATATATATTCATATTTAAAGGAATAAATAAAATAAATTAGGCAAAAGGTGGCGCTTGCGTCGTCTTTAATTTATTATGAAATATATATATATATATATATATATATATATATAATCGATGTCCCCTTTTACCAATTGGTGTCGGGGTTAAAAATATATATTAATCAAAATATTTCCATGATTTTCTACAACTTTTGCCTATATTTCTTGCAACATGACGATACCGTGTCGAAAGAACGATGCTGTATTAGCGGCAATTTTCGTACTTCTTCGACATTTCGAAAACGTGTATCAGCCAAGCCATGCTTTGCATTGATCTGAACAAGTGATAATCAGAAAGCACTCTATAGTACTTACAGGTGCAGCAGACCTTCCAATTCGAGCTTATCCTTCACAATCCTTGCCAACGTGCCGAGCGTTGTCACCAAAAGGATGCCTTTGCGCGTATTTTTTGCTATTGCTGGTCTTTTTTTGCAACAATACATCATTAAATTTGGTCGATCAATGTCAGTAGATATCTGCAGTAACTGTTTCATTAGGTTTTACACTACAGCATGATCTCACCATATGCGCAGCAAGGCTTTCGCTTCGGTGTCGGTATGAACGGCTCCCCTGAACAAACCCTTAACTTTTTGCGATTACAATGCGATTTCAAGTCTCCCGACACTCGAAAGAGGTTATATGATAATATACAGGGTGTTTCGAATTTGAAACCATGGGGATCTCGCTTATTATAAGAGATAGAGGGTAGGTTTAAATTCGGCACTTTTGCAGAATTTCATGCTGATTAATATCCCGTCTTATGATGAAGGTAGACCAGGTTAAAATAAATTTATTTATTTTTATTATTATCGTTGAATTGTAGATTTCTCTCATGATACGGAGCTTGTCGTCGAAATGAATTGTTAAATATGAAGCTTGACAACAGAAGAGATATATTGATTGTTAGAGTTCCAGAAACAAAAAATAATATTACTAGGACGTTTATAATCACAAAAAATACAGTGGATGATTGAATCTACTTGAAATATATAACAAATATATTTCCCTTAGGCCCACCCACACTCCTCATATTCGCCTATTCATATATTATTAGAATAATAAATGTACAGTACAGCCAGTCGGAAAGACCACATTCAGCAAAATTGCAAGAAAAATTGCCTCTTTTTTGAACTTCCCAATCCTGGAACATACATAGGAAACTGCATCAACTGCTAAATTGCATGAAAAGTTATTTGAGAGTTTATGCTCGGTTTTCGTCCAATAAGTCTTGCAATGTTATTCTATGTCAATCTGCATTAATAAAAATAAAATACCCACAACATTAATCCATGTAATATACAGGAAGTTAGCTCATTTAAGGATGATTCAAATGTAATTCTTCTTTCATTAGCCATATCTCAAATATTTCTTTGGGTGTTATGAAAATGTGGGGATTTATTTGGGGAGTCAGCAGAAACTTGTACATCGAATACATTAAGGCTCACTGGTTAGGTCTTATCTAGAATACGTCTATCTGGACTCAAAATTCTAACTTCAACGTGAATAGATAAGAAGCAGTTCAAAGAAAATTTCGAGTATGGGTTGCCTCGCACATCCAAGCAATGAATTCCCTCAATTTAACATCCTTAAAGAATCGCAGAGTTAATGCTGATTTATGCCTTTTATATCGCATTATAAATTGAAATATTAACTCTTCAGAGCTATTTACCACGGTTAATTTTCATGAATAAACACATTTTTCTATTTGGATTATCATCTTATCTGGATCGATGAGTACCATGACCAGATTGTTGCAGCTTGGTAATGAATTTAACTTTTTTTTTGTTTAGCACATCTTTTAACACAATTAAATTCAGACTGAAGTATTACTCCAAAGTGTAGTTTGTATTTTATTTTATACTGTTAATTTAGCGCTTTTTATGTTAATAATTTATAATAGAATCTTGCAGATGTAATAATAATATACATATATATATCATCATATTTTATTTGATTTCTTTACGACTCGATTACCATTAATAAAACCTGAGCTATCGGAGGTGTTAGGGGAGAACGTCAACCTTCTCAAATTTAGTCTCATGAATTCCTTTTTGACGTTCACGCACCCCGTAACACTATCTAGTAGTTTTGTTTGAGAATGATTACTAGTTAATCACAGAATTAAGTGTAAAATACAGTGGTTAAACAAAGTTGATTTAATATTTTAATATAAGGCAGAAAGACCTCCGGTCGATAGCCCATGACAGACTACTAACCCACCAATATGTATTGTAAATATAAATATTTGTAAAGAATTGTAAGTCTGCTGTCTGAATAAAGATGTTTGTATGCATTTTAATATCAACGATATAAATATTAGTGTTGGGCAAAATCGAATAATATTAGTAATCGAGTATTACTAAATGTGTCATTTTAAGTATTTAAAACGAAAAAGTAACTTCAAATTTATGTTTATTAATAAACGGGAAGTTATTTTTGATATTTTTATAATAAGAAACATTATAATATACTTAATTTAGAAATAATAAAAGATCGACTTTGCCCATCACTAATAAATATATGTTTTACATGATTAATGGTTTTAATATTTAGACATTGGTAGTTCATATTGAATGAAATAAATATGAATAAAATATTAAAAATCAACCAATAAAACACAGATTAGATTGAATTATTTTAAATTTAATTTAAATCAACCAATAAAAGACAGATTAGATTGAATAACTTTAAATTTAAATTTAATTTAAAGTTATTCAATCTAATCTGTGTTTTATTGGTTGATTTTTAATATTTTATTCATATTTATTTCATTTTTTACATGATTAATTTAACATTTAAACAATTTCTTTTGACTGCGAACGTAAAAAAAAATAAACAAAATTTCCTATTATTTTGACAAATACCGCATGGATTTCCCGGCGCATTCACCAAATATAATTTTATTTTCAAATATTACAGTTTACGATTAAAATGAATTTCTAAAACGATTATATTATTACATATAAAAATTAAATTGTATGAAATAAATATGAATAAATTATTAAAAATCAATCAATAAAACACAGATTAGATTGAATAACTTTAAATTCTCGACTAGTTTCGGGTTATTAGCCCATTTTCAAGAGAATATCCATAGAAATTTTAATAAAACAAATTTTAAATTCTCTTGAAAATGGGCTAATAACCCGAAACTAGTCGAGAATTTAAAGTTATTCAATCTAATCTGTGTTTTATTGGTTGATTTTTAATAATTTATTCATATTTATTTCATACAATATGAACTACCAATGTCTAAATATTAAAACCATTAAAAATTAAATTTATTAAATATTTATGTTTATTTAAAACATATGAAATAAATTTATTATTTTCTATTTTTCTTTTTTAAATACAATTTATAATTTTACGAAGCAAATTTAAGAGACATTTAAATAGATGACTAATGTTGTAAGTGAGGGTAATTAGATTAATGAATTTATAATTAAAAATGTATCAATAAAATGTGATTATTTTTTTATCACGAAAAAAATATTTTTTTCACTTTTTTTGTTTTTAAAAAATAAAAATTATCTGATGTCGTTCATCAGCAAATAAGCTATCTGCCTGTATTTAATGTTCATTTTTTTATGATTGTATAAAATTGTTAATCCCTTAAAACGGAAACGTATTGAGGATCGCAGCCTTAAGTAGTTCCACGACTCGTCACTAGAGAATCTGAGCATTACCAATGTTTATTTTATTAGATGAGTCAACTTTGGGAACCACTGCCTTACAGAATTTAATATTTTTTTATACTACTTAAAAAAATATTCCACTCCACGTAGTTTCGATTACACGACGGGAATCTTTCTCAAACCGAGTACTTACATTTCAAAATTATTACCGTGTAATTGAAACTACTCGCATTGAAATAAATTACGAGGTATAAACATTTTATTAAGTATTTTTTTATACTAATATGCTGTATTATATTAATTACTTAAGTAGGATTTTTTTTGTTCATTTTTGTTTATTTTGTTCATGATGAAAGGAACAAATTCATTTAAACTAATGGTAATTGTTTTCTAGAAAAAAAAAAAGAACGCTCCGACAAGTCGATTAGTATTTTCAACCGCGCATCTTTTCAACTAAAAATTGTATATATAATTTGTCTCATAAACAAATGCTGATACAGTTACATTTTTTAAAAATGGAATGCCCTATATATTATTAAATATTTAGATTCTTTTGAATTTTTTAGATGTATTTTGTTTATGTAATATTCCTATCTTCAGCTGTTTACGAAATAATGGCATTATTTCATAATTCTATGTCAATATAACTTATATAACTTGGGCGCCCTTTAGGAACTTATTTTTATGCAGGATGTATTCTTTGTACCCTAATTAATAGAATTAAGCAATTTCCAGAGTACCATTTTGTTTCTATTTTGTGTAAACAATTTATTTCCATTACGTGATTCTCCCGATATACGGAATATTGAATGGTGCTGAAATTAATAATTGCGGACTTTACATTAATGAAAATGTCCCTACCTAACTATTGATGGTATTATTGAAAACAATACCTAAATGGAGATCAAATTCGTATTTTCTGAAAACATGAATAAATACCTAACAACCGCTGTAAGTGGGCGCAATTGAGTTTAAATGACAATTTACAGTAATACATTACACAAAAATGACAATATAAGAATATTTAGCTATATAGCAAATGTCAAATTGCTGACATAACAACAATAAACAAATGAAAATATTTCATAACAGTTGAAGATAAGTATAGGGTAGTATATATGTAAAGCATCTAGAATTATCTGAGGAATCCAAATATCTAATAATAATCCATATTAAATGTCTGTGACCAAGTGAATGAATACTCTTTTCTATTTATAATAATAATCCTTTTTAAAAATATAATTTTGTATCAGCATTTGTTTATGGGACACCCTGTATATACATTTTTTAGTGGAAAAGATTTGCAATTGAAATATATTGCTTCTGATTATTGTTGAGAAAAACAAAAAAAGGTCGATTATCATCGACCCGTCAGAACGTTTTTCTCAAAAATAATTAGTAGCAATATAAGTCAATATGTTCCTGTCTTTGTGAACGCATCGTATAATAATATATATTAGTAGAAAATTGATTACCGAGCCAGCTTATTTAAATTTTTAAGTTATTATTTTAATTTTTTTTAATTAATTTCTCACTTAACCCGTGGTGAAACATATTTAATTAATAGACTTTGATTAAAACACTTGGGTTGTTTCACTGATTTTAGTCGGAGTAAAAATAAAAAAAATCAGTGAAACAAACCAAGTGTTTTAATCAAAGTCTATCAATTATTTTAAGTTGGCGAAAACAATTGAAGCGGTGTCTCTGCAATAAAATTTGTATGAAACTTAAAAAGAGCGTCGTTTTATTTACAAACAGTGTATTGTGGAGTTTCATCAAATAAAAAGCCTCAACATCTTCGTTTAGACTACACAGATAATACAAAAGAATATCACACAAATAATTACAATACATGTAGGTGTAAGTCTGTCTGGGCTATTAACCCGGGGAGTAGTTGTTTTATTTAAATAAAATGAAACATGATTCACACATTTGCAGTTATTTAAATTAATATGCATTTGTTTAAAGTACTTACGTAACGCGAAAAAATTACAGAGCTAAATGTGGAAATAATTTATTTATTAATTATTTTGAAATCATTTTTATTTAATTTATAGCTTCTGTCCTTTAAATTTAATTTGTTTGAAAAAGATAAACAGTTATGTTTAATAAATAAAATTTTTGTTAAAACCGATATTGAATTTATAAAAAAATAAATTAACACAGACTAACGTTAGCCCGTCTGGGTTAAAGACCTGTGATTTTTTTGTGCCGACTTAATTTTAACGATCTAAATGTAATAAAAAAATAATTAACTGATGAATTAGTACTGAATTATTATCAAGTATACTTTTTATAGTAGCGTTAAATCCAGTTCTGGAAAATGTTATAAATCGACTTTTTTTCATTAAAAAATAATTCAACAAAAATAAGAAATATTTCATTTTTATGAACATTACCTTTTCTTGTTTGAATAATTAGCAAGAATTTCTAGCTGAATAAAAATGTGTTGTCTTAATTTTAGTAACCAAAATGTAATACAAAATTAATAAATAGAAAAGAGTATTCATTCACTTCGTCACAGTTATTTAAATATATTAAATAAAAATGATTAATAAATTATTTCCACATTTACCTCTGTGACTTTTGACTTACGCTACGTAAGTACGTTAAACAAATGCGCATTAAAACAATTACTTCCCGGGCAAATACCTGCATTATGCAATATTTTATTGATATGCAAAAGCAGGTGGATCTTATGTAATTCAATGTCCGGCGTGGGTATTTGCCCGGGAAGTAGTTGTTTTAATGCGCATTTGTTTAAGGTACTTACGGAACGTAAGTCAAAAGTCACAGAGCTAAATGTGAAAATAATTTATTAATTATTTTCAAATCATTTTTGTTTAATATACAAAATTAATAAACTGATTAAGTAGTTTGATAAAATGTTCAGCAATCTGGATAACTAGTGATAGCCACTTCGGTTTTTCGAACCTCATAAAACTAGTGTTTTCCATATGCAATGTGTATTATGATTAATTGTTATTGAATTATTATCGGGAATATATTTTTTTATTGTAATTTGAAAATTTATCTTGTACGTATTTTTTTATGCGAAAGTCCACAAAATGTATCTTCCTAGAGCAAGGTTTAGAAATTAAATTATATATTTACATCTTTATTCCTAACATGTGTGGTTTAACATTTTTTTAATTTTTAACAATTTATTTAAACTTAAAAAAAAATTCTTGTAGGAATTTTTAGGCTGGAAGCCAGAAATTAAATTAATAATACTGAAATTAAAGAATTTCGAAAGTTTGAAAATTAATAATGACAGTTTTGGAAAACAATATAAATTGATTTTTCGTATGAAATAAATATTAATAAATTATTAAAAATCAACCAATAAAACACCCGGGTTAATAATAATATTTATTGCCCCACAGGAAATGTTCCCAATAACAAGACAATTATGTAAATAAAAATTGATGAATACAAATTAATTTTTTTAACCCGAAACTAGTCGAGAATTTAAAGTTATTCAATCTAATCTGTGTTTTATTGGTTGATTTTTAATATTATATTCATATTTATTTCATACAATATGAACTACCAATGTCTAAATATTAAAACTATTAATTAAATTGATTTTTTGTTATTAAAAAATTAATGCAATAAAAAAGAAAATTTTAACTTGTTTTTTTCAATAACTTGCTGGAATTTCCAATTGAAGAAAAGTATGTTTTTCTGCGCTGTCTTAATTTTAATGATCAAAATGTAACAAAAATAATTAACTGATAAATTAGTATTAAAATTATCAATGAGTATATTTTTTTTTTTAATTTTTGGGGTGTCGCATTTTTTCACTCAATAAATAATTCTATAAAAAAGAAAAAAAAAATATATTTTTTTATAAACATTACTTTTTATTCTTTGAATAATTTTTATAAATATCTAGATGAAGAAAAATGTTATTTTCTGCGCTGTCTTGATTTTAATAATCAAAATGTAAAAAAATAATTAACTAATTGACCGACAGGGAGGTGACATTTGAATTCCCTGAACATTATTTGTAATATATTATTCAATAAACAATAATTGACTATTTAACTTATAAATAAGTACTAACTTTAACTTTAACTTTATTTTACGGAATTCTCCATTATAATTGATTACATTATAGAATAATTTACATATTTGTATATAATCAGGTAAGTATTCCTAAACTATTAATAATTAATAAGTAAGATAAGTGCATTCCCAAACAGTTCAAAGAATTGATTCAGTGTTGCTTATGACTTCACAAACTAACATCTACGGGTATATAATTACATAATGGAAACAAAAATATACTAAAATGTTATTGTATATATTTTTACCCAAAACTCGAAAGGGTACAATGTGAATATTGATTATATAATTGTTTTCATTGCAGAATTAAATCTAGTTGTGGCAAAAGTTATCAACTGATATTTTTTTCACAAAAAAAAAATCACAAAAATAAATATTAACTTTTATTCTTTAAATAACTTTTATGAATTTTTAGCTGAAGAAAAATGCGATGTTCTGTGCTGTTTAATTATAATAATTAAAATGCAATATAAAAATAATTAACACATTAATTAGTATTAAATTATTATCGTGTATATTTTTTTTATTGTATTTCTTAAATCCAGTTCTGGAAAACGTTATAGGTTGATATTTTTTTTGTTCACTGAAAAAATAATTAAATTAAATATATTTTTTGTTCACTCAAAAAATAATTAAAAACTAAAAAGACATTTTTTGTTTACATAAACATTCTATTGTTTTCTAATTGTTAAGGCTTCTACTTTATTATACATCGTTGTTCGACTAATGAAACCGTTAATTAACTGAAATTTATTTATAATTAATGGTTTTAATATTTAGACATTGGTAGTTCATATTGTATGAAATAAATATGAATAAATTATTAAAAATCAACCAATAAAACACAGATTAGATTGAATAACTTTAAATTCTCGACTAGTTTCGGGTTATCAGCCCATTTTCAAGAGAATTTAAAATTTTGTTTTAATTAATTAATATTATTCTACGTAAAGACTCTCTTCGTATTGTTTCACAGATTAAACTTTTTTCAGACTAGTTTCGGTTTCGGAGGAATGTTTAAGTTTGTTTCTGTAAAACAATAGCAAGTGACCATCCTTTAAATTACTTTACATAGTGTAATATGTTTCACAAAGTGCCAAATGATAAATAATTCAAGGAATTATCTTTTGTTTTTTGAATAACTGGCAAAAGTGTCTAGTTAAAGAAAGGTGTGATTTTCTGCACTGTATTAATTTTAATGATGAAAAAAAATTAAAAGAAGAAGGATTTATTCATATGTTCACGGCTATTTTAAAAAAAATTGCGATATTTTTAATGACACAGGTGGAAAGACCTTTAGTCGATAGCCAATTAACAGATATAAAATAAACATTTGATTTTGTAATTTCTTAATATTTATTTAGTATTTTTTGCTGTATATATCTGTTAATATTATTATTATTATTTTAATGACAATTTTTTTAATGATAAAAAATAATTAATATTGCGTAAATTTTTTGTAGTAAAAAAATTCAGCTCTGGAAATCGTTATTTATTTATTTATTTAACGGATTTACCATTTTACAAATCTACAATATAATTAATAATATTTATGTATAGTGGATTGTAGAACAAAAATAAAGAAATAATAACAAGAAAAAAAAGTTATAAATTAACTTTTTTATCACTTACAAAAATTATTCAACAAAAGTTTTTTTTATATAAACATTACCTTTTTTTTCTTCGAGTAACTGGCAAGAATTTCTAGCTGAAGAAAAATCCGGCAACACTTTGAAAACAATTATTTTTTTTTGATTATAATTATTTTTATATACAAGCTCACTGCGATGTGCGTCTAGCAAAATGGTCAGCGATCGCGCGTAACTCCTACTTATATCTGAAACTGGTCGAAGAGACGAAGAGGTGTGTGTGTTTGTTGATGATACGCTCGTAAAAAAAGGAAGATATGGTGCACACACACACACACACGAGCGCGAGCACACGTAAACAAAACTCAAGTTCGACAGTGTAGTTTCGCGGACCACAGGTAATTTTCTTCTTCTTGTTCTTGGGTTCTGATCGAAAGACCTGTTTATGTGGGTATATATAGACTTTGGGTCCTAATGGGAGAGCGCGTCCCCCGAAAATTGCTCTTCTTCGCGCGGAGATGGTGCGAAATTGGGTTTTTGTTTTCGTTGTCGCGCAGAAATGGAGATTTCGGACGAGGGTTGTTGTTGTTGTTTGTAAATGGATCGTTTCTTGAAGAAACGACGGTGTGAAGAGTTTTTCGGGGAAATGAGGTGTAGGGGATTTCGATTCGTCACTATTTTTTTTATTACTTTCTTGCTACTACAATATTTTTATTTAAAATAATTTATATATATATACAAACAACATCTTTATTCAGACAATATGACAACAAAAATTTACAAAATTTATTATAACAATATGTACAATTGTGTCATTAGGCTATCATGGGATGTCGACCATAGATCTTTCTGCCCCAAAATAATTTATTTTACATATAATTAGGTAGTTCATTTGTTTCATTTTGTAGTTTCATTTTGTATTTAATAAGTATGAATAGATTATTAAAAATCAAACTAAATTTTAAATTCTCTTGAAAATGGGCTAATAAAGTTATTCAATCTAATCTGTCTTTAATTTTTTTTTTTGTTGATTCTTAATAATCTATTCATATTTATTTCATATGTTTTACATATATTTAAATAAATAATGGCATCTTTCTTTCTTTCTTGCTTGCTTGAACATGCTATTGACATATTCTTTGCGCCAATGGATTCCTATTCTTGGTTTAAGATGGATGCATAGATGATATGTAGGAGAAGAGGGTGATTCATGATTTTTTTAATTTGGGGGAAATATTGCTATCTTTTTGGGGCTCGCATATTTTTTTTTTAAGTAAATTTAAATTGTTAATATTGCACGCAAATCTTTCGGAGAGAAACTGAATTCGTTTGCTAATGGGGGAAACTTTGGATATCCGACAAAGTTGTTCGTTTGAGGGATATTACTTTATTATTATTTTTTTTAATAATCATATTTTTAAAAAGTAATATTTATAATTCCCTAATAACCAAACTTTCGTGCGAAACAATTGTCGCGAATCAAGGAAAAATTTATATTTTGAAAGTTCTTTACAAAATTCTGTACTCCCAAAAATCCGATTTTTTTCTCAAAAATTTACACATTCTACTCCCATTAATACAGATGCAAATTGATGTCGCATTTACTGATTTCTCTAAGGCCTTTGACAGTTTGGATATGGATCGTGTAATAAATTTCAGGCCATTTCAGCCGGAAATTATTTTTTTATGAAAAAAGTTGTCAATATCCTTTTGCAAGCTAATTCATCATTATTTGGTCCAGAGACGCTTATTTCTAGAGTGTGATTGATGCAGATCTGATACGTTTAAGGCAATATCTGGGGTTCCTCAAGGTTCAGTTCTATGTCCCTTTCTCTTTATTATATTTATCAATGATATTGTAAACTTTATTGGTACCGATTGCCTTTTGTTTGCTGATGACCTCAAAATTATAAACAAATTAAAAAAAGGGGTGCCCATTTGAACTTTTTCATTTATCTTTGAAAATTCGAAAAAAATATTTCTAAACGGAATAAAAACTTTCTGATAATGGATTTGTGTTCAGGACACTTTAAAATATCTCTGTAGAAAGTTTCATCCTATTGCAACCTAAAATATTTTTTTTATGCAAAAAATTGTAAAGGGTTTCAACTTTTTTGTTTATCTTTGAAAATTCGAAAAAAATATTGCAGCCTAAAATTATTTTTTTATGCAAATAATTGTAAGGGGTACCCCTTTGAATTTTTATTTTTCTTTGAAAATTCGAAAAAAATATTTCTAGACGGAATAAAAACTTTCTGATAACGGATTCGTGTTCAGGACATTTTAAAATATCTCTGTAGAAAGTTTCAGCGTATTGCAGCCTAAAATTATTTTTTATGCAAATAATTGTAAAGGGTACCCCTATGAATTTTTTCATTTTTCTTTGAAAATTCTAAAAAAATATTTCTAAGCGGAATAAATACTTTCTGAAAACAAATTTGAATTCAGCACACTTTAAACTATCTCTGTAGAAAGTTTCAGCCCATTGCAGCCTAAAATAATTTTTTTATGAAAAAAATTGTAAGAGGTACCCTTTTGAACTTTTTCATTTTTCTTTGAAAATTCTAAAAAAAAATATTTCTAAGCGGAATAAATACTTTCTGAAAACAAATTTGAATTCAGCACACTTTAAACTATCTCTGTAGAAAGTTTCAGCCCATTGCAGCCTAAAATATTTTTTTTATGAAAAAAATTGTAAGAGGTACCCTTTTGAACTTTTTCAATTTTCTTTGAAAATTCGAAAAAATATTTCTAAACGGAACAAAAACTTTCTGATAATGGATTCGTGTTCAGGACACTTTAAAATATCTCTGTAGAAAGTTTCAGCCTATTGCAGCCTAAAATTATTTTTTTATGAAAAAAATTGTAAGGGGTACCCCTTTGAACTTTTTCATTTTTCTTTGAAAATTCTAAAAAAAAAAAAAAAAAAATATTTCTAGACGGAATAAAAACTTTCTGATAATGGATTCGTATTTAGCACACTTTAAAATATCTCTGTAGAAAGTTTCAGCCTATTGCAGCCTAAAATTATTTTTGTATTAAAAAAATTGTAAGGGGTACCCCTTTGAACTTTTTCATTTTTTCTTTGAAAATTCGAAAAAAATATTTCTAAGCGGAATAAATACTTTCTAAAAACGGATTTGAATTCAGCATACTTTAAACTATCTCTGTAGAAAGTCTCAAGCCATTGCAGCTTAAAATTATTTTTTTATGAAAAAAAAAAAAATTGTAAGGGTACCATTTTGAACTTTTTCATTTTTCTTTGAAAATTCGAAAAAAAAAAAAAAAATTCTAAACAGAATAAATACTTTCTGAAAACGGATTTGAATTCAGCACACTTTAATCTATCTCTGTAGAAAGTTTCAGCCCATTGCAGCCTAAAATATTTTTTTTATGAAAAAAATGTACCCTTTTGAACTTTTTCATTTTTCTTTGAAAATTCGAAAAGAATATTTTTAAGTGGAATAAAAACTTTCTGATAACGGATTTATGTTCAGGATACTTTAAAATATCTCTGTAGAAAATTTCAGCCTATTGCAGCCTAAAATTATTTTTTTATGAAAAAAATTGTAAGGGGTACCCTTTTGAACTTTTTCATTTTTCTTTGAAAATTCAAAAAAAAAAAAAAATATTTCTAAGCGGAATATAAACTTTCTGATAACGGACTCGAGTTCAGAGGACATTAAACTATCTCTTTAGAAACTTAAATTATATTTTCTTATTTACAAAATGTTATCTAGGTTTTATCTCCCAAAATACAACCCAATTTAAGCACTCAGAAGCAATTGTCTCATTATACTTTGATATCATCAAATCTCGGTTGTAATATGGCTGCTGTATTTGGAATCCTTACTACGCATCATGTTTTAATCAATTTCAACGTTCAAATGAAACTGCTTAAATAACTATTTTTTTAATATACATTTGGTAGAAATAAAAATCCAGCGAAGAAAAGTTTTCAGTGTTTTATTCAATCGAATCTTCTTCACGCAACTCGCTTACAACTATTAATATTTTTATGTAATAAATGGTTCAAATTAATCACTCATCTATCCGAAGGCTAACTTATGGATTTTGATTCATTGCCTTTTCTTCGTATTAAATTTTTTGTTTGTTTGTCCGATTGTGGTACAGTTTTAATCTTCATAAAATGGCAACGTATCGCCTTGAACTTGAATTGGACGAGTTTTCGCCCGTTGCTTGATATACCACTAGTGTATAATTGTGGCAATCGATATCGTCTTCGCTCCTTTCATTACGGTTTACCGTAAATTTATGCTACACATTGATATTCATCAACGGAAAAAACGAAAGAAAAGACAATAACTATTTCAAAAATACATCCACTCAAAAAAAATCAATTCAATTCATTTATTTACGGCAAATCACCTTTATACAGAGTAATAATATTCAAAATGTTTAGATAAATAGCATGACTGTAAATCACATATAAACAGAATAATATAATTTTACATATTTTAATATCAGTAGCGGATACTGCAAAATAAAAATTAACCCAAGTGGTCGACTCTAGCGATGAAAAAAAAATAATTGAAATATCAAAAACGGTAATCTCAGTGACATTAAACAAATAAATTATGTCATAAAATTGTCTTATGTCAATAAAAGATAGGTTTGTTGTTTTTAGAAGTCAATTTTTAGGATGTTTTATTTATTTTTTAGTCTATTTATCATGGAAAAGTCTTACATATTATTCTTTGAATAGGTAAATAGGTTTCAAATGATTTTATTTTAAATGGTAGATATGAGTATTTATTTTTAATTGTGGATATTTAATTAAAACTCAAAAGTCACAGAGCTAAATGTGGAAATAATTTATTATTATTTTCAAATCATTTTTATTTAATATAATAAAAACTGTTTTAATATTTGCTCCGACTAGCTTCGATCTTTAGTCATCTTCAAGGAAACAAAACGCAAATTTATTTGCAAGTACGAACCACTGTAATAAATGATCAGGTAATAAGGGAGGTCGTTATGGGAGAATTCCAAATCGCTTCCATGTTGTTAACGATGGGTTTGCTTATTTCTAATAAAACACTATTTTATTTCCTTTCTTCACTAATTTATTTTAGTTAATTAGTGAAGAAAGAAAATAAAATAGTGTTTTATTAGTGATTATTACTTCACATAACTCAAAACAAATAGTTAATAAAACTTATTTGTTGTACATTTTTCTACATACCGAGTCTTCATTCTTAAATTTGACATTGCATTCAATGAAATAAAATCCCCGCTGTACATTATTAAGACAATTCGTAAATATAAAAATTCGCATTAATCACGAGAACGCATCGGGGAAACCGCGGAATGTCTAGGTGGAAACGTGTGAAAATATAATGACGGGCGGCACAAAATCGTCCTCGAACCTTGAAGGAGTTCGATTTGGGACGGCGGCGCGCCGCTCGGCCGGAATTTTAAGTGCCTCCAAAGTCAAAGCCGGAGATGGATTGTGCAATTGATACTTAATGGCCCCTTTAATAATTTATGAACGCCGTTTTCGGAGCGATTACGCCGAAAAGATGACACCATCACAGGAAGAGAGGAAACTACACGGGATACGGAAAATTAATAATGCGGTGATAAATAATTGAATTATTTAATAAACTTGTTGAGACTTATCAACAAAGTATACATCGTAATAATTAACAACGATAAAACAAACTCAGGTGGAAGTAACGGTCGTATTTCGTTGAAACACTGCTAGTAACAGGGACGTCCTTTATTATTGTAGTGTTAACCACTGAAGAAGGAGGAAAACAACAAAAAAATTGATTATTTCATGATGATTGATTGATTAATTCACGTAAAGAAAGTCTATTTACTGGTCGACCCTGTTACTAATCCCTGAGAACAATGAAACACTCTTATTTTATTTTTATAGCTGAAAATTATTGCAATAATAATAATAATAATATGTTGATCATTGAGATCATTGCGTAATTCGCAATAGTAAACCGTCAATGTAATAATGACGAGTTAATATCTTCGAAACGTTTTATTAGTGACTGTAGTTTCGACCGCGAGTTTCATAATGACGAGTTAATATCGTCGAAACTCTAGTCACTAATATTATATATATATTCAATGATCCTTTCTACCCATATGGGTGTAGGGTTTACTAATAAAAACTTATGTTATATAAAAGAAGTAGTTGTTTCAATAGATATGTGTATTTTCTTTGTACTTACTTCTTTTTGTACTTGTCTTTAATTGCGGAGCAATTAGAAAGAAAATAATCAATTAATTCTTTTTTCTTATAATAATTATAGGAGACTTTAATTGTCCTACTTTATCAACCGGGTAATTTTCTGAAAAAGCATTACACATTTCTAATGCCTGTTCATTCTTAGGTTTACAGCAATTAAATAAAATAACCAACTGTGCTGGTAACATTCTTGATTTAGTCTACACCAACTTAGATTGTCTTATTCAAAAAGATCTCGATCCATTACTCCCGGAGGATATTTTTCATCCCGCTTTTACATTATCCTTTTCATACAACTGGAAAATGTCTCCTATTAATTACACTGTAACGAAATTTAATTTTAAGAGAGGCAATTATCTATCGTTGTATTCATACTTAGGTGAAGTAGATTGGACATTTCTTAAATCCTATACTAATGTTGATTTAGCTCTTAATGAATTTTACAGAGTTGTTAATAACAGTCTTCTACAGTTTATCCCTAAAGTTAAGGCAAAAGTTACACATGTATATCCAATTTGGTTTACACGAGATATTATACAACTTATTAATCAGAAAAACTGTTATCGCAAGCTTATTGTACTTCACTTCTCTATTTCAAGAAAATCAGGTCACTGCTAAAAAATAAAATTCGCACAGCGCATAGAAATTAAATGCACAAAATTGAAAATGAATTAACTGAAAATTCGAAATAATTTTGGTCGTATATTAACTCAAAAAGAATAAATTCTTC
Source organism: Philonthus spinipes (assembly GCA_963082785.1). NCBI lineage: Eukaryota > Metazoa > Arthropoda > Insecta > Coleoptera > Staphylinidae > Philonthus > Philonthus spinipes. The sequence continues at coordinate 14,899,625 of OY720308.1, read as the reverse complement.
TAAATTTCCTTCTAAAATGACGTTCAAAAATGAAGTTTTGGACTCTCCCGGTGAAATAGCTGATGGATTCAAATAATTTTTTGAATCAGTTTTTTTTGCCACAATCCCAGTCGTCTATGAACCTTAAACCCAATAATATTCCTAACTTCAATTTTACTGAAATATCATACAAAACCATTTATAAACAGTTACGCAAATTACCTAACAAGTTCTCTTTTGGTTATGATGGTTTATTTACCTGCGTTTTTATTGAAAGACTGCGCTTCTGTACTCTGTCATCCACTTTCAATTATTTTTAATATGTCTATTAGCCAGTGTGCGTTTCCTTGTAAACTAAAAATTACATCAATATGTCCTATTCCGAAAACGACTTTGAATTGTGGGAATATTGAAAATTATAGGCCAATAGCGTTACTTTCTCATATAGCTAAAATTTTTGAAAAAGTTTTGTATGATCAAATTTGTTCATATGTGTCACCATATTTATCGCAAAATCAGCATGGTTTTATCCCTAGGCGTTCTACAGTTACTAATTTAGCTATTATTACTCACGACATTGCGAATTCGTTAGATTCATTGGGGCAAATTGATGTAATATATACCGACATGTCTAAAGCATTTGACAGATCATATGCTTCTTTTAAATAAACTTAATAATTTTGGTTTTTGTTCAAGTTCAGAACAATTAATGGCGCCATACCTTTCTCCCCTTGAGTCATTTATTTCAGTAAACTATTTTAAGTCTGAGTCGTATTATCCTAGCTCAGGGGTTCCGCAAGGATCTATTTTGGGCCCACTCCTTTTTAATATTTTTATTAACGATTTATCAACCGTATTAAATTGTAAACATTTATTATACGCAGATGATTTGAAAATTTACTCAGACATTGCTACTACATTTACAGGGCCAACTATATATCATTTCAAACTGGTGTAATATTAACAGGCTTAATATAAACCCTGATAAAAGTAAATTCACACCAAAAAAATAAACTATATCTAATTACACAATCGGCAATAGTAGCATTGAACGGGTAAATTCTTTTAAGGATTTATGTGTATGGTTTGACAACAAACTTATTTTTAATTGTCATGTTGAATCAATTGTAAACAATTCATTTAAGGCATTAGGATTTATTCATCGGAATTCCGTAAATATTCAGAATCATAATGCTCTTAAATCTCTGTTTAATGTTTATGTGCGTTCAAAGTTGGAGCATGCATCACCGATCTGGTATCCCCAAACCCAACAACAAATTAATTTAATTGAATGTGTTGATCGGTTGATCTGTTATTATAGATTCCAGAATTTTTGGATAAAACAGGTAAAATCCTAATTGGCCTTAGATCTTTCATGCTTTCAGGATTTTCTTTTCTTTTTGTACTAAAATAACCGTTGATAACTTCCAGGACTGTGGGAAATGCATTATTCTAAATAAAAGTTTATGAGCTTTGTTGCACTAAGGCTATCTATCTGATCCCAGTGGATTAGTTTTAATTTTTAATAATAATTTAGAAATATCATGGGAACAAGAGAGAAACTGAGTTTAATTTTAACATTACGATGGTAATTTTTATTATACAATGAGATTAGATTAGGGTCGGTAAAACTACTGGCCGAGTTGATTAAGAATGAATTAGCTATATTTACATTTTTCAGCGTACTTTTTCAGCGGGCATTTGCCCGGGAAGTAGTTGTTTTAATGTGCATTTGTTTAACGTACTTACGTAGGTAAGTCAATAGTCACAGAGCTAAATGTGGAAATAATTTATTAATTATTTTCAAATCATTTTTATTTAATGTACTTTAGGCTTTGTAACTTCAAATTTATTTAAATATATCCAGAGAAATTTAGGATCCTTGCTGATCATATTATTTAGGTATGCTCTTTTCACGTAAAATTGCAGAGTTGACCAGAGTATTATAGTTAGTAATTTCTCTCGTGATTTTAAACCTCTTATAGGCGCTATCTCTATCCAACATCATTGCCTTAATTGTTTGTGTCAACCACGGAGCAGGTTTCCTAGTTATCCGCGAGGTCTTTATGAGTCCATTGAACAGGAATAGTAAGGAATCATTAAGAAAACAAACCTTATCATCAATATTTGGTAAGTAAAAAAGCTGATCTAATTGTAAAGAATATAGATCATTTACAAAAGTCTAATGGTCAATATTATGTAGTGAGCGATAGGTAACTAACCGTTTGTTATAATGAAATCACTTGGTTTTGTTTTATTAAAATTTTGTTATATTTTCGACTAGTTTCGGCTAGATGCCATTTTCAAGAATGAATATATAAATGGATTTACAAACTATTATATACAAATTGGTTTTTATGATTATTTCGTCGGGTAATAAACAAAAAAGAAAAATAAGTGACTTACGGAGAAATAAAGTGAGAAGTGAAAATAGTGCTAATAGTGAACAACATAAAGAGATAAAAAACAATGAGGGTAAGCAAAATCATGTCAAGTTCTTTCCTAGATTATTAAATCTCACTGACACACAATTCAACAGTTCCGAATTAAATTTATTAGAAAAGGGTTTAAAATATAATCCACATATTAACAACAAAGTAAATTTAGAGACAGCAGGTATAGATTCAGAAATTATTTGTAACAGAAATTACATGGACGAAGAAAAAAACAATTTTAAAAAATAAAACCGCAAAATTAATTAAACATCACAAATCAAACTACAAAAATAGAAAAAAAGCATGTAACACAGATAAAAAGACCATAACAAGCATAAAAAATAAATTAAAAAACAATAATTTAATATTGTGTAAATCAGACAAAGGTAACACCATAACCATTCTAAATAAATTGGATTACATAGAAAAAACAGAAGAATTACTAAACTCAAACACATTTAAAATTATAAAAACTGATCCAACCAATAAATACCAAATACTATGTAAAAAAGTTCTTAAAAGTGCCGTACATCTAATATCAGAACGTGATAGATACAGATTATCAATAATGAATCCGAAAGCACCGATCTTATACGGATTACCTAAAATATATAAAGAAAATTATCCCATGCGACCCGTTGTATCTTACTTGTATGCTCCGACGTATAAATTATGCAAATTTCTAAATAGTATCATCCCTTATTTTTTAAACTTTAAACCAAAACACACCATAAAGCACACAATAGAACTAATAGAAAAACTAAACAATCTATCAATCCCACATAATGCCAAACTAATTTCCTTTGACGTTAAAAGTCTATTTACTTCAATACCGACGAAAGAACTAAAAATTATATTACAATCACAAATCAATAACTCAAATAAGCCAAAACAGGAAAAAATCGAACTAAAATCACTATTAGATATTTGCATTGACCAATGTTATTTTGAATTTAACAATAAATTGTAGACACAGACGGATGGTTTACCTATGGGATCACCTCTATCCCCTTTATTGTCTAATATTTATATGGACCATTTTGAAAATAATATTAGACAAAATTGAGAGTAAACATGTCTACTTTTGGGCAAGGTATGTGAATGACGTATTCTGTATATGGACTGGGACAAATAGACAATTGGAAATATTCACTAATTTTATAAATAGTATAAATATACAATTCACCGTAGAACAAGAAACAAATAAATGCCTTAAATTTTTAGACGTAACTTTTTCCAGAACTGAACAACATACCTTATCGTACAAAATATATAGAAAACCGACATATATAGATACCATTATACCAGAATGCTCAAATACACACAATCAAATTAAAAACAGCACTTTTCATTCTCTCCTCAATAGATTATTAAACATACCGATGAGTAAATTATATTTCGACACGGAGCTGAACACTATAAAATTAATCGCTACAAACAATGGTTACCCACAAAATTTAATTAGTAACATGTTAATGAAAAAACAAAAAGAAAAACTATCTAAATACTTTTACAGTGTAAAAAAACGAAGAAATATTCTAGTGGAACAAATTAGAATATATAAAACCCTTATCTTTTCAAATTAAAAACTTACTTAAAGGAAAGAACAACAACATTACTTTGATAAACTCAATAAATCTAAATAAATTATTATTGAATAATAAAATAAGACTGGAAAACAATAATTTGAATAAAAGTTGTGTTTATGAGATTAACTGTGATGACTGTGATGCAATATACATAGGACAAGCCGGACGATCTTTTGATACAAAAATAAAAGAACATAAAAAGACATAAAAAATAAGAAACAATCCCCTGGATTTTCAAAACATTGCATCACTAATGAACACCATTTTTCCTCAAAGGTCTGTAGACCACCTCTATACAAAAGAGACGATCACCAAGTTTACATCTAATAATTATATTCTTTTAATTCTTTGTAGATAGCACATTATGTTTAATCTATTTCATTTTTATATTGTAATCTTATAACTCTAAGGTTTTGATGACTGAACAGTTTGGGGTATTCTCCAAAACTGAATCCCGCCTTAAGATTAGCTATTGATAAAGAGCATGAAATGTACATATAGTGGTAAAAATAAAAAAAAAAGTGAAAAAAGGAATAATATATTATTATATTATATTATATTATATTATATTATATTATATTATATTATATTATATTATATTATATTATATTATATTATATTATATTATATTATATTATATTATATTATATTATATTATATTATATTATATTATATTATATTATATTATATTATATTATATTATATTATATTATATTATATTATATATATATACAGAGAGCTTTTTTTATGAGTATACATTTCCCCTATGTATACCTGCAAAATACGCGAGTCAAACGCATTAATGTATGTGTGTTTAGTTGCCTATAACACGCAACTGAATATATGGCAAATAGTCAACTAAACATACACACATTAATTATTCAATGCGTTTGACTCGCGTTTTTTGCAGGTACACACTTCCCCTAATGTATACTCATAAAAAAACCTCTCTGTATATATATATATATAATCTAAAATCCTTATCTACCATAATGGTGGTGTAGGGGTTATTATTATATAAGCTAGTAGTAATAATTTTTGTTTATATTGCTCACTTATGTTAACCTATTTAGTAAATAATAAAGGAATTCATTATTATTATCATTTAATTCTCATGAAAAATAGGTTAACAACCCGAAACTACTAATTTGTACCTTATAAATAATTGTAAAATTGATTTTTTTATATAAGCAGTGATTCTTTTCGGTAATAGTAAATTCAAAAATTAATTGAATTAACTTTAATTTCACGCCTATTTTCTTTCGTATCCATAAATCACGTTATTCGTAAACGCAGAAGAGAGAGAAAAAACTAAACTGTTATTATGCGAACAAAAGCGAATTATTAAAAATTGTTTTCGTCTTTCTATTTAATATTTATGCAAATTTTACGATGATCCAGTCGCCCGTTAATTAACTTCTGGTTTAACTAGGACTGCGCCCACAATCCAGATCATCGGGATTTTTTATTGTTGTCAGGCGAGAGAACGAGATAAAGGAATTCGAAAACTTGTCCTGGCAATGACATTAACATACACTTACACGACGGATTTCGGGACGGGAATTAATCATTATACACGAAATTAACAATGAATTTGAAATGATGTGTGGTTATCGCTTGGCATAAATATTTTGAATATTTATTTATTATATTATTCACTCTGTATCTGTATATTTGTGGACATTTTCTTCTTGATCTCGTGTAAGTTTTTCCTTATTTTATTCTTGTCATTCTTCACGTTGCCTTCAAGCTTCATTTGCAAGTCTTAAGTAAAACTCAACCTCGTATATACCAGGTGTAGAATTAAGAAACCTAATTTTTTTTTAGAAAAAGTACACGTCTGTTCTTTAAAAATGATAAAAAAATCTTCAATGCTATTTATAAATTTTCCCATCTTTTCAATAGTTTAAAAAAATTCAATTACCGAGAAAAAAATCGTTGTTTTGTGTTGAAAATCAGTGTCAGCTGTTTGACGGAGATGTACCATCATCATAGCCAGCGGTCATAAGGTCCCTAAATTGATGCTAGCACCGGTTAAAAAAATGTTAGGATTAAAATGTTATTCTCAGTAGCAATAAGCGCGAGAAAATGGAATATAAAAAGAACAATGTTTATTTTATAAAACTACTCGACAATAATATAAAATAAAAAAATAAATAAAAAAAAATAACTATAATAAAAACAGGCACTACTTTGACCAGTATCTCGTGCTGTTCTAATATAAAATTAGAACCTATTTACGGATCCTAAAGGAACTGAATCCTCTTAGCTTGATATTTCTTAAAATCATGCTAATTCTATGCAATTGTTGTGTTTTATTCTTGCATACTATTTCGTTAGAAAATCAGCTACCTGATTATTTGTTGATATGTGCTTGAGTGAGAACAGTTTACTTTTATTTCATTTTAATGATTTTCTCTTCCTGTTCTCATAAACAAGATAACTTCGCATTTCTTTAATGGATCAAACGCTTTTTGCTCGTCCATCCTTGTAGGCCCAAATTGCTGACGATGCCTCTTGAAATCAGGCAATAGATGGCGCTGGCGTTATTTTTTCAATCATTATGATTGAACACCTCTGGCAAAATTATGTATGACGATGTGCTTGCTACGTGCATGAAACATAAAATTTTCTGCTAATAAAAAGCACTTTGAGAGTCACACGGTTAGTTTACCAACTTTATTATTATTATTATTTATTTTATAGAAATCTCTATTTACACTTAGTCAACATTTAACTAATAAATTAATCCTTAACCTGACACCATATGGTAAAAGAGGTTATATAAATTAATCATTGCAAATAAATTGCTTCTTCTTCTTCTTTTTTTCGTTCAACATTCTTGGACAAATAGTTTTACAGCCTGCATCCCACTGTAAACGTAATAAATTTGAAAATCAAATAGCTCGTAATTCGAAGATATAATAATAATAATCCTTTATTTGCATAATAGTTACATTCAATACAAAAATTGTATATACATATTAGTAAGAAAAATAAAATAAAGTAAAATATTTCGCTAACACTCTGCCTTCGAACGTGCTGCTACCTGTTCTTCAGTAGTTACCTTCTCATCATCCATATTTCTCTCTTCTTCTGTTTCATCATGTATGCACACATCTTTGTTTTCAACGTTTTCGCCGTCATTTTAAGTTTCATCAAATTGGTTTTCATTATTTTTTAGCGATAACGTGTTATGTTCAAACAATATTTTTTGTGTTTTACTTCTTTCTTAATCTTATCCTCTTGAGTGTCGAGGTTGAGTTTTACTTAAGACCAAAAATGAAGACAACGTGAAGAATGACAAGAATAAAATAAAGAAAAACTTACACGAGATCAAGAAGAAAATGTCCATAGACTCATAGCTGGAGATTTAAGAAAACGTGAGGAATTACCGAAACAAATTGATTCATTGGTTTACGTGAAGATCAAAGTGCTTTATTCGTCAGACTAAAATAAAATTTTAAAAAATCGTCTACGAAATCAACAAGAAAATTTTCAGAGATTAACGGAGGTTGAAGAAAACGTGAAGAAAGACCAGAACTAAAAAAAGAATAAAATATTCAGACCACAGCTGGAGATCAAAAAAAAACTACGAGCACAAGAGGAAAATATCCATAGACTTATAACTAAATCAATAGTTAACCAATAATTAACGTAACTTTTGATAATGGACATATAGTTTCCCTAAAATAAAAACAACGAAGAAGAGAATTTTACCGTTCTTTTTTTTATACATAATAATATTTATTAACAGATGTATACAAAAAAAAATATTTTGATATAAAATATGCATTCAAAATAATTCAATAATTAATTTTATTTAATGCGAAGAAGAAAAAAAACCATTACATAATATAAGGCCAGCTGTAGACACGTGTTTCGGGATCTATCCCTCATAAGTACAGCTATGCCTTATTAATTTTAACAATTTTTTTTTTAAATAAGTAAATCAAATGAAGTAAATTAATTATCAATAGAAAATAGAACATTTTGTAATAGTAAATTATTCATAGAATGTGGATTTAATTAATAGCGTACACGTTAAACGTAACATTTTCAATAGGGATTAACCCCGAATATCTGTTAGTTGGCTATCGAGATGTGATCAGCCTGCTTTATAATAAACATTATTATATTAATAATAAATAATATAATAAACAATTGAGGGCAGAAAATCTTTATTCTGACTACACAATAATATAAAACAATTTAACATGAATAATCACAATGCATAGACGTGTTAGTCTGTATCGGCTATTGACCAGAGTTAAGTGGTACAGACTAACACGTCTATGTATTGTGGTTATTCATATTAAATTGTTTTATATTATTGTGTAGTACGAATAAAGATGTGTGTACATATAAATAATTGCTTCGTTATTTCTGTCTCAAAAATTTTGAATACGTTAAAGAAATAATCTTCCAACTTGATAAACATCTTGGACACATTATCGGTTTTGTAATGTCCAGTGTTTCAAACGGTTGAATTTATGGCTTATAAATAATTTAATTATTGGTCGCCTTCATAAATTCCGGAGGTATAATCTTGTTTTCGCGCTGCCAAAAGCAGCGCGCCGCAAAAAAGGCGAACTGATTCTATTTTGATATCTTGTTTCCGAATTAATTAATTGGTCGTATCCAGCCGTAAAGCATTCGTAATTATTGATTTCCTGCGATCAGTGACAATTATCGAATTAAAGAAAAAATGTTTTCTTTATTTATTTTTTTGTAAATAGCTGTTAACGTCGATGTAAATTTAATTGTTGTAGATTGAAAATTGAATTTAAATAAAATTCCAATTTATTAACTATTCAAATTAGTATATTTTCTTCACAGTATACGTATGCAGCTTTCATTACTATTGTTTTTAATAAATTTTAAAATACAACGGAAATTCTTGTTGCAAACAACACGAATTTAATTATTATAATATCCTTTAAATGAATGCATTCTCAATTAGAAGCCTTTACCATAAAGAATAATTATTTCTTTTTTTTTAGATAACTTTCTCTCTTATTTTATAAAATATTATGAAAATATTTAGACAGGGCAGAAAGACCTCCGGTCGATAGCCCATGACAGACTACTAACCCATCAAAATGTATGGTAAATATAAATATTTGTAAAGAATTGTAATTCTGCTGTCTGAATAAAGATGTTTGTATATATTTAGACAGAAAGACAACGTATAATATATTATAGGAATTTTATTATGAATTTACTTTATATAAAATAATGAACACTGTTGTATCCTTTCTTTACACTTTATTTTTATAAGATATTCCGGAGGTCCGATCCTACACTTTTAGATGGTACGATATTGAATTCAACGGCAAATACACTGTAGAGTTAATACGGAAGAATTTAATGTAAATAATTACAATACATGTAAGTGTTAGTTTACCTGGGCTAACGATTAGAGTTAAGTCTTTCTGTCCCCTCTTATTTTACCTAAAATTCATTAAACTATCACAACATATATGCTTTAAATTGTTAAAACCGCATGACCGAAAAAAATAAAAATAGTAATTGAATGCTGAAAGACCTATCATTGATAGCCATTTCGCAATATATTACATATAAGTATTATAAATAAATAATAATTTTGTAAAATTACACGAATAAAGATATATTTTTTTATAGTAATTGAATATTTAACCAAGGTAAAAGTAAGTCAATAATAATTTATGACTTTACTGCTAAAACAATATAACAACATGTAATTTACATATCTTAACAAATTTGCATTGTAAAATTTATTTATGAAAACAAAACAGAGCACAGTATATACATTTTTTAAATATTTATTTGTAAGTTATCTTGAACACAGAACGAATTGTTTCTTTTTTTCCGAATCTTTAAAAAAATAATCAAGAAACATGTATTACAACACACATTTCCTGATGATGCTGGTGATTTTATTAATTACACTTGTGGAACCAAATCTTGCTCGTCCCTGTCCACCAGGATATGAATTTATTCGGGGAAAATGCGTACTTGTGGATATTTTACATCAGATCGAGTTAGTCTGAATATGTGAAAAAAAAAAGAAAAGATGAACTTTCTGTAATGATTCATGTGAGTTTATTAAACTGTTATTAACGTTACTGTGTATTTATTTGTATCGCCTTTCCTTAAATAATTAAGCAAGGATTAACGATTTTGGGGGTGGAGGGTAGCCCATACACCGCACCCACTTAGACTAAACAATTAAACAAGTGTGGCGGGTATTACTGCGGATTCAATGGATGTTTGTCACGCTCTTACTGGCTCAAGTTATGAAAATTATTCAAAATATTCTTTATTATTATTATTTTTTGTTATTAAATTATATATATATATATATATATACAATCATCTTTATTGAGGTATTTACACATTGTTAAATACAATATAATTTATTTTATATATATACAATCATCTTTATTGTGGTATTTACATATACATATATTATACAAAATATTTGATATAAACTTATAAATGGCTATCGACTATTGGTCTTTATTATCTTAAGAGTAAAGTCTATCTTTTAATCCTCGATGAAAGATGAGATGAATGTATGAATAGTGGATTCTGGATGGCCAAATTTTAGAAGTTTCGTTTTAGGCAGAGTTGGTTTAGAATGTCTCGGTTTGCGGCAAATTTTTGGTACAGTTGGGATAATCTTTGGGGTATTGGGATTATGCCTGTTTTATCACATAGGAGTGTGTTGGATGGGTTTAATAAATTATTTTAATTTAAATCTTCGTAAACATTTCGTTCCACGACGTAAGTAATAAATTGCTTTGATTTAAAGTATTTCTTTCTAACGGTCACGTAAAAACGAAACAAACAGAAAAAATGCAATAGGAGCGCATGTTTTCGTTGCATTTTTCGTGTTTTCTGTCGGAAGACATGCAGCACGAATTTAAATTGGTAGCATGATTTTCGGATTCAGTGCGCAGGATGCATAATTATAATGAGCCCGTTTTTATCCGCCTGTTTGCTATGAAGAATTTATTTTGGTGATGCAATGAGAATTAACGGGATATTTACATTTTATTCACGCATCTGGGAGAAAATTAAAAAAAATGGTATTATTTTGTTAATTTAAATTAACAAATAATTTTTCAAGTATTAAGGGATATATTAAGGATTAATAAACAATGTATACAGAGAGGTTTTTTTATCAGTATACATTATGGGAAGTGTATACCTGCAAAAAACGCGAGTAAAACGCAATGTGTGTATGTTTAGTTGCTTATTTGGCATATGTGTGTTCAATTGCGTGTTATAGGCAACTAAACACACGTACATTAATGCATTTGACTCGGGTATTTTGCAGGTATACATAGGGGAAATGTATACTGTTAAAAAGAGCTCTCTGTATATAATATGCGGTTGTAATACCCTTCTGGTAAGGATACACTGAAAGAAATATTTCCAAACAAGTTGGATTTTCACCTGTTTGGCAGTTTCTTGAATAGAATAATCACAAAAGCGTTTAAAGTAAACACCTAAACATAATTATAGGAATGAAGTTAAAGTGGTTAAAATTATCTTGGTACGCGATATTAAGTTAATTGGTAATTTCCACCAAATATTCTCTCTTAACTATAGTAACCATTATAATGAATCTTGTTTACTATAAACATGATCTTGTTTGGATTAGCATTGCTTAATCCAAACAATTATTAAATCTTAACAAAGTTAGAATGTTTGCTGGAAATACGTTACTTGGCATGCTCCCAGACCGACAAGTTAAATGGTAAGCGTAATCATTATCATGTTTAAAATGATCATATATAGTTTAACTGGAATAGCTATTTCCTTATATTTTTTTAATAATTCAATTTTATGAAATAAAAAAATCATTTTACAATAATATAACGATATATAACAAAGTAGGAGCCTCAACAATCAACAAAAAACCACTTTATTTATTAAATTAATTAAATTTTATATATACAAACACCTTTATTTGTGAAATTCTAACAATATAATAACAATACTTTAGACAACCATTACGCTACATTAATAATTACAAATTTCACAAATTGGCCATCGACCAGTGGTCTTTCCGCCTGTCTCTATCCAGTCTATGTCATTTCTTTAAAAGTAATGATCTCTAACGTCAATGTCAATGTCCGGATAATTAGATGCGATGAATTGATAGATGGTTGATTTTGGGGTTTTATATCTGGGAGTGATTGCCAGGAAATAAAAAAATAAAAATTACTGGAAATAAAAAGACTCTTAATGATATCGATAATGAAAGGGTTTAGCGACAGGATTTCAAGGCGTTCTTTAATGGTTGTCACACAAGAGAGTGTTGGAGGGATTGTGTAGAGGATTGTTCGGGTGTCTAAGTTTGGTAAGCACTCGTAGAGCAGATTTTTCCACAACTTTAAAGTTTTTAAGGACGGCTGGATGAGGATTGTGACGAAGAATAACTGCATATTCTAACAGGGTTCGGCATATCATACCATAAATGTGAACAGCAGTTTTTATGTTTATACCCTCGTTTTCATAAGTAAGAGCTCTAAAATGTCGAGCCCTGCTTATTACATTCGTTTTCAGGTGTTGTGAATATGGTTTAAAGGATAGTTTGGAGTCTAGTGTGATACCTATTCTGGGGGTGGGAAAACAGGCTGGTTATCCATGGTGATATGGTAAGGAGAATTTGCTGGACGATGGAAGGGTTTTATTTAGGTTTATTGATAATCGCCATTTTGCGAACTAGGTTTGCAGTGTGTCTAATAGTTCCTGCAGAGTGCTTAAAGCTTGTGGAAAGGTAGGAGCGTGCGTAATTAGAACGGTATCGTCAGCATATAAGAGTGGATAGACGGAAGGATTTATATATAAAGGATCAGCGTGATAAAGGTCATAGACGTAAATGTTGTATGGAATAGGGGAGAGAGAGGAGCCTTGTGGAAGTCCTTGCTGAGAAACGTAGGATTCTGATAAGGAAATTGCGAATTCTAACAGAAAGGGATCGATTGGTAAGGAAGCTGTCTAGTATTTTGAGTAGCTTATGGGGAATATTTAAGGAATCGCACTTGAATGATAGACCTCGATGCCAAACTGAATCGTAGGCCTTTCTGATGTCGAGAAAGGTGCTTTTTTGTTCTCTAGGTGGGCTGTTTGGTTAGAATAGCTAGGGAGGTGAGGTGGATCGATGTTCTATGAAACCAAACTGATACTTCGGGATGCGATCAAGGATAAGGGAGAATATTTTTTGGCGATGAGAGATTCGATTAAATTTTATTATATCCATAATTTTCGTTTTTCACAACATTATGAAGATATTCGATAGATTCTCTTGAGTTAATTACATTACATGTTTCAAAAATATATTTTTTTATTATTATGATCAATGAAGAATAAATTTTTAATAATGTACACAAAAAACAAATAAACAAAAAAATATATAATTATGTCAAATTAATGTGATGAATATATTATAAAACTAGAATAATATTAGGTATTTTCTGAAAATCTACAAAAGCCGCTGTAAATTTACATAAATTAATTCAATCCTACGAAATGTTAAACATATTTATTCCTACGTTATAAATACTTTCCACTATATTTAACGTAACAACTAGTTTTTGATCCGCTATAATTTACGCCAACCGCACATTCGTATTAATATTTTTTTATTATTATTATTTTTCGTCTCGGGATTATAATCTACAATCCACGACACCCACAGAGGTCGACAATTTATCAAATAAACGGTAAAAGCACTTTGTGGTAGGACAAAAACATTTTGTACATTATCTCCCGCGACACGGATTCGTAAATGCGACGGCATTAATCAAGCCCGGGACGATGAGTTGATTTCATAAAACGCGATGTGGCTTCTTAAAGTCTGTATTAAGGAATGATGCTAATTTTAATGGGTTTTCCGAGCGGTGTTTACATTATAAATTACAAAATTGTTTCGAGATAAAGCGCTTTAATCCGGAGGTTTTTTTTATTACTTGGAAATTGTGTTTTTGGAATATTGTTTTGCATGATTTATTCATGTGTGGTTTATAAAGATTTGTTTTTTTTTTGTTTCACTATTTTATCTTCTAACCCTACACCTGAAAAGGTAGAAAGGATCACGTAATATATATATATATATATATATTAGTGATGGGCAAAATCGGGTAATATTAGTAATCGAGTCTTTTTAAATAGGCAATTTTTAATAAATAAAGACAATAAGTAACAATAAATTGATGTTTTCAATAAATATGGAACAGTTACTGATATTTATAGAATATGCTGTATTAATAAAATTGTCATATACTCAATTTTCCAATAATAAAAAAGATCGAAAAGATCGACTTTGCCCATCACAAATATATTTATATATATTTATCTTCTTCTGCTATCCCTTGTTGACCCTTAGGGAGTCGGGTTACTATTTTATGAATTAAAAAAAAAACGTATCTAAACTAAGTACTTTAATTAAATTCTATTTTCCGTCATATCATATAGATGTAATGGGAGAAGCGATTATCGAGATTATTCCGTACGTTAAATGATAGGTTTATCGTGTACGTTATTAATTAAATTCACATTTTATGTATACATATATTTATTGAAAACAAAAGTTGCTTAGATAAAAAATAACGTACAGGTTAAACTTTACATTTCTGTTGCAGAATAGCTCCGAATATTTGTTGCCGTGGACGTAATTCTCGTAGTTCCAGTAAGCAGCAGACATGCCTTTTCTTGAACTTTTTCAAGTTTTGCATTCAGAGAGACTTTTATTTCATTGAACATAACCCTATAATAATAAATGTTCACTTTAGCGCACTTTGAAATTATTTTTTTATCTTAGAGTGTCACTAGGTGCCTGAAGAACTGTAGTAGCTAATAAAAAAAGTTTATTTTTCATTATTAATATTTTTTTTTTAATATTTTTTGTCATTCACAGATTTCCAAAAAAAAAAAATTCGAATAAACTTTAAAGTCAAAAATGGTTCACTTTGGCGCACTATGAAATTTATTTTTTTATCTTAGAGTGTCACTAGGTGCCTGGAGAACTGTAGTAGATAATAAAAAAGTTAATTTTTTATTATTAATATTTTTTATTACTTTTTGTTATTCACAGATTTCAAAATAAATTCGAACAAACTTTAAAGTCAAAAATGACTCAATTTGGCGCACTTTGAAATTTATTTTTTATCTTAGAGTGTAACTAGGTGCCTGAAGAACTGTAGTAGCTAATAAAAAAGTTTATTTTTCATTATTAATATTTTTTTATTATTTTTTGTCATTCATAGATTTCCAAATAAATTCGAACAAACTTTAAAGTCAAAAAATGGCTCACTTTGGCGCACTTTGAAATTTATTTTTTTATCTTAGAGTGTAACTAGGTGCCTGAAGAATTGTAGTAGCTAATAAGAAAAGTATATTTTTTATTATTAATATTTTTTATTATTTTTTGTCATTCACAGATTTCCAAATAAGTTCGAACAAACTTTAAAGTCAAAAATGGCTCACTTTGGCGCACTTTGAAATTTATTTTTTTATCTTAGAGTGTCACTAGGTGCCTGAAGAACTATAGTAGCTAATAAAAAAAGTTAATTTTTTATTATTAATATTTTTTTATTATTTTTTGTCATTCACAGATTTCCAAATAAATTCGAACAAACTTTAAAGTCAAAAATGACTCAATTTGGCGCACTTTGAAATTTATTTTTTTATCTTAGTGTGTCACTAGGTGCCTGAAGAACTGTAGTGGCTAATAAAAAAAGTTTATTTTTCATTATTAATATTTTTTTATTATTGTTTGTCATTCACAGATTTCCAAATAAATTCGAATAAACTTTAAAGTCAAAAATGGTTCACTTTGGCGCACTTTGAAATTTATTTTTTTATCTTAGAGTGTCACTAGGTGCCTGAAGAACTGCAGTAGCTAATAAAAAAGTTTATTTTTTATTATTAATATTTTATTTTTATTTTTATTTTTTGTCATTCACAGATTTCCAAATAAATTCGAATAAACTTTAAAGTCAAAAATGGTTCACTTTGGCGCACTTTGAAATTTATTTTTTTTATCTTAGAGTGTCACTAGGTGCCTGAAGAACTATAGTAGCTAATAAAAAACTTTATTTTTTATTATTAATATTTTTGTATTATTTTTTGTTATTCACAGATTTCCAAATAAATTCGAACAAACTTTGAAGTAAAAAATGGCTCAATTTGGCGCACTTTAAATTTTATTTTTTATCTTAGAGTATTACTAGATACCTAAAGAAATATAGTAACCAGTAAAAAAGTTTATTTTTTTATTATTACTATTTAAAAAAGTCATTTATTGAATTCATTGGATAGTTCCTAGAATACCTAGCGACGTTCTAAGACAAAGGAGTCGAATTTAAAGTTCTGGACTTTGAAGTTTGTTTGATTTTATGTTGAATGACAAAAAAATTAAAAAAAGAATAGTAATGGTAAAAAAATAAACTTTATTATTGGTTACTATAGTTCTTAAAACACATAAAAACACTCTAAGATGAAACAAAAACTAATTTAAAGTGAATCATTCTTGTCTTGTTTTTGTTCGATTTTATATTGAAGTTCGTGGATGGCGGAAGGAAAATGTAAAAATTAAATATTGTATTATTAATAAAAATGAAAGCTCCTAAGATCTCACGTAACTCTCCTGACAACAGGGAGAGGCTAATTATATATCGAGATGAATTAAGACAAAAACCAAAAGAAAAAACAAAACAAGCTATTTTACTCACGAGAAACACAATCAATGGTACCAACACCAGCAAATAACGCTGAATTTCTAAAGGTCTTTATGGTCAGAATCAATTGAAGCAAATACCGACGCCCCATGAATTGATAGAATTATTGCTGATACAGAAGATCTAATTGATATGTTAAATGTTTCAACTACAGTGGAAGATGTTGAGAAATCCTTGAAAAGGACGATTAAATGGGAGACTCCAGGACTTGACGCTGTGCAAAAATTTGGCTAAAACAGTTCGATGCATGTCACGCTCTCATGGCTCGCAGCTTCTGTAAAATCATTGAAAACCAAGATCATTTGCCAGAATTTTGCACTAGTAGAACAGCTTACCTGATTCTTGAAAAATGAGATCCAAAAACCCTTCATACTGTCGAACTATAACTTGCCCCTGAATGTTCCATAAAAGATTTACTTGCGGCTCTCATCAATCATAAAATCTATGCACATTGTGAGACCAACAACTTTTTTTTCTTCCGAACAAAGAGGCTGCATCAGAAAAACTTTAGGCTGCAAAGAATAACTCGCAATTATTAAAAACTCATATCTACAAAAGCGAAACGTACACGTATGCTACATTAACTACTCCAAGGTCTCATAACTGGCTAATCAAAATATTGGAAATGTACAAAACATGTTAAAAAATTCGCTTACGCCTGATTAATTTCACGACTAAATGGAAAACGTCTTTGGATTTTAACCAATATTTATTTATTTAGTCTTTCGAGTACCTTAGCTGCGGGTATTCCACGCGCAATCACTTTCCATTGTATGCGATAATTTGCCGGCGTTCATCCATGATTGCCCCCACATGTGTTGCTCTGGAGGAACGAATTTTGACTGAACCAATATGAGAGAAGTTAACTTAAACAGAGTAGTATGCCAAGGGTACCCTTAGCCCAATGTACTTTTGTTTGACCCCTCTCACAATTATTAAACGATACAAAAATTAAAAAGCCAATTTTTCATCACATGGTTTGAGTACGTGATGAAATAAAATATAACCACCCATTTTATATCGAAGACCTAAAGCTGTATGCTGTATATCTAAGACTCGATTCGGTTCCTTAATTCATACTTCTAAGGTATTCAGTGAAGACATAGATAAGAGCTTTGGGCTGGATAAACGTGCCACAGTTTCCGTTTTGAAGGGTGCGCTTGATCACACAGACAGACCGCTTATGATTGATTCTCCCTCCCGGGATCCATATAAGTACAACAAAATAAGGGTATTAACCATACAGCGATGAAAGTGGAGTTGATAAGTAAATATAAACTCATATTAACGAAACTATGTAAATCAAAACTAAACTGAATAAATATGTTCAAAGCCATTAACACCTAAACAATTTCAATATTGACTTACTCTTTTGGAATTACATTACAGCAACACCGACCTCAAAGAATTAGTTAGATTAACCAGGAAAGTACCAACTAAATTTAATCTACCCCAGCTTAGATCAGCTGTGCTTCATTCTGAAGGAAGTCGGAGCCTAATTGATTCTCATTTCACTTTGCAAACGACAGGAAATAAAGATGTGTGAATATTTCCTGAATCATCCTCACCCAAAAAATGCAAGCCATGTGAGCAATGACCGCTCATACATTCCCTTTGATCTATGTATTCCTGAAGTAGAGAAGCAACTCCAATTAATACCAGCTAGAATATCCGTATGGAAAAGTAAGACGCTATATAGCAAACACCATAAGAACTTGCTTCCGAATCGACAGACAAGCAACGATCGACCGCATTTTTGCGCAGAGGACAGTTGTACCCTAACAATTGAGGGCTTAATTTTGTCCATCCAAGATGAAGTAATTAAAATAAAGAATTATGAAAAACACATACTTGAAGTAAATATTGAAGATAAATGTAGAAAAATGTGCGTCCCTAGCAAACTCTGAATATCTTGACATAACCAGGTTGCTAATATATATTCTCATTTCGTTTGTTGTTCCAAACAGCTTGATTGTTTCCACTTTTGTCTCTTTTTACCTGAACCACTTCGGACTTCCCTTGGTTGCTAAAATAATAAATAACACATAGTCAGCTAGTTCTGATGTAAAAATGAGTCACCAACTCAGAATCATATTATAAGTGCACTCCGACAGCAGTTTTTGAATCGAATGGAACTCTTCTCTACTGGGACCTCCCTGTTATTTCAGACGAAACAGTAGATTTCAATCAAATAACAGAAAATATAAATAAAACGGCGCAAATAATTGATGTTGACATAAAAAAACGAACAGGAAAAACTAAGTAAATACCAAAATTTAGCAGTCGAGGTACAGCTTCAGCATATACAAATAATTCCCGTTATTATCTCTGCGAAAGGAGTTATCGCCAAACATTTGGAAAACAATATAGCTACAATTGGACTACCTAATGGTCTAATATCTCTAATGCAGAAGGTATTATCGTTTCCTGCTACATCGTTAGGAATTTCTTATCTTTGTAACTTTTCTTAACGCCCAGATGGAGTGAATTCTCTCTTAGCTGCAAAGCTATCGGGTTATTTTAAGAAACAGCCGAGTACAAAAATGAAAACAATTACAATAATATTCAATAGTATATTTCATTAGGAGTCCAGAAAAAAGGATTTTTCCGTGCGCGCTGACCGTTTATTTGCCCAAGAAGTAGTTATTTTAATCTAAATTACTTACGTAACGTAAATCAAAAGTCACAGAGCTAAATTTGGAAATAATTTATTAATCATTTTCACCCTGTATATACCTATCTGCCAGGATTTTTATAAATCAACAATAAATATGTTTATACCATGCCTGAAATAACATAATGCTCAAATTATTAATATTAGAGATGAAGAGAAATGTATTTAATATAAAGGGAAATTTAATTGAAAACTCGTGCATTATTGTGAATGACATTATAATATAAATTAAAAAAATAAATAATAATAAATAAAAAATCAATTTATATTTTTTAACACAAATTCATTCACCAATCAATTTATTCCTTAAATCAACACACGCTGATTTATAACGCACCTGCTCGTTTATTTAATTTTTTTTCTTCAACGCGCTTGAAAATTTTCAATTAATCAATATTAAAGATTCATGCCTTTTACGAGCCCACTCGAACGCTCGCGCGTACTAAATTTTAATATACAAATAAATTCGCGACGTGTCTAACTGTAAAGTCGAATATTGATAATTTGAATGTTATTTTATTACAGGCGAACAGTAAACATTTCAAAAACGGGAAAACGAGATTCTAAAGATGATTATTGTCGTCGCGAAAAAAAAAATGGAGATTTTTTCCTAAATTCTCGTTCGTCATAAAAGTGATTTATGTAGAATTGGATTGTGGAATTTTAATATTTTTTGAAATTAATATTTTTTTTAATTTATATATATATATATATATATATATATATATATATATATATATATAATATATATAATATATATATATATATATATATATAATCGATGTCCCCTTTTACCAATTGGTGTCGGGGTTTTTTTTTTTTAATTTATTTTTTTAAGTGTTATATTTCTAAGTAATGTATCCCAGAATAACTCTGTTTAAATTAAAATTTGAGAAGTATAGTTTAAGTCGAAATAAAAAATCCGGAAAAAATGGTAGCATTTAAAGTAGATATAATTGAATTAAATAACAAGAATTTGAAAATAATTAATCTACTGTCGCTACTGCGACATTTTGACTCATCATATAATTACATAAACATCGATCATTAAAAATCGATCTTTTCGTCTCGATATTTAAAGATAGACCAATTCCACTCGATCTTTAAGGATCGACCATTTCCATTCGATCTTTAAGGATTGTCCAATTTGATCCGAACTTTCGATCATTAAAAATCAAGCTTTTCGATCCAACCCGAAAAAGAGAAAATAATTTATTAATTAAATATTTTCAAATTCTTTTATTTAGTTTATTTAAATAACTGTGATCAAGTGAATGAATACTC
Source organism: Philonthus spinipes (assembly GCA_963082785.1). Classification (NCBI taxonomy): domain Eukaryota; kingdom Metazoa; phylum Arthropoda; class Insecta; order Coleoptera; family Staphylinidae; genus Philonthus; species Philonthus spinipes. The sequence goes on along the minus strand of OY720308.1, from coordinate 14,878,927 downwards.
TTTTCAATGATTACTGAGTGGTTCAATTTTATCACTGATTGATGGATCTTTCAAGTGGACAATCAGAAATTGATTCATCTTAAAAAATATCGATTTTGCCCATCTCTAAATAGTATCATGATTTGATGATTATATCGTAATTAATATGTTTTTTTTATGACAAATAAAAAATAATTTTCAATTAAATATTCATGACTAGGCAAAGAAAAAAAAAGAGTACATCATCCAAAAAAATCCAGCAATTAACGTTACTCATTCAGCATGAATGGCCGTATAATTGTGGCCGCGGATAAAGAAAATGACAAGAATTGTGTAGGCACGTCCGAATTACCATACAGTCAACCCGAAATCGACGACGAGAAACAGAACGATCCGTTAGTCATGTTCCCTGGCGACTCCGCGAATCGTCCCGCGCCGTCATAATGGCTAATTCACGGGCGTTAATAAATATCCATAATCCATTCTGGTTTCGGAATCAAGTTTAAGGTCAAGAAGGAATGGAAATGTCCGGACGGCAGCGCGCTTAATTTATGTGCCGAATGTAAAATTTATACGCCAAAACATTTCGCCCGGTGCGGGGTCAATGCTTTTCACGAAATTCCAGACTCGTTAAAAGTCGATTTTTTTTGTATTTCGGGCGTTGTTTGATAACGCTGCTCGATTATACCTGATTGGGTTTAATTATGCAATTAACGAATCAATCGATTTGTGAAAATGAATTAATTTAAATAAAATAAAAATTGTAATAAATTATATAATTGTAATAAAAACAAAGACTTTTCAAATCAGTGGATGACTAATATTTTTGTAAAAAAAATAATAAAAAGTAGCAACCTTCCGGAAATAGTCTTAATTTGTTGCTAATGCATCTAGTAACAATACAAAAATTAAAAATAAAATTTTTCTTGAGAAAAAGTTTGTCAAATTTCACTTTGAAATTCACCACTCCTTATGTTCAAATCAGTGAATGACTAATTTTTTTGTAAAAAAATAATAAAAAATAGCAACCCTCTGGAAATAGTCTTAATTTGTTGCTAATGCATTTAGTAATAATACAAAAATTAAAAATCAAATTTGTCTCGCGAAAAAGTTTGTCAAATTTCACTTTGAATTTCACCACTCCTTATGTTCAAATAAGTGGATGACTAATATTTTTGTAAAAAAATAGTAAAAAGTAGCAACCCTCTGGAAATAGTCTTAATTTGTTGCTAATGCATCTAGTAACAATATAAAAATTAAAAATCAAATTTGTTTTGCGAAAAAGTTTGTCAAATTTCACTTTGATATTCACCACTCCTTATGTTCAAATCAGTGGATGACTAATATTTTTGTAAAAAAAGTAATAAGAAATAGCAACCCTCTGGAAATAGTCTTAATTTGTTGCTAATGCATCTAGTAACAATATAAAAATTAAAAATCAAATTTGTCTCATGAGAAAGTTTGTCATATTTCACTTTGATGTTCACCACTCCTTATGTTCAAATCAGTGGATGACTAATATTTTTGTAAAAAGATAATAAAAAAATAGCAACCCTCTGGAAATAGTCTTAATTTGTTGCCAATACATCTAGTAACAATATAAAAATTAAAAATCAAATTTTTCTCGTGAAAAAGTTTGTCAAATTTCACTTTGAAGTTCATCACTCCTTATGTTCAAATCAGTGGATGATTAATATTTTTGTAAAAAAATAATAAAAAAATAGCAACCCCCAGGAAATAGTATTAATTTGTTGCTAATGCATCTAGTATTAATATAAAAATTAAAAATCAAATTTGTCTCGTGAAAAAGTTTGTCAAATTTCACTTTGAATTTCACCACTCCTTATGTTCAAATCAGTGGATGACTAATATTTTTGTAAAAAAAAAATAAAAAATAGCAACCCTCTGAAAATAGTTTTAATTTGTTGCTAATGCATCTAGTAACTATATAAAAATTAAAAATCAAATTTGTCTTGAGAAAAAGTTTGTCAAATTTCACTTTGAATTTCACCATTCCTTATGTTCAAATCAGTGGATGACTAATATTTTTGTAAAAAGATAATAAAAAAATAGCAACCCTCTGGAAATAGTTTTAATTTGTTGCTAATGCATCTAGTAACAATATAAAAATTAAAAATCAAATTTGTCTCGCGAAAAAGTTTGTCAAATTTCACTTTGAAATTCACCACTCCTTATGTTCAAATCAGTGGATAACTAATATTTTTGTAAAAAATAATAAAAAATAGCAACTCTCTGGAAATAGTCTTAATTTGTTGCTAATGCATCCAGTAACAATATAAAAATTAAAAATCAAATTTGTCTCGTGAAAAAGTTTGTCAAATTTCACTTTGAATTTCACCGCTCCTTTTGTTCAAATCAGTGAATGACTAATATTTTTGTAAAAAAATAATAAAAAAACAGCAACCCTCTGGAAATAGTCTTAATATGTTGCTAATGCATCTAGTAACAATATAAAAATTAAAAATCAAATTTGTCTCGCGAAAAAGTTTGTCAAATTTCACTTTGAAGTTCACCACTCCTTATGTTCAAATCAGTGGATGACTAATATTTTTGTAAAAAAATAATAAAAAATAGCAACCCTCTGGAAATAGTCTTAATTTGTTGCTAATGCATCTAGTAACAATATAAAAATTAAAAATAAAATTTGTATCGTGAAAAAGTTTGTCAAATTTCACTTTGAAGTTCACCACTCCTTATGTTCAAATCAGTGGATGACTAATATTTTTGTAAAAAAAAAAATAATAAAAATAGCAACCCTCTGGAAATAGTCTTAATTTGTTGCTAATGTATCTAGTAACAATATAAAAATCAAATTTGTCTCGCGAAAAAGTTTGTCAAATTTCACTTTGAAGTTCACCGCTCCTTATGTTCAAATCAGTGGATGATTAATATTTTTGTAAAAAAAGTAATAAAAAATAGCAACCCTCTGGAAATAGTCGTAATTTGTTGCTAATGCATCTAGTAACAATATAAAAATTAAAAATCAAATTTGTTTCGCGAAAAAGTTTGTCAAATTTCACTTTGAATTTCACCACTCCTAATGTTCAAATCAGTGGATGACTAATATTTTTGTAAAAAAAAACATAATAAAAAATAGTAACCCTCTGGAAATATAAATATAAAAATGAGAATAAAGATTATTATATATTTTTTTATCGATGTGATTCCAGCCACGGTTTTTTATGCCCGGCGCAGCCACCATAGTGTAGACGCGAAATGTATTACATTTTTTTTTTTCAAAATGGCCTCATAATAGCATTCGGCAAAAAATCAAATTTCCCATTTCTTAATTGCCATAAGAAATTCATTGACATTCAAAATGGAAATTAACAAATTTCGTCACGAAATTGATTTATTATTTTAATGTTGTTACTAGAGTAATTAGAAACAAATTAAGATAATTTCCAGAAGGTTGCCATTTTTTGTTACAAAAATATTACTGTCTTGAACATGACTAAATACATTAGCAACAATTGTAATGCAACGTTATTTTTTCTTCAGTTTTAATGTATTTAAAATATACCATAAAATAGGGGGAAATAATATAATCTTGTTTTATGTATAATAAAAAAATCATATAATGTAAATAATTCTGTGACTTGTCTGGAATAAAGATATATTATTATTATTGTTGTCGCATATAAATTTAATAAAATCACTGCAAATTCAACGGCGTTCGAAGGCGTGTAAAAACAACATTAACATCACCAACAAGTGTTAACATTATTTATCGCTATATGCAGCTGAGGCGCGCGGATGTATTGAATGTAATAGACGTAATTTGACGGTATAAAACGTAAGTGGATATTAATTGAATGTGTAGTGGACGGGTGCCATCAGTTGGGCGATTACGTTTTAGTTTGTTTATTTATGCCACTCTTCAAGTGGCATTACAATAAACAGGTAGGGCCTTATTAATGGCAACCGCCAACCGGTCAAGACAAGAGGTGTTTGACTTCTTGCAGTGTCCTTGAGGTTATCTCTGCCGTTGTTGTTTTTTTTTTCGCCTTGTTCTTCGCCAATTATGTTTTTTGATTCGTGAGTTGTTGCTGAAGAGAAAAGTGTCCAATTTTTAATTTCATTAGCTTTAAATAATGAATGATTTAGATAAATTTTAAATATCAATCGAAAAAAAAACAATAATTAACTGTTTTTTTTTTGTTTCGTGAGTTGTTTCCGAAGAGAAAAGTTTGTAAAATTTACATTTTAAGTTGATTAGTCCCGATACTCGAAACGGTATATATATATATATATATATTATTTAAAACTAATCAAGCTATATATATATATATATATATGATTAGTTTTAAGTAATAATTTATTTAAATAACTCGACATCCAGAAATCAACCGAAGAAAATATTTTTTTTTACAATATTTCATTTTCCGAAGTGATAATTTATATAAATCAAATTACTGTTTGTCAGTGACTGACAACTGAAGTATTCCAATGGGGCCACGTCAGTCACCGATGACGTGGCCCCATAGTGTTTACCTACTGTTGTGTTAAGTTATAAGTATTGATAGGTTTGCAATTTATAGTTCAATGGACCTAAATCTACTTTTCGTCTTAAAAAAACTTAAAAAAATAAACTGCTACCAAAATTTTTTTTGTAAAAAGTAAATTTACAAAAAAAATGTAAATTAGTTAAAAAAATGTTGGTAGCAGTTTATTTTTTTAAGACAGCCATTGTGTTAATTAAAATAAACAAGAAGAGATTATTAAAAAATCAACTAATAAAACAATTAAACATAGATTAGATTGAAAAACTTTAAATTCTCGACTAATTTCGGGTTATTAGTCCACTTTCAATTAATTAATTGTTACACAGGGTAAGTCATCGAAATGACTGTCTTCGATACCTCCCTTGATATAAAACAAATCAATTTTTATTATAGTATTTATAACAATCATTATATGTTTATATAATTCATTAAAAAATCTGTAAGGTGCTCGGGGGTAACTGGGGTATAGTTTTACAACGTGACAGTACAATATCATGTTTAAATAGTTTTTTTTTTTTTTTGGAAAGATAACACCAGTGGACGGCTGAGAAAAAAACACGTAAAGATTTATCAGCAAACGGACTAGTACATCATGTGGCTTGAATGCAATTTTTACAAGTTTGTAATTTTTTTTTATTATTATTACGTTTCAGTTGGCCCCAGTTACACTAAAGCTTAGGGGTAACTGGATCACCCCATACCATATCTCTATATTAGTACATTCGATTGATCAGAAAAAAATATTGGTTTAGCCAACTGTTTGATAAATTTACATGTTAAGGCCGTTGTGGTAGAACGGTTACTGAGACTTCACAGAAAATAGGCAATAAAAACGTCCAATTAGCGAAAGAAAGTGAACTTATATTTAAATATAATACAAGTTACAAAAGGGTTTTGTATCAAATGAAAGTTTTTATGAAATAGGTAATTTAAGTCGACTCACATGAACAGTTCAGTACCATGTATTTACAACTTTCTCTAACAATAATTCAAATAAATCAACTTAATGTAGGTTAGTAAGGTCACTCAAGTCTTCTGTAAACCCAACCATGTTACTATAACGAGCAGAACTTGCAGTTATTGGCTGGGGCAGGTTTCGTACAATGTCAGTTTCCCGGATATAAGACTCTTCCTCTGTCTCTTTAAACTTCATAGTTTCATTATGTCTTTTGAAAAAAGAAACTATGTAGCCTCCTTTTTCTTTTTCCATAACTTTGGCTACATACAATCTAAAACAATTTATTGTTTTTCCAAAAACTTTAGCGATACAAAAGTCGCCAGGTTTTAGAGTAGGTTCATCTTCATCCTCATACTCAGAGAAGCTTTCGTGGTACTCTTTGTCACTGTCTTGCACAGAAAATGTGTCGCTATTTTTATCTGAAGAAGATTCATCAACAACTCTTGAGGCTTTTGGATTTGCTTTAACTTTTTTTCTTGTTTTTGTCTTGCAATTTGCTCTATTTTTTTGCATTTCGCTTCTTTTTCAAGCAACGCTTTTTGTTTCTCCTCCTCTTTTTTACAAATGTCCAGTAAAAATTCTTCAAAAGTCTGTCGCTTTGATGTTGATGGCTGTTCAAGCTCAGGTGTTGGGAGTTGTTCTACTCCATGGACTTCCATCAGGTGCTCAGTGTTTTCTGCTAATGGCTGTTCATGTTCAGCTGTCAAAGACAGCTTAGGCTCCTCTGTCAGTGGCACCTCGGGATTAGCTGTAGACGGCAGCTCGATTATCAGTGGTTGCTTGTGCTCTTCTGTTGACGTTACAGCCTCTATATTTCTCTCTACAGACTTTAGGGCAAGTTCTTTCTTATATTTTTGAAGATCTATTAGACTAAAGACCGACTCAGAAATAGCTTTTTTGTTGGGTACTTGAATTTCTGGTTCAGGATCATATATGCCTGTAGTCCTAAATCCATTAATAATGCTCATAGGAGACACCTCTTGAGCAACTTTTGTTAAAAGAGATATAAAGTCTTGTTTAGGGATCTTCTTACGTGGATTCTGCCTTTGCCACTTACACAGCTCTTTGTCCCAAATGAGGTTAGGCCTGTTGTTCAAGGAATAAGGGAAGTAGAAGTAGGTATGCCAACCTGATAAACTTAATATTCCCATAAATAAGCCCAGTTACCCCCTGGTCCCAGTTACCCCCGAGCATCTTATTATTTAAAAAAAACATTTTTTAGGAGAATCATATTAGAAGTAGACATGTTTCGGACTATTTGATCTCAACAGTAAGGTCTAATATCAATATTTATTATAGAAATCATTATATATTTATATATGAATTTATTACAACAATATGTACGATTGTGTTAGTGGTCTGTCATGGGCTATCGACCATAGGTCTTTCTGCCATATAATTCATTAAAAATTCTGTTGTTTTTACAAATTAATATATATTTTTTTAGAGAATCATATTAAGGTCTGTAATATATATATGTATATATATATATATATATATTTCGTTATAGAATTTATAGCAATTTATAATCCATTAAAAAATTTATAAAAAAAACGTTTTTTTATAGAATCATATTAGAAGTAGACACGCTTTCGTCTGCTTGGTCTCAACAGGGTGGTCTTTAATAATGTTCTATTACAGAATTTATAGCAATCATTATATTCACATTTAATGAAACGTTCAGCCACCATTCATCTAGCGTATGGATAACTAGTGATGGCCATTTCGGTTTGACGATGCCACTTGAAATTAGACAAAAGGTGGCGCTTGCGTCGTCTTTAATTTATTATAATCATTATATGTTTATGTATGTACAAATTTCGCAATAAAGATATTGTACTCGCTCTTTCTCTTTCTCTCTGACTATAATTTTGTACTGTTACTATTTTGAAGAAGAAAAAATCTATATTTGGAAATATTTCTTTTTTTATTAAGAATTAATAAAAAATAAAACAAATATTTCCAAATTCTGATTTTTTTTTCTTCAAAACAATTGATTGGTTTATTATATAAATTAATTTAAAATTATTGGCCACTGATTATTATTATTTTAATAATAATGACAATATTTTCTGTGCCGTTACAGCAGAATAATCTCCAAGGTCTCTTTTAGTAGATAAATCCTTAACCTAAACCCATTGATCGAAATAAATCTATTTTTACAATCTCCGAAAATATAGTGGAAGATTTAATTATTTCGTTTCGCGTGTTTCGTGTGCCCGTGAATAAATTTCGATCTAGCCTCGTAAAATTTCGGCTAAAGACACGAGCGAATAATTTCGTATACGATCTGGTTATGTTAATTGGCCGTGTTAAGGACCTTTGGGGAATCGCAGTTTCTGCAGCGGGCCCAAGCGGAATATTTTCGGATTAAGAAGCGGCTCGCGAATAATTTAAATATATTTTTTTTTATTAATGAAATTTGAAGATTGTTATTGAGATTGCTTTTAGTTTTGATTTTGCAGCTATTTAAGGTGTTGAAATTTAGCTCGTTTTATAATCGTGTAGTAATCTACCTTAAATATATTATTTTATGGATAAAAACCTTTGATGGATAACCTAAATTGTGAATATTTACATATTAATTGTATAATACATAATTGATGAAGCACTAGAGCTTAAAAAATACTATACATAACATATATATTACGTTAATAGTTTATTTTATAATATTAAGATTAATAATTAATATGTAAATATATTTCTGTGGGCAGAAAGACTTAACTCTTGTCGACAACCCAGACACACAGATAATACAAAAGAATATAACATAAATAATTACAATACATGTAGGTGTTTGTCTGGACTGTCGACTATAGTTAAGACTTTCTACCTTATTAATTATTATATTATTAAACCTTTTGAGAATTTTATATCTAACACTTTTTCTTACAAATTCCTGCTTCTGATTTAATTTAAGAAAAAAAAACTGAAAAAAATTATTAAAAACGACTCTTCATTAACTTTTAAAATCCATTACAAAATTAATAATTTATATCTGCTCTATTAATTATTATATTATTATTCAAACTTTTGAGAATAACGCGGTTAATATAAATATATTCCTAATATTTATTGTTGTAGTATATGTTTTGTAAAAAAGTGATTCCGTAGATAAATGTATTATTATTTAAATGTACGCATTTTATAACCATTTTTGTGCGCGTTCAAACGTTCGGAACGTCGCGTCGTCTCGAAAAGATTAATCGTGGCATTTACTATTAATATATTTATTTAATATAATTCTAATTTTATATATTATTGTACATACATATACACATTTGAATAAAGATCTAACCATCTATATATATATGTACAATAATATATAAAATTAGAATTATATTCTGTAAATGAATCAGCTATCGACCGGAGGTCTTCCAGCCTGGCATTTAATATTTAACATAAAATAATGGTAACGTCAAAACAAATTGTTTAAAACGCACACTGCCTAAAACGAAACCTAAATATCCCTCAAAAATTTTTGCCATCCTGAATCTATTAATACATTCATCTCATCTTTCATCGAGGACTAAAAGACGGTGTGTCGTCCGTCAGTGACTTTTGGCTTAAGAGTCCTGTGAAGTAATTATATTTAGCATTTTAACGCTAACGTAAAAACCACTCAATACCTATACGTGAAATTTGGAATACATCTCTAAAATAAGCTTCCAAATGTGTAATGCATTCATTTTTAGTTATAAATTGTTTTATAAACAACTTTATATGAACAAAATAGTGTATATTAATGAGAACTCAGAAACCACGCAATAACAACTTAACAATTTAAATAAACAAATTTGAAGGCTGAAAGACCACTGGTCGATAGCCAGTTTCAGAGTTGGAAATATATTGTGAACGTTAGTGTATTGTAAGATATTGTATTGTAATTGTATATTACAATCTCAGAAATTACTTTGATTTTAAATTTTGTTGTTCTTGTATATACATTGTATTGTATTGTTTTTATAAAAAAGTGATTCCGTAATAAAATTATTATTATTATTAAATAAAGATGTTTATGTATGTATGTAAACAAAATTGAATAATAATAATTGTCGATACCCATTTTATAAATAATAAAATAAATTTTATTGTATCTAACCATACATAAATACCTCAATAAAGATGATTGTATATATAAAAAACTAAAATTAGAAGAATAGTGAAGAGTACAATTTTTTTATTGAAGTGAATTAATTATTTTAATTAGACGTGCGGAATTTTCGAGTATTATTGATAGCCCGAGTGAGGAATTCAAATCAAACATTTTTTTTTCTGCTACCGGCTAATTACACGATTCGGTAAAGCCAGTCGATAAACCTGACAGGTTATAATTAACTCGGAGTTATTAACATTTCGAGTGTGGAATAAACACAGCGCTGATTAGATTGAAGAGCAGCTAAATGCGTTATTAATAATTTACAATAATTATCGGTAAAATGCTTACTAATTACTTCAATGATAATTTTTCAGAAAGAATTGCAAATATATTTAGAAAAAATAATTACAAAATAGGATTTAGAAGCAAAAATAAATTAGGTAATATACAACAGAAAAGATAAAACAGAAAAATTTAACAAATCTGGTATTTATAAACTTATATGTTCTGATTGTAATAGTGTGTATATTGGAAAAACTAGCCGAAATTTTAATATAAGATATAATGAACACTTTAGAGCATTTAGATTAAATAAAGATTGTAGTACTTTTTCAAATCATATACTTACAAATAGTCACACTTTTCCAAATTAAAATAATACAAAAATCTTACATCATTGTTAAAAAGGTCAAAAATTAGATATATTGGAAGCAATCGAAATTTATTTACACAACAAAGACACTAATTCATCACTTCTAAATTAACAAGTAGATCTATTATATTCTTCACTTTATGATTATTATAAATACCACTTTTCACTTTATTCTATTATTAAACCATATATTTCTATTAATTTCCATTTCATTTTAGCAATCCAACTTATTTATAAATAACTAATTTTGTTTTATTTTAGCAAAATAATTCCATAATGATCCTGGGAATGTTTTTTAGTGGGTTTTTTCAATCTTGTGAGCAAATTCTGAGACCGAAATTCTTTTGCCTGCCCCACAAATAAATTAAAATAAAAATTGAAAATCAATATATCTATTCATAGAAATTTTAATAAAACAAATTTTTAATTCTCTTGAAAATGCGCTAATAACCCGAAATAAGTCGAGAATTTAAAGTTATTCAATCTAATTTGTATTTTATTGGTTGATTTTTAATAATTTATTTATACATTATTTCATACAATATGATATATCAATGTCTAAATATTAAAACCATTAATTATAAAAAAAAACATTATAAAAATAATAAAAAAAACCTTTTACATTTTGTTTACAACTCGTTGTAGTTATTAATAAAATTAAAATTATTGAATCATTTTTGTTTCTTCAAAACGTTGTCTTTATACGCCTTTGTAAATTTATTTTTAACCAAACCTAAAATATTGTGTGGGCATTGATTTACAATTTTCATTATTTGGTACGTAAAAGAACGCAAGAATAAAGCTGTCTTATGTGCAGATGGTGATAGAGCGCCCTTAAATCTAATATTAATATTATGCACGTCCCCTCTGTATGAGATTTTATCGTGTAAATATTTTGGGCACTTATTTGTAACAATTTTATGAAATAATACCGCTTGGTGCAACTTTTTCGTCTCGTGCATGTCCAAACAAACTATTTTATTCCTTTTTGGTGATACGTGTTGTCTTCTTGGTATTCCACAGATAAATCTAATGCAGCTATTTTGAATTTTTTGTATTTTTCTCGATGTTACCGCATCCAAACAAGGCCTATATAAAGTATCACAATATGAAAAAATTGAGAGCACAAGAGAATTGCACAAAACTATTTTATATATTTTTTTTTTTTTTTTGACAAGACATTTCTGGAATTCTATAGTAATTTTAATTGATAAAAAGCTCTTTGGCAACATTTAGATATATACTTTTTAAAGTAATCCCGACACCAATTGGTAAAAGGGGACATCGATTATATATATATATATACTTTTTAAAGTGAACATCAGCATCTACGGTAATACCGAGAATTGTCACTTTATTTTCCATTTTTATGGAAACATTGTTTATAAAAAATTTCCCATTAACATTGCCGATTCTCAACTCTCTTGTTTTCTTTCTTCCAAATAAAATAGCACAAAAGATTTATTCGGATTTAAAAAAAAGGAATGGTTATAACAATTTTCGTATAACCCTTGCAGATCTCTATTTACACGTTCGCAAGCCAGCCCGGAGTCTTCTTTTTTAAAAGAAAAATATATCTGTGTATCATCAGCGTAATATTGTGCTGAACAGTGTTTTAGGATTTTAGGGAAAACTGATGTGTAAATTATTTATAGCAAGGGGCCCAAAATAGACCCCTGCGGTACACCACTGCAGACTGGTAATGGCAAGGATGTATCATTTTCAGTTACTACCATTTGATACCGATTTAACAAATAGTTTTTTTTAACAATAATATGACTGACGAACTTAATTATTAATTAATTAACATGTATTTACAATATTACAAGTTCTTCTTTTTTCGTTTAAATAACTATTAGTTTGCCAACGTAATTCAAAATAGCTAACATCAGATTATGATTTATTGTGTTAAAGGCATTTGAAAAATCAAGTAATACTAATATTGTTAACCTATCATTATCAATCTGTCTAATTATGTTATCGGCCACATTTAATAGAGCTATACAGGTGTTATGACCACTTCTAAAGCCCGATTGTGTTGAGGGTAATATATTATGTTTATAGATCGTTCTTTTAACGATTTTTTCAATAATTTTTGATAATACAGGAAAAACATTAACCGGCCTTAAGTCCTTTAACTCTTTGGGGTTGTTAACTTTTAGAAGTGGTTTAACATATACAATTTTCCATATTTCTGGAAAAACCGAATGTACAATGGTGGCCGACGAAATGTGAACGATGTTTATTAGCTATGTGAATATGATTTTTAGTCAGGAGCGTCGCGTTTGTGCGAAAACAAACATTTGAATGACAGATTTATAAAAGTCATTCAAAAATATGCCTAGACATCTATCTTTATACGAGAAGAGCAGGGGAATAGCTAAGCTAGAAGAAAACTGGTGTCTTAGCAGAGTAGCTGCTGATTGTACTATACATTAATAACATGTGTCATGTATGGTAATAGGTGTGGACAACGCAATCTAATGGATCATCAAATTTTTGTCCGTTAGAATTTTATAATTAAAACATTAAATAAATAAATAAATACATCTAACACTGAGAAATAGAGAGGCACATATAACGATGTTATAGGAGACTAAATAAATAAAAATTTAAATAACTGTGGTCAAGTGATTAAATACTCTTTTCTATTATTATTTAAATCATTTTTAATTATTGAATAAGGTGGAGGGGAAAGGGGGAAATAATAATAATAATAATAAAACTAGCACTAAATATACATTTAATTTATTTTCTTTTGTATAATTACAGTATTTTGTACATTCGTTAATGGTGATTAGCAAAAATATCATTATGCTTATAAGGGGAGTTTTTGTTTAGGTTCTTCCGTGACACTCACACAAACTTCACATTCACAACAAATTAACAAACAACAAAACAATTTAAATAATCATGTCACCGTAACTGAAAATAATTTATTAATTATTTTCAAATTCATTTTGTTTAAATAACTGTGACCAAGTGAATAAATCCTTTTTCTATTGACATTGTTAATTCTTTGATATCATATAATACATTTTGTAAACAAATATTTGTACGTTTTTTTTCTAATAAAATACAAAAAAGATCGAAGAACAAATACAAAACTAGTATAAAAGATGTTTTCTTTTAAAAAATAAATTATGTTTTATTTTATTTTTAAACACCAGTAAATTTAATTCGGAATAACGCCGAGGACATAATTAATTCATTTACTTCTAGGAGAAATTAATTTTATATTTTTTCACGTTCAAGTCTATTGCGATGGAGATACACGTTTCGATTCGAAATCAATTGCTTCAATTTATTATGTGAAATACAAGCTGTGTGTTTTAGATTAGAGCAAGATAGCACGAAAATAATCGTACCCTAAAATAATGTGTGTTTTAGGTTATGGTACGATTATTATTATCAAAACAAAGGTTGGAGGTACGATTATTTTCGTCTTATCTTGCTCTAACATAAAACACACAGCATGACGCCTCAGTTATTAATAAATTGTATTCAAAATTAATTACCATTATTTTTTTGTCCGTTAGAATTTTAAATATAAATCATAGAATAAATAAATACACCTCACACTGAGAAATAGATGAAAAGGATGATAGATGTTATATTTTTATTTTTTTTATAAGGCATTAAACACAATAAATTGATTTCAATAAAATTTGAAATTACAACTTTCAAAAGTGTGACATTTTAAGAATTTCATGGGTGTAATACAAGCTGTGTGTTTTAGGTTAGGTTATTGTCGTGTTATCCAAGCTTTTAATTTGTATATAACCAACAAATTAAACTTGTTGGTTATATCGTATGCAAGATGTGTGTTTTATTTTAGAGCAAGATAACACGAAAATAATCGTACCCTAACCTAATGTGTGTTTTGATAATAATAATCGTACCTTAACCTAAAACACACATTAGGTTAGGATGATTATTTTCGTTGTAATTGTAGATTACAAGATAACACTTGAATAATCTTGAAAAGTCAAAATTGAAAAATCACGATTGTTCAAGTGCAATTTTGAATAATCTAAGCTTATAATTTGTATATAACCAACAAATTAAAAGCTGGGATTACAAGATAACACTTGAATAATTTAATCCTGCCCGTAGGAAAACCTTGAAATGTCAAAATTGAAAAATCACGATTATTCAAGCGTAATTTTGAATAATATAAGCTTTGAATTTGTATATAACCAACAAATTAAAAGCTGGGATTACAAGATAACACTTGATTAATCTAATCTTGCCCGCACGGAAATCTTGAAATGTCAAAATTGAAAAATCACGATTATTCGAGTGTAATTTTGAATAATCTAAGCTTTGAATATGTATATAACCAACAAATTAAAAGCTTGGATTACAAGATAACACTTGAATAATCTTGCCCTAACCTAAAACTCATAGCTCGTATTTCACGCACCAAATTCTTGAACTGTCAAATTTGAAAGTGCACGCTAAACAAAACAGACTTTGTTTTGTATTGTCAGCGATCATATTGTGGTACAACTTAAATGCGCTTGAAAATAAAACATTTTTATTTTATTTAACAAACTGTGGTTGAACAAAATAAATTTCGTTTCCTGATTATAAACAAAAAAAGTTGGTCTTCCTTTGTTGAACGAAACCACCATTCTCGGTCGTTTATTATGCACCCAATTTTTTTTTTATTTATTTATTTCTACATTTACAAATTTATAAATTTACAATAGTAAATAAATATATTGTGTTGTAGGCAGTTCCTTCCTCCTATATTCGCATCAAGAAGAGTGGTCTGTGAGTTGGTCCGTCTTGGGTTATCGATATTGGAAGAAACCTGTTTTTTCGACGATGCCACTTATAAATTAGGTAAAAGATGGCGCTTTGTGTAATCTTTCCAATTATATGATTCATAAAGTGAAAAGTGTTATATTTACAATTATTCCAGGTCTTTTCTATTGATACTCTACCAGGTGTTGACGCGACCAGATATACAAGGTGTACAGAAAATGAGTGAAAAGCTTTAGGTAGCGTGACTCTTTGACTAATTTTTAGATAAAAATATTAACGAAAATAAGTCACACGGTCCTTCCTTAAGCCTCACGGGCCACTTAAAAGAACTATACATTTGGCAACGCTGGATCAAACAAGTGTGCATTTATCCTGTTTATAACTGCTACATCATCCGCTGGAGGTGTTGCATACACCTTTTCTTTTACAAACGAGCGTGCGTCGGTCGTTGCCAGATCTATTTTCATTAAAAGAATGCTTCTGATGAAGTTATAAAATTGTAAAAATATCCGATTTATTAATCATTTACATCAATGGAATTATACACGTGTCTAATTGATTGTTAATGCTATTGATTTTTTACAAAATATTTAAAAAACAATACTAATTTATATTCACATATTTAAAATTCCGAAAACCTCGTGAGCCTCAATGAAGAACCATACAACATTTTTTTATTTGGATTTTCTATTAAAAATTAATTAATGAATTGAGTTACCTGAAGGTTTTCACTCATTTTCTGTACACCTTGTATATTGGAATTTTATATCTAACACTTTTTTTTACAAATCAATGCTTCCGAGTTCATTTAAGAAAAAAAAAACAATTGAAAGAATTAAAATGTGTTCAGAATTTCAAAATCTACGAAAAACGGTTCTTCATTAACTTTTAAAATCGATTAAAAAAATATTTTGTTTCGAATAATAATTAAATTAATTCAGAGAAAACATTACCGATAAAATGGAATTGGAAATATGTACATATATATATATATATATTTATTTCTTTACGTTTGATGATCATTACAGTAACATAATAGTTAGGCCCTTTCAATTAACCACAGCCACAAAAAGAAATACGTCGAGGGCAATTATACAAAGTCTTTATAATTATTACACCAAGTTTTATTCTTAAACAAAAATAAACTAAAAAAATAATAGGTGATGTTTTGAGTATTAAGTTTTCTTCATTAAATTAAATTACTTTAATTTCCACAAGAATTAATTTCTGGAATGTATCCGTTGTTCTTCTTCGAGTTGTCGGGATCGTCACTCAAGCTGGAACTCCTCGGGTAGTGTCTGTTCTTCAACAACTCCCCGACGGCTTTGAAAGGGGAGAGCTTTAAGCTCTTCGCAGGGCTGTGAATGAAATCCCCCGTGACGGGGAACCCGCTTTTCTTTTCAGCGCTTACACTACGCAAAAACCTAGGCCGGCAGTCTTCGACCAGGAACACTCCTCGGGATAGCTGTGGGGATGATGTCGATATTGAAAGATTGTTGGTTTTCTGGATTTTAACTGCGGGGATTACGATTTCACGATCGGTGGTTATTTCGGTTATCGCCACGGTGTCGGCGATGAAAACATCGTCGTCGCCCTCCGCGTATATTCCGGAGTTCGAATGGCCGGCGCTCGAGCTCCGCCTCGGGGGGTTTTCATCGGAAATCTCGCTTATCCTCCAAATATCGCGATTAGCATCCAGAGCTGCTATGGCCACGGAATTCGGAACCAGCGAGGAGATTTTCGGGGGTGTGGGCAACGTTAAGGATCTAGCCTTCCCGAATTGCGACTCGCTTATCAAGCGGTTTTTCGATAACGACATCGTGCTACGCGCTTCTCTAATCCCCCGGAAATGCGAGAAATTATTATTATTAAAATTACTAATCCCAGCCGGTTGATTCCCGCCGCCTCCGCAGATGAATTGTTTCAGCGCTGCCCGGAAGTCCCGCAAGTGGTAAGCGTAGAGGAGAGGATTTCCAGCGGAGTTCAGGTGGGATAAAATGATGCAGAAGAGCATGAACGTCGAGTTGACTTTGCAGTCTTTGCAGAACGCCAGGACGCAGTTGATGGTGTAGAGGGGGATCCAGCAGATCATGAAGAAGAGGACTATGATGGAGAGGTTCTGCGTGGCCTTGACCTCCCGTTTCTGCGCCGCCCCCAGCATGCGTAACATGGTGCCACCTGTTGAGCGGCCGCCCGGACCGTTTCCGGGGTTGATCGTTACGATTTGCCTCAGCTAAAACAAAGAAATACAATCAATTCCAACATACAAAATATTTATTACATTTTTTTATATGTCTTTTCTTTCTTTAATCTTGATGCCTTCCTACCCTTTCAGGTGTAAGGCAATTCCAACATACAAAATATTTATTACATTTTTTTTATATGTCTTTTCTTTCTTTAATCTTGATGCCTTCCTACCCTTTTAGGTGTAAGGCTACATTGTACATGTATTTTTTTTTAATTATTTGTTTTGTGTATTTTATTATTTATTTTATTTTGTATATTTTGTCCAATATGTATTTTTTTCTGTATAATAAAAATATAATAATAATGTATCTTATCCAAAAAATATATATTATTATTAAAATTTCAAAAAAGAATGTATTAATTATATATATTCCTATAATTAATACATTCTTTTTTGAAATTTCAAATAAAAAAAATTATAAACAAAAAATTAGCCTTTTTAATCATTTAATTAGACATATTAAACAAATTTACTTTACAAATTTTAAATGGATGTACTTTTTATTCGTAAATGAGTTATTTCATTAAAAATACCGTTAAGAATAATGAAACCTATTAATCAACGCTTATGTAAATCGTGTATAACATTAATAAAAACTCTTGTTAACGGGTTAATCCTCCTTCAAACTATGATCAAAGTTTTTTTTTATACAAACAATAAAAGTGCGTATTGTTAAAAAATGTAAATTAATAATAAGCAAAGTTTTCAGATAATTGAGATATATACAAAAAAATAAATATACTACTTCACTCAAATAAATAACTAACCATCTTTTTTCAAATGTGTATATGTATGTACAGTAATATACAAAAATTAGAATTATATTCTGTAGATGATGAATCTTTCAGCCTCAAATAAATATATTCTTATTTTTTTATATAGTTTCTGAAATCCTGAAAAAAAAAATCATCCTGTTTATTGTTTGATAATAAAAATATACAAACTATAGTCCGGATTGTTGTTGGATAAAACTATATTTTATCTCTAATAAATTAATAGAAACTCTTCAAGATTCACGCTTTTTTGTACAAAAGTTATAAATGATCTGCTTTTTAAAAACGTTTAATTTTTTTTATCATTTCAATTTATTTAATTCGAATGGCTTTAATTTTTTTAAATGTTTTTTTTTTGATATTTTTTAGTGGATTTACGGTGATAGAAGTATAAACAATTAGTATTGTCTGACAGTTTAGAGTCTTATTAAGAGTTCCATTTTATTAAATCAGCCCTTAAGCGGTTTTTAGTATTTTTTTTTTTTTTAATTGGAGTAAAATCTGTCGATCTTGGCGAAAATAATCTAAATTCAGGATGCCGTGGAGGGGTTGTACGGTGCTGCAAGTACAAACAATTAATATTGTCTTATAGTTTCGAGTCTTATTAAGAGTTCCATCTTATTAAACCAGCCCTTAGACGGTTTTTAATATTTTTTGCATTTTTTTTTAATTGGAGTCCATCTGTCCATCTAGGCGAAAATAATCTAAATTCAGGATGCCGTGGAGGGGTTGTACGGTGCTGCAAGTACAAACAATTAATATTGCCTTATAGTTTCGAGTCTTATTAAGAGTTCCATCTTATTAAAATAGCCCTTAGGCGGTTTTTAATATTTTTTTCTATTTTTTTTAATTGGAGTCCAATCTGTCCCTCTAGGCGAAAATAATCTAAATTCAGGATGCCGTGTTGGGGTTGTACGGTGCTGCAAGTACAAACAATTAATATTGTCCTGTAGTTTCGAGTCTTATTAAGAGTTCCATCTTATTAAACCAGCCCTTAAGCGGTTTTTAATATTTTTTTCTTTTTTTTTTAATTGGAGTCCAATCTGTCGATCTAGGCGAAAATAATCGAAATTCAAGATGCTGAGGAGGGGTTGTACGGTGCTGCAAGTACAAACAATTAATATTGTCTTATAGTTTCGAGTCTTATTAAGAGTTCCATCTTATTAAACTAGCCCTTAAGCGGTTTTTAATATTTTTTGCATTTTTTTTTAATTGGAGTCCAATCTGTCTATCTAGGCGAAAATAATCTAACTTCAGGATGCCGTGGAGGGGTTGTACGGTGCTGCAAGTACAAACAATTAATATTGTCTTATAGTTTCGAGTATTATTAAGAGTTCCATCTTATTAAACCAACCCTTAAGCGGTTTTTAATATTTTTTCTTTTTTTTTTAAATTGGAGTCAAATCTGTCGATCTAGGCGAAAATAATCTAAATTCATGATGCCGTAAAGGGGTTGTACGGTGCTGCAAGTAGAAACAATTAATATTGTCTTATAGTTTCGAGTCTTATCAAGAGTTCCATCTTATTAAACTAGCCCTTAAGCGGTTTCTAATATTTTTTTCATTTTTTTAATTGGAGTCCAATCTGTCGATCAAGGCGAAAATAATCCAAATTTAGGATGCCGTGGAGGGGTTGTACGGTGCTGCAAGTACAAACAATTAATATTGTCTTATAGTTTCGAGTCTTATTAACAGTTCCATCTTATGAAACTAGCCCTTAAGCGGTTTTTAATATTTTTTTCATTTTTTTTTTTTAATTGGAGTCCAATCTGTCCATCTAGGCGAAAATAATCTAAATTCAGGATGCCGTGGAGGGGTTGTATGGTGCTGCAAGTACAAATATTTAATATTGTCTTATGGTTTCGAGTCTTATTAAGAGTTCCATCTTATTAAACCAACCCTTAAGCGGTTTTTAATATTTTTTCTTTTTTTTTTAATTGGAGTCCAATCTGTCCATCTAGGCGAAAATAATCTAAATTCAGGATGCCGTGGAGGGGTTGTACGGTGCTGCAAGTACAAACAATTAGTATTGTCTTATAGTTTCGAGTCTTATTAAGAGTTCCATCTTATTAAACCAGCCCTTAATTGTTTTAACTAGCCTTTAACAATAAAAATCTTGTGTTTGATCACGATTGCTGGATACTCAAAACTAGAGTCGCAGTACAAAGTGGAAATATACTTGTTAAAAAAGTTAAAATTTACAAGAACAAAAAAATAAAATTTGTTTTAGTCACATAAAAAATGTCGTTAAAGAATGAAAGGTAGAAGAAGGAAAATAATTATTTACTAAACGCAAATAATAGAATGTTATCCTTTCTCCTACGTTTCAATTTTTATCGACACTTTTATGTGACTAAAACAAATTGTTTTTTTTTTGTTGTTCTTGTAAATTTTAGCTTTTTTAGTTATTATTAATAAAGGAATATTTACAATATTCGTTCTAATAACGTCCTTAATACATTGTGTTCTCGGGGGTTGTGAGTAAGATTATTATTTACTAAAATTAAGAACATGTTCCACAGGCAATTAATAAAATGTTTGTTTTTTTTTATTGGCTGATTTATAGAGAAACTTTATGTTTTGAAAAGCTCTATAAATCAGTAAGAAAATTTATTTATATAATATTTTTGTATATTGGACATTTTTACAACCCATAATTGAGATATTTCCACAACGCAAAAAAAATCTTGTTTTGTTCACATTATTAATCGGCTCCTGATAAAACAGTGAAGTGTTTTCTTGAATCAAGCATCTTCTTTTTTATATATATTTTATTATATATCAGCCATATGAATCAAGCTGTTGTTTATTGGCGAAAACTAATTGCCTTACCTGCTTCAAGACGACGTGATAAATATGAGCGTAAAAGACGGCCAATAACAAAGCCGGCGTGATTATGGTCCCGAAATACAGGAACACCAGGTAATTGTAGTCCATCACTCCCAAGAAAAAACAACGGCCGTTCTCGGCGGGCCCTTTGTGCCAGCCCATCAGCGGAAGGAAGCCAATCACCGTCCCCGCGAACCAGCAAACGCTGATGATGACTGAAACCGTAGAAATAGAAATAATTTAATTACAAAATATAAATTACACAAACGGATTGTTTATCTAATTAAACCAAGTAACATTTATTTGAAACTTTTTTCGCATATTTAATAATTATTGAGATATTTGATTTTGTAGAAAAACACGATTTTTAGTGGTTTTTTTAAAATAATTTCTAAACTGCTCAGAATTTTGAAAATTTCTCAACATAATCTGAATCAGCATACAAAACTGCAGAACATTGCCAGATCTCTAACTTTAAGAATAAGAAAGATACCCATGCAATCCTACTCTATTTAGGACACCCTGTATAAAAATAAAAAGTGAAGTAAGGACTGAATCTGTTTATTTTACTGTATATATACAGTGTGTTCCTGATGAAAGGAACATTCATATAATCTACAGGTGATTAATTTCTGAAAATAACGCCGAAATTGTCTGAGAATTTTTCTTCAAAATAATCACCAGCAGTGATTTTGTTCGATTCGCTGTGAACTGTATGTAGAAAAAGTGACATAAATTTTACTTAATTCTGTTTGTGTGTCCCATTCGTGTTAAGTTATTTTATTTATAGCGGAGTGCGCGCTGTTGGAATTGCGTTATTAGACGTGCAATTTGTTATAGTTTAACGGCGAGAATTAAATGCCTTAAGGGTAACTGGACGCCCCTCGTAAACATCGGTGTTGGGGCTCATTAGCCCTAGGGCACAGTTTGTCTTGCTCGGGTGCGGGGATAAGAAAAAAGAGCTTATTAACTTGCAACTGCCGCGAACCCGAGAAGTGCTCTTATTAAAAATATATATATATAGAGAAAGAGAGAGAAAATAAATAAAGTGTAAAAATAAATAAGGAGGAATTATTATACTTTTATGTTAAAATGAAATATCAGAAAGAAAATTTGTATTTATTTTATTAAAAATTAATAGTGATTATTAGCAGAAAGACTTTTGGCCGTTAGCCGATTTTTTTTTTACATTTAATGAAAGGTGGCGCTTGCGTCGTCTTCAATTTATTATGATTGTTTTTTTTTTGTTTTATTCAAAAATCCATAGAAATTTTAATAAAACTAATTTTAAATTCTCTTGAAAATGGGCTAATAACCCAAAACTAGTTGAGAATTTAAAGTTATTCAATCTAATCTGTGTTTTATTGATTGATTTTTAATAATTTATTCATATTTATTTCATACAATATGAACTACGAATGTCTAAATATTAAAACCATTAATTATACATATCATAAGTTGTTTATAATATAATTACATGTAATAAAATTATTAATAATTCGGGTTTTTAATGCACTCTTCATAGTTGGACCCGATATAAGTTGTTTTTTTTTGTTCTTGCTTTTGCTGGATAATATTATTATTCATTTTGTTAGCGCTTGCGCGCGCCACACCGCCCTCGCACTAATTTTGGTTCAGGGGTGAGTCGAACCCCGAGACAGATAAGATTATCAATCGATTGTAAATGTTGACTTAGTACCACGGTATTTTTGTAAATAAAGTGTTACTTGTCAAACTCGATCGCAATAATCATCCCATCCACGCTTAACACATTTGTATAAAAATAAAGTGTCATAAAGGAAACGTGTAATTTGCCTTATTTACTTGTATTTTGTACCAATTTCTCAATTATCCCTTGGCGAAACTCGTTTATGTAATAATCGTGATTAATTTTAATTAAAAGGCTTGGTTATTCATTTCAATAATTATGATGTGAATAGAAAAGAGTATTTATTCATTCATTTGGTCACAGTTATTTAATATAATTATGATGTGTTTTAATAATAAAAAAAAACACTAAGTTTTTCGTGTAAATATTTATAAATGAATATATATTGAAAGGAATAATGAAATCTTGATAACGGCAACTGATCGAAACTGAGAGCATAAAAGACTACTTCAATAATTTTTGGAAAAACTATACGACAAACGAGTAAAAGGACAATAATAATAGGACACGGCCCCGAAGAAAGAAGGATAAAGTGAAACGGGGTCGCGTACACCATAAAGCAATTTGCGTGAGGGTTAAATACAGTAGGACGTCACATAAATTTTAAAACGGGGCGAGTTTCCGGCTAATTAATTCTCCCACGAAAATCCACTCCGGCGATCCCGCAGCGAAATGAAATTTTATTTCGTCGGAATATTTGAAATTGTTCCTTTTAAAAACGCCGTCTGTCTTTTGATGAAATTTTAAACGATTAATTTTTAGTGGTCACCTTTAAGGTCAGAAAACTGCAGCGCTCTTCATAGAAAAAGGCCTTTGATTCGGTATGGCATCAAGGTCTTCTTTACAAATGTTTCCTTTTAAATCTATCCAATCACCTTATTCTATTATTAAATAGCATCCTTTCAGAGAGAACAACCCAAATTAAAATACGCCAATCCTACTTTGTACTTCAGCAAGGTGTCCCCCAAGGTTCTCTCTTATCCCCATTATTATACAATTTATATTGCTGTGATATATACAACCGAGACCCAACTTATTTTAACCCTTGCTACCCTAAAAAAAATGCCCAAATATCCCTCAAATAATCCTTAGATTCCATATGAAAATGGTGGCGAATCAAAATAAACCCATTAAAATCTCAAATATATTTTCCCTACTACGAAATCACTCCCATATCACCATACGTGTCCCTTAATAACACTCCAATCCACCCAATATATTCCTGTAAATACCTTGGCATCCTATTCAATTCCAAATTATCCTTTAAACCCCACATACTCTAAATAAAATCCAAAATAAAGAAAAGGGCGCGACATTTCAGAAGTCTAATATATAAAAATCAACGCATTTCTTTTAAAACTGCAGTTCATAAATACACATCGATTTGTTGCCCCTTATTGGACTAGGCGTGCATCCTCTTCAATTAGATCCGTCTCTCCACCCTGTATCATATCCACGTAGCCGAGAGGTCACCACTCAGAACCATCACCAAACTAAGACATCCCAACAATCCTCTACATAACCTTTACGAAACCACAAAAGTACCCCCAATAGACCAACGTATACTCAACCTAAGCACCTAATTTCACACGAAACTCATAACTCAATATACTAAAAAAAAAGTGGCTCTCAAATACGAGCCACTTTTTTTTTTAGTTTGTGTACTGAAATTAAATAAAACATTTTGAAATCGTTAACTCATTTAGAATTTAAATCTGATATAAACTTTTAATGCGCAAAAATCCCGCCTCTATCAGCTCTCAACACAATTTAAACTCGTCCTGATTTAAATACCAATCTTTCACAATAAACGCGCCACTGAATTCAGGGGCTTCCCGTTTCGATTGCGGGGTTAAGTTTCTCGGACTTTCGGGAAGAATTACTTCCGTGAATTCCAATTCGAGCGGGGCTTCGCCGCAACATGCGAAACGGGGAGGGCGGATTTCGGGGTGGATTACGGGCACTTTGGGCGTAAACAACGGCAGATGGGGTTGAATTGCCCGCGCGAGTCGATTAACCCCCGCCGCAATTAATCGCAGCACGCCACCTATCAAGTCGGAAGGATAATTGCTTAATTAAATTGCCTTTTTTTTGGAAGGGGGTGAATGTTTCTAGTGTAATCGATTCGATCGAGAATGAACATAAATTAAAGTTTTTTTTTTTTAATAAAATGTTCAGCCACCATTCATCTATATTATTATAAATTAAAGTTCCGAATGGCGTTTATAATTGTAGAATTTATTTGTTTTTCATTTTTTTATTAATTGTACTTCTGGATTTTTGCTTCAATTAATTTTTGCAATGCTTTGTAAAGAATTTTGAGCAATTACGCAAATACAAACATTAAATCTATTTTTTTTTTTTTTAAATAACATGCGAATTACTTTCATAAGGTATCATATAATTAAATTAAATTGTTATTCCTTTTAAATTATATTTATATCCATGAATTGTAGAAATTTTCAATGAAAATTAACAATCACAGTTTTCATTGAAAATTTCTATAATTCACATATTGTAACGTAGCATCTGAATTTTTATCAACCTCTATTGACAATCAGATCGTTACGTGTTCTTTTATATTATTTAATATAAAATTATTTATTAAAATAAACAATGCTACTACACATTGTTTATTTTAATAAATAATTTTCGTCAATTTGCCCGGGTTAAAAGATTAAACACTCAGTGAAAAACGGTGAATGGCCGGAACTTAGTTTATTTTACTTTTACAGAAATAGAAACAGAAAAACGTCTTGCTAGAAGTTATGGTTTTGATTGCTTGCTCCTCTCTAAACTATCTAAGTTTCGTTTCTCAACATCTCTGTGCAAGCTAATTCATCATTATTTGGTCCAAAAACGCCTGTTTGTGGAGTATGATGGATACACATCTGATACGTTTCAGGTAACGTCTGGGGTTCCTCAAGGTTCAGTTCTAGGCCCCCTTCCCTTTAATATATTTATCAATGATATTGTAAACTTTATTGATACTGATTGTCTTTTGTTTGCAGATGACTTCAAAATTATAAAACCAATTAAAACAATCGATGCAAGACGACTTAAATCGAATACATGCGTGATGTTGTTCAAATAATTTGCCTCTTAATACTCATAAGTGTAAGATCATATCATTCTCAAGAAAGAAGTCTAGCGTCATATTTGATTATTCAATGAATGGATATACGCTTGAGAGAGTATTAGAATTTAAAGATCTAGGTATTTTATTTGATAACAACTTGATCTTTAAAGCACATATAGATCATATTGTCTCATCTGCCAATCGTTTTCTAGGTTTCATTTTCCGAAATACAAAACAAGTAAATGTTAAGTTTAACGTGTAGCCTTTTTTATGACAGTTTACTCAGCTCTTTTAATAGATATATAATTAAAATGGCGTCGTCAGATTGCAGGTAGCTCAAACCGTTTTTGAGTTATGAGCTGTCAAAAATTTGTTTGGGCTGTAGCTCAGTTATTATTGGTACCACGTCGTTCAAAATAACTTCAGATGGTAGCTCTCGGCGATATATATATATATATATATATATATAAAATATAATATATATATATATATAATAAAAGATATATATATATATATAAAATAAAAGAATATGAAGTTAATTATTAACTTACACGTTAAACGTGTAATATTTCCCGTACGGAATATCCCCTAATATTTATTAGTATTAATTTTATTTTCGTGAGAAATACAATTTCGTCGGATAATCTTGAAGTCTCCCACATTCCCGATATTGCATCGCCGATTGTAATAATGATGATCGAGATAAGGAGGTCGTTATAAATAGGTAATAAAATTCACGGCCGCGTAAACACCCCCGCGTGTGCGACTTTATTATTAATCGTGCGAAAGCGACGCTGGGTCTCTCTGCAAGATTAAATTTTACTGCCTCCTTGTTTACCTGTCACGTCTCGCGGATAATAGCCAAAGGGAAAGGAAAAGGAAAATAATAATCTTATCTTTAAATTAATTCGGAGAAGGATGTATGAGAGATAATATGATTTTTATAAAATAAAATTAAAAAAAAAAACATTGGGAAGAGGGCGCAAAGCGCCATCTTTTGCCAATTATGTTATTCATATCACAACACAACCAGTGGCGTAACTAGAGTCCCATGTAGGGGCTTTGTCTTTTTCATGGCTAACTATTTTTTGGTGTATGGTAAAATTAAAAACGACTGTAACTTATTTTATTTTAAAAATAACTATGGCATATGTTATATCGGATTAAAGGGAAAAAAATAGCCCTTTTAATAAAGTCATAGCCAACTATTGTTTCCATTTAAAAAAAGGTAAGTTTGTGTTATATCTCCTAAAATATGGGCAATTTTTTTTTTGATTTTTTGTTATTAATCTGTATAAAATTTTCTACAACTTTGTCCTTTACATTTTTTTTCTATCTATGATAATAATAGAGATATATTGATTTCAAAAAATTGACACATTTTACTTTTTTCAAAATATCTAGTTACCCTTGACTTTTTCAAATATTTTGAAAGTGTCATTTTATTCGTCTTATAAAACTACACTTCTTTCCTCATTTAACCGTTTTTCTATCTCTTATAGTTTCCGAGATCCCCATAGAGAACATCGAAAAAAACTCACCCTGTATATTAATTTCAATATTGTAAGTATTTTATAAAAATTAATAGCTACAAAAAAGTAATGTGGACCTTTTGTATTTTATAAAAAATAAATCATTTGGAGTTTATATTTATTTATCTAAATTTAAAGAAAAAAATACATCCACGTTAACAATCACAACTTTTAGAAGAAAAAAAAACAAGAACTAGACAAAGACAGGTAAAAAGACCAACGATCGATAGCCGTTTTATAAAAATAGCGCTTAATTTAGTATAATAATTCTATATTTAATTTACTTTATATAGATTTGTCTGCAGAAATAAATGTTTTTTTCATAAGGAAAAAAGAAAATCTTTTAAATTAAAAAAAAATACAGGCAGAGTAAATTACAATACTATCAACAAGATTCACTCAAATACCCGGCGCATTCACCCTAAGTAAGGAACGTAATGAACTGTTTATAATATATATTTACTCCGTTAATATTAACTTTATAAGAAATGCTTGAAATACAAGTTTTTCAATATATTATTTTACATAACATGATAGTTATTTGTTTCCAAAAACAAATGAGTAACGAAACTCATTTTAATTATTTTAAATGGTAATGTACCCATCATTACCCTAGCAGAAATTACATCTTGTAGCAATGTTGGCACATTATTGAATTTCAATTCTACAATCTTGTAGCAATATTAGGATGTGAACACGACACTAGGTTGACACAATATTTAAATACAACTTGAAAATAAATATTTATACAAGATTGACACATCATTGCGTTAAGTTGATACAATATTGTGTTAAGTTGTTACAATATTGTAAACACAATCTTGACTCAATGATGCATTTTTAAATTGGTACAATATTATGTCATGTTGATACAATCTTGACTCGATAATGAATTTCTAGATTGACACAATCTTGTATTTCCACTTGTATTTAAAGCTTGATTCAAGTTGGTACAATAATGTTTCAATGTTGATCTACAAGTTGTAATTCAAACAATATTTAATTTCTACTAGGGATTTTTATGAAAATAATGTTAATTATATTTACAGGTTGCCTAAATTGGTAAATTGTACAAGAAAAACTGAAATGTGTACTACTTAGACATATTCTAGTTTACCAGCGCAGTTCATTCAAGCAAACATAATAAATATAATGTAATATTATTTCAATTTAAAGTAACTACCTAATTATTTATAATAAAGCTAAAACAATATTATCATAATAAATCATTTATTATATTAAATTAAGCAATTATTTGTAGCCATCTTCATGAATTACTCATGTACTCGATAGATGTAACCAAAACACAACATTAAAACACACACTAGACACTCACAAATTATTACATATTATTATATTAGTCGTTAGGTCAAAAATAATTCATTTAACAGAAAGTGAACGTATGAAGATTTTAATTCATTGATTATATTGTATTTTATTGTAATATTCTATGGTAGACCACCGTTAATAAATAAATAAATAAATAAATATTAGGTTAGGTGCGATCCCCATCGCAAACGAACACAATTAAATTTTTTTAACGAACAATAATCGAATTAAGACGAGAAGCATTCACCCAGTTAATAGTAAAACTTTTAAACGCTTTAAGGAACTGGTAGTGTTAAAGACCTGCCAAAAACTAAACCGCTGAGATCTACGAAAAAACAAAAGATAAAAAGTCGATGTTTCTGGTGTCACGCATGTTAAACATCAGGCTAAGGTTCGATTCCAACGGTTGTGGGACTGGTCATAGAATGAATGGTTAATTTAATCACTCGTGAAAATCTGATAAACTTTAAAAAAAATCCTGCTGCAAACGCACTTTGATTTTACGCCATTGATTTAAAACTAAATAAAGTGTGCATCGTTGCTTATTTCTTTTCTGTACTAAAATCAATTGAACGCTGTCTTGTTTTAGAAAATATATTAAAAACTATTATTTGAATTTTGATATAAGAGGGGCGGCTAAAACATCATCGCGCAGAGGCGGTGGAGGGATTAAAATCAGCGATGAATAATGGTACATCTGGTGTTGAATAAAACCGAAGTAACAATTTTACTGTAGGCAATAATATTTACCAACATACCACACTCACTTTAGGCAACTGCTGACATTCGAAGCAATTTCAATCTGAGCATGTAATAAACATCACTTTTCTTTTAATTGTGCACAATTCCTGTCCGAGGAGTAAATTTAATGGACAAACGACCTGTTGCGCAAGCAGCGCGCGGGGCTCCGTCGAATGAATAAAGTCTACTTTTCAATTTGCATGTTAAAAAATAATCGCCCCGCTGCCTGTTTAGCATTTGAATAGAGGGACCTCCATTCGGACAAACGCGCTCGCAAATTGAGCGAGCGAGCGACAATGTCTGCTCACTGTAATTCCATAATTTCGCGTTTATCACGGCCCACTTGTTCCAGATACATTTCGTTTTTACATTGGGATTTAATAATCGGAAACGCATTATTTTATGATTCGTTAAATGGCTTTCAGTGAATGAAAATAAATATTTGTTTTATTGCAAATGTATTAACAAAAATGTATGAACTGGGTTTAGCTATAAAAAAAATAGTTGAGAAAAATGGGAATTACACCCCTTAGTTAGCTAGCAAACCTCGACACCCAATACGGGTAAAAGAGGATAAGATTAAAAGAAAGAAAGTTGGCCAGCAATAACGATTTTTTACACTGAGTAACCGAATTGTAGAAAATTCTAATTGTCCAATCAAAAATCGTCAAAAAATGTAATAGAATTTTAAAATTATTATACTTTTAACGCGTGTTATCGATAACGACTTTATTCTGCGATATAATTCTGAAATTACGTACCCTTATTTTAAGATCTTATATATATATTAATTTCAATATTGTAAGTATTTTATAAAAATTAATAGCTACAAAAAAGCAACTTTGACCTTTTGTTGCATATTTCAGGTGAACAATTTCTACTCGATATTAAGCACACTATATAATTGGCTACAAAAAACTATTTTCAGAAAACTAGATGTTGTGGCGTTTAGTTGGCCAACAATAACTAATTTTAACATAAGGTGTCAATATTCTAACTATCGAGTCAAATATCGACAAGAGTTGCATATACCAGGTCGACAACTTCTACTCGATAATAACCACTGAATATATAGCTTCAAAAAACAGTTAATAAAAGTGGGAATTCCATCCCTTACTTGGCCAGCAATAATGATTTTTTATATTGGTTGACTGAATTGTGGAATATTTTAAGTATCGAAGCGAATATCGACAATAGTTAGATATTTCATGTACTCCTTTGAAGTTTTTCTTTGAAAATTCGAAAAAAATATTTCTAGACCAATTGTACAACTGTATTCTGTCATCCGTACCTTTTATTATTTTGAATACAAAAAATAATATAATAAAATGTTTGTTATTCATTTGTGAGCGAGACACCGTGCCGTTCAGACGCGCGGAGCGAGCGAATTATCACTGCCCAGTTAGTGACGAGCGCAAAAAATAAATATCAAAAGTGTTACTACGTAAACCATATACACAACTGCCAACACTGGTAACAAATTTATAGGGCGTAAGCCCTCAAGATGCTGTCAGATTCGAACAACTCCGAATCCCTGAATTTTAAAAGACATTGGAGATGAATTCACCAAGGTCACACACAAACCAGGACGAGGCCGCCCCCAAAAAAACAATGGCATCGAAAAAACAAACAGGTATTTTAAATATACCAAAAAACTACTAACAGTGCACTACAGCAATATATGCAAAACATAGCTTCACAAGAACAAAATTTAATTCATCAAACACACAACACTACACAGAACACACTATGGCACACACACAATCTGACTCAACACAATTGCTAACAGCAGAGCAATATAAACTTATCCACGAAATGACTCAACAAAAAATATTACCACAAGGAGAGCATAGTCCCAACACCAATACCACTACCATGTGGTAAATGCTCCAAATTCGATCACACGATGGAACAATACAAAGAAACTCCACGCTGCTCCAAATGCTCCGGTCCACACAACACTTTAGCATGCAACACATCGCTACCACCAAAATGCACTTCTTGCGGAGATACAACACATGGAGCATGGTCTACCAAGTGCCCAAACCGCCCGCTACAACCCATACAAGGTATACCTAATGTGCCCATCCGCTCCACAAATAAGAAAACGTCCCAGATTGACCATACCCTTACAAAAACTTCACGTGTTCACCAACCCATAACTAGGCGTCAGAACACGCTCGTCAGAAATAATAAATAGAAATGGATAATGATATTTGTTTTCTATACACAAACATAAACTCATTTTCCCCAAAATCCCATCTTGTTAACCATTACTTAACTAACAATATACATGTAAATATGATAGTAGAAACTAAATCCCAACATCCCATTTCCTATTGTAACTGGTCCTCCATCCAAACTGCAGCCTCCGTATATAACAAAAACCCACGCGGTGAATCCTGTATATTAACCCATCCTTCAATAGCCCTAGGAAAAGCTAACCCTCCATGTATCAATAACCCACTCAATGAATGTCTACATGCAATCCTCAATTTTCCATCCTTCCGCTATCCGCTATCCCAAGTAGAAGACACAATATTTACTAAAGCATCTCTCTTTGACAAATCAATAATCATTGGAGATTTTAACCTCAACACAAATAAGAAAAAAACACCTTTCTCAATTCCTTGCCCAATCAAATTTTCAACAAATTAAAACTGACCCCACTTTCATCATGACGCCCCACCAAGCTACATCACCTGACATCCTCCTTTGCACTAGCAATTTGATCCCCCTTACACATTCAATTAAGCTAATCCCAGATTTATGCTCGGAACACATCTCAATATCCTTCAAATTAAAAACGCAAAATCCCTACCAACCTCTTCCTAAATATATACTCGATTATAAAAACGCGAATATATCTAAAATAACTAAGGATATATCGAACTTTATTGACTCCAACATCGAGATAACTCCTAAAACCACCAATTCATTCAATAATATAATTGCAGATTCAATAGAAAGACATACCCCAAAAATCCTTAAGCAGCATTACAAATATCCCCTCCCTAAATATATTCTCAAACTCATAAAATACAAAAGAGAGCTATACAGGGACTATAGGCGATTAGAAGACGAAAATATTAAAAAGACATTTAATAAACTAAACAGAGACATTAAAGACCTAATATTACAATATAAAACACACAAGTGGCTCGAAGCATGCAATAACATAAATGATGTGCAGGGCAAAAAATACTGGAACGAAATAAAAAAATTAAGCAAATACCGTAAACATACACACATAACAGAAATAATTGATCCAATTACAAAAGCTACTCTCTCAACAGACAAGGACATAGCCGAATCATTTGCCAATTACATGCAAAATACATACAAAGTGACACACGATCAATCCTTCGATAATAACTTTTATATCAGTGTAAACAATCGGTACGAACAAACTATGAGCAGGTATACTCCTAAACTTATTACGAATGACTCTCTCGACGAAGAGACATACTATTCCATACTCAAGAGGTCTAAAAATACTGCACCAGGGCATGACAAGATCCCACGACTGATCCTTAAAGCCTTACCCACCCACGTCCATTCTTACATATTTCCATCCTCAACTATAATATTCAACATCAGATATTTCCCTCGGAATGGGAGAAAGGAATAATTACATGTATCCATAAAGCTAACACCGATTCTTCATCTCCCAAAAATTATCGCCCCATAATCTTACTTCCCATTCTTGGAAAAATGTATGAATCCCTTATTAAAGAAAAAAATCTAACCCATGCTAAAAAATATATACCAAATTGGGCTTTCTTCCAATCAGATCAACCTCACTCCCACTTACTATCCTAACATCCAACTGCCAAACCACCCATCTAGAAGGTAAAAAAACAGCTATCGTAAGTCTCGATATAGCCAAAGCTTTCGACTCCGTATGGCATTCTGGCCTTTTATACAAATGCAGTCTCCTAAATATTCCTATACACCTCATCCATTTGATCCAAAAGTTCCTTATTAATAGAAAACTCCAGATCCGCATCCGCCAAACCCTTTCCTCCTACTTTTCTCCCGAACAAGGTATACCCCAGGGCTTTCCTCTCTCACCACTCTTATACAACATATTCTGTTCAGACCTGTACCACCCCGACCCTAATTACATAAATTTATCCCGATATCCCCTACAATTTGCAGACGACACTGTCCTAATAACTCACGAATCCACTTTACAACTAACCCTAAAATCCCTACAAAATTTCATTGACACAATATTAGCGTGGTTTACAAAGTGGCGACTAAAAATAAATCCTACAAAATCCAAACTCTTCCTACCTTACCACCGCATTCCCCCAGTCCCACTCACAGTTAACATTAATAACCATATTGTACCATCCTCATCCTGTTGCAAATATTTAGGTATCCTACTCGATTCTAAACTCTCCTTTAAACCCCGCACCTCAAACTTGAAAACAAATATCATCAAGCGTGCCAAATACTTCCGCAGCCTCACGTACAAAAATCATGGTATAAACATCAAGACCTGTACACAGATATACAAAATGATATGCCGCCCGATACTAGATTTCAGCTGCATTTTATACCTCAACCCCTCCTCCAATACCCTTAAAAACATCGAAGTGGCGGAAAGAACTGGCTTACGCATCCTAACAAAACTCCGACACCCGTAAAATCCCCTACACAATCCCTCAAACGAACAACTCTATCAGATAACCAAAGTTTCCCCCATTAGCAAACGAATCCAGATCCTTATCGAAAGATTCGCGTGCAATAATAATAATTTTAACTTACTTAAAAAAATATGCATCCCAAAAGATCCCAACATCTCCCCCAAATCCATCAATCACCCTCTTCTCCTACATATCCTCTATGCATTTATCTTAAGAATAGTAACCCATTGGCGGAAAGACCATAGGTCGATAGCCTGCTTAAGCAAGCAAGAAAGAAACAAATATACCATAATATATTGTAAATATATGTAAAACAAATAACTTTGAATAAAGATATTGTAGTAGTAGTATTTCTAGACGGAATAAAAACTTTCTGGCAACGGATTCGTATTCAGCACACTTTAAACCATCTCTGTAGAAAGTTTCAGCCCATTGCATCCCAAAATTATTTTTTTATGAAAAAAGTTGTAAGGGGTACCCCTTTGAACTTTTCAATTTTTTTTTAAATCGAAAATAATATATCTAAACGGAATAAAAATGTTCTGATAGCGGATTCTAGGTCATCAGACTATCTCTGTAGATTAACCACTGGATATTTAGCTTCAAAAAGCAGTTGAGAAAACTGGGGGCTCCATACCTTACTTGGCCAGCAATAATGAATTTTGACATACGGTGTCCGAATTGTGGAATATTTTAAGTGTCGAGTCACTAATCGACACGAGTTATTTATCCCTTCCTCATTGGTTAAAACTCGTCTAAATGTCCACTCTAAATTAATCATTGCATGTCTAACTAGTAAAAACAAATATTTGAACAAAGTATGTATTTCTACTCATGAATAATCTGGTTGTGTTTTATTTTCTTATTATGGTGGTTGCGCCGGGTTTTTGCTATAAAGCAATTTCAGCGAGCAATATAGCTAAAACTGCTGGCCAGGTTTAAAGCTCAAGGGCTTCAAACCTGGTTAACAGGTTAAGTTCTATATATATATATTGATTTAATTTATAGAAAAGACTGGGAGTATCAAACGTCTTTCTATAATCAATGAGTATTAAACAAGGTAATTTATTTATTTATTTGTAATACAACCTCAGAAATTTATTTTACAAAATTTCCTATCTCTAGTTGTATGCTATTTAAATATGCACTAAGTAATGAATATTTATCAGCAGCCCTAATATAATAATAATTAAATTGAAATTCCTTTTAAATTATATGTAAATCCATGAATTGAAAAATGTGTTCATGGGTTCAAATCCCATCGGAGATGTTTCTTTATCACTTATATTTAATTAATTTAAGTTTTATCTCATTGAAAATGTCTTCAATTCATAGCCCTAATTATATCATCGGTTATGTTTAATAACACAGTTGAAGAAATATACCCTCACCTAAAATCAAACTGATTGGTATGTTAAATAAAAAGGTATACTATTTAAATGTTTTTGAAAAAATGGCAGTCTTTCTCTTATTTATTTTTTATTGAACTAAATATATTTCGAAAATTATGTTTCCATCTTCAGTAGTAGTTTTTATAAATATAACATAAAGTATATGTTAAATTTAACATTTCATATATGGAATTACTTTCATTACCTTGTGTTATTCATGACAACTATTCTTATTACATAAACATTAAACAATCAATGCAAAATTCCCCACCGCAAAAAAAAACAAGAAGCTTAAAACTTTTCACAAAGTACAAGATTTTAAACGCCACTCAAACTCCCAGACATTCACGAAAATTAACGAGAAACGCCATATTTAAACGTTAATTATTTTCCCCTGGAATCACTCAGGTGTCGGGCTGTTCCGTTCCGTGGGAGTTTTAATGCCGGCGAAAAAGTTTTTAGTTTTATTGGCAATAACTCGGGTAACAGCGTCGGCGGTTAAAAGCTTTCTTTCGCCGTCATGGGGGGGCGAACAAAGTTTAGCTACTTGTTGATGCAACTTGGGCCGCCGTTTCTCTTCTTTCTCCTCCAATATCTCGCGAACAGATGCCGCACATTAATTCTCGGACGGCGTAAGGAATTGTTGTCGGGCTAGAAAAAGCGTGAATCAATCATGTTCGGGAGGGGGGGGGGGGGGGGTTTGTGGTGAAGTTTGTAAAATGCAAGCTCACATAAGCGAACGGTGTGTTTAAGTTGAAATCGATAAGGGAGTCTGGAAAATTTAATAATGTTTGATTTTTTGCGATTGCGTTATGTATACATTGCGTTATATTTCCCCACACATGGAATATATCTAATACACAATTGTGAATACTCCAGTTTACTAAACGAATTTTCTATTGTAAATTTAGAGAGTAGACGGATGATTGCTCGCATAGTTTTCATATACAAACATCTTAACAGTTGAAGAATTGAAGACGAGCAACTTTTATCAATTTATTTATTTTGCATTCTAACTGTAAAGTCAAGAACCAACTATGTTTTTTTTATATACCTACTTGTAAAACTAATTATAGATTTAGATCGCCAATAAATAATTCGTGTACATATGTATTATTATTAAAAATTTACCAGAAAAAAACACCAATGAAGACGTCAAAAAATCAATAGATAATATAATTGATATGGTAGCAGGAGGAACCCAGCATGTTTTCAAAACATTTAGATTAGGACCGAAGCGCACCGATTCATCTCCAAGGATGATTAAAGTGATATTTAAAAATAAATTTTTCGCGCAGACTGCGCTGAGCAATTCTGGAATTTTGCGGAAAAACGATTTAACAAAAAATATATACATTAACCACGATCTTACACCGCGGCAGAATGCAAATATGCGTAAAACAATTGATGAATTTAAAAGAAGAAAAAACAATGGCGAAAAAATTTTGCTTAGATATACGGATGGATTACCTAAAATAATTTATAAAAAAAAACATGTGATTACCAACAGATTAAAACAACAAAAATCCTCACTGAATTATAAAACCTCGTACACAGAATTAATTTTTATTTATCAAAATATGAGAGGCCTCAATTCTAAAACTAATACTTTCTATGATAATGTATTGAGCACTGATCATGACATAATTGTTTTAACAGAAACGTGGATCATGGATAGCGTATTAAATACAGAACTTTTTCCAGATTGTTATAACGTTTTTCGTTGTGACCGAGCTGGTTACAGGAAAGGAGGTGGTGTTTCAATTGTGTCTAAAAATTCTTTAATTACTGAACAACTAAACATTAACATTCAAACTGATACTATTGAAGTAGTTACTGTTAAACTAACTCATCTATCTCAAGTTTTACTAATTGTAGGTATCTATATTCCACCGTCATCTAATTTAAATGAATATTCTATTATCTATGAATTTTTAGAAGATCTACATTATAGATATGACAACTTGGTTATTTTCGGTGATTTCAACATAAGTCAATATTACTCCTCTGTTAACGTACTTGATACCTATACATTAGCACTACATAATTTTCTTGAATTTTGCAATCTCAAACAACATAATACTATTTTAAATAAAAATCGGAGGATGCTTAACTTAATTATATCTACTGACAATATATCGTGTAATGTAACAGGCGACCTTGAGCCCTTGGTCTCCGAAGATCCACACCATCCTTCAATATGTTGTGTCATAACTATAAAATCAGATATAAATTCTAAATTTGCATCTATTGATCATTATAGATATAACTTTAAGAAAGCAAACTTAGTAAATCTGTATGAGGATATTTATTTATTAGACTGGAGTCCGTTATATTTATTAAATGATATTGATCATGTTTGTGATTTCTTATATACTAAATTATACAGTGTTATTAGTAAACACGTTCCACTTGTACGTAAACGTAATTGCAAAACTAATTACCCCCCATGGTTCGACAGTGAAATTATTAGAGAATTAAAATCTAAAAAAAGACTAAGGAAAAAATTCCTAAATAATAATTCAAAAATAGATAAATTAAATTATACTCGAGCAAGGAATTTTTTAAAATATAATATTCAGAAATCTCGTAAAAACTATATAAAGTCTTGTGAAGCAAATTTAAGTGTCGACCCATCTAAATTCTGGGGATATCTTAATTTAATGAAATCCACTACCAGAATTCCTGGCAATATGAAACTTAAGGATTCTACTTTGATTTCGCCACAAGCAATTGTCGATGGGTTCGCGACATATTTTAGTTCTGTGAATAGTAACAATCAGAGTATAAATAATAAGATTTATTCCCTCTACTACTACTGAAACTAATGTTTTGAAACATCTTAAAAAATTAAAAGCTAAATTTACTTCAGGGATCGACCTTGTACCTTCGTTTCTTTTAAAGGATTGTTCTTTAACGCTCGCTAAACCGTTAACCTTCATTTACAACTTAATTTTACGTTTAGGGATTTTTCCAAATGTCTGGAAAAATGTTAGAATATGCCCTGTCTTTAAATCAGGCAATAAAATGAATATTGAGAACTATAGACCGATATCGATACTTTCCAATTTTTCGAAAGTATTTGAAAGTATTTTGTCTGAACATATCACTTGGAATGTACGTAACAAATTGTCACTACACCAACATGGATTTTTGTCAAAGAGATCTACTGCGTGCAACCTGTTGAACATCACTCAGTATATATCGACTAACTTAGATGATGGTTGCCAAACTGATGTTATTTATACAGATATGTCCAAAGCGTTTGATCGTATGAATCATAATATACTAATTAATAAATTGTGTGAATATAATATTAATAATAACATAATTAATGTAATTTCATCTTACATAGTTGATAGATTGCAAATAGTAGAGTATGAGGGTGTTAAATCCTTTACCTTTATAGCCAATTCTGGTTTTCCGCAAGGCTCCAATCTTGGCCCGCTATTATTTTCACTTTTCGTTAATGATATATGCGACTCAATCAAATCGTCATACCTACTATATGCTGATGACTTAAAGATTTTCAGAAGAATTGAAAGTGATGCCGATTGTGTTATTCTACAAAATGACTTAGACGCAATATGTAACTGGTGTAATGATAATGATCTATGTCTCAACACAAAGAAGTGCTGCGTAATATCGTTTTCCAGAAAACTAAATAAAATCCATCATGATTATATTATTGATAGTGTTTCTTTACAGAGAGTAGATAGTTATAAAGATCTTGGATTATTATATAATTCCCATCTCACTTTCAATGATCATATAACAAATATCGTCAATGAGTGTTATCGTACTCTTGGTTTTATTATTAGGAATACCAAGTCTTTCACATTTATCGATACATTAAAAGTTTTCTTCAATACTTTTATATGCAGTAAACTGGAATATTGCTCTATTGTTCCGGCACGAAATACATTGTATTACTTGAGAGTATTCAACGTAATTTTTTAAAATATCTATACTTTATCAAATATAATGTTTATCCTGATAATACGGTTATTCCAGCTTATTACATGAATTTAAATTTACAACTGTCAGTGACAGACACAAGCGCATATCATGTTTATATATATATATATATATATATAAATTTATTAATAATCTTATTGACAAATCATCGCTCAGGGAACTAATAAATTTTCATGTACCTAGGCTGGCTAACAGGACAAGTTTAACCTTCTCTTACAAAACTCCTCGTACTGTTCACCATAGCAACTCTCCCTTACTTAAGATGTTTAAGGCCTATCACAATGTACAATATAATGCGGATATCTTTGGTGATTCACTCAGTGCATTTACATCAAATGTTAATGCGTGTCTTTTATAATTAATTTCATTTTTTTGTACAATGCGTTTCTACTTATTTTGTATGTGCTTTGCAGTCATTATGTATCTTTTTTTTATATTATTGTATATTTTCTTTTCCTTTATATATATGTTACCCCGTAATTGGATAAATGTATCTGTTGGGTAATAAAGTATTATTATTATTATTATATGTGAACAAGTGTTCTTATGATCTAGATATATTTTTTCATCCAC
This sequence comes from Philonthus spinipes, assembly GCA_963082785.1. NCBI lineage: Eukaryota > Metazoa > Arthropoda > Insecta > Coleoptera > Staphylinidae > Philonthus > Philonthus spinipes. The sequence continues at coordinate 14,839,144 of OY720308.1, read as the reverse complement.
TATGTAAAATAATAAGAACTGTAAGAAAAATACGCAATTATAATAATATAATAATATTAAGTGTTTTGTGTATAGATATGTGGCTGCTATATTATTTGTAAACCTTCATTCTTATCTATATGTTTATTTAATTACTGTACTTTTTTAATTGAATTTGTATATTATCCTTAAAATGGAGTTTATCTGTTGGATAATGAAATTATTATTATTATTATTACCATTAACGCTATCTATAGATTTATAATTTTGAAAAGTCAAAATTAAATTAAATAAAAAGAATTTAAAGATAATTAAAAAAATAAATAAATTACAGTAAAGATTCCCTTTAGCTTTAGTTTAATTTATTAATTATTATAAATTATTATTATTATAAATAAATTACAGTAAAGCTTCCCTTTAGCTTTAGTTTAATTTATTAATTATTATAAATTAAACTAAAGCTAAAGGGAAGCTTTACTGTAATTTATTTATGTTTTTCTTTACAATTATAATTTTTAATGACAAATATGTATAATTTTCAATTCGATCAGATCGTTTTTTTTTTTGTATTCAATTACTCTCACTTATTTGTAAAATGTTGATATTTCGTGAATCGATACGGACGCCAATTATAATTCGTTTTTAATCGAATTGCCACCATCGTCCATCCATTAGACGGCCCCTTATCTTGCGGATGGATCGACGCCGATATTTACCGTAACGTCAGCGGATAAACGCAGAAAACGTTCCCTCCTGGGACGCGAGTGGTCACGTAAGCAGCGAATCGATACGGCGAAAATACTAACGAAACAAAACAATGACTTAATTACTTTCATTTCGCAGAGTTACGCGTACAGAATACAATTCCCGCGTGGAAATGAAGATAAATTCATAATGCATGACTGCGTGGAAATTTTTTGCAGCAATGTTTATAAACAGAGATGGTGTAAAATGTGAACGAGTTGGTTATTTCGACTGGATATGTGGAAAACAGTAATATTAACGCAAATTTTAAATAATTGCACAAAATAATGACGCTAGTCGAGAGCCAGTTTTACAATGTATTAATTTTATAATATATATATATATATATATATATATAGTAGATTATACCACGAGTAATAATGATAGCTATTATTCCCGAGGAACATTTACGAACCGAGCCGCGTAAGCGGCGAGGGAGTAACATTCCGAGGTAATAATAGCCATTATTGCGAGTAGTATACTCTACTTTATCTATGACTAATTTATTAATTTGTTTTAACGAACAACTTTATTTTTCAATAACATTAACACTAGCAATGGTACAATTAATAAATTGAATTGGTCGAGAACTATCAATAGATTTGGAAGAGTTTTCAATACAAATATTTGGAATTTCGGTTGCTGAAGAGGAAGAAGATGCTTCATTACTATTTATGCGTTTAGCAATAGTATCTGCTGTAGTTGTCTTGTTTCTTATAGACTGATCAATGTAACTTTCAGCTACCTGTGTAGATCTCCAGCCCCCATGACGCTTTAATCCAGTTATATCGCCTCCTCCATCAATGTACAGAGTGGCAGATGATCTGCGATAACAATGGCCGGTATAAGTTTCAGGATTTGGCTATTTTAAATATTTGGCAATTTGTTTACCAATATCTGCAAATTTGTTTTTTCCTATACGTTGTATTGTACATTTTGATTTTTGATAATTTAGAAAGAATGAATTAATTTTTACATGTGACGGACGGAGATTGATGTACTTCTTTACAATATTGTAAAACGTACTGTTTATGGCGAATGTTCGTACAATTTTGGTTTTAGTCTTGGGTATTGTTATTAATAACTGTGTTTGATGATCTTTCACGTCTTCAATATTCATTTCATAAAGCTCGTTTGAGCGGCATGCACCCATAATTCCAATAATTAATATAACCTGAAGCAAATAAGAATATGAGTTTTGAATAGTCAGATTAAATTCGGTATATTTACCTTATGTAAAAGAAAAACTTTATCAGGAGCTTTGTCAATAAATGTTCTTATTTGTTTCGGGGTCAGAGTGGAAGACTTCTTTGGTTGAAATCCTTCTGATTTTCTTTTTAAAAATGCTCGTAGTTTGCAATATTTTTCCAGATCAACGTCATGATTTATTCTCAACATAGTTTTAATGATTGAAAAAAATGACCATAATGAAGAAGGTTTGTAATTTGCACTTAATTCAGCGAAATAGGCCAGCAGAACATGTTCGGAAAATGAGTTTGCTTTCTTTCGAAGACGCCATTCGTTGAAGGTTGCGTACGTTTTATTATAAATGGATTTCGATGTTTCCGGTATCAAGGTAGATGTTGTTGCTGCAGCTAGTTGTACAATTTCTGGAGGTGTACAAGTAAAAGACTCTTCATTTTCATCCATCTCATTAGAAATGCACAAACACTACGCGCTTGACACTAACTGTTTTCAGTTTGTGTATTTTGTTTCCATGGTATTTAATTTGAGAAATTTTTTGATTGGAGTGCACGAGGGAATAATGACTATTAATCCCTCGTCAATATTCCCTAAGAGAATAATATATGGCATTATACTGCAAAAATCACAAGTATAATACATACATTATATATTAGTCGTAGATAAAACTATTTAATAACTGTAGTACGTTCCATTAAAAAAATGTGAATCAATTAAAGTTATATTAATAATAGAAAAGATATCTGAAAGACCTACGGTCGATAGCCATAATACATTTATGGTTAATTAATGGTTAAATTAACCATAAATGTATTATATTGTACTATATATTGAATTAATTTCACAATAAAGATGTTTATACATATAATAGAAAAGAGGCAGAAAGGCTTAACTCTAGTGGATAGACCAGACAAACATTTATTGTAATTATATATGTAATATTCTTTTAATATTCGATTAAAATAAAGCACAATGTTTTTATAAGTTTCAAAATATTTATTGTAGCGGTGTTCTACAATAAATATTGTGAAACTTATAAAAAATAGATTTTATTTAAAAGTATTTATATTCCTTTGTATTATCTGTAAAGTCCGAATAAAGATGTGTGTATATATAATAGAAAAAATATATATATCATTTGGTCGCAATATGAAAAGATTTTTGAAAATAATAAAAATTTAATAGAAAATATTTAACTGCAATAATTAAAATTATTAAACGCATATAATCGTAAAAACTGCTAAGCTGTGAATGACGAGTTCAATTTGGAACAAAAACATTTAGATTTTATAAGCTCTATGTGTATATATTTAATTATTATTTACAATACATATGTGTAACGATATTGCGAAATGGCTATCGACCAGAGGTTCTTTTATATATATTTAAATTTAATTTATTAGACTTATGGATGCTTACTATCTGAAATGTACATTCAGTAAATGTAAACAAATTTCCTCAATTTAATTTATTTATTTATTTATTCGTTGCCCAACAGATACATATCCAATAACAGGGATGGTTTACAAAAAATAGAAGAACGTAATTTTATGTTAAAATTCGATCAATCCCATTTTTCAACTGCAAAAAATTACTTACACTGTAAGTTTAATTATTCATCTTTGTTTCATTTTATTTAATATAATTTTATAATTTAGAATTTAATAATAATTGTTGGTCTAAAGCATCAAACGAACTATTATTAGTTGTTTGGTGTATGTAATTATGAATAACTTCAAAAATGTTTTTAAAAACTACTTGCAGAAAATTAAACATTTTCCAGTTAACTTTATAAAATAAAGTCATTAATCGCGTTCAATAAACGCCATCGCTTCAACTGGCGAAACCAACAGATCGTTTAAATTCAGCTATATTCCTCTGCTAGTAGCAAATAATTATAGAATACTACATAATTTATACATTCAGTTAATTTCCTAACTCCGGCAAATAATACGGTTCCGTGGCTGAGCTTTAATTTTTTTTTAAAGTTACAAAATATATACCCCTGATTTTATCGTTTTAAATAATTATTTAGACCTTTAGCAACAATTTAAGAACAAAAACAAGTTCCTGAATTGTGAGAAACACCTTCGTTTTGGACCTTGAATCTGGTAAGTTTAAGTCTTTATTCGAGGCTAATAATTGAAAGTAAAAATTATTTTAAATTAAGTTGGACATATCTTATCACAGTTCTTGTATAATTGGGTTAATTTCATTCGTTTATAAGCTGTGAATCACTTTTAAAATAAATAATTTACCCGTCGCCTCCGCCATGGTGGAGGAGCCGGACAAATGCGTGGCTGGAAATCCGTGGGTAACTTCACATCGGTGCGTTTAGTCCCATAACGGAGAATTTTTACCTAATGAAAATATGCATTACTCTTAAATCTATTCTATTGTTACCTGCATTCCTTCTTTCGTCCGCTTGGGTTAGTTTATGGCTTTCGCTGCAACAAGACCAAACCCATTATTGTGTGGTTGACATTGTTTTCTTTCATTTTGGCTTGTTAATCAATTTCATCGGTCATACCTGTCAAGTGTGTCGACAGTCGAAATTTAAGCGTCATGCAGTGATGTTTACATAAATTAATTTTCTTCCCTTGGGGACTTTCGAAATCCAAATTTTCAGTGAACGTATTTATGGAATCTCTAGAATACAGCAAATAGAAAGAAACGTTTTTTTTATATAAGAAAATGCGTGAAATTATCCACGTACAAGTCGGTGCGGCAGGAAACACCATCAGCGCAAAGGTAACACCCAACAATTATAACTAATACGTAGTAAAAATGTAAAGTCGTTGTTTTTAATAAAGTTTAATTCCATTTAGTTAGACATGAAGTGATGCGTGAATTAAATTAATCAGTGATTGGTGGAAAAGAACAGCTGTTTTCTGTTGTTTTACGATTATAGGTTAACAGACTTAATCGATTCGTTGTTTCCAATCAAACAACGGATGAAACGATGGATTGTGTAAAACTACTTGTAGTTAATAGTATATTAAGCAACAAGTATTATAAACTGTACTTTAGTCGCGAATTTATTAGGCATGAGCGGAGCGAATGTTTATAGAAGTTTATAACACGATTCTCTAAAAAAAATAATGTTACTTATTCTACCCAAGAAGAATTCAACAATATTTATAAATGATAAAAATGTTCAATTCTTTGAAAGTTTGAAAGCTAAAACCATCTATTTTTTTGTGTAGTTTTGGGAAACGATTTGCGACGAACATGGCATCGACCCGCGTGGACTCTACAACGGAAACACCGATTTACAATTGGAAAGAATCAACGTTTACTTCAACGAAGCGAGAAACTGCCGTTTCGTCCCGAGGGCCATCCTCGTCGATTTAGAACCGTCCACGATGGATTCCATCAGATGCTCGCATTTCGGCCAGCTGTTCCGCCCGGAGAACTTCATTTTCGGCCGCCAGGGAGCCGGGAATAACTTCGCGAAAGGCCACTTCACGGAGGGCGCGGAATTGTGTGACGAAGTACTAGAGGCGGTCCGCATCGAGGCGGAAAACTGCGATTGCTTGCAGGGGATACAAATGGTGCATTCTTTAGGTGGAGGTACTGGGGGTGGGATGGGGAGTTTGTTGTTGGATAAATTTAAAGAGGAATACTCTGACAGGATTATTGATACGTTTTCCGTCCTTCCAAGCCCGAAAGTCTCTGATACAGTTGTTGAACCTTACAACGCCGTTTTATCGTTTCATCATCTGATTGAAAACGCCGATGAGGTTTATATAATCGACAACGAAGCGATTTTCGATATAGCCAATCGCGTTTTAAAACTAGCAGCCCCTTCTTATTCCGACATGAACCATTTAGTGGCGTCCTCAATGGCAGGAGTTACTTGCTGCATGCGATTTCCCGGACAGCACAATACGGATTTAAGAAAAATTCTAGTCAACATGGTTCCTTATCCGAAGCTACACTTCTTCATGATTGGTTACGCGCCGATTTGCAGCCGCTTCGTGCACCCTTACCGAGCCGCAACCGTTAATGAATTAATTCAACAAATCTTCGACGCGAAAAGCCTGCTCTGTGCTTGCGATCCCCGCAAGGGGAAATTCATGACAATCGCAGCTATATTCAGAGGGTTGATGTCCACGAAAGAAGTGGATGTCGGGATGACTGGTTCCAGGGATAAAAACAGTGCGTTTTTCGTCGAGTGGATTCCAAATAATATTAAAACAGCAATTTGCGATATTCCACCGAAAGGCTTAAAATTATCGGCGACGTATGTGGGGAATAGCACTTGCTTAGTCGAGCCTTTCCAACGAATTAATTCGCAGTACATCGCGATGTTTCGCAGGAAAGCATTCCTGCATTGGTATACGGGTGAAGGTATGGATGAGTTTGAGTTTACGGAAGCCGAGGGGAATTTGTGTGAATTAATTGCGGAGTATGAGAAGTATGATCGTGAATCACAGATTGATGAAATTGGTGTTGATGATGATGACTTGGATTGATCTAACAGTTATTTGTGTAACTAAAAGTTTTTTTTAATAAGGATGTTTAACTTTATTAGAGCAAATAAAAATATTTTCTTAAATTTTGTTCTGTTATTATAATTTCAACACTTTTTTTAACATTACTTTCATGTAAAATATCTGATGAATCATCGATAGTTAATGTAAATAGAAATGTGAATTTAGAACCTCCTCCTCTCGATAGCAATTGCAATTTGTTTCCCATGTCGGTAGACATGCCATCAAAGATAGACAACACTAACAATATTAAAACAAGCAATACTAAGACCTACGCTTCCATCTCATCTGTCCAGAATGCCTCAAATAGTACTCCAAATCTAAAATAAAAACAGAACCAACCGATCAAATCAACGAAATTTATTCGTGGCACTGCCAATAGTCATGTCGTGAAAAGTGCTCGTAAACGTGTATTTTATCATGTTGGTAATTGCGCTCCTGGCACCAAAGTTGATGATATTATTACATGGCTGAAAAATTTAAACCTGCCTAATTCTGTGTGTGTGCCACTTACTAGCAATAGTTTATACTGCTCATTTACATCAATGATGAAGATTCTATAATGTCAGCTGACAGATGGCCTGATGGAGTTGTTATTCGTCTTTTTTTCCAATCGCCAACGTAAACGGAAATCAGGAGGTTTTTTATCAACGGCAGCGAATCTAGCTCTGCAACCGTAACTTCTGTAAGCGAGGAAGAAACAACACTCCAAACTACCTGGAAGGAGTTACGAATATATTATCAGAACGTTCGCGGACTGACAACAAAGCTATCAAATATTATTACTACGCTTCCTATTTTGGATTGTGATGTACTTGTTTTAACTGAGTCTTGGCTTTCCAATATAATTTCTAATAATGAATTAGGTTTACATAATTTTAATGTCTATAGATGTGATCGCGACAATGAGCTCACTCGAAAATCTCGCGGGGGCGGTGTTTTGATTGCAGTCTCCAAAAATCTGTTTTCACATGAATGCTTAAGTAAATGTTCTTTTTCGGAAGAATTGTATGTATCTATTAAATGTAATGATAAAACTGTGTTAATCGGTGCTGTGTACATACCCTCCCAGTCACAGATTCCAGTTTATCAAGATCATTGTTTTGTTCTTGAGTCGCTCTCTGATTGTGGAATGATGTGTATACTTGGAGACTATAATCTATGGGTATCTAAATTTACACCAAGTTAATACAATAAGTAATTTTAATGACGTTCTTTTGGATCTGATCTTTGTTGATTCTTCATTGACTATGAATGTGCTTCTTATTGAATCTTCGTTACCTTTAGTATCATGTGACTCTCATCATCCTGCACTGAATCTTACTGTTACTTTACTGTCCACTCCAGAAAATTGCTGGTTGGATGATAGCGATTTTATATTTAACTTTAAAAAGGCTAACTATCAGTCTATTAATAATGTTTTTATCAACACACATTGGGATTCATTGTTTTATGATCACGGTGTTGATGCAGCCTGTGAATTTTTTTACTCAGTAATGTATTGTGCAATTGAGACTTATGTGCCCAAAATAAAAATATCGGGTCAAAAGAGTAACACTTTTCCTCGGTGGTTTGATAATGAACTGAAAAAGTTAGTAATTGAAAAAAAGAAGTTGCATAAAAAGTATGTTATCTCGCGATTAAGCTCTGATTACACGCAATTTAGCTTGATATGCGAAAAATGTAGGTCATTGTCAAAATCGTGTTATAGGAAGTACATTCATAGTATCGAGGATGACATTAAGAATAACCCTAAACTCTTTTGGAATTATGTTAATACTAAACGTGGCTGTTCTCAAGTGCCAACTGTATTTATGAATGGGTGCAATGTAGTTACTGATAAAAATCAAATCGTTGAGTTATTTGCAAATTATTTTGAAACTGTTTATTGCCCGTCGCATATCTTTTGCAATACTGCAATGTCGTCTGGTTCATCATTCTCTGTTACTCATATTCCTCATCCGCCAAATTTGATGATAACTGAAATTTTGGACTCTTTTTCCTCATTGAAAATAAATTACAGCCCTGGTCCCGATGGAATACCGTCCGTTTTCTGAAAAAATGTTCATTTTCTTTATGTAGGCCTTTATGGTTATTATTTAATAAATCTTTATCGTGTGGTGTTTTTCCCGCCTATTGGAAACTTGCTAACGTGGTTCCAATATTTAAAAGTGGTGATAACAAGAGAGTCCAAAATTATCTCAATTATATCAGCAATTCCAAAGGTGTTTGAAAAGTTAGTGGCATCATTTTTAACAAATGCTCTTCGATCCTCAATATCTTCCAATCAGCATGGATTTCGTGCTGGGGCTTCAACTACCGCTAATCTATTAGTGTATGATTCCTACATTTTCGATGCTCAGGGGAATGGTTTTCAAGTTGATTCCATATACACGGACTTCTCACACATTATTACCAGATAAACAAAATCATTGCAAATCCCCACCAACTACCTACCTTTCTAACACAGGAGAAAACACATCAAATACCAAAGAGTAGTGAAACACAGAACCCAGGAAATTATCGACCCTTAACATGCTTACAAACTCTCTACAAAATAATAACATCCGTGATATGTGAAAAAATTGAACAGCATCTAGAACAAAATAACATTATAACAGAAGAAGAAAAAGGATGCAGGAAAGGAAGCCAAGGATGCAAAGAGCAGTTAATAATTGATAGCGTTGAAACAAGTCGAAAAATACCAAAGAAATCTAAAGACATAGATTATAAAAAAGCATTCGATTCTGTACCACATACATGGCTGAAGAAAGTTCTACAAATATACAAAATACATCCAAGCATACGTCAATTTCTATCTGCGACTATGGCTACGTGGAGAACAACACTTCACTTAAATACAGATACTGAACAAATACAAATAACGGATATAGGTCTCAAACGAGGTATCTTTCAAGGTGATTCGCTGAGCGCTCTGTGGTTCTGCAGGGCCTTATGAGAATGGCCAAACTCGAAATGTTTACAGAGAGACACCCTCTACAAGCGGTGGAGGATAACGAAAGAAACCACAATTTATGGGGAGTTGATGTTTTAATTTAGAATAGCAGGTAGTTTGCCTTATTTGCCCCTTTTTAGAGCGTCGTTCGATCGTCTTATTTCCGAAAATTTATTAAATACATTTGTTAATTATGCTACGGTTTATTTAGTTTCTTTTAAATTTGATTAATTAAAAGTTTGGTTCAATAAGATGCTTATAGTGGAAAGGGGCAAATACATACAGATACAGAAACACTCAACAATCAAACAATGGACAACATGGAAAAAGACGAGACCTACAAGTTCCTTGGATTCCAACAAAACACGAGAATAGACCATACAACAATAAAAAAACATATCAACAGCAATATAAAAACCGGCTGTCATTTATTCTAAAATCTCACCTAAATTCGAAAAACACTTTTAAGGCGATAAACACGTTTGCAATCCCTCTTCTCACGTATTCATTTGGAATAATAAAGACAGACTTAGACAATGTCCATACAACTACAAATACTGAACTAACGAAGTATAGGAAACATCACCCAAGATCATGTAAAGAACGTATGACATTAGACAGGAAAGAAGGGGGCAGGGGAATGATAGACATCCACATTCTCTACGCAAAACAAGTAGAAATACTTTGGAATTACTTCTACAGCAAAACCACACAATTGCATATAACTATAGTACAAGCAGATCAGGAATGCACACCACTCAATCTATCGTGCAAAAGTCGACAACAAATACACACCCAAACACAAGCACAGAAAATAGTACAATGGGCACATAAAGGATTACATGGCCAACATCTACATGTCATGAACACCGAAGATATAAACAAGAAAGATAGGCCGGAAAAAGGGCAACTATTAGCAGAAATAGAAGGATTCCTCCTTGCAATCCAAGACCAAGTAATAGCTACGAGAAGCTATCAAAGACACATTATGCAAATCCCAACAATCGGCGATATATGCAGAAAGTGAAAACACATTACAGGAGAATGCAAGCTATTAGCGGGAACAGAATATACTAAACGGCACAACATCGCAGCAAATATAATACATCAAGCTATTGCTCGCCAGTATAATCTGATAACAGACGAGACGCCCTACTACAACTACATCCCAGACAAAGTTCTAGAAAATAACAAATATAAAATATACTACGACGTAATAATACACACGAACAAAACAATAATATGCAATAGACCAGACATAACACTACAAAATAAAACAAACAAAGAAACATATCTAATAGATATTGCCATCCCAACGAACATAAACATCTCAAAAAATACGCAGAAAAAAAAGAAAAGTACACTCCTCTTGCACTGGAACAGATATGGAAGCAGAAACATACACGCCTTTCATATTGTCCACAACAGGCATCACACACTCAACATTTATTCAGCACTTGCAACAACTCCAACTAGATCCAGTACTGCACCAATATATCCAAAAAGCAGTATTACTTAAAACGTGCAACATAGTCAGGCTGACTATGTTGCAAGTTTTAAGTATTATTATAAGATGTGTTACCATCTTGAAATAATAAAATCAATGCAGACTTGGCAAAGCCCGCCTGTACTGGAATCAACTAGCTAAACGCTAAAGGACCAATAATAATAATAATAATCAAGATATATTAAAAATAGCAGTCTAAGTAAACTTGGCACGGGCTAGTGCTTAGATTAATCCCAATATTGCAATTGGAGAGAGAATAGGAGAGAATAATAATAATAGCCTATATAAGATTTCCTAACACCAGGACAATATAAAAGAAGGTGTTATTATTGTTGTTGTTATTATTTCTTTATTATTTTTATTTTATCATTTATTTTGTTATTATCTGTTTGTTATTGTTTTTTGTTATTATTCTTAATAAATTTAATGTATCTATTTCTATTCTTGGGTATCAATCTTTCTAGAAAATACATTAGCCTGTGTAGTAAATTTCGAGTCCTCGGGCTCGTAACGGCCAATTAATCGTATCCGGGGTTTAACTGATACGAAACCCAGAAGGGACATTTATGGCTGGATACACTCATATGTACGTATTTGTGTGTGATCAACTATAAGTCCCTTATATCCCGAAAACCGAGAAGTTTCCAATTCAATTTTATCCGGCTCGCATCCATTGATGGCTAACTTTGTTTCCATGCGACGGAGAGAAATTTTATTTACGCCGTTTTCTCCAATTTCTAGTATTATTATTGAGAAAAGTAAGGAAGTTACTGTATGAGGAATTATATGGAATTGGATGGTACATTTGAAAAAATATATAATAATAATAAACTTTATTATCCAACAGGCAAAAACCTAATTACAGAGCAATAAGTACAAACTTAATATAATATTCTATTAAATAAGACGTATATAAAAATATAAAGAATGACATATTTAAATAGAAATGAAATAAAAATTAGAAAATACAATTGTGACACGAACGTTTTAAATAATAATGTATCTACAACCTTATAAGTTAAATTCAACTACAGAAAGGAATGCCTTGAATTCGCTCAGACTAAAGTTATATATGTCACAATTAAAATAATTATGAGTTTGGCAGATTCGACGCACATAATTGTTTACATTGAAATTTAAGTATAAACTAGAACATTTTTCAGCAAAAGCATTAACAATCTCATTAGGTTCATTGAGAACAGCTTCACCATTATGGATACGCCCAGGTATACGAGAAGTTCCAGATTTTGATCGCATAAAATTCCAGAATATGCCAGGATCCTCGGTTATTTTATTTTCAATGTCGAGTAAATAATTGTTATATGCTGTTTGAAGTGCAATTTTAAGAAGACGACGCACACGAATAAATTCATTACGGTAAAATAATCAGTTATTCAATTTCCATTTACGTCTATACACATGCTTTAATTTAATATAACGTCTAATTTGTGCTGTAAACCATTGTGGATGCGAAAAATTACAAGACTTATGCAAAGGGATAGCATCATTAAAGATAGAATACAACTTTGCATAAAATCCATCGACCGCATTGTCAACATTGTCGTAACATTCTAAAAAGGACCAATCAGTTTCAAATAGTAAATTGTAAAAAATGGATAATTGGCCTTATGGAAATTATAACGTTTATTCGTGTTGCTGGGAAACACACACTTTCTACTAGGTGAAATATTTAATTCAATTGGCAATGCTGGATGGTGTGAATCTTCATGTACCAATGGTGACATATCCCGTTCAACAAAAAATTGAGTATATTAAATAAAAATGATTTGAAAATAATTAATAAATTATTTCCACATTTAGCTCTGTGACTATTGACTTACTTACGTAAGTACGTTAAACAAATGCACATTAAAACAACTACTTCCCGGGCAAATACCCACGCCGGACTGTGACTTGTTTTCTATTTAAAAAAAATGAGTATCAACATTAGAAAACAACAGATCTAATAAATAATAAATTTGTTGCACTATTAGTGAAAAAGGAAGATAAGGTTAGTTACATCACCCCTGGTAATACAACATTACAATCTTATAGTTTTGGGTGTTATTAAAATACCATTAATTTTCATTCATTACGCGACGGAAATGATTGTGAATTTATTAGATAATTTGTATAATGTACAAAGGTCAACATACACATATGAGTCTGCGACTCTGGGGAATCATTTGTGGTGCAGATAGTAGGATTTAATCATTGTTATCCGTTTATACCAAAACTAAATATTACCGTGAATTTATAAAGATTCCATTTATTTTTTAACATATGGGATGACTGAACTATATTTCTTCTATATTAAATAAAAATGATTTGAAAATAATTAATAAATTATTTCCACATTTAGCTCTGTGACTTTCGACTTACGCTATTTTATTTATTAATTATTTTCAAATCATTTTTATTTAATTTATTTAAATAACTGTGACCAAGTGAATGAATACTCTTTTCTATTTACTATAATTTTTCATTCTCCAAGCTTATATCAACAAACAATTAGTGGCACTTGTGGTTACTTTCAAATTAGTAAATACAAGCCATTTTACTTGTGTGATTATTTCAGTGATTGAATAAAAATATCTAACTAAGGATATAAAATCGAAAAAAATAACACGCTCTACCAACTGTCACTTTAATTATTCTTCCAATTTAATAAAATGTTGAACTACCATTCATCCGAATCGTTGACGTTGCCACATGAAATTAAACGAAAGATGGCGCTTGCGTCGTCTTCCATTTATTATGATTCTTTCAATTATTTTTCGCGATTAAAACAAATATTTACATTTTTTAATTTATACAGTTTTTTTTAATCAGATGTGTTACCATTTTAAATAGATTTTTTTGGTCTACTTAAAAGTGTGAAAATCCAATATGACCGTCATGTTACCATTTTGAATAGCTTTTTTTTTGGTCTACTTAAAAGTGTGAAGATCCAATATGACCGTCATAATAAATAAAATAATTGAATATATTAACTCAAAATCTTGAGTATCTAGAATATATCTATCGACTCCGTTCGATACTAAGGGTTCAAAAATATACAGTTGCCAAGTTTTATGAAAATACCGCTAATGGCAGGGAAGATTATATTATTTTTTTTATGACAATTTTTAGTAGTTTTCTTTTTTTTTCACGATAAATTAGTAGTCTATCAAAAAAATCATATTTGTTTTCATATTCTCAATCGCCATTAAAATGAGCTGCTTTTCTCTAATTTAAGCAACCTCGTGTATTTTATCGTTTCCGAGATACCAATGGCATCGAAAAAATCACCACCCTGTATATCGTAATTCACAATAACAAAACACTTTTACTTTAAATAAAATGAAACGAAGATGATTCACACATTTGCAGTTATTTAAATTACAATGAAATTAAACATTTTTTGAGCTTTTACCGGATAACACAACGATTAATTCGGAAGTCTATTGTCATCAGCTGGACAAACTGAATGCTGCACTTCAACAGAAAAGGCCAGAACTAATCGACAGGAAAGATGTAGTGTTTCGTCAAGACAATGCGAGACCTCACACAAGTTTGGTCACTCGCCAAAAGCTTTTACAGATTGAATAGGATACAATGCCACACCCACCATATTTTCCAGATCTGGCACCATCGGATTATTATTTGTTCCGGTCACTCCATTTTTTTTAGATGGTAAAACCTTCACCTCAAATGAGGAGGTCAAAAACCACCTCGATCAGTTTTTTGCCAGCAAAGACCAAACATTTTATGAGCGTGGAATTATGCTACTACCGCTACTACCAGAAAGATGGCAAAAGGTGTTGGACCAGAACGGCCAATATATAATTTAATAAAGTATTTGTTTATTATACGAAAACTGTCTTTTATTTCCACAAAAAAATACTTTCCGAACAACACAATTAGGCCTTTTAATTAAATGTGAGTTTCGTGAAGATTTGAAAAATATATGAAAACACTTTGTACACTTTTCTTCACTTACTTATTTATTAACAGATGTACATTTCGATCACCATGTGATCTGATCTAAATGTACATCGATCTTCATGTGGAGAAAAGTGTACAAAAAAGTGAAAAGTGTACAAAGTGTTTTCATATAACAATTAGGCCATTCAGGCCCATTATGTTACCACGTAGGGAAAAGTGATTGTTTCTCCCCCATATAACCCTCTAGAACCATTTAGAGCTCTTAATCTGGTTGACTAAGACCCCCATTTTGAGTCCGTTAACCCATTAATGCAAGCCATTCCAAGGAAGTGTTCCCTAATTCCTTCCAGAGCGGAGCATTGACCCATCCAAAAAGTGAGGTACAGTTTCTTCTTCCTCCTCGTCTTTGCATCCCCTGCAATAATCCTGATACGCCATTTTCATGACTTTCCTTTGTTTTCCTAGGTGAGAGTGGCCAGTAATGATCGCTACCGTCATCCTTATATCAAATCTGCTTAGCGTTTGCTAAGCTAAGTATACTAAATATCATATTAAACTATTTTTTGTATCTTTAATATTTCAATAAATATAAACTGAACAATAAAAAAAATCATCCACGCTATATGCATATATAGAAAGAAAGACAAAATAGAGAAAATTTTCATATAAAAATATTCACAAAAAATCGGCACCACCAAGAATACATCCACAGACACATAAAATCCCATCAAGGTTTCTCGAATACACTGAAATCCATGTCAGTTAATTGAATTTATAGAAAAAAAAAAACCTGACCCGACGCATATGAATATCAATCGGGCTCCCTTTCTTCCCAACACCCCGTATCCCTCCGAGGATTCTGCACCGCGTGAGGTTCTTTTTGTACTTCATATCTGCGAAATTTACGTCCCTTTTTTATTTTATTCCCCGCCGCGCTGAAAGGGGGAGAAAGCGTGAAATGGGAGAAGCACGTCACGCGATTTTTGTATTATGCAAATGCCGGCCAAGTTTTTTCTTTCTTTCTTTCTCTCTCATTCGGGAATAACGACGAGATTTACGCTGCGATTGTATTTAATTAAAAGGTGAATTATGTTACCGAGTTTGTATTTTTAAATAGGGACAAATATTTTTTTTAATGCGTGTTAATTGGATCGGATTAAAAACGCATTCATAAAATTGTATTTATTGGTGGATTCAAGAAATATCTCTTGCTGAAATAATTATTTATTTATTTAGTCATCGTTATATGTTCCTCTCTACTTCTCAGTTTGAGGTGTGGAAATAATTAAATTATAAATTATATAGTAATGATAAGAAGAAGGGTGCATATTGTTTATTTTCAATAGTTTTTTCACTTTATTTGTTGTTTTCTTTTTTAAATTAATTAACAATTACAATTATTTGAAACCTAAACAGTTTGGAGTTAATCAACTGGATCAACTGGATTCAATTCAGTAGTAGAAAACCCATCGTCAATAATAATGATAGATAATTTAAAGTCAAATTTAGGAGAAATGAGTGACGCACAGTGACAATTTATAGTAAAAATATACACGTTAAGTAACTTTAAAGTCATTATTAGACTATAATAGTTACACACAGTGACTTTATAGTCAACATTAGGCAATAATAGTGATATACAGCGACTTTAAAGTCAATTTCGGAAGGAATCAGTAATCCATGTTGGCGTTAAAGTCAAGTTACAGTAAAAATAGTGACATGAATTATTGTTAAAGGAATAATTAGACAATTATAGTAACATACAATAACTTTATAGTCATAATTATATAATAATAGTGACATACAATGAGATTATAGTCATAATTAGTCAATAGTAGTGACGTACAGTAACTTTGTAGTCATAAATAGACAATAATAGTGAGATAAAATGACTTTATAGTCATAAATAAGCAATAATAGTGACGTACAATGATTTTATAGTCATAATTAGTCAATAGCAGTGATATACAAAGACTTTATAGTCATAATTAGATAATAATAGTGACATACAATGACTTTATAATCATAACTAGACAATAATAGTGACATACAATGACCATATAGTCATAAATAGACAATAATAGTGACGCACAATGATTTTATAGTCATAATTAGTCAACAGTAGTGATATACAATGACTTTATAGTCATAATTAGATAATAATAGTGACATACAATGATTTTATAATCATAATTAGACAATAATAGTGACATACAATGACCATATAGGCATAAATAGACAATAATAGTGAGATAAAATGACTTTATTGTCATAATTAGACAATAATAGCGATATACAATGAGTTTATAGACATAAATAAACAATAATAGTGACGTACAATGATTTTTATAGTCATAATTAGTCAATAGTAGTGATATACAAAGACTTTATAGTCATAATTAGATAATAATAGTGACATACAATGACTTTATAGTCATAAATAGACAATAGTAATGACATACAATAACTTTATAATCATAATTAGACAATAATAGTTACATACAATGACGTTATAGTCATAAATATACAATAGTAGTAATATACAATGACTTTATAGTCATAATTAGACAATAACAGTGACATACAATGACTTTTTAGTCAAAAATAGACAATAATATTGACATACAATGACTTTTTAATCAAAATTAAACAATAATAGTGACATACAATGAGTTTATAGTCATAAATAGGCAATAATAGTGACATAAAATGACTTTATTTGTTGTTTTCTTTTTTTAAATTAATTAACAGTTACAATTATTTGAAACCTAAACAGTTTGGGGTAAATCAACTGGATCAACTGCATTCAATTCAGTAGTAGAAAACCCATCTTCACTAATAATGATAGAGTAATGAAGAAAGCTTTTCTAGTTATTAAAAGTAGAAAAGACAACCGTACCGTACAATTCGTACTCATGGAAGAAAATAAGGCAATAAATATCGGTTTGCGTGATTTTCTTTTTAAATAATTGACCTTTGTATTATTGTGTGGTTTGCGTGATTTATTAAATTTATTATTAAAATGTATTTGATTTTAACTCACCTAGAGCAGTTTTCGTCCTGACGTTCCTCGAATACCCCATCGGATGCAGTATCGCCCAATACCGATCCACGGAAACAGCCAAAAGGCAAAAAATGGAAATCGTGCAGAGCACCACCAGCAGCGACACCGTAAACAAACACGCGTACAAATTCGTGGGCAAACCGACCGAGGCCATCACCGCGAAAGGGATGCCCAGCAACCCCACCAGGAAATCAGCAGCTGCCAGGGAGACTATGTAGTAATTAGTTCTTCTGCGGAGTCTCCGTTCCTTCCTGAAGACCAGGATCACCAGCGCGTTGCCGACCACGGCGAGCGCCGCGACTAGTGCCTCGCATATGGCGTAGTAGAGGTTGAGCTCCTCTTTCTGGTAATCGTGGATGTCGTCGTCGTCGCCGGGGAGGCCGGAGGTGTTTGTAGGTAGGGTCGGCGTCGCTAATGAGGAGAACATACCCTTGGAGTAGGTTTGTTTCTCAATGTGCGAATTTCTCGAAGATGGGGGGAAGTCAACCGAATTCGGATGTCTTCTTGGAAGGTCTTCTCCACCTCAACATTTCGTTGGAATCTAAAAAAAAAACAAAGAAGATAACAAAAATTTATAGATGTTTAAAATTTGTATAATAATTTTAATTGTGATTAATTAAGACAGTTTGAAAAAAAAAACTTAAATAAAAATTAAAATTGTAAAAATAGGGCAAAGATGGTGCTTTGAGCTTTTTAATTTCCAAATAGTTTATAACTCCCGACACCAATTGGTAAAAGGGGACATCGATTATATACAGGGTGGCGCAAGATTACGATGAAGTCCAATATCTCAGTTATAAAGAAATATAGCATTCCATTTAAAAAATCATATGTTTGATATATGAAACCAATTTTAAAATGTGAAGTTTTACAGTAGCTACAAATTATGTCAGTAATATCTTCTTGTAAATTTCTAAATAACCAAGATATTGGACTTCATCGGAATCTTGCGCCACCCTGTATATATATAGTTTATAACTTTATTCTTTTAATTTAATCGTTAACGAATGAAAAGACCAGTTAGATAACTTTTTTTATTCGTTTAGATAAACCAGATGAGTGGTGTTCGAATAAATTCATTTACTTAGTAAGTGGATTTTGTTTTAAATCGCACGTACAATCAATTTTATGACACTTTTTTTACAATGATGGCGACTTACAGTGACTTCAATGTTAATTTACAGCAAAAATAGTGAAGTCGATTTAAAGTCATAATTACGCAAGTGACTTACAAGGACTGTAAAGTCAATTCTGTGAAAAAATAGTGACACACAATGACTCTAATATCAATTTGTTGTAAAGAAAAACTGACGAACATAGTCAATTTATACTAAAGTAACTTTATAATTATATTTAAAAAATAATAACAACGTACAATGAGATTAGGTCAATTTCGGGAGGAATTAGTGACGCACAATTACTCCAAAGACAATTTGTAGTAAGCATAGTGGCGTAAGGTAACCTTAAAGTCATAATTATGTACTATCATTACTTAATAATGACCATAAAGTCAAATTACAGTAAAAATAGTAGCGTAAGGTGACTTTCCAGTCATATTTATGCAATAATAATGGCTTACAATGACTATAAAATCAATTTCGAAAGAAATTAGTGACGCACAAGTACTTTACAGTATGCCTAGTGGCGTAAAGTGTTTAAAGTCACTTTACGCCACTAAGCATACTGTAAATTGACTTTATTGTCATTGTGCGTCAATTTTTGGAGGAATGAGTGATCCACAATGACTATAAAGTTAATTTATAGTCAATTTGGATAACAGTAGTGACCTACAAGCATAGTGGCGTAAGGTGACTTTTAAATCAAAATTAATCAATAATAGTAACTCATAATAATTTTAAAGTCAATTTCGGGAGAAAGTTATTTTAAAGTTATAATTAGGCAACAATAGAGATTATATAGTCCATTTCAGAAGGTATTAGTAACGCATTTTTCTTTAAAGTCATTATTAGACTATAATTGTGACATAAAGTAACTTCATAGATATAATTAGCCAATAATGGTGACGTACAATGACTTTAAAGTCAATTTCAGGAGAAATGAGTGACGCATAGTGACAATTTATAGTAAAAATATCCACGTTAAGTAAATTTAAAGTCATTATTAGACTATAATTGTTACACATAGTGACATTATAGTCAATATTAGGCAATAATAGTGATATACAGCGACTTTAAAGTCAATTTCGGAAGGAATCAGTAATCCATGATAGCGTTAAAATCAATTTACAGTAAAAATAGTGACGTGAATTAATTTTAGTCATAATTAGACAATTATAGTGACATAAAATCACTTTATAGTCATAATTACACGATAACAGTGACATACAATGACGTTATATCCATAAATAGAAAATGGTATTAACGTACAATGTCTTTATAGTCATAATTAGTCAATAGTAGTAAGGTACAATAACTTTGTAGTCATAAATAGACAATAATAGTAACATACAGTGACTTAATAGTCATAAATAGACAATAGTAATGACGTACAATGATTTTATAATCATAATTAGACAATAATAGTGAAATAAAATGACTTTATAGTCATAAATAGACAATAATAGTGATTTACAATGTCTTTATAGTCATAATTAGACAATAAAAGTGACATATAATGACGTTATATTCACAAATAGAAAATAGTATTAACATACAATGTTTTTATAGTCATTATTAGACTATAATAGTGACACACAATGACTTTTTAGTCAAAATTAGATAATAATAGTAACATGCAATGAGCTTATAGATATAAATAGACAATAATAGTGATGTGCAATGAATTTAGAGTCATAATTAGTTAATAGTAGTGACATACAATGACTTTATAGTCATAATTAAACAATAATAGTGACATACAATAACGTTATAGTCACAAATAGAAAATAGTATTAACATACAATGTTTTTATAGTCATTATTAGACTATAATAGTGACACACAATGACTTTTTAGTCAAAATTAGATAATAATAGTAACATGCAATGAGCTTATAGATATAAATAGACAATAATAGTGATGTGCAATGAATTTAGAGTCATAATTAGTTAATAGTAGTGACATACAATGACTTTATAGTCATAATTAAACAATAATAGTAACATACAATGACGTTATAGTCATAAATAGAAAATAGTATTAACATGCAATGTCTTTATAGTCATTATTAGACTATAATAGTGACACGCAATGACTTTATAGTCATAAATAGATAATAGTAGTGATGTACAATGACTTTAGAGTAATAATTGGTCAAATTATAGTCAACAGGAGTGACATAAAATGACGTTATAGTCAAAATTAGACAATAATAGTGACATACAATGAGTTTATAGACATAAATAAACAATAATAGTGACGTACAATGATTTTATAGTCATAATTAGGCAATAGTAGTAACATACAATGAGTTTATAGTCATAATTAGACAATAATAGTAACATAAAATGACTCTATAGTCATAATTAAACAATAATAGTGAGATATAATGACTTAAGAGTCTCAATTGGTAAATAGGAGTGACATAAAATGACGTTATAGTCAAAATTAGGCAATAATAGTGACATACAATGAGTTTATAGTCATAATTAAACAATAATAGTGACTAACAATGATTTTATAGCCATAATTACTCAATAGTAGTGGCTTACAATAACTAAATAGTCAATAAGTGTGATATACAATGAATTTTTAGTCATAAATAGACAATAATAGTGGCAAATAAAATCAATTTAGCGAGGAATTAGTAACACACATTTACTCTAAGTTGAATTTATAGTGAAAATAGTGACGTAAAGTAACTTTAAAGTCATAATTAGACAATTGTAATAATATACAATGACTTTATAGTCAATTTTGGGAGTCATTACTAACGTATATTTACTTTAAAGTCAATTTATAATAGAAGTAGTGATATAAAGTAACTTTAACGTTATAACTAGACAATACTAGTGATATACATTGACATTATAGTTATAATTAAGCAATATTAGTGACGTACAATGACATCAATGTAATTTTCGGGAGGAATGAGTAATCCTCGATGTCAATAGAGTCGATTTATAGCAAAAAGAGGAACGTACAATGATATATAATAAATTTAGAGTAAAAATTGTGAAATAAAGTTACGTTAAAATCATAATTAGGCAATAATAGTGACGTACTGTGACTCTATGTCAATTTATAGTGAAAATAGTGATATGAAGTAATTAAGTATATCATTATTAGATGATAATAGTGACTTTATAGTAATAATTAGTCAATAATAGTGGCATACAATGGCATTAACGTAATTTTCAAGAGAAATGAGTAATCTACAGTGACTCTTAAGTCAATTAATAGTAAAATTAATGGCTGTTATATTGTAAGTGGTGAATGAATATTGTACTTTTAAAAATGCATATTTTTTACCATTATTATGTATGTTTTTCTTGTATTAAACAGTAAAATTGAGTATTATTATCTTAATATCAATAACGTTTTATTAAACGTTAAATACACCAATAAGAATTTCGATTTTATTTATTAGTTTTTTTTTTGTAAATGAAATAAATAGAAATAAATATATAGTAAATGATGCGGTCTTTTCTTATTTATTTATTTCTTTTACAATATACATTTCATTTATAAAAAAAACTAATTGGTGTATTTAATTCCAAAAATCTGTTCTTTTTAGTAAGTAAAAGTGAATAAAACCGTCTATATTTTTTCTATATTGAAAAACATCACGTAACTCCATCACATTTATAACTGATCTTTTAAACGTGGGATGAAACGTGATGAATTCAATTTTATTTCATTCCCAGAAACCCTCGCCGTTTTAACATAATTTGAATCATGTAAACCCTTTTTCGCCCTAAATATATTCTATCGGTGAAATAACGCGGACTGCCTTTAGTAAGAAATATGTAAATTTCCAATTATATAATCCGTATTACCTGGTTTCGAGCGCGGCCTCTTTTATAAGAGGATTAGTTTGTGTTTACAACAGGTGTTCTAAATCCGCCCTTCCGATTATCCCTTACTCTAGGATCTGACTTGGAAATGGAGGGATGACATCAGGAAAATACGAATCTGTCGACGACAGCGGGGTTGCTTTCTTTTATTACTTTCTGTGTGCTATGAAAAAAAATAATAAAGGAAAAAAGGGAAAAAAATGCGGTTTCAGGAAAGTGTTAGTAATAAATTCTTGTTTAAATTGGGGTATGTGGTAAATACATGAAACATACATTTACATACTTTGATCAATTTTTTTTTCAATTAAAAATAAAAATAAATAAATATATATATATATATATATATATATATATATATATAATCGATGTCCCCTTTTACCAATTGGTGTCGGGGTTAAAAATAAATATATAAAAAATAAATAAATAAATTTTCATCGCAAAATATATACCTAATTAACATTTTGGGTGATACAACACAAAAAATCTAAATAAACTAAAAATTCAGCAAAATAAAATTTATTGTAAAATGAAGAATACTAGGATTAAAAAAAATAATAACACTCCGGAAATAATCACGAGCAAAAATACACAATCAACATCGACAACCACTCATAATTATCACCCACCCACGTGACACAATACCATCTTGATTTAATGTAATTCATACGCAATCACATGAAATATTCAAAGGGTGAGTGAGGGGTGTGCGTCCGGCCCGGCGTGCGCGCGAGTGACGTGTAATTTTAATTAGGGCGCGATTCTTTCGGCGGCCTTCACGCCCCGCTGCAAAAAAAAAATGTCATCACAACTGATTTTCATATCTGCGTGTGATTTCCACACAGCGCGCGCGCTCTTTTTTATTTTTATTTTCTTCTCTAATTTTTCGTTTTGTTTGACATTATTTTTACGCGGAGGCAATAATTGCACGGCCGGGAAAAACAAACACGCGGAATGGCACGTCCGCGTGCAATATTGTTTTGTTGTTGTTTTACACCGCGCTGCGCTTAATTAAAAATTCATAATTCCGGGATTCAGTCTTGATTATACTGTGTGTGTAATGGAATAGTTTCGAGGGGTGTAATAAATAGGGTGCAAGGTTGATTTGTTATTGATTGTGTGTGTGTGCAACAATGAATGAAGGGTTGTTAAATTGGGGCGAATATTTTTAACTTTATTTTTCTTATGTTAATATTTGCCTATGAGTGCCGGATATTTAAGATATTAACTACAAGGTCGATAACACGTATTTTATGCAATGTGTACATAACAAATTGTTTATAAACAAAGCAAAAAATCGTTGCTTTCAAAGAAGCCCACGACGGGCCAAATTTAATTTCAACTGGATTGAATTAATTAGACTGATGAATAGTGGAAGCAACACTCAAGACATACCCGAAGAACAATTAGTATTGTCTGAGAGTTTGAAGTCATATTAAGAGTTTTATCTTATTAAACCAGCCCTTAAACGGTTTTTAATATTTTTTTCATTTTTTTAATTGGAGTCCATTCTGTCGACTTAGGCGAAAATAATCGAAATGCAGGATGTTGTACGGTGCTTCAAGTACAAACAATTAGTATTGTCTGATAGTTTGGAGTCTTATTAAGAGTTCCATCTTATTAAACCAGCCCTGAAGCAGTTTTTAATATTTTTTTCATTTTTTTAATTGGAGTCCAATCTGTCCTTCTAGGCGAAAATAATCGAAATTCAGGTTGTCGTAGAGAGGTTGTACGGTGCTGCAAGTACAAACAATTAGTATTGTCTGACAGTTTGGAGTCTTATTAAGAGTTCTATCTTATTAAACGAGCCCTTAAGCGCTTTTTAATATTTTTTTCTTTTTTTTTTAATTGGAGTCCAATCTGTCGACTAATAAGGCCTTGTTTATAGTGGAGAGTCAAGAGCCTAGAGCCTAGATGCTTTTGAGTGCGCACGCATACGCGATGTTTAGTACTGTTGATAATTTAACAATCATTATAAAGCGGTAAAGCGCGTTAAAAATGAGCGCGCCGAAAAGTCACTTCGCTGTTGGAGAGAGAGCAACGACATTTCATTTCTTAAGAATACATCGAGCCGACCGGACGGTGATCGTTCGATCATACCAAAAATGTGGATTAAGTGATGTGTGTGTAATTAGAATTTCGTTTACATTAATGATTAATAATAAAATTATGGTAAGTCAGTTTAAAATACAATATCAATTTAATTGTAATTTTTCTATGGTGTGTCTCTTGTCAAGTGTTTTTATTACTTTTATTATCAGTGGAAATAATGTAATTACCTTTACTTAATCAATCATCATTACATGCTGTTATTTAATCTAATTATATAGATAGGAATAAAACCCGAATCTTCCTGTCAATTTTTAATAGTTATTGAATTATTAAATATTAATTATTATTGTATCACTTTAAATTATAATGTACTTGACACAACATGCATAGAAAATTAGAATTAAATTAATTATGTATTATAAATTGACTTATTATATTATAATGAAATTCTAATTACAGACAATTTCATACAAAGTATTTAAAGTGAACATTTTATTTTATTATTTAATTTTGTAAATGATTTTAATAAAATATTTTTCTCCTAAAAATGCAGCTTATGAATTATCTCTCTCGTGAAGTACTGCCAACGATCGTAAACAAAAAATCCTATGCGTAATATAAACACACTCGACAGACGTGATTTATTTTTTCTAAATGGAAAATGTTTCGTTGCATGGCCTTCCACTAACCAGACAATTTTGAAGGGTCAATAAACCCACTACGACATATATATTATCGGTTAATAAAATAAAAGATTTAATACACGACCTTGAAGTTCATTAACATCTGGAATTTTTAATGTGCAAGAATGTAATAGATAAAAGAACAGAAATACAACTTGTATTATTGTAATTAATGCCATGCAACAACACAATTCATATTAAAAATAACACACATCTGAGGTTTTTTTATAATCATTAGCAGCATTTCACCAAAAAAGATGATAACGTTATTGTAATACAATAAGTCAATTTAAAATATATAATTAATTTAATTCTAACTCCTTATGTATGTTATGTCAGGTATTTATTATTAATTTAAATGTAATTGCATAAAATAGCAAATAATTTTATTATGATTAATTAATTAAAAAAAAAACTAGTAAGAAAATAACAATAAAAATACTTGACAAAAGGCATACCATAAAAAATTAGATTTAAAGTAATAATGTATTTTAAACTGACTTACCGTAATAATTTCATGATTAATCATTAATGTAAATGAAATTCACATCACTTAATCCACATGTTTTGGGTTGATCAGCGTCTGTTCGGCTCGATGTCATCTTGAGAAATGAAATGTCGTTGCTCTCTCTCCAACAGCGGAGTGACCTTTCGGCGCGCTCATTTTTAACGCGCTTTACCGCTCTATAATGATTGTTAAATTATCAACAGTACTAAACATCGCGTATGCGTGCGCACTCAAAAGCATCTAGGCTCTAGGCTCTTGACTCTCCACTATAAACAAGGCCTTAGGCGAAAATAATCGAAATTCAGGATGCTGAGGAGGGGTTGTACGGTGTTGCAAATACAAACAATTAGTATTGTCTGATAGTTTGGAGTCTTATTAAGAGTTCCATCTTATTAAACCAGCCCTTAAGCGGTTGTTAATATTTTTTTCATTTTTTTTTAATTGGCGATAATAATCCAAAATATGCCGAGCAATTCGAGCAAGTGAAGAAATAAACTTAATTGCTTTAGAAATGATGATAGTGAAAACAAATACATAATACTCTGTACGCACATATATTAAAAAAAATAACAACAACAATTTAACTCCCTTATTAATTAATGCCCTCTAGACGGCCATTCGCAATCATTAAAAACCCGAAAATATCGCGCACCCACATAAATTTCACTATTTATAACACTTTGCATTCCGCTACAAAAGTTTACGATATTTTGTAAGACACGCTTGATTTGTGTCGAGCCGCAGAGAAAAAAAAATGTTGTCAATACAGATACAGCCTCGGTTTGCATCGGAAAAGTTGTAATATAGCATGGTTTATTATTCGCTGGCATGCGTGTGAACTCGGACAATAAATTACGTTTTAATGGTGACCACCTGTTATACATATTTACGTATTTTTTTTATTTGTTTGAATGTGTGTGTATACCATTTCGTTGATGATTTATTGTAGAAAGGGGATTTTCCCTTTTCGTAGAAAATACACAGTGTAAATAATTTAATCAGAATTTATACTTGGCGCATACAAGGGGGTTATTTTTAGTGTTGTGTAAAGTTAAGGAATATTAGTAATTAAATAGAGCTGATCAATAACAATAAATTATTGGTATTAATTAATATACGGGATAGTTGAAAATTCATTTTCCCGCTTATATTACAATTAAAACACTTTTTATTCCTTGCTTCACTTCATTCAGTGAAGTAAAGAATAAAAAGTGTTTTAATTGTGATTAACTACCTTCACATAACTCAAATTTAAACAATTACTACTTATATTAGTTGAAATATTAAAGATACAAAAATTAGTATGATAAAAAATTTAATATACAGAAGGTGATATACAAAATGAGATAAGACATTATTAATAGTCAACATAATCAACATAATTCTTAAATCGACCAATATGAATTGTTTACTGTGTTGACTGTTTTATACACGTGATCCGAGAATTAAAACACAATTACAGTTCAATTCCTAGGCATAAATGGATTTAGCAAAGTTTTTTTTTTTTCTTGAAATTCGTATTCTTAATTAATTGAATTAATTATTTTTTATTAATAACTAATTTATCCTACACCAATATTTAGTAGAAGGATATAATATTATATATTAATTACTAATTTATTAGATCCTTAACATATTTAATCAAATTTGAATGAAACTTGTTGTTTCTTCGAGAATTCATAATATTATTGAATTTGTAAAACCTTGTTTTATAAGTGTTGTATATAATTTATCAACGCTAATTCGCACAATCTTGCGTTAAATTTAAGTAATTAATTCAAAGCAATTTTCTGTAGAAGTTTTTGATACTTTACAAACGATAAAGTTGGATAATAAATCACTTCTACTCTGTCTTACAGCTATCCCCCCTTTGCTTTACATAAAGTGTCAGATATTGTGTTTGAATAATTATTTATTTCTATGTATACATTACAACACAAAAACGTACATTAAAACAGCACTTTTTTAATTTGAAAATATATGGATACCAAGATATTTACATAAACTTTAGATTAAGCTCCTCCCATCACCATTCATCAATTCATTTATGCGAATCATCAGGATAGTTCAGCTAGCTAGCATAGATTTTTTCTTTGACTTCAGAATAAATTCTTGACAGGGCATAAAAACCCAGACAAACATACACATGTAATGTAATTATTTATGTAATATGTTTAATTAATTTAACCCGTGGTGAAACATTTTTGAATTAAATCATCCTGAATTATTTATGTAATATTGCTTTATATTATTTAAATAATAATAAGCAACATAAAGAAGATACCCCGACACCAATTTGTAAAAGGGGATATCGATTATATATATATATAAATATATATATAAAGAAGATTGTTTTGTATTAACTATTATCTGAATAAAGATACATGCATATATGAATTTAACAGTTTAAAGCTTTTTAATACCTGTTTCCATGCTTTCCACTACTGAAATACAATATGTTCAAAGTGAATAAAGCGTCGCGTTTGTACTTGCAGTTTGTATGTGTGTATATGAATAATTCATTATTTTAAACGTAATAACACTGTATCAAATTATAAGTTTTATATGTAAATTACTTAAAATTCGCCGGTGTGGAGTTGTTGATGGACATAATCTAATGACCTATATTAGTAGTAATTAGGTTAACTATAGCCATCAGAGAGTATTTGTAGATGAAGTTCAAACAGTCACTGGCACTTTATTATTATTAATTAATAAATAATTTATAAGCATAAGAATTCCTCCTACGTTAATGAGATAATCGAATTAATTTATTGAAGAATGAAATATCGAATTAAATACTGAACTAATTACAGTTGATTGAAATACTATACTAATCAATACTGTTTTTTGGAAAGACAGTTTATAAAACATTTAATAATCAATCTCAATCTTCAATTAATTTTTTTAAAGCAGTTTATAAAACATATAATAATCAATCTAAATCTTCATTTTTTTTTGAAAGACAGTTTATAAAACATATAATAATCAATATCAAATAACAAATTTAGAAAATCGTAATAACGTTTTCGTATAATGTATGTAAATCGTTATAAATAACCATTCAAACACAATTAATTTCTTACACTTTATCTAAAGCAAACAGGAAAAAGCTGTGATATTGAACACAAGTGATATCTCATATTTCAATTAAAAATAACAAAACTAACCGTCGCAACAATTCACATATTTTTTTGTTGTATTCAATGCATACGTTTGTCAGTTTTGCTGTATAATTGAAATTTACGTTAGTGATTTTTTTTTATTAAACATCGCATTGTTGAACCTAGCATGTCTACAAAATTTATTTATTTTGCGGAAAAATAATCGATGAGTAATAATATTAACGCAAATCCTAACCAATAAAAAAATAAAAGGGTTACCAAATACACAACACAAGTAGAATACAAATTATTAATTTCTATAATACCGGGGTTTGAACCATTGCAATGTCATAAATCGGGAGCCCCGCCCGCAGAGCCTTTTTTAAATTAATCTGTTGTAATAAAAATTGCAATTACCTAATTTTTTACTAGAATATATATATATATATATATATATATATATATATAATCGATGTCCCCTTTTACCGATTGGTGTCGAGTTTTTTTTATTAGAATCTAACATAAATTTCGCAATATTCAAGTTCGCTAAGTATTGTTTCAATTAAAGTTAAAAGAATTCGCTGCGTGATCAATTTCTTTGTATAATCAGCGCGTAAACAGATACGAGATATAAACGCGCAGACCGCAAAAACAGATATAGCCGGGCATTTCCTTGAAATATTAGAAATTGTTGTTACGCAGATGCAAAAGTATACAACACGGTCGTATATTGATAAAAAAATATTATTAAAAAATGTAATTATGGATTTTAATTAAGGAACATTTAGTTGGTTTCAGAATTATATAAGTGATTTTCACTTTGAATAGTTTACTAACGATAATTTAATTTATTTTACGGAAATCTCGTTTCTACAAAATGATAAGCATTTACATAAATCATTACAAATAATAAATACAACTCAACTTTATCCCAAGTCGTAAAAATTAAGTATTGTACCAAAGAGGATGATGTATACTAGTTACTCTATGATGGTAAGGTAATCTCAATGGTACTTACAATAATAAAGAAGTGCTAAATAAATATTGAATAAAAAAACATATAAATAATGAAACTATATAAAAATCAAATATAAAATAAGTTAAATTCATCAGAAAGACTAGCTCACAAATGTATTGTAAATACCATATGATCGAAAACGTTTCTCCTCTACAGTGCTTTAATTTTTTTGTTTTATATTTTGTTAATTTTGTTAGCAGCAGTGAATAAAAACAAATAAAACGTCATATATGTCATCAGTAATCAAATTCTTCAATATAACCTATAACGAGTGGCTTATGTTTATTGTAAATAAAAAAATCAAAGCACTCTAGAGGAAAAAATAAACGTATTTATTTTATATTGTTTTAACAATAATATTGGTCTTTCTGCCTGTCTTTGTCCAAATTTATCGTTTTTTTTCAATCGTCATTATTGTTAACGCCACTGTTCTTGAAATTAGTTGAGTTAGTGAAGGATGGGCATATTTAGGATTAATGTTAGGATTACGAGGGTAACATCGGTGTTTTGTTTTGTTGCGTGAGGGCTAATTTTAAGGAATGGATTTTTCAAATCTGTGTTTAATAGTGGGAATTTTCTATATTTCGCAGAGGAAACTATACACAATTAATTAACTATATACAATTCTACACTCTGAGAGAAGGATCCCAATATTAACGCTGGTACCGTTAGCCTTTTCATGCTCAATCCTCTTGATGTAGATTACGAGGGGGGGGGGCATAAAAAAATTAGGTAACTGTAATGTTTATTACAACAAATTAATTTAAAAAAAAACTCTGTAGGACGGGGCTCCCGATTTAATGGCATTGCAATGGTTCAAACCCCGGTATTATAGAAATTAATAATTTTTATTCTACTTGTGTTGTGTATTTATTAACCCTTTTATTTTTTATTGGTTAGGATTTGCGTTAATATTATTACTCATCGATTATTTTTCCGCAAAATAAATAAATTTTGTAGACGGAGTATAAAACAAACATGCTAGGTTCAACAATGCGATATTTAATAAAAAAAATCACTAACGTAAATTCCAATTATACAGCACAACTGACAAACGTATGCATTGAATACAACAAAAAAATGTGCGAATTGTTGCGACGATTGGTTTTGTTATTTTTAATTGAAATGTGAGATATCACTTGTGTTCAATCTTACAGCTTTTTCCTGTTTGCTTTACATAAAGTGTCAGAAATTAATTGTGTTTGAATGATTCCTTATTACTATTTACATACATTATACGAAAACGTTATTACGATTTTCTAAATTTGTTATTTGAGATTGATTATTATATGTTTTATAAACTGTCTTTCAAAAAATTTGAAGATTGAGATTAATTATTATATGTTTTATAAACTGTCTTTCAAAAAAAATTTGAAGATTGAGATTAATTATTATATGTTTTATAAACTGTCTTTCCAAAAAAAAAAATAGTATTGATTAGTATAGTATTTCAATCAACTGTAATTAGTTCAGTATTTAATTCGACATTTTTTTTAAGTGTAATAAATTAATTGTATTTGAATGGTTATTTATAACGATTTAGATACATTATAGGAAAACGTTATTACTATTTTTTTGTTTTACATTTTGTTAGCAGCAGTGAATAAGAACAAATAAAACGTCACATATGTCATTAGTAATCAAATTCTTCAATATAACCTATAACGAATGGCTTATGTTTATTGTAAATAAAAAAATCAAAGCACCCTAGAGGAGAAAAAAAACGTATTTATTTTATTTTGTTTTAACAATAATAATCACGTGTCTGCAGATTAAGGCCATTTGTAGACACGTGATTATTATTGTTAAAACAATATAAAATAAATACGTTTTTTTAAGTAACGTTCTTTTTAGTTTTTTACATTGAATTTTTCTCGGATCAAAAATTTGTTGCATGATGCAATTTTTTATTGATATACAACGACGGGTGTACATTATGTAATTTAAGGTATGACAGAGTATTTGTCCGGGAAGTAGTTGTTTTAATGTGCTTTTGTTTAAAGTACGTACGTAACGTAAGCCAAAGTCAGAGAGCTAAATGTAGAAATAATTTATTAATTATTTTCAAATCATTTTTATTTAATTTATTTAAATAACTGTGAACAAGTGAATGAATTCTTTTTTCTATAATAATCATTTATTGACGCTGGCCGTTAAAAATAAAAGACAATAAATTAACATATTAAAACTTAAAACTAATATAAAAGACTAAATATATAATAATAATAAAGTTTATTTTCAATTGTAAATACATACAGTAAAGTTAACAATATTAAAATTCCAATAAAAAACGTCGTATCGTCTAAATAATGTAACTTATAACTAATTAATAAGACAATCTGTTAAACAAAAAAATCTTCAATTGAATATAAACATCTATCGATCAAAAAGCTTTTGTTTGAAAATGATTAAAGATGGACTGTCTTTAATTGCTTGAGGTAGACAGTTATAAATCATGTAGCCATTATAGCTGATTCCTTTTTCAAATTATATATTATAATATTTTTTATGTCATTTTGTTTAATTTCAAAAATGACTTTATATAATTATAACACTATATAAAAATCTAATATATGAAAAACTAAATATAATAAAAAAAATATACAATGTCATTTTTGAAATAAAAAAAAATGACATAAAAAAATATTATATTTAGTCTTTTATATTAGTTATAAGTTTTAATATATTAATTGTCACTTTTTCCTCATTCCACTAGACACGAGTAAATACACAACATTTTTTATATTTAATTTTGACAAAAAAAAATCGAACTATTTTTCGTATCGCATTTTAATTTTAGTTGATTGAGTTATTAAAGTAATTATTTTGATGATTTTGATATGATAATAACAAACATATAAATTAAAAGCATTACAAATTCCGAATGGTAATCCATATATATATAAAAATCGATCTCAATTAATATATTTAGACATTCTATGATGTTTTCTGTTGAATATAAATAGTCCACGAGCTATTTATACTGCAATCAAATCACGAAAATCAGGCCGAAACCTCAAATATCCGTAACATAATAATATTAAGTATTATATCAAATATCAAATAAATAATATTTTTAATTGATGGTAATAAAATAAATTTGATTTACTTCCCTCAAGCCGCTTGTTTTTGTTATTTCTACCTATTTGTGCTGCGAAATGGGGTTAAGAAAATATTCTATAACGTTATGTTTCTTATATATATATTAAAAACTAAATATTAATGCATTTTAATATAAATTTCTCAGGCAGAAAGACCGATGGTCGATAGCCATTTTCTGAGGCTTAACTAGAGGTTTATGATTGTAATGTAAATATTTAATAATAATAATTTATTTATTTACGGAAAATTCACCATTTTACAAAAATTGTAACAATTTTTACTATAAGTAGTATATAGGCTATTATTATATTGTAATGTAATTTAACTTATTTCTCAGAAATAAAGATTTTCTATATATATAAATTTCTCTGCTTTCTTTTTCTTCAGAAAATGTGAATATTAAAAATGTTAACTTGATTAAAATCAAGTAACTTGAATAAAAACACTTAGAATCCTTTCTTCATTACTTTATTTATTACCAGATGTACATTTCGGACATAGAGTGACTATTTACGGACTTTGTGTCTGAAATATACATCTGATAATAAATAAAGTAGTGAAGAAATGATTCTATTTTTTTTTATCCAAGTTATTATCATCTTCACGTAACTCACTCAACCCAAATAAAATCAAGTAGGTGTCAAATTTCTGTAATGAATGTTCTGTATATGAAAAATCGTGATCTGCACGTACTAAAATAAATCATAACTCATGAAATCGGATCGTTTCGGATTTGAAATTTTCATGGAGGAATAGAAGAAGGTATTACGGATAGATTCCAGACACTTTTAAAGTCTAAAATTTTGAAAATTTCATGGACGTATGGAAGTAGATATGACAGATAGATTCCAGACAGTTTTAAAGTTTAAATTTTTAAAAATTTTGATAGACGTATGAAAATAAATATGACAGATAGATTCCAGATAATTTTACACGATTTTACTATTTTTTTTTCTGAAGTAACTAAAGCATTGAATTAAAGTATCGTTGGATTATTATGATCCCCAAAGTGTATACTTATCATGTAAAAAAAATCAAATTCATTGTATTTACATTAAACTATACAAAAAATATTTTCAGGCATGTTAATTTTGTATAAAAATACGACATTTGAAAATTTGTGAATTAATTGCGGAATATAAATAGAACAGCAGGTGTACATTATGTAATTCAATGTCCGACAGAGTATTTGCCCGGGAAGTAGTTGTTTTAATGTGCATTTGTTTAACGTAAGTCAAAATGTTACAGAGCTAAATGTGGAAATAATTTATTAATTATTTTAAAATCATTTTTATTTAATATAATTACGAAATATTTACACATCCAATAGTAATGAGAATTTGTCTACATAGGTTTCAAAATGTCTAGAAGACGATCATGTTAACAAAATACTAAAATATTTAATTTCATTTTTGCCTTCCCCACTACCCGAGGACCGGCGGGAAACAAATTTATAGCATCGTGCGGCTTGTGACGTTCCTGAAATGTCAAATTCATTATTATTTTGTTTTCCTTTGGGATTTCGATGAAAATGTGTGTTGAATTCGTGTGGGCGCAAGATTAAATGTCGAAGCGTCGTAATCCTCGAGAGTGGTCATCTGTGGTTTTACAGGGCTTAGTGTTTTCTGTCCAAGAGAGAGTGTGAGCAAATAGGATTTGTTTGTCCGAAAGATTCGCGACGTTGATATAAACGTAAACCCACATTAACCCCACTGAAAATAATAATAATAAAAGAAAGACGTAACGAAAGATTGATACTTTCAAAACGTACATTAAATTATGAAACAATTATGTACTATTGCGATTAATAATGCAAAATTTGTACGTTTTTTATTAAACAATAATAATAATAATAATAGATTTATTACGGAATCTCCTTCAAACATATTAAAATTGCAAAGTCTGTACGTTTTTTTATTAAATAATAATAATAATAGATTTATTATGGAATCTTCTTCTTACAAAACATATGCTATAAATATCAATATTACAAATATATATATATATATATACAGGGTGTTTCAAATTCGAGTCTTGCCATGGGTATCTCGCTTATTATAAGAGATATAGAGGGTAGGTTTAAATTCGGCACTTTTGCAGAATTTCATGCTAATTAATATTCCGTTGAGAAAAGTTTCCTTGTTTTCAAGAAAAATGAAAAAAAAAACTGAAAAATGCGATTTTTTTTATTTATATCTTCGTTTTTTGAAGCAATAATTCAATACAATGAAGACATTCTTATCGCACTTTTTTATGATCTAATCGATGGCGTACTAATTTTACTAATAGCATGTTCCGGTTCATCTGGACCATCATCAACTTTCTTATTTCTTATAGACGCCATATTGGTTTTTTATCAGATTAAAATCCTCTATTTATTCTGATTGCAATGATATAGTATATCATACATTTATTTTATTTATTTGGCCTACTCTGTTAAATAATTATTTCTATTTTTACTATATTTGTTGTTTCTATATTTCTATTTAATAGAGTGTTAACAACAGATAAATGTGCATTCCGACAAGTTGACGGGGATCAATTTCAGTGCAATTTGGCGACTGGGGAAAACAACAAACAGCACGGACCGTACAGCCACATCGTATATCGCGGACGATAAAAATGGGACGGAGTAAATCCTGACAATAAATCATCCTTTTGTTGTGCGATAACGCGGGGAAGCGCAGCACAATGGAAACCACTTTGATGCCATTTTATTTTTCATGATACGACACACGAAACCTATATTCCAACAAGTAGAATATCCGCCGGCCAGCCTCGATTCAATCAATGCAAAGTGCACTCGCCTTACATTCAACCGAAAAAATGAATTAGTTTTAATTACGCTTGATTTACATTAACGTGTCAGTTATGCTAAAGCGGATGTTGTGTTAAATTTGGACAATTGATGACGATGCTTTCGAGTAATTTGAGGTGAAATTGATTCCAGTTTCAATTAGTGAAAACATGTAATCGGGGCTTTTATGTACATGAAATGTTATATTCAACATATACGTTATTTTTTATCATCATTTAGACTATGATGATAAAAAAATAACGCAAGTTTTGTAATAGAGATGTATACTTACATTGTAAGATTGAATCATAAAGTATTCGTTAAAAAGTTAACATTTATCGTACGAAATAGCCGTATTAAATATAAATCAAGTATTGAAATTAGTGCGAAATGTTTATAAAAGTTGCAATTCTTTTATTTATAAACACGCATAAAGAAGCAAAATGATGCACAAATGTTAACATGAGGTTGTTTTATTATAAATATTTTAAGTGTGCCAAGGAAAACAATATGGAATACTTTATTAAAATAATGTAAAATACGCATCATACAAAATTACAAACGTATCTACAAGAACTGCTCAAACTGATGACGACGTTGTTGAATACACAACTGGAATCCTCTTGTTACTGAGTAGGTCGTATTCAATATACGTTTACGGGATTTTATAATTCTCTGCCTCAGAATGTCTTCGTTGTCTCCTTTGGTTACATAAACATTATCTTTAAGATAACCCCAAAGCCAAATGTCAAGTGGTGTAAAATCTGGCGAACCGAAGACACTTTTCACCAAAGTTTTCATTTAACCAATTAATGTATCTTCTGGCATTATGAGATGTTGCTCCGTCTTGTTGAAAATAAAGTCTCCTGCGTACTGCAAGAGGCAAATCATCTAACTCATCTTTAACATCTTCAGTCAATTATTGAAGATATTTCACTTGATTTAGGTTGCCATCTATGAAAAATGGCCCAATTAATGGATCGACCAAAATTCACATTAAATCTTCGTTGAAAATTATTTTCAATGAAAATATTTAGATTTTCCCGTGCCAAATATCGATGGTTGTTTCTCTTATAAATACCATTATTAGTGTTTCTTTTATAAATAAATTGTAGAAATGTCAATGTAAAACATTGAAGTATAATTTAAATTAATTCAATTTAAAGTGGAAAAGAAACATCTCTGATGGGATTTGAATTCATGTTTTATAAAAAAACATTTTTTATAAAAATAATAATTTATCGCAAAGAAAAAAAAATTTGCTCTCAAAGAAGACCACGATAGCCTAATTATAATTCCCACTGGTTCGCTTTGATTGGCTTATTGAACAGTAAAAATAATTAGTTTTTAATGCTGTGTAAAAGTTTCATTTATTAAAGAGTGATGACCCTTTTTATGTGATACTTCTTATTCATTTTGCAATAATTTGTAGAGATGTGCAAAGACGACGCAAGCGCCATCTAAACCCGATTACAAATAGCGACTACTCCGTATGAGAAATATAAAGTTTAACGTGGTATGTTATTAATCACTATTAGTAAAAGTCCATTCATCTGTCCAAATGATTTTTCTATAAAAAAAATCTTATATCTTCTGATCATATTCAAATAAAAATGGCAAAATAGCTGTCGTCGGCCCGGATAATTTTCCTCCAACCCATGTACTTTTTGAGGTATGCATGGTTTGAATTTGTGTTTCTTCAGAATTGAATTTACAGTTCTCTTTGAAGCGCCAATGTTATTTGATATTTCCTGAATTGATTCTTGGATTTTCTTGTACACCAAGAAGAACATCTAATTCTACATTTCCTCGTTCCTCTTTATCGGGGTTTTTAAAAGTTCCATACTTTCTTAAGTTGTTTTCGAGTCTTCCAAATGTTCGAGTCTCTGTTCGAAAAGCGGTCCTGCTTGATCGCGATTTTTATTCCACTTGAAAAAAAAATCGGTCGATAAACTGTTAATATTGTTAGCCGTCATTTGAGTTATTTCATCAAGAATAAATAAATTTGGCTGACAAAAAATCGAATCTGAGACACTGTCACTTATATGACAGTTATTGTTTCATGTCGTTTGTTATAATAAAATCAATTGGTGAAAATGGCATCTAGCCGAAACTAGTCGAAAATATAACAAAATTTTAGTAAAACAAAACCAAGTGATTTCATTATAACAAACGGTTATTAAATATGTTTTACTAAGTGATAAATGAGAAAAAAATATATAATTGTTTCATGTGTTCAGTTTTATGATTCCGTAGCACACTTAAAAAAATCTATAAAACTCCAACTTTATGTTAATAAACATTTTTTTAATAATAATCGTTTATTGTCCTTTAGAGATTACAAGTATGTACAGAATATATAATAAACAAAATGAGAGAGTCAAAAGGAATTTTAGAAAAAGGATTTATTCACATGGTCACAGCTATTTAAAGGTGAAATCCTGTACAGGATTTCTCTGATCCTCCACAAATTTTTACTAATGAATATTGTACCAAAGCCAACTTGTTGTATACGTTCAGATTTAGATAAGTAACCTCTATCAGAATCAATTTCAAAAAATATTCGTGACTATTTTAAAAAAAAAGTTGACTGTCATTGTTATGAAACTTGATTCGGTAAAGAAGTAAAATTAGTGCTTGTTTGTAGATATTGTGGAACCATTTTAATTTTTTTTTTATTTTTTTTAAATCGGTCAATGAATATAGAAGTTATGGCCTGCGGCGTTTTTTAGGAGACACCCTGTATATAAATTAGTTTCTACGTAAGCAAAAAGTAAGACGCTCGAAAATCGCATCTGAAACAAAAGGAATAAATCCTTTGCATACACAAGGAAGCGAGCTCGTTAAATACTTAATGCAATCAGTAATTTTTTATTACGCGCACTCCCACGTTGGAATTTCAAGTATTTCGTAACAATACGTTCACACACGCATAATAATAGCTGAGTGATAAAAAGTTTTATATAGACAAGCGTGTTTATATCATTTATATATATATATGTACAGAAAATGAGTGAAAAGCTTTAGGTAGCGTGACTCTTTGACTAATTTTTAGATAAAAATATTAACGAAAATAAGTCACACGGTACTTCCTTAAGCCTCATGGGCCACTTAAAAGAACTATACATTTGGCAACGCTGGATCAAATAAGTGTTATTAAAAATCATACATTTCACATGTCAAATTTGAAGTTTAAGATCAAAATTATAGAAACTGTTCAAACTGGTATCCATCAGTTTCTAAACAAATGTGGAGCCTCTGAGGAATAGAATTTATTACCCGGAGCAACATATCTTCTGTAATTAATTCAACTGCAGCATTTACCCTGTTTATAACTTCTACATCATCCGTTGGAGGTGTTGCATACACCTTTTCTTTTAAAAAGCCCCAAATACAAAAATCGAGTGGATTCATATTCGGTGATCTTGCTGGCCATAGTATACGTCCAATCCATCTTTCGGGAAAATGTTCATCCAGCCACTCTTTAGAAATTCGTGTACTGTGAGCAGGTGCTCCATCATGCATGTATAGCATATTGTTCAATAAATTTAATGGAACATTTTCTAGAATTTCTTCTAAAACATTTACATATTCCAATGCGTTTAATCGAGTTGGAAGAAAAATTGGTTCAATAACACGTAAATTTAAAATACCGAGCCAAACATTTACCGAAAATTTTCTTTGATGCCCAAATTCTCTGACCATCCGCTGATTTTCGTCTGCCCAAAAATGAAAATTATGGCTATTAAATACTCCCTCCGGTGTAAATGTACACTCATCGCTCCAAAGAATTCGAAATAATAAGTTAGGTTCCTCTTGAATTTTGGTTAAAATTGTGTTACAAAACGCTTTTCTATGCACATTGTCATTTTCATACAATGGTTGTACTTTTCGGATATGAAAAGGCCCTAACAGATTTTGTGTTAGCACTTTATACACTGTTGTTTGGCTGGGAACATTTAATTGCCTGGCTATTTGTCTCGTACTGGAAGTAGGATCTTCATGAACAGCATCTAGAATTTGTTCCTCCAACTGAACTGTACAACACTCCCTAGGTCTACCTCTGTTCACGTAATTTGGAACAAATTTGCTAGATTCACGAAGTCTCTGATCCAATTTGCGGAATGTATTACTACAAAGGTGTTGTCGATTTGGATATCGTGTTCGATATTCTCCTCTTGCCATGTTTGCATTTCCGTTGCAAAATCCAAATACCATGTACATATCAGCATATTCGTTAAACGAATACATCGTACAAAAAAAAAAACGCGTGCGTTGGAAAGTCACTTGAATAATTGTAGATTTACGTAGACTTTTTTCAAATAAACTAATGTCAAATCAATCAAATAAACGTCAACATTATCAAATTTGCAAACGAGCATGCGTCGTTGCCAGATCTAATTTCATTAAAAGAATGCATGCTTCTGATGAAGTTATAAAATTGTAAAAATATCCGATTTATTAATCATTTACATCAATGGAATTATACACGTGTCTAATTGTCTAATTGTTAATGCTATTGATATTTTACAAAATATTTAAAAAACAATACTAATTTATAGTCACATATTTAAAATTCCGAAGACCTCGTGAGCCTCAATGAAGAACCATACAACATTTTTTTATTTGGATTTTCTATTAAAAATTAATTAATGAATTGAGTTACCTGAAGGTTTTCACTCATTTTCTGTACACCTTGTATATATATATAACAGTTTTAAAAATTTTAATTCAACATCTTTAAATTATGTAAGGCAAAGCTGTACTGACGAGGCATAGATCTCGAAATACGTGTCTGCAGATGGCAGATGTCGATGACTTTTTTAAATACGCATTTTGATACAATATTAAACATATCTTATTGACGAGTGTAAATATTTATGTAAATATCTACGACAAATCGATGCAGTTTCTGTAGATTGATTGATTTCTATATGTAAGTCCCTTAAAGTATTTTGCCTCTATTTTAGATTTTTGGGAAAGTATATGTGGTTTAAAGGAATGTTTTGATATATATATATATATATATATATAATTTAAATAAAACACTACCGGGAGGGGAATTTTTACGAAAATGCAACATCCCGCAATAGTTCGTTTCATCCAATGTGTCGTCTTCAAGAGAGGGTCTGTTTTTTTAAGTCAAATGTCCTGCACCAGGTAGTAACGATGTTGTCAAAAATACTGTCATACGTCCGTTCGTATGTTTATCGAAAGTGTCGTGCAAATGCATTTACAATTGAAATTTTATATTATATTGTATTTTTATTTTGATTACATATATTTCGTATAATATATACGAAAAAATAAACCCTCACTTTTATTTAGACTTTATATATAGAGAAAGTAAAATGTGAGCAAACTGCCGATATTTCATTAAGATAGCGCCGAAACAAATTGTGCGTTACGTATTATCTATCGATGTCCATCTATTGAATTATTTGTAAATTAAACAATTCAGTAGATACCAGGTGGGTCGGATAATATTTGAAAATGGGAAACACGGCTATAGTTGTCCACTTGAGCACTAGAGGCGCTGAAGTCTCAAGTGGAAAATTTAAAATACTTTATTTTGGGGTTTTTACAATGATTTATTTATTATTGGAGACTTTTGTCGCCCTATAAGGTATATTTCTTAAACATGTATACTTTTAATTAAACATTAAAGGTGTTCTAAATAAGTATCAGTTTGCCATATTTCAATTTGATTGATGTAAATCATATGAATTGTTTTTGACAGTTATTTTTTATTCGTCAGAAGTTTCTTCACTTTTACTTATAAAACTACAACTGGTAAGTTATTATTTGTAGTTTAAAATACGTTTGCTTATTAATTTCTATGAATTGTATATTTTTGAAAGAATTTGCATAACTTAAAATTATGAATAGAGCAATAATTAATTATTAATGAAT
Source organism: Philonthus spinipes (assembly GCA_963082785.1). Classification (NCBI taxonomy): domain Eukaryota; kingdom Metazoa; phylum Arthropoda; class Insecta; order Coleoptera; family Staphylinidae; genus Philonthus; species Philonthus spinipes. The sequence continues at coordinate 14,797,120 of OY720308.1, read as the reverse complement.
ATGATTTATTTCCCACATTCTCAAAATATGTTTTCGGTTTATAAATATTCATTTTTTATTATATGGTTTATGCTTTTTACAATATTTTCCATCAGAAAAAAATGTATTTAACGTAGACGTTTTTGAAGTAATATTTACATCCATATTTTCTAGATTCTTTAAGGAAAGAAGTTCATAAAATTATCCAGCTGAGAGATATCAATTAATTCAAATTATAACTGTTGTTAATATGTTTTAATTAATATATGAATGTAATAACAGGTTAAATGATACTTTTATAAGTTGAATATATTTTACATAAAAATATTGTTGTTTTTATATGTTATTTTTTATGTATTTTTTCATATTTTATTAATCGCAATTTCTTATTTGCATGATCTACTGATATTTTTTTCTGTAAAATAGCACATTTATAAAAAAACTTTTATATCAGTAATTTAAAGTAAAATAGTGAACAAAAAATTATAAATAGAAAAACGTTCAAAAGTCCCGCCGTTATTATAGTGTGTATATGAACGTTTAGCGTTTCCCGCTAAATATATGGATCTGGCCATCTTATTCTTTATCTCTATGGTAGATACACACATAAGAAATATGTCAGCAAAATTTCCAATCAAGCAATAACTTGCTTTTATTATTTGTAAATAATACAACCGTTTTTTTTTAAGTTCCACAAAACATTTTCCAGAGAAATATAAAAATAGTGAGAAACCAAGTGTAATCAATTAATCTGATTAATAGAAAAATGGAGGCGGAAAGACCATTGAGCGATAGACAATTAACCGATATAAAATATATATTTTGTAATATTTTAATATTTATTTAGTATTTTTTGCTGTATATATCTGTTAATAAAGATTATTATTATTATAAAAATGTTTCACCACGGATTAAGTGAGAATCGTATCAATTAAATTGAATTAAAAGTTTGTATTAAAAATAATGTATGTTAACTGCAATTTATATTATCGTTGATTACTGTGGCACTAAATTTTTAAAATCCATAATTACTTTTTATTAAACATAAATTGATAATTTCACTACAATTAAAATTTATATTAATTTATTATTATTGAAATAGACTGAAAACAAAAATTTTCAGTTGTACAAAGTAAAAAAGTTTTATTCTTGTGAATTAAATTGTTGTACAACAAAGTAGAAGCCTCAACAACAAACAACAATTATTCATGGCTATTCTGTAAGGGAAATGTTAAGTTTAACTTGTAGGTTAGTTTTGTATCCTCACAGTCTAAGCAAATTTTGTAATAGATATTTATTCATAGAATGTGAATTAATTAATTAAATATGGAAATAATTTATTAATTATTTTCAAATCATTTTTATTTAATTAATTAACATACACGTTAAACGTAGCATTGTGCATTGAGAATAGTCCCGATTAATTTTGTACGAAATAATTTTATAACACAGTTATTTAAAATTGGTTTATGTTTACAATTTATTCAACAATAAAGCAAAATTCATAAAGTGGCTATCAATCAAATATCTTTTAGGCTTGTATTAATTCCATACATGCCGATCGTTCAAATGCCACGATTGCAATCCCCGCTGATGATTGAACGACGTGGATTGATGAATTGCTAATGCATAGAATTTGAATACGGGTTTAATCTTGGGACGACAAGGTGTTCAGTAGCTGGAAAATATGAACTTTGTTTAAGATCAATTTTGTGCTTTCATTATTTTAAAAAAATAATTTTAAATGATTAAAAGTTTCCACAACCAACTTACGGAATATTATTTGTTTTCATTGATTACTTGATGAATTATTTGAACTAATTTATCGGGGCTATTCTGTAAGGGAAATTTTTAACGTATACGTTATTTAATATCATCACAGTCTAAGCAGTTTTTGTAATAAATAAATATTCATAGAATATGATCCCAAAGATTTTCGATAGCAATCCTATCAAAAATCTTTAGGATTCATTCGGCACTGACATGGGTATTTAGTTTGCCATTGCAAACGACGAATAGTAGCCTCACTTTGATGTTCGATTTTTTTTTTTTTTTCGTCCACGAGTGAGTAATGGAAGTTTATATAAGAATTACTTATAAAAATAAATGTTTATAACAAATTAAACAAATACCAATTATTTAATTAAAACACAATATAAACTACTGATTGAATCACTTGGTTTTGTTAAGTGAAACAAATACTAAGTGTTTACTACAGCATACAGCATTGAAATTCAACGTTTAATTACTAAGTGTTTGATTAAAATACTTGGTTCAGTAAAAAAAATATTGATTTTATATTTGCTTTCACTGAACCAAGTGTTTTAATCAAACACTCGGCATTTATTTCACTGAACGAATACAAAGTAGCAGTTTATATTTCAGTACGTTTCACCTTGTATTAAGTGAGAAAATAATTAAAGTTATTTAATAAAATCCATATTAATGAAACGCGCTCTTAAACTTTTTTAGTATAACACTTTATTTTCACTCGTGACTGCAGTTTCGGCAAATTAAGTTTTTTTTTTAATTTATCAAATGTTATTATTACATTTACACATGAATAACGAAGTAAAAGCCTCCAAAATGGAGGATAATAAAATCCATGTCAATCCATTATATTCATAATGGTTTTACAAACATCTATTGAAACAACTACTTCCCGAGCAAATACTAACGCCGGACATTGGATTACACAATAGATATTTGTTGTTGCATCGCAGCACTGCTGAGAAATTGCAACGGTTTGAGTCGAAATTATTTAATGAAAGCTGTACTGATGAGGGATGAAATCCCGAAACACGTGTCTACAGATAGCCTTGTAACTATTATTTGTTGTTTCCTTTCATTAAATAATTTCGACTCAAACCGTTGCAAGTCACAGCAGTGCTGTTATGCAACAACAAATATATATTGTGTAATCCAATGTCCGGCGGGGTAGATGCTCGGGAAGTAGTTGTTTCAATAGATGTTTGTAAAACTTACAGTGTAAGTATTTTTTGCAGTTGGAAAAAAGGATTGATCGAATTTTATTGATCATTGCCAGAAATTTTCCTTGTTTAATTTCATTGCAATTTAAAAATAGGGAGGAATGGAGAAAGACTGTCAAAATAGCCAAGGGCCTGTAAGGCCTGTAGTGCTGAACTATTATTATTGGAATTACAATTGAATTAGTTCATTTTCAACTGTAATTCAATTAATTAATGAAATATTATTAAACTGTGTTAAACTAAACAAAGTGAATGAACTTAAATCCACTAAAAATGAAAACAATTAATTTACACAATTAAATTAATTAATTTATATCAAAGATTTTTGTTGGTGAGAAACATATGAAGTTTTCTTGATTAGTAATATTATTTATATTATATTCCTTTCTTTTTTTTACTTTAATTACTATATGTACATTTCGAGCCCAGTGTACTCTTTATCAATAGTTTTGTAAGGAGATCAATGAGACGAGTTATAATTCAAAACTTGTGTTGTATTTTAACTTCTCAAAAGAATGACTGATTTTTTTAATTCTATGGCGACGTTAATTTCCTAAAAACGCAGCCGCCTTAGTTTTGTGCAATAAAAGTGTATTGTTAATTAAAAAAAATGATTATTTTTAAGGTTTTCATAAAGCAATTGTATTATTTGTTTATGAAGAGTCACGTAACACAAAACGTTGCCGTCGCGCAAACAGCTCACGTAATCCCCAATTGTTTAAAAAAAATCGTTAAAAACCGGTGATTAGAGAAAAACACAAGTTTACAGAGGAAGTCAGACAATCGAAAGCAAACAAGCATGCACGTACTAACCTTGTCAATCCGTTTGGAGCTCCCCAAAACACGCAATGTTTAAAACTCGAAAAAAATACAGTAAAGTTAATGGGATAAAATAAACGCCGCTTTTTTATTTGTCGTAATTTTTGGCTATCGAATGAACGCTGCCCCGACGGCACTGATTACTTTATCTAATTAAATTTATACTTAGGTGTTTCGTGCGCGAAATAATATTCTGGTCGGCGAGATAACGTATTTCGCGCTTCCGCGCCGGACGCGATAATAGTGTGCGCGTTTGGTGCGACACCGACACACGGATTGCCGGCGGCGACAGCGACGACGACGTCGACGCAAAACCGACGTCGGCGTCGAGTGGACGCGCGAATTATTACGGAATCGCGATGATTAAGCGATGATTATCGAGTCGTTGTAATTTTTGATGGATTGCGCGTTAAAGAGATGCTCTGCCGAATAATGATAATCACTTTACTAGAAAAATCATTTAGTTGAAATTTATTTAAGAAGGATGTGGTTCTTAAAAACATTTCGACTAAATGACAAAAAACAAAAGTTTTATAAGTAAAGTTGTGTCAATATTAAAATAAGATGCACACAATTTGAATTAACTTCGAGAACTTTTCCTTATATATCGAGCGTATAACAAAAATCGATAACGAAGTTGGCATTGGAAATCCAAAGTCATGTCTGAACTAAAATCACACCCGCACGCCTAAAGTACTTCCAAGGCCAACTTCGTCGTCGTTTTTTGTTATACGCTCGATATATATATAGTTGTAGTGGTTCGGAAGTCGAAAGGACTCATGAGAGAAAATTCTACCTCCTACTCTTTGCTTCAGACTTTGAACCATCCGTAAAGAACCAGATGTCATTTCCTTGGATAATCTCACCCTCTACCTATTCCGTTTTGTCTGGAATGGAAATGCACAACTTATTACCAAAATCTATTGGGTGTACAAGTAAGTTTCTAGCGTTTTTTTACAAAATGTGAGGTTTTATTATGAAAACATGGTTACATATCCTTTATTCAAAGTATCGTCCTTCGGAAGCTATAACTTTTTCCCATCTTTCTGGCAATTTATGAATGCCGGACCAAACAAATTTCTCGTCTTGCGAGCCCAAGAACGTATCGAGCCAATTTTTGATTCCCGCTACTGAACTAAAGCGTATTTCCGTAAGAGCGTTCTGCATTGATCGAAACAAGTGGTAGTCAGATGGTGCCAAGTCTGGACTATAAGGCGGGTGAGGCAGAATTTCCCATCCACTATGTTCCAAATAGTTTTTTACCGAAGCCGCAACATGTGGCCGAGCGTTATCGTGATGAAAAATGACGGACTCATGCCTGGTCTCATATTCTGGCCGTTTTTCCTGTAATGCTCGCTTCAAACGAATAAGTTGGGTTCGATACAATGGTGCTTTGATGGTTTGACCACTCGGAAGCAGTTCGTAGTATACAACACCCTTTTGATCCCACCATGTGCAGAGCATGACCTTATTTCCGTGAATATTTCGTTTCGGCGTCGATTGGGCGGGCTCGCCGGGCTTTGTATACGATTTTCTGCATTTAGGGTTATCATAATAAATCCATTCTTCATCACCAGTGACAATACGATGCAGAAATGATTTATTTTTATACCGCTGCAGCAACATTTCGGACATGCAAAGTCGCCGTTCGACATCTCTCGGCTTCACCCAGTTTCCAACCTTTTGAATGAATCCCAATGCTTTTAGGCGCAGGGAAATGGCTTGTTGCGTGACGCCCAATGATGCTTCAAGTTCTTCTTGAATCTGACACGGATCCTCATCCAGCAAAGCGTCTAATTCCTCGTCTTCAAAACTTTTCGGCTTTCCGGAGCGATAGTTGTCTTCAACTTCAAAATTACCACTTTTGAACCGTTTGAACCAGTCGCGGCACGTCGATTCACCAATACATTCCGCCCCATAAGTTTCCGAAAGCAAGCGATAGGCCTCAGCCGCACTTTTCCTCATATTAAAGAATAGAAACAGCGCTTCCCGCAAATGAGCTGGAAACTAGCCATGATTTTGCTCGATAAAATATACGACACGGAAAGAAATGCTTAAATATATTGCTGCAAATAACCTACAAATATAATACATGAAGTATGACATTTCTGCCCGGGATCCACTGGTGACACCATCTTTTGACAAACGCTGGAAACTTACTTGTACATCCAATAGTTTAGTGGGATATCGTCAAACTCATTCAAGATCATTCCGTGCTTATATTCCATTTCCCGACTGACTTGATTCTGACCGCTGTAGTAGCTGCAGTATACCTGCAATAAAGGTCAACAGGAGTTAGGTTTGTCAACGAGAGGGAAGGTACCTCACGCTGATTATCAACTAGCTCAGGTTGATTTAATGAGAAAAGAGACAATGCAACTAACCTTTAAAACACAATTGGCTTTTATGAAATAAATATGAATAAATTATTAAAAATTAACCAATAAAACACAGATTAGATAAGTTATTCAATCTAATCTGTGTTTTATTTAAATTCTCGACTAGTTTCGGGTTATTAGCCCATTTTCAAGAGAATTTAAAATTTGTTTTATGAACTACCAATGTCTAAATATTAAAACCATTAATAATTGGCTTTTAAATAATTTATTTACAAAAAAATAGAGAACAAAGAGAGCAGTCACAGTGCACATGTTAGTAGACCTGAGGTGGCGTCGGCGTCTGAATGGTGGCGGCATTCAGGCGGTAGCTCGGCTGTCTGTAATCGGCATCGGAGTTCGTGGGTTGTTGCGTCGGGGTTGCATCTAAGGGCAGAAACAAACACTACCCTGGTAGTGTCGAAGCGGTTGTACTGGCAACCTAGGTGCTCAGTGTCGGTGTTGACTGCAGGAACGACGGCGGAACGGCTAACGTCGACATCGGGCTGAGTTTCCTGGAATCGGCAACTTTCTGAACTGGACTAGATCCGGCAACAGCAAAAGATGGTAGCGTTGATGTAGCGTCGAGACGGTTACACCAGTAATCGTGAAGCTTGAAGTCGATGGACTTCAGGAAGCACCAATCCTGGAGTCGACTTCTTTTAGCACGAACGACGTCTGGAATATTTAGCGTTTGCGTCGGTCAGAGTTTTCTGTCTCCGAGAGAACATTAAATTTCGCGGACCAAAAGTTCTTCTTGAATCCACATGCTGCCCCCTGTACAGCACCAGAGTGAACCGAAGATCAGGGTGGATGCATCACGTATTTAAACGCCGAAACTCGTCTGGAGTAGGGATGTTTTTTCGAGGACTACATGACCGTTGGCAAAGAATTCACTATTGTAAACAAGATAATTATTTCTAGTGAACTCTTAAATCCCAACAACCGTTAAAATTCAATTTGAAAGAATTACGCTAATCTGTAATCCCTCTTCTTTCAAATTGCAACGGTGGCCAGTGTCCTCTCCCAGGGCGCCTTAATACGCTGCTCGGGCCATAATTGCCGCATGATAATCCGGGAAGCCGGGCGGTAATCTTCCAACCTCGGGTCAGGTAAATGTTGACCCGAAGGTTAATCCGCGACGGCTGACAGGTAAAGTGCTGGCCAAAAACTCATTTTATATGAGAAATATTAAAATACAAAATTTTAATTTTGTTGCTGATGATTAAAATTAATCGCCGGTAATAATATCAAATCTAACGTTTTGGAGGGAATAAATCTAACCGCGCCCGTTATAAGCAGTTCTATCTAGTACCGTCTGATGAATTTTCTTATCAAGAGTGGTCCACCATACTACAGCTCCGTAGAACAGAATGGGTCTTACTACAGCCATGTACATCCAGTGGACAACGCTTCGTTTCAGTCCCCAGTTCTTACTCACTGCTCTTTTACACTAATACAGCGCGACTAACGCTTTCCGAACTCGCTCCTGAATATGAGAGTTCCAGCTTAGCTTTTTATCAACTAAGATGCCCAAATATTTGGAAATCAGTCTCATACTCTTTAGGATGGGAGGCTTCAAGCTATTTCCTGGTGAAGAGTACAAGCTCGATTTTGAGGGGCTTCACCCTCAGTCCACATTCCACACATCAGCGGTTTACCTTGCCCGTTCCATGAGTTCAGATTGGATGCCTAAGTGTTTGCCAAAGACCATGAGGGTCACGTCATCAGTATAGGCAATTGTTTTGCATCCCCCGTCAGCAGTCAATTCATAACTATATTCCATAGCAAAGGAGAGAAGACGCCTCCTTGAGGGGTCTCTCTACTGACCTTTCTTTTTGAGTATGAGCCTCCTAGCTTCTCTTCGCCAGCAGCTCCTATACGAGGGTGGTTTGAAAAGAAAAGTCCGTGCAAAGTCCGATGGATGGTACCACCGGCGCGTATCGAGGTAATGTTTGGTTAGTATCATCTCTTGATTGAACGCACAGGAAGTTTCAGCCATATTGGTTTATTTCTTTGTGCGTGGCATTCGTGTAAATCAAGGAAGTCGAGTGATTTTTAGGAAATGGACGAAAACGAATTTCATGGGGTAATTAAACATTACTTTATGAAAGGCAAAACGCCTCAAGAGACTAAAGAGAAGCTTGAAAAGCATTATAGTGACTTTTCACCTTCGATTAGAACCGTTTATAAGTGGTTTCAAAACTTTCGGTCTAGACATAAATGACGTGGAACGTTCAGGACGGCCTATGGAGGTTACGACTCAAGGAATCATTGATAAAATCCATGATATGGTGATGGATGACAGAAGAGTTAAGGTGCGTGAGATTGCTAGTGCTGTGGGCACTGACTGAACGGGTACACAATATTTTGAAAAAAACATTTGGACATGAGAAAGCTATCCGCAAGATGGGTGCCGCGATTGCTCACGCTTGACGAAAAACGGAATCGTGTGAAGTGTTGCCAGGATGGTTTGCAGCTGTCCAGAAGAATCCGGGGGCTTTAAGCGTCGTTTCATCACTGTAGATGAAACATGAATACATTATTATACTCCTGAAACAATAATATAAACAATGAGTTACTAAGGGGGAATCTGCACCAAAAAAGGCGAAGACCGTTCCTTCGGCCGGAAAGGTTATGGCGACTGACTTTTGGGATTCGCAAGGGATAATCCTTATCGACTATCTGGAAAAGGGTAAAACTATTACAGGTAAATATTATTCATCGTTATTGGACCGTTTGAAAACCGAGTTGTAAGAAAAACGCCCGCGATTGGCCCACAAGAAAATTCTTTTCCATCACGACAACGCACCAGCACACACCTCAGCAGTTGTGGCCGCAAAATTAATGAAAATAGGATTCCAACTCTTTTCACATCTCCCCTATTCTCCAGACTTGGCTCCCTCGGACAACTTTTAATTCCCCCATTTCAAGAAATGGCTGACGGGACAAAGATTTCATTCAAACAAGGAGGTGATTGCAGACACCAATAGATATTTTGCAGACATGGACAAATCCTATTATTCGGAAGGGATAAACAAGATGGAACATCGTTGGACGAAGTGTATAAACCTAAAATGAGACTATGTTGAAAAATAAAAAAGATTTACCCCAAATACATTAGTAGTTTTTATTTTTGCACGGACTTTTCAAACGCCCCTCGTATGAAGAGGCATATCGACAGATTTCCCAGGGCCGCCAAATTTGAAGGCTTCTTCAATATCCAGGAATACCACCAATGTAATTTTTTTCCTACACATGGAGATTTCATCTTGACTTAGAAGCGCGTGTAGAGCTGTCTACTAATCTGCCCTTAGTGTAAGCGTATTGGCTGTCGACCAAAGATCTAAATTTATGCGTTCCTTTATGTACGCGTTTTGAATAGAAAGGAGGATATGCCAATTGGCCTGTAGTCCTTCAGTGTTTAGTGCGTTATTTTCCTGCAGGATAGTTTAGGTCTAAATACCACTACTTTTGTCTCTTTCTACCTCCCCGGGATATACGATGGAGTTAGACAAGCCTCAAATATTGTGTCCAACCAGCAATTAATAATATCCGAAGCCATCTGTAATTCCACAGGAATGATTCATTACGGACACGCGGTTTTGAAGAACTTGAAGCTTTTCACACTCCAAGTTAATTTATCCTTGGTCAGGATATGCCCCGTCGGGCAGCTCCTCCTGGATGCCAGACGAACTCGCCTTAATCGCCGGAATCGGAGGGAAAATGAGTCTCTAGGGTGCTTCACGAGAAATCCCGGGATAGCTGGCTTCCCCGATAGTATTTTTCTGAGCCGGCTCGCCTCAGAGGCTTCCTCAATCTTGTTGCAGAAAGCTTTCCAAGAGGACCTCTTTGCTTGACTGACAGCCTTTTTGCGACTGTCCTTGTACCTTGCTAGTCCTGTTAAACTGATTATTGAACTTCTTTCTTGGGGAGGAGATTTTCTGGTTCCACCATTACGCTTTCAATACTAGCAAAGATAATGTTGGAACCATATTTCATTTACAAAAATAGATTATTATGTGTTTGTGTGTGCTCCGAGGATCTTAATATGAAAATATTTTTTTACACGATAAACAATCAGTCCCCATTTTCATTCCCTTTGGCAACATCGAGATTCTTCATCTTCTCGTTCAACTCGTTCGTTCCGTCGGGTTTTTGTTTTCCTTATCATTTGAACTTACCGAATCTTCATCCGCTTCTTCTTCTTCCGCTTCACTGCTGCTCTCCGCAACATAGGGGACGTCTTTGTATAATTCACATTCGTTTTTGACAAAGATTTATGATTCATCAAATTCCTTTTTGAATTTATTTGCAATATCGACCGTTGCGAAACGTACTGCTAAGCATTCTGATTTGAGTTCATTATCTGCGAAATCCCCAGCGACCGTATAGACGAAAGCCTTGCCATGCCCCGGTTTCGGTTTCAGCTCCATCATGGGAGTTAAAGTGGTTCGCGCACACCTTCAGGGTTTTATCTCTGCGCATCACGATCCTGACGGTTATATTCACGGTGTGTTTCAGCATTTTCAAATCACCGGTGCCACGTTCCTTCCATTCTGGAATATCGTCACTTCTATCAAATGTGTAAAGTTTCGCTCGGACTTTCACTTCCTCTTCTTCTTCGTTCGTCACCAGAGGTACCTCCGGTAGGCTGACTGCGGGTGGGTATTGAGGGTCATATTCGCCCTCAGACGTTCCACTGGCGGATGTGTGCATGTATTAAAAGCGCACCTCCCACAAAACCGTAACCGTAACCCTACCTTCTCTATGGTCACCTTGAACAGATCCGCTGATCCAGCTTGACATGACCCTGGTGCCAGAACGTCCTTGGAAACTTTGAGGAGGGCTATCTCTACAAGCTAGCAAGAATGATCCCTCCCTGTGGCTCCTGTCGATTACCGCCCATACAGTGTACTTCTTAAGGATGTTACTATACGTGCAGCCCGGTGAGGGCCTGGACCTCGCCTTTTTATAGCACGGTGGGGTCTCCCCTGCAATCGCTGCCTCTTTGGCGCTCTTAAGCGTTATGGTCGTGTTCTCTATTTTCCTGGTCCATTCCAGAGACTGTTTCTCCTGGCTGGAGAGTTCGGTCTCTTGAATTTCAGGCGGATTCGGTGGGCCGCTCTTCTATTCCTGAAAGCCCTTGCAGAGAGTTTCAGGTATACTTGTCGCTTCTGGCCAGTATTAGCCTTTACCGACTTTTTGGACAAATGTTGTCCCCTCCAGATCCGATAGGGCAGCGCGCTGATGCTGGGTGGGATTTTTGTGTACCCACCTGGAGACCAACATCCTCTTTTTTAATGTACATTTTTGATTGTAAGGAAGTGAAGATATAGTAAAAAGATGGTTTTGAATCCCCCATTGGGTCCCGATCAATTCGGATAACTGAGGAGGGATCCAGAAAATTGAAGAGTTCGCCAAGAGAGGCAGTTTAGAGGTGAAGTGATTCTACGAAGGAGACTGAATAGCAAAGAGGTTGTATCAATCTCGGAACGACTTGCCGGTAAGGTAACACAGGGATCCGGATCCTCATAAGGAGACTCGCATCTCTGCGCTCCATTCGTTGGCTTACACCCTTCCATACCTCCACACCACGTCACGGTACTCTACATTGCGTCCATCTTGCTGCAATTATCTGCAATATTGCAGTGCAATACTTATGCAACCTTTCTGCAATCTATCTGTGCTTAACGAGTAAAAAAAATATAAAAAACCACGCTGGTCTTTTAAAACATGAATTTCATAAATCGCCTCGCAAATATTATGAATTTTTCTAACTCTTTCCAATATATTTCAGAAAGTAGACAACGCTGCAATTAGATAAGCTGTCAGAATCGCAATTTGTCAAGAAAGCGTCAAAATATATAATCACGCGAAATGAACAGCCAAACGCACGTGGAGCACATGCTGCAAAACGCCATACTAATGACCGAGACCGGAATGGACTTGCGCGAAAAGTGCCTCCAAGGAGAAAAGTACGTAAACTACCTGCGATCAATCACCGTGCGTGCCTCGAGAAACATCCGCTACATGAACACCACGTCCCTCAACTTCCTCACCATGGCCCAAAAACTGGTGACCAACGCGATCCGCGCTATAGACACCGACCCTCAACCGGACGCATCGATGTACGCCACCAAAGTCGAGTACGAAAAACTGCAAAGCGTCATCGAGAAAGAGCTGGCGGATATTGACGAGAGCGAGACTCTGGATGTTGATTTGAATTCGATCAACGTTGCCGAGAAGATCCGGTATTTGGAGTCGAAGCAGAAGCTGGCGGATTCCGCGGCGAACCTGCAGCAGTGTTGCAGCGTGAAGAGTGTCAAGTCGGATGTGGATGAGAAGTATCCGGAGAATGTCTCGCGGGACTCGCTTATCGATTTGAATAACGTGGTGAATTTACCGCCGGTGCCAGAGGATATTTTTACTAGTTTTTCGAATAAGCCGACGCGGACGAGCAGTTTGTCCAGCTTGAAGGGGATGAGGAAGGTCAAGTTGTTCCTGCAGAGGGTTGGGATGAGCACGTCGGAGGATGAGGATAGTTCGGATATGGAGGAGCATGATGTTATTGTTAAGCCCAACACCCCACAAGTAACACTGCTCATTTTTATTCTTCATTCAAAAAATATTTATTTTAGAAATACGAGGATGTTACATCATTAATCATGATAATTGGAAAGATAGCGCAAGCGCCATCTTTTGCCTAATTTCAAGCGGAATCGTCAACAATTTGGGTCTTCAGAATCGTTGTTAATTGTACATCCAAATTGTTGAATATACCATGTGAATTAATTCAGGACAATTGGTTTGTTTCACTTCAAAAATGTTTCACCACAGGTTCAATTTTAATAAATGAAACACTTTTTTACTTTTGTTTGTATAACTCGGATTGATTTTATTGTTGACTATAGTTTCGACAACCTTAACGTGACATTATCAAAACAAAAGTATTTTAAAAATTACAAATCCAGGTATTTAAATACATTACATAATTGCTTTAAAGATGAAAACAATTAACAAGTTTCACCACCGGGTTAAGTGAAAAATTAATTAAACATTCCATTTGAAATTAGGCGATAGATGGCGCTTGTAGTACCTTTCAAATTATTATAATCCATACCATAAATCAACGATTCGAGACTACAAGTTAGACAACAAAGAATCGTTGTTGACGTTGACGTTGTTTTTTTTATGGAATTCTATCTAGAAATGCAGATAATTAATAAAAATGAACGAGAAAGGAATAATAAATGGATCTTGTATTGTGGCTATATACCTGATATTAATCATAATAAATGAAAGACAACGCCAGCACCATCTTCATGTGGTATCGCCAACGATTCGTATCTACAAGGTAGACAACAAAGAATCGTTGTTGACGATGCCGCATGAAATTAGGCGAAAGATGGCGCTTGCGTTGTCTTTCACTTATTATGATTAATATCAGGTATATAACCGCAATACAAAATCCGTTCAGCCGCCTTCATCAAGGCATTGTACGTGGAACACACTGGTCTGACGAGGTCCGAAAGACTGAAATGGCTAGATAAATACTGGTTGAACATTTTATTGAATTATCTATATTCAACAATAAATAATTCAAATTATACAAAGTAAAAAAATGTTTTATTTATCAATATTGAAGTATATTTCTTTAATAAAATGTTCAGCCAGTATTCATCTAGTCATATGGATAAGTAGTGATGGCCATTTCTTATCAGACTACTGTGTTCCATGTGCAATGCCTTGATGAAGGCGGCTGAACGGATTTTGTATTGCGGTTATATACCTGATATTAATCATAATAAATGAAAGACAACGCAAGCGCCATCTTTCGTATAATTTCATGCGGCATCGTCAACAACGATTCTTTGTTGTCTACCTTGTAGACTCGAATCGTTGACGATGCCACATGAAGATGGCGCTTGCGTTGTCTTTCATTTATTATGATTAATATCAGGTATATAACCACAATACAAGATCTGCATTTCCAGATAGAATTCCATAAAAAAACAAGAGAGGAATACTTCAATATTGATACTTTTTTTAGTTTATTTGTTGTAATCCTTATTTAATATCGTCTTGTAATTAAGATAAATCCTGTTGGACAATAAAGTGTTATTATTATTATAAATGAACACACTTTCTACTTTGTAAAAAGAGTATCAATATTGAAGTATTCCTTTCGTTCCGACACCTGAAATGGTATAAGGAGAATACTTCTTCTTCTTCTAAAATCCTTTTTCTTTTCTTGCATTTCAGGATAAAAAATTATCCTGAAATGCAAAGCTTATTTTGAAATATCTATAAACGAAAAATATTTTTATCTTCTTTGTTTTTTCAGGGGGATTCAGAAGAAAAGACCACCACCAAAAAGTTCCTAGGCAACATAAAAGAAGAGGCGCAGCAAGATTAAAATATTTTTTTTACATATATTTTTTACACAATTTTATTTATTATTTACCAAAATATAACAATATCGTAATTCATTATTACCACGCTAATCCTCCATTGAATCATTTAAACCATGGGCCGTAACGGTGGCGTTCTTCTTGAATACGGCCCTCATCAAATTGACGAGCAGCATGAAAAGAATATACAAGATGATGAATGTGAAGAGGCCGTAGTTGAAGCAGTAGGCCAGTGCGGTTCCTATAAGAATTCCAGTGACGAAATTCTTCTTGGCGTACCTCCGCATGCTGATCCTCGGGGGTAGCATCGAGGGCACGCGCTTCGAGTAGCCGAGGCGTTTGTCGTATTTGTAGATGATGGTCGGTTCCTGGATGAAATTTCTCGCGAAGCGACCCACGAAGCCGGGTTTGTAGTAGAATTCCTTGATCTGTTCTCCGTACTATAATATATTTTTTTATAGAAATACACTTACGTAAATAATTTGTTTGAAAGACCGTAAAACACTTGAACTTCGACACCCAATACGGGTAAAAGAAGATAATATTAAGAAAGAAAGAAAGAAAGAAAACACTTGAAGATTATTTAAATTGAATAAACTGAATAATATATAATATGGGCTGAAGCCCACACTTTATGTAGATTATGTAAAATTTTTATTTATGATCGAGAACTTTTTTCATCTAGAGTGCTTTGATTTAAAGTTCTCAATCATAAGGTATATTATTTTTTTGTGGAAATATTTCTTACCATCTCATTAATCATCTTGGAAAGGTCGTACAAAGGCCTGACCAAGAAAGATATCTCGAAGCTACTGATTGGAATCAAGTCGGGATCACCGTCGTATTTCAACCCCTTGACTCTCTGGCGCACCCTGTCGGGTGTTAAAATATTCGGGAAAGTGTCATCGTTGTGAGTTGTTGTATTACACAATTCCGACATGTCGGGTGTTACATCAAAATTATTGAACTGTGTGAAAAAACAAAACAAAAAATACACATAATTAATAACTGATTATACAAGTAAAACGCAGAATTTTGTTTTAAGTTTCACAGATTTATTGTAGAAAACACTGCTAGAATTGTTTCGATGCACAGTTTTAACACCAGACAGCTGCTCTGTGTTTCACTTGTATAATGGAGTTTCGTTATAGAACTTAAATACAATCACACCTTCTTTGCCTGTTAGTTTTTTTTTTAATTACTTACATCATGAATTTGAAACAACTCGATCAGATTATCAGCCGAACAACGCAAAAACGTGGGCGCTTTCTGTCTGTCCAACAAAGAGATCTTATCGATGTCCGGCGAGCAAGAGAACAATGAAAACAGACTGAAAGCCGCCGCCTCTTCTTTTCTCTTCTGCTGCAGTAAATACATCGCCTTGATTTCCGCGGATTTCGTTAATTGCAGCACCTCATATACCTAAATAAATAAAGAGGAAAATAATAAAATTATTAAACAATTTAAAATGTTCAAAGCTGTTGCTTTTAAAAATATTGCTGGGTGGGGAAATTAAATGCGGCTAATTTCCTCATTCTTCACAGCATATTGTTCATAATAATATTATCAATAAAATTTGTCAATACTTCTGGACAATAATTTAAACTTACTTCAGTAGCTGCGTTGGTGATAAACAGAGGTTTGTATCTGAAATGAGGTCCTTCCAGCTCGTGAATTTTCTGCCGGACAATCGAAGAGTATTTATTGGAGAGTGCTGTGTGTTCCTGTTCGGAGAATTGTATGTTCGGCCGGCTCGGCTGCTCGATGTGCGTGGAATCGTAAATTCTCCCATCGCTATTGGTCGACCATTTTGAAGTGGGGGATAAAGGCGGCAGGTTAGTCCCCGCTTTCGGCGTTAACGTGTGATTCGGCGAGTAGTTTTTGTTTTCCACAACTATTTCAATTTTCCGGATAAGAGTTACTAAATTGGGTTGATTGAAAACCTAAAGGATAAATACTGTAAATAAATGTAGCATCGTTTATGTTTGATTAAACCTACTTTTGTGAGTCTGAAGAGCATTTGCGCGTTTTTCGGGCTTGCCAAATCGACCCTTGTAAATCTCGGGAGCAATTGTTGGAAAATCACCACGTAAACCAATAAATTTTCCGCAATGAAATGTAAATATTCGCTGTCTGCGTATTTGTTATCCTCTTTACCGGACTGCGTTTGTGCGGATGGATTTTTATAAACACCTCCACTAAAATTCAGAAAGTGTAAAAATTGCTGGACACTCAAGGGAGTATTCTAGTGTAAGGAAATATTGTTTTTGTAACAATATATTTTTTTATAAATTCGATCTTTAGTATCACGGAAATGCGGCTTCAACAAGATATGGTGATCCAGAGCTTCAATACATAAATATTCTCATTTTTAATCAACTTTTATGACTGGATTAAATACGCCACGTACCGAAATCGTTGGGAAATATAGAAAACACAGATTTCATTCAAATTAAATGCGTTTTTCTACACCATGTTTGGAACTATTTTCTCCACAATTTTTTTCTTTATTTTTCATCTACATTTATATGTAATTTGTTTGAAAAAAAATACACTTTTATTTTTTTTACTTTAGATATTATCCAGGACTTGCAGAAGTCTTAATGCAATGTTACATTATAGAGGGTCTTTATTTAATAAAAAAACTTAAATAAAAAGAATTAGAAAATAATTAATAAGTTATTTCTACCTTTAGCTCTGTGACATTTTGACTTACATTACGCAAATATCTTAATTTATTATACTATATAATAATAATAATATCCTTTATTTACATTATACACACCGATATAGGCATGTGTACATGTAAAACGTCAAGATATACACACATAGCTATGTATTTTTATATGTATATTGTCTTGTAATTGGGATATATATTTCCTGCTGGGAAATAAAGACTTATTATTATTATTAATGCAAATGCAATCTTTTCAATTAAAAAAAAAATAATACTTTCTGTGATATAAAAAAAAACATAAAGTATATATATTTTTATGGTAATTAAATTTTCTACATGAAATAAAAACGATTAAACTTCGTCCATTTATCTTCCGACGTTCCACTCCTGAATATAGGCATATATTGGTTCATTTACACTAGAATTCCCTCTAAACAAACAGATTTTTACATTCAATTAAAAACAAACATAATCCTCACCGTTGTGTGTATAAATCATGGGAGTACCTCCAGGGTTGTATGAAACTCAACCACAACTCCAGGACCAATCGGAATGATTCGTCTAAAGGCCAGCGGTAGACTAAATTCCTTAAGAAAACATACATCCGCGTCTGCATCATGGGTAGTGTAATTTTCTTCAGTTCTCCCAGAGGGGAGTGATCGTAAGTTGCCGTTGACGCAAAAGCGTGCATGTGCTTAACGACCACTCTGATTATTCGTATGTAATCCGGACTGGGAAGCTCTACATGCTTTAAAACAAAATATAATGAAAAATACTGAGTAATTATATGTATGGACTATGCATATTATATAATTAATGCAATAGACTTAAAGTGAATACAAATTATTTAAATAAAAATAGTTGTCCTTTCTCCTACTTAGGACAACTATTTTTTATTTAAATAATTAAAGTCTCCACAACCAACAACCAATATAAAGAAGCTTGAATACAAATTGTTTAAGTTAGGTTAGGTTTTAGTCAAAATGAATCGAAATTCTTTAGTCGTAAATAGTCGAGACACTTAATTTTCGAAAATCCATAATCACTTTAAATAATAATTGTTTCTCAACATGATTACTTCTTCAGGTGAAGTGAAACAATTGCCGCGAAATGCACAAAACATAGTTGGAAATCATTAAGTGTTTTATTTAAAGCAAATTCTTTAAGTTAGTTTACGTTACAGTCAAAGTGAAAACAAACTCTGTAAATTACTTAAAATTTGAATCACATTCTTTAAGCTAGGTTATATTACAGTCACCTCACACTGAGAAGTAGAGAGGAACATATAACGACGTTATATATATATATATTACAGTCAGAGTGAAAACAAATTCTCTAAGTTAGGTTATAGTCAGAATGAAATAAAATTCTTTAAGTTCGGCTAGGTTAACTATAACAAAGTGAAAAAAAAACTTTATGTTAGATTACATTATAATTAAAGAAAATAGAAAAGAGAAAGAAAAATGAAAAAAAAAAACTTTAAGTTAGGTTACATTATAATTAAAGAAAAGATATACATATCTAAGATCAAAGTGAAAACATTTTTTTAAGATAGGTTAGATTATAGTTAAAGAAATAAAAGTCTTATGGTCGGAAATTTAAGACATTCGGGGTGAAAACACTAATGGATTTAGCACATATTAATGTATTGTATAAACAAATATAATTCAAAACTCCGGACTTTTATGGCTTGGAACAAAAATAAAACCTTTGACTGAGTCTGTCCGAATTTCACTAAAATATGCATTTTTTGTATAAATAAAATTCATACTTGATTTTTTTTCATAAAAAAAACTATTCGTCTGTATTTGAATTTCAATTCTCCAAGTTAGATTAGGTTGTAATCAAAGTGAAAACAAATTGTTTAAATTAGGTTATGTTACAGTCAAAGTGAAATCAAATCCTTTAAGTGAGGTTAGGTTACAATCAAAATGAATATAAACTTTTTAAGTTAGGTTAGATTAATGTCAAAATGAAAACAAATTTTCTAAGTAACCTCCCTTAAAGAATTTGTTTTCATTTTGACTTTAACCTAAACTAATTAAAAATTCACGTATAGTCAAACTGAAAACAAATTCTCTAAGTTAGGTTATAGTCAGAATGAAATAAAATTCTTTAAGTTAAGCTAGGTTAACTGTAACAAAGTGAAAAAAACTTTAAGTTAGGTTAGATTATAATTGAAGAAAAGATATCCATATGTAAGATCAAAGTGAAAACTTTTTTTTTAAGATAGGTTAAAGAAAAAAAGTCTTATAGTCGGAAATTTAAGAAAACACTAATGGATTCAGCACACATTAATTTATTGTATAAACAAATATAATTCGAAACTCCGAACTTTTATGTTTAAAACTTTGACTGAATTTGTCAGAATTTCACTAAAATATGCAATTTTTGTATAAATAAAATTGATACTTGACTTTTTTTCATAAAAAAAAAACTACTCGTCTGTATTTGAATTTCAATTCTCCAAGTTAGATTAGGTTGTAATCAAAGTGAAAACAAATTGTTTAAATTAGGTTATGTTGCAGTCAAAGTGATATCAAATCCTTTAAGTGTGGTTAGGTTATAAACAAAATGAATATAAATTCTTTAAGTTAGGTTAGATTAAAGTCAAAATAAAAATAAATTTTCTAAGTGACCTCACTTAGAGAATTTGTTTTCATTTTGAATTTAATTGACTTTAGGTTAAAGTCAAAATGAAAACAAATTTTCTGAGTAACCTCGCTTAAAGAATTTGTTTTTGACTTTAACCTAAATTAATTAAAAATTCACGTACGGTCAAACTGAAAACAAATTCTCTAAGTTAGGTTAGGTTGTAATCAAATTTTTAACAAGCTTAGACATAAATGAGCAACTTTAATTAATTATTATTGATTAACATTGAATTAATCATTTTGAAAAGGCTTCATTTGTCAAAAATATATATTGTGTTTTTCAACCTTAATCATTCATGTAATTCATTTGAAAAAATTTGATCAAAAATCTAATTTTGACAAAATTTAATAATTTATGAATATTAACATTTTTTATTTTGTATTTGATAGAAATTTCAGTTTACAATACTAATAATTATTAATTTAAATTGGGTTAAGTTTTTTGTATACCCACCTTATATAAGACTAAATAAATAATATAAGTTATATAAGACTAAATAAATAATTTTTGTATACCCCAAAAACTTTTTTATATTTCATTCAATATTAAATATTTGAATAATAAATAACACTTTTATTTATTTTTGAAATATTTAATATTGTGGATTTAGTGGCTGATTGGAGAAAATCCTATGCCAAAAAAAAATATTGTGGATATGTAATTGATGAGAACCAAATAAATAAATATTTAATATTGTGATTAATGATAACGGAATAGAAGATTTCATACAAAATTACTAATTGAATTAAATTTGAAAACTTGACAATAATAATTATTCCCACCATCAATGATTATACCAAATAATCGAGAACTTTTCTCTTAGTAGCGCTTTGATTTTTCTTTATAGAAAAGAAATCGTGTTGGCAATTAAAGTAGGCACAAACTATAGGTTATGTTATTCCAGCAAATTGAAGAATTTGATTTGATAAATAATGACATATGTAACAATTTATTTTGTTTTCAGTCACTGGTGCCAACAAAATGTAAAATATAGAAAAAAATCAAAGCACTCTAGAGGAGAAAAGTTCTCGATCATATAGTACACTTTATTTGTTTTCATTCACTGGTGCCAACAGAATGTAAAATAAATAAATAAAAAAATCAAAGCACTCTAGAGGAGAAAAGTTCCCGATCATATCGCACAAGTCTTACATGCGCCGTCATGTTGTTAAAGTTGCTGTAATGACAACAAATCTGGTCGTTGCTCAGCCATAAATCCAAGAAGGCCATCATGATGGTTTCGCTACGCCAAATTTCATTCCTCGGATGCTTTTCTATCATTTGATGGATCGTCGTGACGTCATTCGTTAATTGAGGATCGGCAAATAAATTTGACTTTAATAATGGAGAATGTTTTGTCGACCTGTTAAATAAAAAAAAGAATAACGAAAACCGAGGTTTCGTAGAAAATATTATTCTTTATTTATCAGTGTTCACCTCACACTGAGAAGTAGAGAGGAACATATAACGACTAATTAAATAAAATATCAGTGTTAAAATTCACAGTTTTTTTTTTCTTATCCATCTTGATTAAAACAAAAAAGATTTTGACAAATATATAATAGGTGGTTGAAAATCCATCAATCGTAGCTTTACAATTATGTAAGATTTCCTGATTTAATATGAAATTATTTAATATTATTTAAAAAAAAACTAATTCTTTTTTTTTATTCAGATAAAAGCGTTTGAATTAACTTGCCTTTGATACGCCTGCGATATTGTCTGTAAAGGATTTTTTCCATGATAGTACGTAATTATTGGTAAAATCTGGTGGTCGACACCGGAAGGGAAGAAGTGCAACAAGTATTCAGCGCACAAATTGTAATAAACGGTATTCCACAAATCGTCCCTCGACATTCTTTGGTGACAGGGATTTATTAAATGATACGCAAAGTGAAACATGTAATAATCAAATGGATCTGCAAACAAAAAAATATACATATATCATCGTTTTTTCAATATTCAAGTCATCAAACACTCAAAATGATTATGTATACTCACTCAACAATAAGGAAATCAGTTGTTTGGTTTGCGTGTTGTATTGCAAGACTTCACTATAAAAAGGATGCACATTCTGACCTTCCAGCATTTGACGCACTTTCATCTAAATAAATTCATCATGATTATTATAATTTCATCGAATAAACATATGCAGCACTTTTTTTTAACAAGATTTACATCATACAATATTTGACTCATATCAATTGGGTTCTTCCAGTGGATAATGTTTAAAATAACAGTAAAAAATAATTAAATAAATCGATAAATTTGAATGTCACGAACAAAAGTAGGTTCTAACAATGAATTCAAAATAGTTGATAACCTTATTGGTCTATAAATTTGTTACCATGGAAACAAATAGGAAAATAAAAATTGTTTAATATTGATCAGATACTATAAATTTGATTGAGTTTATGTGAATTGTTTTTGTACTTCAACAAATTAATTATTTAATTAAATCTTGAAAGTGAAGAAAGAAATAAACGAAGTTTTAATTTATTGATTGATCAGATAATTAAACTAAATTAAAAGAATAAAAAAGAAAATAATTAATTATTTAATTAATTTCTTTCTAGTTGCTCTGCAAAGCAAATAATTATTTTCTTCGTTATTCTTTTAATTTAATTAAACTGCAATGTGAAACATTAACACTATCTTTATGGATAATTAATGTTATTATATAGCAAGATGATAAATAAAGATTATTATTACACAGTAATTTTCATTATTTTCATAAAAAAATTTCTATTCAATACTTACGGGTAAATACGCAATATTAAAATCGTACTTAATCGTTTGGTCCTGCAACAAATTGTAAATTAATTTAAAAAGCGGCCCCATCGGTTTCAAAAAATTCAACAAGACGGTGAACTCGTTTATGCTGTCTTCAGCGATGACGGTGCGTAAGCCCCAACTGCTGGTTCCCTGGGGTCCGAATATGTTATCGATCAATATCGGGAAGAATGTTTGCAAATCTTTTTTGGTGCCGCGCTCGAAAACCACCGTTAAATCGGCACACCTTTCATCCACTCTGTAGAGGAGGGCAGACTTCATGCGGTTCTAAAAAATATATACAGTCCATTATTTTATTACTTGTGTGGAATAAAGATATATTATTATATTATAAATACAATCATTTTATTTTAATAAATACACGTATAAATGTAATCATTCTCTCTCATACTTACAAGCATGTTGTCTGCTTCTAAACCAGGGGGGATGTGCATTTTTTTATAAACTATTAACACCTAAATTTTACATTAAAAAAATCTTTAAACGCCGATAAAGAAAAAATGGAAATGAATTAAATTTTAAATTTTTAGGTTATGTTGAAATGGCTTGTTCATAGAGAAATATTTTTTAAAATGTAATTGTTTAAAATGATTTAGTAAATATAAATTAATAAATATTTAAGCAGAAAAAATTTAAAAATATGAATTTTGCAAATAATTATAGGGAATTTGTTTCAATTAAATAAATTATTCAAAACAGAGATTAGCCTGACATGGTTTTAATTAGACGAATGAAAAGTTTATTTAACATTATAAATATAATTCTATTGCATTCAAATAAGTCAGTAGAAGAAGAAATAATTATAATAAATTAATTAAAACTAAATAAATTGTTTTAATTAAAAAAAAAAATAGCCAGACATGGTTATAATCAAACGAATGATGCTTATATTTAAGTTTACAAATATTGCAAATAATTATAATGTACTAAAATATACAAGAAGAAGAAACAATTATTATATATTAATTTCAATTAAGGAAATTATTTATTACAAAAAATAGCCGATATAGTAATAATCACAAATATGAGGATTTATTTAAAAAATATGGATATTATACATAATTATAATGAATTAATTACATTATTTAATTGATAAATTAACCTGACATGGCTTTAATCAGGCGAATGAAGTTAAAAAATATTTAATGCAAAAATTAGCCTGACATGGTTATCACACAAATGAGGATTTATTTAAAAAAAATGTGGATATTGTAAATAATTTTAATGAATTAATATCAATTATAAATATTATTTAATTCATAAAGTAGCCTGATATGATTTTAATCAGATGTGTAAAGTTAAAAATTATTTAATATAAAAATTAACCTGACATGGTTATAATCACACGAATAAAGATTTATTTAAAAAAATAAGGATATTATTAATAATTGTAATGAATTAATTTCAATTAAGAACATTATTTAATTCAGAAATTAACCAGATATGGCTTTAATCAGGCGAATGAAGTTAAAAACTATTTAATGCAAAAATTAGCCTGACCTGGTTATCACACAAATGAGGATTTATTTAAAAAATAAGGATATTATTAATAATTGTAATGAATTAATTTCATTTAAGAACATTATTTAAATCAGAAATTGCCCTGGCATGGTTTTAATCAGGCGAATGAAGCTAAAAATTATTTAATATAAAAATTAACCTGACATGGTTATAATCATACAATTGAGGATTTATTTAAAAAATATGAATATTGTAAATAATTGGCGCTATTCTGTAAAAAAATATTGAGTTTAACGTGAACGTTAATTTTTATCATCACCATCTAAGCTTTTTATGCTTTTATAACAGATATATATTCATAGAATGTGATTTTTTAATAACATTAAACTTAACATTTCCCGTACAGAATAGCTCCCATTAAGTAATACTTGTAATATAAAAATAATAAAACAAACAATTAAATAATTAAAGCTTAATTATATATATATTACATTTTACTTTTTATTATAATGAATTAATTAAATAAAATCAATTAAACAAATTAATTAATTCTGAAATTAATTTGACAAGGTTTTATTAAACAGAGGAATGAACTACTTATTGTAAATTATAATTATTGTAAACAATTAAGCAAATTATTTAATGCATAAATTAGCCTGACATGGTTCTAATTAATTTTTGTGTGTAGTGGCAATCCTGCAAGACGGTTTTACACAATCAAAAAAAACAATATTTACATATTATAAAACTCACTTATTAACAATAAATCACGAATAATAATAAAAAAAACTTAACAATATTATTGCTTAATTATAGAATTTCAAACATTCCCTTGACAAATATATTTTTCCCCACGAAAATGTTCAAAATGCATTTGTGCTGTGTGCAACGTAAAGTTGTCATTTTTTTGGCTTCGGATTTCCCACGGACGCTTTCATCCCTGTCAAAAAATGGAGGAAGAAGGCGCGTCTCGGCCAAACATCCGTATCGAAATACAGAACAACCTGGCCGAGGAGATGGACGTGGAAATGGAGGAGGACAATCAGGAGAGCGAAGGGGAAGAGGGCGAGATCTGCGACGGGAAGGACGGCGAGGATGACAGCAAGTTTATAACCTATACGACGTCTGCAAATATTAATAAAAGGGTGAGTATTGATGAGGGGGAGTTTGTTTAAAAGGGGATGGTAGAGTGTTTTGATGTGGAATATAATGTAAATTGTGGTAGTTGTGAAAGATTGTCCCCCCGTTGTGAGATTTTATTAATAGGCCGGATGTTTGTGTACGGTGATGCCGTACTAAAAAAGATTTCTCTAATCCAGTGATGATGTGTTGGATTCCCCACACAAAAGGATGCTAATCGTTTAAAGCTAAAGGCCGATTCACAATTGCTCGGGAACGATAACATTATATTTTGATAGAAACGATAAATTATTTAATTTATTTAAAAAACTGTGAACAAGTGAATATTCACATAGAAATGATAGTTGTCAGAGTTTTAATAAATGAAACAAATTAATTTTATTCACTTGTTTCTGAAAAGTCACATTGTTTGTATTTGAACACAGGACTGGAAAGTACAAACATTCGGTGCGTGAAGTGTTAAATAAAAAATATTGAAGTCTTTGTTAAAATAATGTGACACTTTACATTTATATTTATGATATTTTATAGATATGGCAAAACGAGTCGACCTTATTCGATGCGCCCGACGAAGAAAAATTGCAGGAGCGAGCGAAGCGTTTCGCCCTCCCCCCGAAACCCTCGAACGCATTCTCGGAGAACGAAATGCTTGAACTGAACAAGAACCTCGGGATTAATTCTGAGAACGAGAACAACGTGCGTTTCGACGCTATCCGCATGCAGGGCATCGAGGACATGTGCACGGACGACGTCTTCGACTACTTCGCCAAATACGCTCCCGCCGGTATAGAATGGCTCTCTGAGGGCAGTTGTAACGTAACGTGGTTGGGGGCGAGCGAGTGCGCGAAGGCGTTGTATTTTTCGTCGAAGAGAATCCGCGGGATGCCGGTTTTAAGCGAAGAGGAGAGCGGGAGGAGTATTTTGTTGAAGAACACGGAACGGGAAGTCGAGGTCAGCATGGAGGAGGATGTCGATAAAGAGAACGAAGCGGTTAATATAGAGGATGTGGATATAAAGATCCCGGTCGGGTATTGGAGACTAGGGCATCCGCATCATAAGGTTAAGTTTTTGTTGTTGCGGTTCGCTTTGCGGACGGATAAGAAGCCGATTAGTGTGGAGAAGTTCGGGGTCGTGAAGGGGATTATTTCGGAGAGCCGTAAAGCGAGGATGCGGGGGATTTTTGGGAGAAACAAAGAGATGGACGCCGTTGATGATAACGACAACAAAAACCCGTGGGGTGATTTAGCTATGCATTGGTATGAAGATGCTCGCTACGCCGAATTTGATTACAGAAACAAGATCGACCCGCCTGTTGCCACAATAAGCACTCCCTTACAAAAACGATTAGGCTTCAAAAGAGCCTACAAATCCGAAGACGAAGAAGAAGTCAAGGAAGTAGTGGAAAAAAAGGAGGTTAAAATAAAACCAAAAATACCTAGAATGCGGATGTACGCCGACGAAGAAGAGGAAAAAATAAAACGGAAGAGGCAATTGAAGGTTTTAAAATCCGGCTTAGTGAAGCTTGAAAATAAAAACGACGACTTACGCAACATGCTTCCAACTAGAAAAAAAATAATCGAAGAAAGATTAGACAACCACCCGAGAATACCCATCCCGAAAGAACCTCTGGAAGTCGTGGTGGACTTAGGCGCCCGTTTGAAAAACCGGAGAATCAACAACGCCCGCGGGGAACACAAAAGGATTTCCCCTCCCCCGCCGAGGAGAAGAAAACACCGCAACTCGGATTACGAAGAAGACATCGAGGATAAGAAAACCAGCAGCAAAGTGACAGTAGTAATAAAAAAACAAAAAACACCAGCCGTTGCCTCCACGATATTCACGTCCCGGATGCACAGTGACCGGGAACGCGAACGCGACCGCCTGAAAACCGTCTCCGAGGGAAAACTCCGAGTGCGCTCGTCCTCAAGCTCGTCGGAATCCTTATCAGATTCGAGCGATTCCAGTTCGGATTCGGGGAGTTCGAAATCGGATTCCGCTTCGCGCTCGCCTTCCCCGTCTCCGCCACCCCACACGAAGAGAGTGAATTTGTCTCAGCGGCCCGGGTTTCGGAGCGATGTTAAATCCAGGCTTGATTTTAAAGCAACTGAACATAAAAGTCCGTTGAGGATTGAAATAAGCAATGATCACTTCAGGAAAGATTAATTGATTTTTCTTCCATACCTTCTTTTTATCTCAATAATTAAGTAGTGATTGATTTGATTTTTTTATAGGTAGCTATCATTTTTCTTTCGATTTTTTTATTGTGTATATATTTATGGAAAACGAATCATAATTAATATTATATTACATACGATATTTTTAAATTGACAAGCATTCGTTTTTATTGACATCCTTTCAAGTACTGTTTAAAACAATTAATTTTTTTCTAGAATCATAGAAACCTCTGGTTTTAGATTTATTTTACTCAGTAACATAACCTCAATATTTATTAAAGTACTTACGTAACGTAAGTCAAAATGTCACAGAGCTAAAGGTGGAAATAATTACTTTCGAATCATTTTTATTTAATTTATTTATTTTGAAAATTGTTTTCATTAACGTTTTTTTTTTTTAATTAGTTACCATTTTAAAGTTTAAAGTAAACCACATTACCTAATTTTGACATAAAAAATCACTCTCATTGTCTGATTTGTTGCATAATTTTGACTTTAAATTTATTATCAATGCTTGATTTTAAGTTCAAAGTAATTTTCAATGCCAGACTTTTACTTTACGTCACTCTTAGTATTTATCTCTATATTATAAGTGCTTTCCTTAAGTCACACTCACTGCCTAATACACACAACAAAGTCACCCTCGTGGCATAATATTGACTTTAATATCTCTCTTGTGGCACAGAGGAGAATTTGTTTTAAAAAAGTTAGTATTTATCTCAATGTTTACTTAACTTTGACTATAAAGTAATTCTATATGCTTATTTTTAACTTTAAACTTATTATCATTGCCCGTTTTAACTTTAAAGTCATTCTCATTGCTGATTTTGACTTTCAAGTCACTTTTATTACCTAATCTTAACTTTAAAGTCACTTTTATTGTTTAATCTTAACTTCAAAGTGATTTTGATCCCCTAATATTGACTATTATTGTCTAGTCTTGACTTTAAAATCACTTTTATAGCCTAGTCTTGACTTCAGAATCACTTTTATTACCTAATCTTGACTATTATTGACTACTATTGACTTTAAAGTCACTTTTATAGCCTAGTCTTGACTTCAGAGTTACTTTTATTGTCTAATCTTGACTATTATTGACTACTCTTAACTTTAAAGTCACATTTATTGCTTAGTCTTGACTTCAGAGTAACTTATATTGCCCAGTCTTCACTTTAAAGTCATTTATATTGCCTAATCTTTACTATTATTGCCTACTCATGACCTTAAAGTCACTTTTATTGCCTAGTCTTGACTTCAGGGTCACTTTTATTACCTAATCTTGACTTTAGTATCACATTTATTGCCTAATATTGACTGTTATTGCCTAGACTTCACTTTAATGTCACTTTTATTGCCTAGTCTTGACTTTAAAGTCATTTAAATTGACTATTATTGACTTTAAAGTTACTTTTATTGCCTAATCTTTACTTTAGTGTTGCTTTTATCGACTAATCTTAACTTTAGAGTCACCTTTATTCCTTAATCTTGACTATTACTGCCTACTCTTGGTTTTAAAGTTATTTTTATTGCTTAATCTTTACTTTAGTGTTCCTTTTATTGCCTAATCTTGACTCCATATTCACCTATATTGTCTAATCTTGACTATTATTGCCTACTCTTGACTTTAAAGTCACTTTTATTGCTTAATATTGACTTTAGAGTCACTTTTATTGCCTAATCTTAACTTTAAAGTCACTTTTATTGCCTAGCCTTAACTTTAGTGTCACTTTTATTGCCTAGTATTGATTTCAGAGTCACTTATATTGTCTAATCTTGACTTTGAAGTCACCCTTATCTCTTAATCTTGACTATTACTGTCTACTCTTGGCTTTAAAGTTACTTTTATTGCCTAATATTGACTTTTATTGTCTAATCTTAATTTCAAAGTGACTCTGATCTCCTAATCTTGACTATTATTGCTTAGTCTTGACTCTAAAATCACTTATATTTCTGAAGATTGAGTTTAAAATGACTTTTATTACTTTATCTTGACCGTAAGTTAATTCTATTGTATAATCTTGATTTTAAAGTTACTATTATTGCCTAATCTTGACTTCAAAGTCACTTTTATTATCTTCTAATCTTGACTATTATTGCCTAGTCTTATTCTAAAGTCACTTTTATTGTTGAATCTTGAGTTTAAAGTGACTTTTATTGCTTTACTTTACCATAAGTGAAGTAAATCTTTATTCGTGCTAGTAACATAATTGTTTTAAATTTGTCAATACATTTAAACATAATACTATTAATTAATATAAAATTTTGTTGTACAATCTTGACCTTAAAGTTACCGTTATTGCCTAATCTTGACCTTAAAGTCACTTTTATCGTCTAAGCTAGACTTTATAATCACTTTTATTGCCAAATCTTGCCTCTAGAGTCTCTTGTATTGTTTATTTTTAACTTTAAAGTCAATTTTATTGTCTAATCTGAACTTTAAAGTCCCTTGTATTGCCCAATCTTAACTTTAGAAGAGACACTTTTATTGCCTAATCTCGACTAAAGTCCATATTGTTTAATTCCGAATTTACATGCATATAATTGTTTTTTTTTTGTTTGGTTTGGAAGGGGAAAATTAATTTATGGATTTGCTTCGTTCCCTCCGCATCTTATCTTTTTGATCCGCGGGAGAGTAACAGAATACCACATTCAAAATATTGTACTTAGGAACAGAAAACATTCAAATGGATTCAAATAAAAATTTATTATAAATAATTTCAAGCTCAAGAACTTATCATCTTAGGTGTTTATTACATTTTCTCCTCGATTTCCAGTTTCATGCATTGCGCAAGGGATTTTGAAAATTGGCAACCGTTTTCTGTATCTGAAAAAAAATTGAATTAAAAAAAATCGATTATTTTTTTTTTATTAATCCAAAGAGGATATTATAATATCAATATTATATTAGGATATTATAATATCCTCTTTGGTTGATCATTACCTGTTGTTGCTAGTCTGGCAAAACACCTACGGGCCTCTCTGATTGTTTTCATCCTCAATGAGCTATTCGAGATTTTATTTTGCAAATATTTTATCACCTCGGTTTCAGAGGGTACACGATTGTCATCAAGCTAAAAATGAAATATAGATTAATATTTCTTCTTCTACTCGAGTACTTATGCACTATATTGGAATGGATTTTTTTTAAACGAATCAAAAGGGGTTGTGTTGAATGAAATAAAGTCTTCTCTGTATATATATTTAAATAAATACTACATATATTTTGTAGGGTGGGTGTTTTTGAACTTACCATTTCTAAATAGCCCAACACACATTGACTCAGGCACTAAAATTTAAATTATGTGATTTTAATTGATTTTTTTTTTGTGATATTTAAGCTTTCACCTGAACATCTGCTGGATCCCTAGCATCGTCATACTCCACATCCCTCTTTTTTCTTTTCACCAAATCTTCAATTCCCGTCGCATTCATCATCTTCACTAATCTCCCTCCGTACATCCCCCAACCATCATACAACCCGAATTCCCCTCCGTATCCATAACCACCCCCGTAACGATTTCCGTAAGGACTACTTCCCCCGTAGCTCTCTCCACTGCCCCCGAAACTATTATACCCACCCCGCTTATTCCCGCGGTTATTATTTTTATTCCTGTTATTCTTCCCGCGGTTGTTGTTCCTATTTCCACCCCCTCTTCGGTTTTTCCCGCTGTCTTCGCACCCGTCGTCGTCGTCGTCTTCATCGCTGTCATCGTCGTAATCGTCGTTTTTCTTCCGTTTTCCACCACCGCGCCGTTTATCGTTGCGATTTTTGTACCTCTTGAAATCGCCCTCGTCGTCCACTTTGAATGTCTCCACATCTTTGCTGTTCGCTTCGTTTGATCTTTTTTGTATGGTTTTAAAGGTGGCTTCGTTTTCATAATCCGCTAAATCTTTTTTAAAAACAGATTCTTTTAAGGATTTCTCGGGCTTCAGTTTGCTCTTTGCGATATAATCTAGAAATATTTTTTATTTCATTTAATATTCAATTTAGTTTATCCACATTATTTTAATTATGCTAATAATAATAATGACAAAAAATACAATTAGCAAATGCTTCGAAGGAATTTTCTTCTGCTATCCCTTGTTGCCCCTTAGAGCGTCGGGTCGAAGGAATATTCCAACAATCAAATATTTTGAAAATTAAAGGTTTGATGATTTGTTTAATTAAGAACGAAAATAAAATTGATGAAGTGGTAACTCGTAAAATAATTATCACAGTATGAATAACGTTTTTTTTTTCTGTTAATATATAAACATTTTTCTAATGTTGCAATTATTATAATTTTATAGTAAAA
Organism: Philonthus spinipes; assembly: GCA_963082785.1. NCBI lineage: Eukaryota > Metazoa > Arthropoda > Insecta > Coleoptera > Staphylinidae > Philonthus > Philonthus spinipes. The sequence goes on along the minus strand of OY720308.1, from coordinate 14,765,348 downwards.
GTCATTTTTTGTGTTTATTTGATAATGCAATTGTTTATATCATTCATTCAATTTAAAGAATTGTGTTATTTTTTTTATTTGAATAATTGCGGTAAGAAAAAAATAAATATTTATTTGATTGTGGATTAAGTATAGTAACCTACTCGAGTATAATAATAATTTATTATCCAACAGATTGGCTTTTAATCATTCGATTCGCCCACGACTCGTCCTGCAAACATCATTCTCATAATTAATAGCCTTCATTGTACGCTTGTTGAATAATGTACTATTAAATTCCTGTGAGTAAGTGAATAAAAAGCTGGCTTTTAATTTGTCTGATGTCCATGGGAAAAAATTGTGTTTATCTATAAAACGGTTGTTGTCCAATTTAAAAATTGAATTCGAAGTTTTATGAATTTCGCATAATTCATACAGGGTGCGGCAAAACAGATAATGTTATTTAAAAAATGGCGCAATTTAAAGAAACAGGGTTTATTTTATCTTAATCGGTATATCATGCCGTTTTATGCATCAAGTCCTGACGGCACGACCCCTCCGACACAATGAGATCCCCCCACCACATGGGATGTTTCAAACTGCGCTGTCTATTTTGCCACACCCTGTACAATCCTCACAAATATTCGTCATGATTAAGTAAAAATAAATGAATTTACCTTTAACATTTTGAAAATGCGAATATTCTTTAATTTTCGATTGAAAATCCAAGGAGTAAACTAAATTTCTATCTTTGCTTCCTCCATGCGGCATTATTTTATCACTCCCGTCGTTTTCAATTTCCGATTTGACCCTCTTCATCTTGCTTATTTCGTATTTATTATTAATCTTCCTTTTTCCCTCCTCAAAATTCCCATACTCAACTCTTTTGTTCTGCAACGTTTCTTTATTTAATTCAAATTTCCCGATTTCATTCCTCGATCTTTTATTCCTCCTGTTGTTTTTATTGTTCCTTCGGTTTCCACGGTTTTCCCGGGAATCTTCTTCGCATTCGTCGTCCTCGTCTTTGCTCCCACTTCCATAGGATGTAGGGTAAGTGCCGCGATTCTTCCCTCCTCCTCCACCGCCGTAAGTGTTTGGGTAAGTTCCGGTTCTGCTTTTCATTCCCGATAAAGTTTTCTGTTGTTTCACGTCGTCTTCATCGCCATCGTTTTTGTTGTTGCCTTTAAAGTTAATTAAAATATCAACACTCTATTTTAGTAGAAATAATCTTTATTTACAGAACATATAAAATGTCACATTTAAATTAATTAATTAACAATTAATTTACATAAATATAAAGCAAAAATATACTTAATATGTTTATCAGCAAATCTATATTAAATACAGGGTTAGTAAAAATTACCGGAACATGTAAACAATTCTCAAACAGTAATATTTTGAAATACAAATTTCATGGATATAAACAAGCTATTATTTAAATATATTTTGAATATACAGGGTGTTCAAATTACATTTTATCCAAGTAAATAGAACACCCCGTATATTCAAAATATATTTAAATGGTATCTAAATGAATTTTTTCAAAAATCTTTATATTTTAAGAATTATTTATGTGTTTCGGTAATTTTTACTAACCCTGTATATTTTATAGAGAAGAATATTTTTAACTCAACTAATAACAAACTTCATTTAGAACAAACTGTATTAATCTTTTCTGTATTATTTTTATAAAAGTACGCTCACAAAACCCATACATATAAATGTTATTCTATCTCAAGCAGTATCTTTCTTACCTTCGTCACTTTCTTCATCGGAAACATTCGCGCCGCATTCCCTCAAATACTTCTTGATGTCCCTTTTAATCGGGTTATCCTCCTTTTTCTTCGGCTTGATTTTGTCGGCTTCGGTAACATTTTTCAAGCTCGTTCCCAATTTCTGGCTTTCGCATACGCAAATCAGGGAGCCGAGCAGAATTAAAACCAGGCGAATTTCTCGCATTTTCGCGTATTATGGCGAATACCAGTCTTTGAAGCGCCGATTTATTGTACTTCGATTGCAATTAACTTGTCGGGATTTTTTGATACTTTAATAAGGGCTTTTAAAATTGTTTGTGCAATAATTGGATTAATTTTATTAATTGCTCTTCGGTTTTTGTTGTTGCGGGCTTTTGTGCTATTTTAGGATGTGTTTGTCATTTCATTGTAATGTGTTCGTAATTTGGTGCTTTTGTATAATAACAATTATTGATAATAGATGCTTCTACTTCGTTATACATTGTTTTAAGTTCTAATAATAACACTGATTCAGCTAGCTAGCATAGATTTTTCTTTAACTTCATCATAAATTCATGACAGGACAGAAAGACCTGACAGATTAACACCTACAAGTATTGTAATTATTTATATTGTTGAAATTATCTGTATAGTCTGAATAAAAATATATTTATATATACAGGGTGGGCCACGAATAACGGCCATTAAAAGTTTTCGGGGTTCCTGACCGCGGAAAATTTTGTAAAAATACTAAATTGCACGGTTGAATGACCGCCATCTCTTGGTAAATATTTTGACTTTCTTTCACTTCCGGTTGTACTGGAAATGGCTACCAACTTTATTAATTTTAATGGAACACCCTATATTTTAATTTTTTTCGGATTCCCCGTTCAATTGCCTAACCACTCGTATGGATTTATATCTAGAAAAATAATTAATTTTATAAATAGAAAAATAATTTGTCAAATTTTAACCTCAAATTGACGTTTCGAAAAATACCTACAACTTCTAGTAGGCACAAGATGGTCAGACCAGCAACATCTCGAATTGTTAGTAAGAGATCCATCTAGAATCAAAAAAATTGACATCTGTCAGTAGGTATTTCAAAAGTGTCAACATTTCAGTGACCTCTTGTTATTTAAAATAAAGTTGGTAGCCATTTCCGGTACAGCCGGAAGTGAAGGAAAGTCAAAATATTTGCATTCAACCATGCAATGTACATTTTTTCAAAATTTTCCGCGATCAGGAACCCTGAAAACTTTTAATGGCCGTTATTCGTGGCCCATCCTGTATAATAACATTGATTCACTATGTATAACTTTGAACTTTTATACTAAGAGGCACTCTTAGTTTGACAATGACATTATTAATTGTTGAAACTAAAGTCACTAAAATAAATTCAATGTTATGCAAACAAAATGAATCCGTGTTTTATTAAAACTTAATAAAAGTATATTGACTAAGGTTCTAATAACTTAAAAAGACTGTTAAAATATTTTTTTTTAATAATAGTGCGAGTTTATACTTCAACGATTGTTAATTATGTCAAGATAAACTGTGCTATTTAATAAAAGATTGAGTCTTTGAAATTTTCAAGAAACACACTTGGTTTGTTCCACGAAATGTTGTTTATTTTCCAACTACTTGTTTTATTCATAATAAATTAAAGACGACGCAAGCGCCACCTTTTGTCCAATTTCAAGTGACATCGTCAACGATTTGGGTCTACAAGGTAAACAACCGAGAATCGTTGTTTCGCCCACTAAAGCAAGGCAAACTTGTCCTGTTTATAAAAACAAGGAAAATGAAATTCACATTTAAATGTGTACTTGTTCTGTGTTTCATCAAGTGATTAATGAGAACCAAATAGAAAATCTCTACATTCGCTTTACCTTACCATTATCTAACAACATATCTAACCTTCACACATCTCTGAACTAAAATATTTTAGTCAAATAAACCAAGCTTTTTTTTATTTTTCGAATATATAATATTTAAAAAAGAGGGATACAATAATAGTTTGTCACATTTTGAAATACATTTTATTATTGTTATTTATACAAAAAAATATAGTGATTGTGCAAAAGGACTGTGCTAAAAGGTGAGGTTAATCTATGGGCACTTTTTTAAAATGACGAAATCTCTTTATTTTCCAATGTAAACCAGGGGGTATGGATGATGGTAATGCACGTACGGTTTATAGATTGGATAATGCGGATAAATGTAATATGGAGCGTACGCACTTTCCGCGCCTTCTAAATTATCAGCGTCTGGTTCCAAATCACTGAAAAATTTACAAAAAAAATCAAAGATTTCAATAATAAAAAAACTCTTTTAAATGTTGGTTTTGCATAACACTATATTTTTAATTGTGATCCCAGCCGAAACAGCTAATTAATCAAATTATGGTGAACAGTAATAAATTTATTGATAAATAAAAACACAAAGCAGAAATAAATTAAATAAAAGAATTTGAAAATAATTAATTAATAAATTATTTTCTCTGTTGCTACAGTCACATTATGACTTATATTACATAAGTACTGTAAACAAATGTTCAATAATGGACATTTGCTGTTGCATAACAATAACATATTGTATAATGCAACAATTTTTGAATCGAAAAAACAAAAAAAAAGTTACGTCAAAGAGGATGAAATACTATTTATTCTATGGTTACGTAATATAAGGCTATCTGCAGTCACGTGTTTCGGGATTTCATCCCTCGTCAGTACAGCTGTGCCTTACGTATTTTTTTTTTATTTTTGCATTAAATATTTTCGATTCAAAAATTGTTGCATTATACAAAATGTTATTGTTATGCAACAGCAAATATCTGTTATTCATAGAAATTAATTTCTAATACCGATAAACCAGTACCAGTTAAGTGCGGTTTTGTGTAAATGGACAGTGACACCTTTGAGAATGAGACCATTAATAATGTTGAAACAACTGCGAAGAATTTACTGCCAGTGAAATCCCGAGAAAAATATAAAATGGTAGGCTGAAAGACCTCCGGTCGATAGCCGATTCATCTACAGAATATAATTCTAATTTTATATAGTATTGTACATACATATACACATTTGAATAAAGATGGTTAGTTAGTTATAAAATGGTTTATAAATTATATTTTTTTAATAATATAATTTAACGCAATACAATATAATGTGTAATTATTTAATACAAGTAGGAAAAGTATAGTATTAAACTCGTGAGAAAGGCATTATTCATTCATTGAATAATATCCAACTCTCTCACTCGTTGAACAATATTCTATTATTAAGGCTAATAGTTCAATAATGCGATTACTTCTAGGTACTCACTTTTCACGCGGCATTTCTGGCGATTTAGCCATTTTAACTTCCTTCGGAAACGCATGAGCAACAATGAAGAACATTGACACGAGTAGTAATATCTAAATAAATAATTTAGGATTACAACACTCATTAAAACAAGTCGTTTTGTTAATAAAAATTATCTGCCAAGTTCTATTATTCTATTTTGTGGATATGTGAAATATACACATTTCTACCAAAGAGGATGAAAGTATACTAGTTACTCTATGTTTCTACTCTTAACTTTAGAGGCATCCGATACCTTGAAAGGGTAAACGGATCCGTGAAGAAGGAGAACTTTAGAGGACTGTAACTTTGAAAAAGGAGTTTTAAAGAAATACGTGTTTTGTTAATAACTGAGGTTGAAACTTTTTATGCATTATTTATCAATTGAATAAAATACTTTAAGCTTTGTTTGTATAACAATAAATAAAATTTAGTGTTATACAAACAAAGTTTAAAGTATTTTATTCAATTTAAATACATGTTTCTCACTTAACACGTGGTGAAACTTAGTCAATTATAAATTACTGATTAAAACACTATTAAGGTTAAAAATCGTCCATTAAAATCTTTCGTATCAATTTAAAAATATACGTTATTTTTATTTTGATAATGATAGAAAAGATTTTAGAGGGTTTATTTTTAAATTTTTGCAGAACATAAATTTAATACCAGTTGTGATACACTCTTGATGGAACCGTATATTGAAATTAGATGAATAAAAACTTGTTATAAATAGAAAAGATTAAATGTGGAAATAATTAATTAATTATTTTCAAATCATTTTTATTTGATATACTCTTGTTATACTTTTTTTTGCTAATTTTTGTAAATAAATTATTTAAAAGCCAATTGTGTTTTAAAGGTTAGTTGCTTCGTCTGTAAATCAACCTGAGCTAGTTGAGAATCAGCGTGAGGTACCTTCCCCTCCCGTTGACAAATGTGAATTTTATTTAATATACTCTTGTTATGTTCCATAGTTTCATTCGAGGCTATTCTGTAAGGGAAATGTTAACTTTAACGTGTACGTTATTAATTAACACAACATTTTATATACATAAATATCAATTACAAAAGTTTCCCAGACTGTGGTGATAAAAAATTACGTTAAACTTTACATTTTCTATACAGAATAGCCTGATACGTGTTTCGGCTGATAATAAAATTATGCTTTTTATTCCACATAATTTAAATGATACGAAAGATATAGAAGGATGATTTTTTTAGACTGTATTTATCTTCAATGTTATAAAATTTACAAAATATGTATAAATAAAATGTTTTAGTGATTGTGATTAGTTCACAGGAATTTTTAATAAAAGTCGTACTCACATTAAAATAATTCATTTCGAAATATCCGCCTCTTCCAATGAACTCTAAACGCGTTTATTCTTTGAGAAAACTCAGAAATAAACAATCGCACACATGATGGTGATTTCCCCTTTATATAGTTATTGGAAAAATGTGCGGATAAATGCAAGTTCATCCTGATGCATCACACATTCATTAGACTTTCATGAAAAATCGTTAAATAACGCCAATGATTTTTCCATATTGTCCCTTCACTCTCGTGTATTTGTAGCAATAAATTGCGGCATTCGCCAACGAATACAATCTCGTTTTATTAGCGGCGAAAGATCGTGATTATGTAAAACGATTCAACAGGAAATGAACGAGATGCAAGGATACTTTAATTGAATACAAATAACTTGCGTTAAAATGTTCATGTTTGAAATAGCTACAGGAAAAGAACGAGATGCAAAGATATTTTAATTGAATATAAATAACTTGCTTTAAAATGTTCATATTTGAAATGGATTTCAGATTATTAATGAAAATGTTTAATTTATACGAACATTTCTATTACAATAATAATATATATATTACAAATATCTTTATTCAGATAATAACATTTTTATAAATATAAATTATATACATTGATAAGATTGTTTATCTGTCATGGGCTATCGACCAGAGGTCTTTCCGCCCTGTCTTGAATAGATTGTTATGTGTTTTGATAATGACACGTTAAGGTTGTCGAAACTATAGTCAATAATAATAGTAAGTAATAGTTAAAAAAAACATTTCATTTTGTTTTTTTAACTATTACTTAAGAGACGCAAACTATTTTCCTTTAAATTCTTTCATTTCCTTCTTTTAAACGTTTTATTTTGTATGATGTATATTTATTTTTTACGATAGCAATTCGAGAAACTTGTGTATTCGGCCATCTTCGTGGGGTTGGAAATTAGATGGACTCAGTTTTCTTTAAAACTATAATAATCGCTAACAACAATTTCACATAACGCAACCTTAATCTTCTAATCATTCTCTATGATTTTTCAACCTGAATATAGCCCCCCTGAAATGTCATAAGTCTAGCCAACATAAAATACATTGTATATTTGGTTTGAGTATAACGTGAAGTGATGTAACTTGAATAAAAACACTTAGTTAATTCCTTACTTCACAATTTTTATTTTTTCGTTATATGTACATTTCGTACACTATGTGTACATTATCAATAACTAATTCTTACAACTAAAATGCGCGATAAATATACAAACGAGGGATTATCGGGAAAAACCAAGAAGTAATTAGGGCGGTGGATTGAAGAGGAGTGTCGGTAGGTTAAACAATATTATTGTCTTAGGGATTATTCACAGGTAACAAATTTAATAGCGGATTTTCTAAAGGGCTAAGATCGAAAATAAGCAATTTTTCTTTATATTTATACATTTGAATCGCTTCTAACATATTTAGTTTATATGAGTTCGACTGTTTTAAAAGAGTTAAATTGTCTACCGAAAAAGTATGTCCAGTATTTGCTGAGTGATGGGCTATTGCTTATTTTCGATCTAAGCCCTTTAGAAAATCCGCTATTAAATTTGTTACCTGTGAATAATCCCTAAGACAATAATATTGTTTAACCTACCGACACTCCTTTTATATCCACCGCCCTAATTACTTCCTGGTTTTTCCCGATAATCCCTCGTTTGTATATTTACCGCGCATTTTAGTTGTAAGAATTAGTTAGTTATTGATAATGTACACATAGTGTACGAAATGTACATCTAACGAAAAAATAAAAATTGTGAAGTAAGAAATTAACCAAGTGTTTTTATTCAAAATAAAATACATTTCCTTTACGCGGCGTTAGATGGCGCGCGCAGGCGGGGAATTCAAAAATAGCACTTACGATATTAAATTAAATAAAAATAATTTGAAAATAATTAATTAATATTATTTACTCAATGCTACTGCAATAAATTTTCTGTAAAGAAAACATTGTTTCATTTAGAAATATTGTATTATGGAGTTTCATCATGTAAAAGCCGCAACCATCGATTATCTAATAATTATTGATTAATATCAAGATTACACAAAATTATTAATTAGGAAAACCTCGACACCCAATACGGGTAAGAGAGGATAAGATTAAGAAAGAAAGATTAATTAGAAAAATAATCAGAGATACAGAGGAAGAATGAACACTAAAAAAAAATGGTGATGTGTCCATCATGGTACTTTCTCCGGTGAATACGGTCAAATAAGTTTCTGATTGAAAATTTAATAGAAAAGCAAAATGATTAATAGAAAAAATTGATTGTTGTCTTTCAAAGTTAAAACCGAGTATTTGGAAGAATATTATAATTAAGTGTGTGTTATTTCTTACCTTAAAATGTGTTGAAATCATTTCTCCACACTCTTCTTAATTTTTTAAAACTTCGCGAATATGCTGAATATGTTGGCACTTTGACGTTTTATTTGTCATTAAAATAACTATTTCAATATTTAAAATCTCTAATGAATTTATCAGGTAAACGCTTATAAAATGAAAACCGGAGGTCCTACAATAAAAGTTTTATAACAGAAATTATTTATTTTCCAAGATCTAAAACTTTTATTTGAAACATTTTTCTATCCAAATTAAAAATGAAAAATTGCTAAGAGTAAAGTTGCACTTAATGAGTTTTGATTCTAACCAAAATCTTTTCAGATCATTCCACTGTTATATAAAGCTTAGATATAAAGTTTGGGCTTAATCCATTTAGCCGTTTAGGCGCTATCGCGGAAACACACAGAGATTTTTCAAAACTCGATGGAATGGACTCAGGGGACCTCAAAACGTGCATATTTGTTGAAATTGGCAGTTCGAAAATTTTCACGATCACAATACTTTCCCTTGGACAGGGGTCCTGGGAAAGTAAAAAAACAGAGGAAACATCAAAGACATAGTATAAATATGTCAAACAAAAAAATTATTTAAACAATGGAAAGAAGGGCTTAAAAAAAAGTCAATTATATAATTAAAAGTTTTCAATGTATATAAAATAGTATATATATATATTTAATCTAACCTGATACCATATGGTAAAAGGGGATACTGATTATATATATATAAATATATATAATCTATAATTCTTTCTACCAGAAGGTATAAGGAATATATAAAATAATATTAGAATTAAATTTAAAATCTATTTACAAGCGTCTTCGATAACTTTAACACAATTCCTCTCGAAAGCCTCGTTTGAAAACAACTTCAGCATCCTCTCGAGACCGTTTTTCCCCAACTCCGAGCCAACATCGCCCTTCACGAACTTCATCATAGCTTCAGCCATACTCTCAGCAGTATTCTCACACAAAAACCCGTTGACGCCGTCCTCGATCGTCTCCTTAGGACCCCCACTGTTGCACGCGATGACCGGCTTCGAAGCGGCCATCGCTTCCAGAGGAACGATTCCGAAGTGCTCGTTGGTGGGAGTGTAGATTAAGCAATCGGACGATTTTAAGAGTTCCGCTTTTAATTTATCCGAAGGGGATTTTAGAAATGCGATTTTCTTATTGTCGCCGGCTAAGGTTGTTAATTTTTTGTAATAGCTTTCGTTGATGTGCGAAAGGGGATCGTAACCACCGGCGAGTATTAAGTAGACTTTTTTGTAATCGGCGGGTTTTAATTTGGTTTCCAGAACATTCATAGCCTCGATTGCTAGGTTTAATTGTTTAGCCGGATGGAAACGGTTAATCGAAATAAAAACCACGTCTCCCTCTTTAACATTTGTGAACTCGGGGATTAAATTGGGGATCGGTTTTTTCGTAGCCAATTTAATATCGCTTAAAAACAAGCTCGAGATTGTCGGATACAAAACAATCAAATCGTGTTTTATATCGGGAAAAGTTTTATGGAATATTTCGGATGTGTACTTGCTGTTTACCAAAATCACATCCGCCTTGTCCGTGCCGATTTTTTCCACCCAATCAATCATCCCCCTGTACAGTCTCTTAAAACTCCCCCCTGGAGGACTCGCGAGTAAATCCGGGTGGTGACAGTAATAAACAACCGGTTTTCCAGTTAACTTGATAATCGGCACGGCCATCGGAATTTGATCGACGAAAAACACGTCCGGTTTGTCTTTCGTAAATAAACAATAAATTACAGCTAGGTACAACATGCGGAAATAAGCGCAGAACGCTTGGAAGACGCCGAAGATCGAACGTGGTAGAAAATCACCAATTACCGCCACCGGGTAGTCGTTTGTTTTCAATTCCTCGAAAGCGTGGGTTTTATCGAAATGATTGGTTACGAATTCGACGGAGTGGTTGTTTCGTTTCAGCGCGACTGCAACATCGAGGACCAGCCGTTCAGCACCACCGATGCCCAAATCGGGGTGGATGAAGGCTACTTTTTTCGGTTTGCGGTTTTGTGAAGAAGGCATTGCTGAAAATAAAAATATATATATATAAAAAGTTTTTAACATTGTTTAACCACTCTAGATAAAGTTAAAAGTTTTTATTTACAACGTATTAATTTTAATCTGTGTTTTTATTAATTCTATTGGTACATATTTAATGGTTTATTCATATTAATCACAATAATTTCATGTAGTTTCCCATATGTTTCAAGCTAAATGAAACTTCTTGAAAACAACATAAATAATAGACGTTAATTAAAACAACATACCGATTTTTGCAGAATGTATCCTAATCTTCGGAATGAATATTTAGCATTAGCTAATCACAACTTAACTTACAATACGTATTAAATTAGAATATTTAATAAAAAATCGGCTTTAAGATTTTTTGAGGTTATAAAAATATGCCAAACTGTTGAATTATGCAACACAATTTACAATGATAATATTTACAGCATATGCAACCCGATTCACAAACTCTATTATGTGAGATTTTAATTAAAATTAATAAATAACGTGCACGTTAAACTTAACATTTCCCTTACAGAATAGGCCCTTACTAAATAATGTATACAATAAACGTTATTTAGTATCATCACAGTCTAAGCAACTTTTGTAATTGAAATGTATTCATAGAGTGTGAATTGTACACGTTAAACGTAACATTTTCGGTAGGGAATTACCCCGATTATTACGCTATGACATTAATTATTTTTGCGCAATCTATGAATGCAACCGCATAATAAAAATGGGAAATCGATTAATGAAAAAAACTTTTTTTAACATTGAATAACTGAATTTTATTAACAGTGACTGTTAGTTTGATAATGACGTCGAAACTATAGTCATCAAATAAATTTCAGTTATACAAATCATCGATCGGGGCTATTCCGTACAAGAACTGTAAAGTTTAACGTGTATGTTTTTTGTTAATTATTGAAGCTTCTTCTTTGTTATACATTGTAATTCAATTTTAATAAATGAAACACTTTTTTACTTTGTTATACAAACAAAGTAAAAAAAATGTATATTATTTATGAAATTTGCATTCTATAAATATTTATCTATTATTAAAAACTTGCTTAGACTGTTATGATATTAAATAACGTATACGTTAAACTTAACCGAGCCTATTCTGTAAGGTAAATCTTAAGTTTAACGTGTACGATAGTTTTTATCCTCACAGTCTAAGCAGTTTATGTAATAAATATTTATCATATAATGTACACGTTAAATTTAATATATCACGTGCGGAATAGGCCCGAAGATTTCCCTTTCAGAATAGCCCTGAATATATTAATACGTTTACGACTTTTTAATAATAATTTTTACATTAATAATGTACATCTATGATTGTTCACATGTGTATCTATGATTGCCTATAATAACCGTTAACACATTTTTCAATTAAAAATGGGAATATTACTGAAAATAATCGTTGAAATTCGATAAATTTCTTAACCGTACAAAAATGACTAATATTTAAGGCTATTCCATACGAGTAATGTTAAGTTTAACGTGTAGGTTATTAAATAAAAGCACACTCTATGAATATATATTTATTATATAAGCTGCTTAGACTGTGAGAAGCGATACTATCCTTACACGTTAAACCTAACATTTTACTTAGAATGTTGAGTTTAACGTGTACGTTATATTTTATCATCACAGTCTAAGCAAAAACTTTTTAATAGATATATGTAACGTAGAATGTGAAGTTAATTAATAACATATATGTAAACTAAACATTTTCTATACGGAACAGCCCCGATTATTAATTAACGTACACGTTAAACTTAATTCTTACAAAATAGCCCCGATGATTATTATTATCATAAAAAAATCTAGCTCTATGCACCCTGAGTTATTAACATAGAAAATTAATAGATGGTCAATAGTTTACTATCTATTATATTTAACCTAAAAAAAATCAATGGGAAAATAACCTCAAAATTGGAAATTTTTAGCAGCTTTGCAGAAAAATGTCGGGGAATTATTTACAATATTTAAATCAATTGGCGTCGTATTTAAAAGTGCCCCCCGGCAAATTGTATTTGGAAGATACACTGGTATGTAGAATATATAAAATTCAATAGAATTTAATTCTTGAATCTTTGAGGCGTTTACTTTGTGGGACCTTTTCAATATTAGAGGATAAAGAAAACACATAGTAACTTTTTTATACCTTTTTTCTGTTATCCGAATTTAAGTTATATAAAATTCATTTACTTTTCAATATTTTTCTAACTTTAAAGCAAGACAAATTTAATTAACCGTTACAGTATTTTATAATTTAAATAATCGGGATTGTTACGTATGTGAATTATGTTAATTTTTATACTTAAAATGTAAAGGTTGAGTCACAAACGCCCGGCAATGAAAACAAATCTTATATAGAAAGTTCATTTTCTGGCCGATTGTGAATGGACATAGATAAATCTTACAATTCATCTTCCCCATTCCATTCTTCCGCCTTTACCTCACTCGAAAATAGCGTTGCCACATAGCATGCTGTGCATAAACAATTGTTTTGTTTAATTGTTGACATTAATTAAAGTGAATCAATTACAATAAAAATTCACTCTATGACGATAAAGAATAATGCGATAAATTTAACAATTGATGTAGGGGATACAATCAGGATTATTCGGTATGAAAAATATTAAATAACCCCGACAGAAATTGGTAAAAGGGGACATCGATTATATATATAAAATATTAAATTTAATGTATACGTTATTCTGTAACCTGATATGTGTATAACGTATCAATTTTGAAATTTGCTTAGGCTGTCATAATAATAAATAACGTTAAATTTAACTTTTCGTATATGAAATAGACCTGATTACTTACTATTCAATACTAGAAATGGTAAATTTAACTTGTATGTTATTTTTTAACCTCACAATCTGTGTAATTATGAAATTTGTTAATGACTGATGAGAATTTCGTGTATGTTAAAATTAACATTTCACCTTAATGTTTTATAACAATTGAGATTTGTGCTGTGTTTTAGGTTCCAGTGTGTTCGCAAGGAGATAAAACCGTGAAAGGATTTTCAAACATTGTGAATAATTATCTAAATAATGCAAAGTCTGACTGTTTTGAGGGTAGCCGAGAGGATAAAGCGGAAATTCGCCAGTGGATCGAGTTCGCCATGCTTTATGGAGCGCAATGTAATTCCTCGCAAAATATTCAGCAAGTTCTTACGGTAATAATAATAAAAAGCGTTTATTAATTTAATTGTGACGTAAGATTAATCCACAATTAATTATTTGATCGCGATGGAGGGGCTAACCGTGCCCACTCATATTGATTGTTACTTGTGGGAAGGGTTATTTAATAAAATCTAAAATAGCGAATATTTTGATGTTTGTAGAAATGCTATTCACCTCACACTGAGAAGTAGAGAGAAACATATATTTATTTATTTATTATTATTTAAACATGTTTCATGAGAAACCGATTCAAGTTGTTATAGGAATAATATGAAAGATGCAATAGTATATTACTAATGTATGTGATGCTACGCCCACTAATGTCCCGAGAAACCACGCCCACTATTGCGAATAATTCATTCTTCTCATTATAAAATCAGAAACATCTCTCATATAACATTTCCAAAAATTAAGTTAAATTTAGTCTTATATAACATTGTTATATGTTCCTCTCTACTTCTCAGTGTGAGGGAGAAACATATAATGATGTTATATAAGGCTAAATAAATAAAAAAAAATGCTATTAACACCTATCGTCTCTTCCTGCCGCTGGTCGAGAATGGCCTCGATGTTCTGGGTGGGCACAAAGTATATCCGATGAATCGACGCTTCTGTTGGACCTAATCGCAAACCCATTATATGATACTCCTACTCCTAGTGATCTTCAATTGAAAATAATACATTATTATTCCTAATTGCTGTAGCTATCTTCCTTGTTTCCATCCCTCTGTCCTCGCCTCGTGATACAAGGATGAACTCCGAACTCGGGCTATTGCACTTTAAAAATATACAAATTAAAGAGTCATCCATATTAAATTAAAGACGATGCAAGTGCCACCTTCTGCCTAATTTCTTGTGGCATCGATTTGGGTCTACAAGGTAGACGACCGAGAATCATTGTTTCGTCCACTAAAAGAAGGCGAACTTCTCTTGTTTAAGCAAACAAGGAAAACGAAATTCACATTTAATGAAACGCTAGATGAATGGCGGCTGAACGTTTCATTAAATGTAAAGAGTCATCGTTTGTTTTTTTTTCTCATTCATATTTTTATGAAAGCCTTCGTTTTATGTTAATTTAAAATAATTCCTATTGTAGAATTGAGTTTATAATATAATCAAATTGTTATTATTTTAGGAATTGAACGAGCACCTCTCATTGAAAACTTTTCTAGTCGGTCACAGGATGACTCTTGCTGATATACTGGTGTATTACACCCTTTACAACGTAATGGTAAGCAATTTCCCGGTACTCTCATTAACCACATAATTTGGAAAATAGAACAAAGCGCCATCTTTTGCCTGATTTATAAGTGGCATCGTCAACAATTTGGGTCTATTGAGAATTGTCAAGTAAAAAGATTCAAACCGTCGAAGATGCTACTTATAAAATAAGGCAAGAGATGGCGCTCTGTGGCGTCTTTCTCGTTATATGATCCGTATTAGATTATTTAATCGCAACACGATATCAACCACCTTCATCAAGCCCTGTTAGTCGCTTTTTCTGTTTAAAGTTCATTTGAAGCACTGAATGCAGAAATCTCTCTAAATTATTTCTTTCCTAGCTTGGTAAGTTATTGATAATGTACACTTAGCGTTCGAAATGTGCATTTAGCTAAATAAAAGCAATTGTGACGTGTTATTCAGTGTTTTATTTTAAGTATAACTCAATTGGATACTCGAAAGGATATAAGGGTTATATAATATACAGAGAGGTTTTTTTATCAGTATACATTAGGGGAAGTGTATACCTTCAAAAAACGCGAGTCAAACGCATTGAACCGATTAAATGTGTATGTTTAGTTGACTATTTAGCATATGTGTGTTCAGTTGCGTGTTGTATGCAACTAAACACACATACATTCATGCAATTAACTTGCGTATTTTGCAGGTATACATAGGGGAAATGTATACTGATAAAAGAAGCTCTCTGTATATATATATATATATACGGCCCTATTCCCTATCGAAAACGCTATGACAGCACGCTATTCTACAAGGTTACGTTATATGGCTGTTTCGTATTTTGTATCATGCTAAACCGCTATCTCAGTCAACGCTCAGCGCCATGACAGCCGCTAAAATCGTTGAAAATAGCAGGCACCAAAATAGGTCCAGTTATCATAGCGTTTAGCCGCTTTTCGAGGTTATTTTCAATTCAAATTGTTTTTTAGCGGTACTTTAATAAATATTATTGTATTTTTGGTTTATTCTCTTGTAAAATTGAATTTAAACTATCAAAAAAGAACTTTTTTATACTTCACTCCTTCAGGAATCCATAGAATGTGCATAAATTGAGGAGCGAGTGTGCCTTTTTATAAATTTTCCCATAATTCGAAACAGATTTTTGATATGATTTTTTTTAATGAGGGCACTGTGGGGGTTCAGAAAACATAGTGATTATTGTTGTAGGTAGAAAAACGTCAAACCCTTTTACTAATGATGTGAATAGCGAAATATCAAAACGGCTCGACAGTGCAATAAAACATTACTGCAATCATATAATAATTTATAAACTTTAAATCAGAGAAAACCAAGGCACAAATTGATTTTTTTTATGATCGCCTTATTAACATTTCAACTCCACACGGAAACACAAGTAATTTGCATTTTACAGATACTTTAAGTACGTTTTTTAATAAGGATACAATCGCACTGTTTATGGATGTTTTATGCACTTTGGTTTTCTTCGATTGCATAGTTTACACACACACATTTTGCTAGGTTAGAATTCAACCATTCAACAGCCATTCGATGAGCACAATTTATAGGCCTTGCCTTACTAATTCGACATATAATAACCTTTCTCTTTCTACCGACACATCAAAACTATATTCTTTTTTAACACTGCATGAATAACATGTCACTCGATACAGAATACGGAATTATCCAGAAGCTTTGTCGCACACACACTATCACAGACTGCTATCCCAACGTAACTGTCAATCATTATGTGTAGCGTTTTCGATAGGGAATAGGGCCAATAATTCAATTGGATATATTAACCTTTAATTTACCCATGATAATCATTTAATAATGATATCCTACGGAGTTAGTAGGTCCTACTAGCGCTACCTGGGCCGCGGTAACAATGAAGATTTATAACATAAATGATCAGGATGAGGAAGAAAGAGATACGTTGGAGAGAGACAGATTTTTTGTGTGAGGTCATCACCAAATATCCATACACTAGATGTATGGTGGTTGAACTTTTTAATTAATTTTATTTCCCCTCACACTGAGAAGTAGAGAGGAACATATAACGATGTTATTTATATAAGACTAAATAATTAAAGTTATTAATAGGTTTCCTTGTTTTTATCCATGCAGCAAAACTTGACATATTCAGATAGCGGAAAATACCTGCACGTGTCAAGGTGGTTCGATAACGTTCAGCAGGATTCATCGTTGAGGCAAAAAAATAAATTAGTGGACTTTAAGGCTAATTATTTATTCACCGTAGCACCCGCCAGGCATTGATCGTAAGTAAAGATCTTGAGAGGATTTCCGGAAAAAATAAATATTTTATAAAAACAAAAAAAATGAGTAAATTATTTGTTTTGGTTTTGATACGCATTAAAAATTCAACCTTGTTTTTCCTGAATTCCTCTCCAACGGTTCGATTAAAGTTAAATAAACGTGTACTTGATACCAGCAAAGTGTTTAATTTTACAAAAAATAAAAAAAAATAATTACCTCGACACCAATTGGTAAAAGGGGACATCGATTATATATATATAAAAAATAATTTGTAGGTAACAATATAAATTATTACATGAACTATATTTTAAATTTTAATTGAAAAAGTACCGCAAATTGAATGTTATTATTATTTTATGAAAATATTTCAAGATAACTCACTCTAAAATAAATTGTTAACTAATCGCACAAAAAATGCCGTAAACATAAAAATTAAATTTTCCATCTTTGAAACACCGGATGTTATATCATTCGACTCTCCCGTGTGATAACCAGTGGTCGTTTCCGCATCCTTTTGAACAGTAAAATCTCCTTCGACTGCATACGTGGATGAATATTCTTCATGCGTATTAATTCCCTTGATTTTTATTTCGATTCCATTTACAATAATCGTAGATTCCGTACTCGAGTGCAATGGATATCCCGCGGTTGATTCCATCCTCGAGTGGACATCATATTCCGCGGTTGACGTTTTTAAATCTTCCACATCCCTCGCAGACGTTACAATTTCCACAACACGACTTGTTGTACTCGACACTACTTCTGTTGTTTCAAAACTTGGGGACGATTTATCGGTTTCATTGTTTATCCGATTCGAATTTTCAGTCGATGAAATGTAAACAATTTCGACATTATTCGAATCTCGGGTGATTGAATTGCTCTCCTCGATAACGGCTGTTTTTTCCTTGTGTTCAGTATCGGAAGCGATTTTATAATACAGAGAGTTGTCGTAAGATTCAGTTGTTGTTGACGGTTTTGAATAATTGTTTGGTTGCGTCATTTTTGAAACGTTGTGGAAGTTAATTTTTGCGTATATCCACACGGCGAGCATCGATAATAATAACGTTATTAATGAAGCCTGAAAGGAAATGAATTTTAGTAAGAAATATTTTTTAAAACATTGCCTAAGTCAAATAGGCTCATAGGTAAAGTTGGTGGTAGTCATAACTACAACCTAACCTAAATTATAATAGATTAGGTTGACGGCTGTCACTACAACTTAACCTAAATTATAATAGATTAGGCTGATGGATGTTATTACAATCTAACCTAAATCATATTAGATTAGGTTGACGGTTGTCACTAAAACCTAACCTAAATTATAATAGATTAGGTTGACGGCTGTCACTACAACCTAACCTAAATTATAATAGATTAGGTTGATGGCTGTCGCTACAACCTAACCTAAATTATAATAGATTAGGTTGACGGCTGTCACTACAACCTAACCTAAATTATAATAGATTAGGTCAACGGCTGTCACTACAACCTAACCTAAATTATAATAGATTAGGTTAACAACTGTCATTACAACTTAACCTAAATTATAATAGATTAGGTTGATGGCTGTCACTACAACTTAACCTAAATTATAATAGATTAGGTTGATGGTTGTCGCTACAACCTAACCTAAATTAGGTTGATGGCTGTCACTACAACCTAACCAAAATTATAATAGATTAGGTTGATGGTTGTCGCTACAACCTAACCTAAATTATAATAGATTAGGCTGATGGATGTTGTTACAACCTAACCTAAATTATAATAGATTAGATTGATGGATGTCACTATAACCTAACCTAAATTATAATGGGTTAGGTTGACGGCTGTCACTACAACCTAACCTAAATTTAAAACAATTTGTTAACTAATCGCGCAAAAATTGCAAATTATAATTTAAAATATTAGATTGGATTGAAGTGATGGCTATTTTTTTGTGGGAAATCGACTGCATTTGGTCAATTTCCCCATTACACAGTTTTGTATTCATTATAAAGTCGAGCGGGGATCCGTAACGTTTTTAATTAAATATATTGTGTGCCTATTTTATTGTTAAACTTAATTATTTTACAAGTACTACCGAGAACAGAATTGCTGATCGTGTTTCGTTTTTGAAACTTGAATAGGAAGTGACAAGAAAAAATATCATTTACAATTATAAGAATACTAGATAAGTGGGGGCACTCGTAATCCGGGACAAACTTTGAATTATTTGTTCTTCCCAGGGTTATCTGTGCCCTCTTTTACAAACAAGGTTCTGGTAATGATATTTTCACCGAGTTGAAAAGATTAAAAAGTAAACAAATGGTTCATATCATTAACAGAACTTGAAATATAATTATAATACTAATAATGATGATAGGTACCAAGTGAAATTTATACGTGTAATTTAAAAAAAAAAAACCTTAAAATATTAACTAATTATTTTCTCAGGTAGTAAAACACGTTTGCGAATAAACATTTTTTTATATAAATAAACTCTATGTACGTTATTTTCTCTGTTTAAAATATTTATAATTTCAATAAGCTCACCACAATGCATTTTTTCTTAGAGCACATTTTTATTTCCTTTTGTGATGAATTTGGAAGAATGGGCACTACACCGACCTCGATTGAAGTATAAATTCAGACTGAATTACAGTTACGTGCGAACTAAAGTGCAATTTAGCCACCGTATCAAGAATTGAAATCAGTGAAACTTGAGCAGACTGTATGGTTGTAATATAGATAAGAAGTAGTCCTACATATTCACTGATTGGCATTCCTTGAAATGTAGATATTTGATTACCATGTTAAATTCTGCTTATCAAAATATTTTTATTGTTATTGCTTCAACTCGTATCAAGCTGAAGTTGTTAATTGTTTAGAAATGGAAATTAATTTCTATGCTATATTCGACTTCTGCAAATCTTTAAAGAAAGTATTGCATCGTGTTTTGATTGGGGATTTAAAATGCCTCGGCTTTACAAATTCTGGAAACAATTGAGCTGAAATTAAAAAAAAAAATGAAAATGATTATTGTGTAATTGAAAGGAAAATTAAAATGGTGTAAAAAAGTTAAGGAATTTTTTTACACGAAAAATGAAAATGTACCATGAAGATCCAAGAAATAAAAAAAAGTCGAATATTCTGAAAATTATGGTTATTTCAGTAGGGGTTCCTCGAGGGACTCACATGGGACCCATTTTATTTAATACCATTTTTACATTCCGCAAAATTAGGCATAAGTAACGTATTTGCGGAATAAAAATCAATGTCTATGATTCTCTCAATTTGATTATCAATGATACAGCGCAGCCAACCGAATGAAAAAAATCAAGAATAACGTTACTTGAAGTTTGTAAAATAGGGCCTTATAAATGATTTGGCTTTTATCATTCAGTCAGCACCAATGTAGGAGAACAATTCTAGATCACTTAAATTAGCATAAATAGGAATTAGCGAATTTAAGATAGTTAGTAGAGAAAAAAAAAAGAAAATCGTTTCCTTTTAAATATAATTAACGACCACAAAAATGTGGCCACCATACCGACAAATACATCTAAATTTAAATTATGGAAAACAATATTAAACCGGCTCTACTTTTAAAAAAATACAAATTCCACTAACACCTTTATTCATTAGATGATTACACAATCGGAACATCACAACAACAAAATAAATTGATCTTAAAAGAGAACCAAGCGTGTAACACGCAAAACAAATACTTCATCCGATGTTGGGCTGGGTGACTTTGGGTTTAGGTTTCCTTCGATGAGCGTTACTTCTTTCGCATATTACACGGCCGCTAGAAATCTATCCATACTGTACTGATCGGTTGTTTAACGATTGATTTAAAGAGCCGAAGCACCGGAGATGATTTCGATCAACTCCCTGGTGATCACGGCTTGACGGGTACGGTTGAAGGTGAGCGTCAGCTTGCCGATCATCTCCTCGGCGTTCTTGCTGGCGTTGTCCATGGCCGTCATGCGGGAGGATTGCTCGCTGCAGGCTCCCTCCTTCATCGCGTAGAACAGCAACGAGGCCAAAGAGAATTCCAAGTAGCTTTGGATGACTTCGGCGTCGAGCGAGTCGTAGATCGTCAATTTTGGAGCGGCCTGAAAAAGACAATGATTAATAAAGGTAAATAGTTTATAGAAGAGTTTATATTGATTTATTGATTATGGTATGCCAATAAAGGTCTTTTTTTTTTAATAAAGTCATAGTATCAATCGTACCGGCCATGAAAGCTTACACAGTTTAATAATAAAGGTTTATTCACATAAATCAGTCATGTCACGTTTCCATTCCGTCTGTTCCGAGATGTTTCAGTCACAAAATAGTATTAAATTTTTATTCCTTTTATTTATTTCTTCTTATATAATATCGATCGTTATATGTTCTTCTCTACTTCTCAGTGTGAGGTGTATAACTTATAATTATATTTGTATCTATGAATTGAAAAGTATCTTCCTGTTGAAGCTTTCTAAATCCAGTTGATTGGATTAAACCATTCTTCTTAATTATATTCTGTGTGTGTATGTTATTTAAAATACATGTCTAACCTAGAAGTGTTATTTTTTTTTTTTTAATTTATATGTCGTGCACAGATTATGAGGCTAGAAATGCTAATTTTTTAAAATATTTTTTTTAACAATTTGCGTAAAACATATATTTAAAAAAATAATATTTCTAACCTAGAAATACACAGATTGTGAGATTAGAAATGTTTTTTTTTTTTGCAATTCAACTTTACAATCGATGTATGATGTATATATATATATATAAATAAAAAAATATTTCTAATCTAGATAAATGTTAAATGTAACGTATACCTTACATTTAACATTTTATGTATATGGGGGCTATTCTATAAATAAAATGTAAAATTTAAAGAGAGTTTCATAATTAATAATTGATAGATTGTGAGGTTAAAAAAATAATGGATATATTAAATTCGTTACTATTTTAACCTAACAATCTATGACATTTAGATTGTGAGGTTAACAATTTTTCATTAATGAATCTCGCTTAGACTGTATAATATATTAAATTTAACATTTCTGATATGAAATAGTTTGAATTATAAATATCGCTCTCTCGAATTGCAATATTCGATGGGACAATTTCCTTACCTCGACAGCGGCGAGACTGAACAACGGCAGCTCTTGGGTGCTGTAAGAGACGACGGACTTGAAGCGGTTGTAGACGATCTTGCCGTAGCTGAACTCGTAGCCGGAGTTGAGGATGGCGGCGGTGAGCTTGGAGGCGTCGGTGAAAGTGGGCGGCAGACGGCCGATTTCGTTGCAGGACAAGATGATGTTCTTGCCGTAGATGCGCTGCAGAATGGCGCGAGACTTGTCCCCCACGCACACCACCTTGGTGTTCTCAGGGGCCTCGTTGATGTAGTTCCTGATTTGACGGGCGACGCTCGTGTGACAGGCACCGCACAAACCTATACAAGAAAAAAAATGGGATGATTCTACATAATTTTTTTAATAATTCTGACTTATAAAAAAAAATATATGTCAGAATTATAGATTTTAATTGTATAGAAAAATGGAGATTCTATATTTTACATAAAAAAATATAGAATCTTCATTTTTCTATTAAATTAATTAAAATCTATCATTCTTACACATATTTTTTTTTATGTCAGAATTATTTTAAAAAAATATTTGTGAGAAATTGCACAATAACAATTTTTTAGTTTTAAAAATTAAACAATAATTAATATATAAATATATAATATAAATCATATAATTGTAAAGATAGCACAAGTGTCATCTGTTGCCGAATTTACAAATGTCATCATAGATGAACTAGAATTGTTGTTTTGTTCGCTAAAGGAAGGCGAATTTATCCTGTTTAGGACCAGTTATCCATAAACAAGATCAATGCTGATTGATATACTGAAATAATAATATTTCAATTGTGCATTCCCAATTTTTAATAATTCTGATATAGATTTAAATTTGTAAACAATTGAACATACCTCTGTCGGAGGAAATGGCGATGAGCAATTTCTGGGGCATATCGGGCAAGGGGGCGATCTCGGCCCTCTCGTAGAAGAGCTGGGAACCCTGGCCGATGGGCCTGGCCTGTTTCAAGTCCCTCTCGGCACGGGTGTACTTGGCGGCCGACACCATCTTCATGGACTGGGTGATCTTCTGGATGTTCTTCACCGACTTTAAACGGATCGAGATGGCCTTGAGGGTGGCCATGCCACGCTGCTGCTGCGTCTGCTGGGCATTCTGAGCCAGGATTGGCACCAAGCCGCCGAAACGTCCGATCATTTTAACCAGTTATTCTAAATTAAAAGGAAAAGTCGTGGAATTATCTTGATACACAATATTTACATCGGGGCTATTCGTACGTAAAATTTTAAATTTAACATACAATTCTTTATTATCACAATCTAAATGAATTGTTAAATAATAACGTAATAATAACAGTAGTCTTTCTGCCTGAAAGACTACTGTTCGAAAGCCAATTAACAGATATATATTGTGATTTTTATTATTTATTTTGTAAATTTTTCTATATAAATCGATTAATACAGATTATTATCATTAATACTGTGCACGTTAAATTTAACAGTTCTCGTACAGAATAGTTTTATAAATTACAAAAAAAAAATTTAAAATATGTTTTTAAATAAATCCAATTAACAAAGCTTTTTATATTTGAATACAATATATATTTTTAATTCAGATTAATCTTTGGATTTCGGCGATTCGAGTTATGTAAGACTTGTCAGTTGGGCGATAATGAAGTTTTTACGTAAGGTTAAGTGTCAAGCGAAAGGGCGTGGTTCGATTGGATATAGTTTCCGCAAAAAATCGCCTTTTTATATTCAGCCGGGGATGATTTTTAAGGGTTTTATTAAAGGAAAAATTATTATGTCACATTTTACTAACCTTTTCCACTGCCAGCGACGAGAAGAGCAGCAAATCAGTGTCGCCAACTGAAACTCTTTTTTTTTTCTATGGATAGAAACACTCTTATTGGGAATTTCGCATTGGTTATAAAACATTTTGTACATAATCATTGACTATATATTTGATAAAATTTAATTTTATTTAAAATTCATGAAATAAAGCAAATATTCGTGGCTTTTCCGTATTGAAAATGTTAGGTTTAACTTGTACGTTATTTTTTCATCATCACAAGTAGCTTTTGTAATAGATATGTATTAATAGAATGTGAATTTAATTATTTATGTACACGTTAAACTTAACATTTTTCGTACGGAATAGACCCATTTAAATGGAAAAAAATCGAGGTTATTCCGTGTAGAAAATCGGTGCTATTCTGTAGAAAAAATATTAAAAAATAATAGATAAGTATTTCATATCATGTACAATTCTTTTTATGCTTAAAATGTATATACGTGGAACAATTCCGTACAAGAAACGTTAATTTAACATCTATGTTGTTATTTAACTTCATAATCTACGTAAACATATCCATAATAATAAAACAGTACAAAAACATAGATAAATATTCTACATCATGTACATTTCTTCATTTCTTTTTATGCTTAAAATGTATATATGTGGAACAATTCCGTACAAAAAACGTTAATTTAACATCTATGTTGTTATTTAACTTCACAATCTACGTAAACATATCCATAATAATAAAACAGTACAAAAACATAGATAAATATTCTATTCATGTACATTTCTTCATTTCTTTTTATGTTTGAAATATATATATACCGTGCTATTCCCTACAAAAAAGTTAAATATAATGTCTATTTTATTATTTAACTTCACAATCTAAATATACATATCCTATTTTAAAAAAACAGTTCAATCATAAATAAATATTTTATATCATATATAATTCTTCACTTATTTTTATGTTTAAAATGTACATATACGAAGCTATTTCGTGCAAGAAACGTTAAATTTAACGTGTATGTTAACATTTAACTATACAATCTAAATAAACATTTGTAATTAACACAAAACTCGTTTAAATTATGATGATAAATAAATGACGTGCACGTTAAATTTAACATTACACGCACAGAATAGTCTCGATGGTTTAAAATAAAGAAGTAATGAAAGGAAAATAATATAAACGGGGTTATTCCATTGAGTTTAACGTACACGTTAAATTCTAATTTCAAAATCTATGTATAAGACATCATTTATAAAACTCGATTAGGCATTACAGTCTAATAGAGTTTTAAATTAAGAAAACTTTACGTACTCACCAATAAATATCTTCGTTAAATCATAGAGGTTGATTTTTCATTATTTAATCCTATTACTAATTTTTATTTATATATTTTATCAATTCGCAGGCAATTGTGAACGAATTCAAGAAAATTCCGTGATTCGTCTTTCTTATTTTCGTTCCCGTTTCATCAACATTGTAAAAAATTGAACTTGGTTGTGTAAAGAATTTGAATTTCGCGCCGGCGCTAACAATTCAAACTCTTTCGGTCGGCCATTTGAAAAATTAGCGGCGACCTCCGCTGGAATTTCTCCTTGCTTTCTACGATCATTTCCACCCGAGACCGCGTGTGCTCACTGAAACGTTCCTCTTATTTTAAAGTTACTCGTTAATTTCAACAAAACACAATGAAATCCCCGGCAGGAAAAGTCGCCCAAACAAACGGCAAGTATAATTTATTTGTTTATTTTAAAACATTCAAATTTTTAAACACAGGTATTTAATTAAAATTATTAATAAAATGGTTATTTTTAATTAATTTATAATGCAAATATGATGATTAACAAAAGGAAATTAATAATTTTGCGCAAAATAGCGTATTTATTTATTTAGCGGTCTATTAATTTTCTATACACGTGAAGTTTCCGCGACATAACCTCACTTTTCGAAATCGAAAACGTGTTTGTCCGCGCGTTGTTTACAATTCTTTCCGAATTATTTCTGCTGTAAGCGTCATTTACAACGGTTTATTATATTTTTATTGGAGAATTAGCTTAAATTATACGCGCCCAGTGTTTTTCTCATCGCCGAAATGAATACTATTGGAAATAAAACTCCGATGAAAACGGGTAAGAGAATGTTAGGTTATGTTCAACGCCACTGGAAAATGTGCATCCAGGAGTTGAACAGTTGTGTTTTCTTATATATAACATCTTTATTTCTGCCGAAGACAATTTTGTATACAATAAATTAACCATATAATTCTTATACTATGTTATACGATGTCCTTAGAAAACTGCTATCGACCATCCGTCTTTCTGCCTATGTGTTTTCTTATTTTTATTTATAATTGGTATTTATTTGTAAATGAAATATTTCAAATAATATTTATATATATATATAATCTTATATCCTTCTACCACATATAGGTGTAGGATAATAAAATTTATTATTTAAATATTTTATTTGTAAATGAACAGCTCTGATTAAAATTTTTAAACATTTCTGTTTTTTTTTTCTAATATAATCAAATTTGTTGTGTGTTTGCTGTTAGCAAAAACAAAAAACAAAATTAATATGACTACTTGTTTTTCTTCTCCGATGAAAACAGGTAAGACAAAGTTATGTTATGTTTAACGCCACTAGAAAATATTCACCCCCTATTAATTCATTGTTCGAGAATGAGAATGGAACGGAAATGGAAAAGATGATAATATTTGGGTGTATCGATACATAATTGTCTGGAAACGAGAATAGAATAGTAACGGGAAAGATGATGTTAAAGTATAAATTACATGAATATCAAGTATACTTATATTTATTTCATTTGTCTCGGCCGTTACCATGTTAACTGTTTTTTTTTTAACATGACGGAAGTTCAGTTTATTAAATGCATTCGTGGTGCTGTTTTCATTCCGTGTCAATCTCGACTTAAACCATCACAGATGAATCGGTGGATTTGCATATATCGAATTCACAATCGCATTTTGTATACGATCCCTTTGTTCTCATTTCCGGGTGATTGTGAATCGGCTCTTACAAGATAAAATGGGAGTAATGTCGACATAACCTAAAATGCTGAACTTAATTTACAAGCACATTAAATTTGTTTAATAATAAATTTGAAAGGTTGTATTTAAAAAAATAACTAATCTATTTGAATAACGATGCATAAACAAGTATAAGCTTTAACAATGTTTTAACTATCGAGCGTATAACAAAAATCGATGACGAAGTTGGCGTTGGAAGTCTCTAGTCATGTCTGCACTAAGATCACACGCGTGAAATGCTTGTTGCGGTCAAGTACTGGCTGTACTTATACGTGCGCTGGTGATTGTAGTTCAGACACGATTTTAGGTTTAAAATGTTGTGGTTTTTTGTTATACACCTGATAAATATGTTTGTATTATTTTTGTTTTTGATGATAATCTCATCTCCATACTGCTTCGGCGGTACATATACAAGCCTTAACAATTAATGGGCTATAACAAATATCAAACTTATACAAACAAACAAACAAACTGTAAGTTCTGTCGTGAAGTGTTAAGTTTGAGCGGTTTAATGCAGCCATCTAATAAATTATAAGCCCTATTTATCAATTATGTAATGAAATATGTTTCCTTTAGGACAAACTCCGAGGGCTCAGAAGAGGAAAAGCAACGTCCTGAACACCCCCACCCAGAAATTGAAGACTCCGGCAAAAACCGCGATAACCCCTGCTAAACCCAAAAACACGCCCGCCAACAAAGGCGCGAAGGGAATGACGCCTGCGCAGAAAAAGAAAGCAATGACGCCCAAAAAATCAAACATCACCGAAGAAGAAGAAGAAGAGGATGAGGAAGAAGTTCCAGAACAGGCCGTAGAAGAAGAAGAATCTGAAGAGGAGGAACCCGATCTTGAAAACGAAGAAGAAGGTGATGATGACGAGAAGGAGGAGGAGGAGGAAGGCGATGCCGATGGTAACGAGGAAACCAAAATGGACTTGGCTTCGAAGAAGCCGAAGATAATGGATATGGACCATGTTATAATGATTAAAAATTGCTTGGCCATTACTCCGAGGTTTCATCTCTCGAAACGATTCTCAAACTACGGCACCATCGACACCATGTGGGTGAAGTTCGATTCGATGTTGGCCCCGAAAACTAAATTCTCCGACGAGAAAAAAACCAACGGCAGGCCTCAGACCACGAGGTCCAGGACGTGCAAATTCTTCATCAGATACACTAACCGGGAAGATGCGGAAAAGGCTGTTCAAGCGGAAAACGGAACCATGTTCCACGGCCGGCATTTATCCGTTGAATTAGCACAAAACAATCGAAAGATGGAATCATCTTACGATAGTAATAAAACCATCTACGTCGGAAATGTCGCTTCTGTTATTGAAGAGGAGGACCTGTGGTCGTTCTTCGGTGCTTGTGGAAAGGTTGTCAACGTTCGCTTGTTGAGGAATTTCACAAACAAGTATTTGATGCAGTACGCCTTCGTGACGTTTAACGATAAAAAAGGTTTCGAATCAGCGCTCAATCTGTCCGAGCCTGTATTGGGCGGAAGCATTCTTAAAATCATGAAACATGGTGCTGAACACAAGGTTAGTTTAAAAAACGAATATCTGTTTTTATTAATATGACCAAATTATGAAGGGTGTTTGTTGTGAACTTGTAGGCCTGCAATAGCAGGGAATTTTTTTCATTGAATTTTCAAAAGCTTGCCCGATCTTCAGATTCAGATTCTGCTCTAATGCAAGCAGGTAAATAGGTACAAAATTTATTAACTAATTACCATAAGACTTGGTCATTAATTGAAATTATTTTATTTGAATGAAATAAAAATTCCAATTAATATAAAGAAATTATTATGAACGGAAGATGTTTCTGTCGGGATTTCGATTTCCCCACTCCGACATTCCGAACTGTTTATTTAGTAGGCACTGCTCTAACCTAAAACACTCGACTTGAATTACATACACACTAAGGGCCGATTTAAACAAAATTAATCAGTTTCTAATTTGAAAGGTCATATTTATAAAAAATAAACAGATTTAAGTTACCGAGCTATTTTTATTAACTCTTATTTTATATTCTTACAGGTCCCATTTGTAAGTAAGGATCTGTCACAAAAAAATAACGTGAGTACAGATATAAAGTGTGATTTATAAAAAAAATGAGCGAAATCTTACACTTAGACCAAACTGTTTTTAAGTGGCTTTTTTTATTACTTTCATTAAAAAAATTCCAGAAAATCGACGGCGGACTGGTGTCCAATAAAAATGTTATTTAAAGGGTACAATGGGAATGTTGATTATATATATATATATTCCTTTCTTAATAAATAAATTCTTCATTCCATTCTTCAACATTTTATTTATTGATTAATATCCTTTACATAAATAAAAAAACTTTTTTTGTTTTTTTACAGAACACAAACAAAGGAAAGAACCAAACAAAACCGATAAAGGTATGTATTGCCTCAGAGTAAATTTTAAGGGAACTATAAATAAATTGCACAAATATAAAGTAGACAAGAGGGTAGCTAAAATCATGTTTGAAGTAATTTTGAAGCATATATTTATTATTTTACACACCTAACTACTTTAAACAAATGCACATTAAAGCATCTACTTCCCGGGTCGTTTTAATATGCATTTGTTTAAAGTACTTATGTAACGTAAGTCAAAATGTCACAGAGCTAAATTAATTTATTAATGATTTTCAAAAAATTTAAGTTATAAATAATTACCATTAACAAAATTAATTCAAAGTTTTACTACATACAATCGCTACTCTTCACAGACTCGCCATGCATACTTCCTCTATTTGTCTCTTATAACAGAATGTGTCTGCGAGTAATAATCTAGTAGCAGTAGATCACATTTTTGTGATGATAATCACCATTTCTAGACTATCTCCATGGTAGCCAAAACTGATTTAATGAGTCTGATTAATAATTGTTCAAACATTTACTACTAATAATTTAGGCATGCATATTTTATCTTAATTTTCTTATTTTTGCAGCAGACACAGAAAGCAAAAGCAAAATAAGAGGAGCAGTAGCTGAATCAACACACCACACACGTGTTTACAATTACTTATATGGTAAGGTTACTGTTTTAAGTTTAATTGTATTGTTTTTACACGTGACCTACATTATATATATATTTTTTTCTTATATTTTACTATATTGTGTAAGTTAATATATGTAAGCAAATACTTACAATTTATCTAATAAGACTAAGAAGAATAATTTGACAAGTGAATCAGTTTGTTTTATTTAAACCTTTTTTTATATCGAAATTAAAAAAAAATTAAGTACAAATATCTCTGGTTTATCTTTTTTTTTTGAACAATGATCGCGTTCAGCAGTTGACACTTGTGTAACCAGTGTGATTAACTACTTACAAAAATTCATCTGTACTAAATAGTAGCGGCGACCTTCGGCTATTCTTGGCACCATTGTTTAAAAGTGGTGAGTTACTAACCGATGCATTTATCAGGGGTAATGAAGGAATGTTTATTTAAACAGCCCTTATTTATCACCCTGATATCTGGTTAGCTCAATAAAATAAAAATGTAATAAGTTAAAACTATTTAAAAATTATTCTAACAGATCATAAAACGTGCCAGGCAACTAAAAATAAAAACAAGGAATGAAACAAGTGTTTACACTAATTTAAAGTAATCCTTTAATTATTATTTTTAAATAGGTGTGCCTTACTTTACAGATTTTCAAGTGCGTTGTGTTTACGACAATCATTAATATTCAATGAAAATTATTACAAACGGCTGTAAATATAAATATCTTGTTTAATTTATTGGAACTATATAATTTTAATTTATTTACAATTAGTTTTTGTAATGCTGAATTATAATTAATGATTATTTACACTTGACATTATTAAATCTCACTTGCTTAATATATTCAAATTGTGTAATAAGTAAGGCTGGCGAAATTAATCGATTAAAAAAATTTCTATTAATCGATTAAATTGTTTGTTGGAAAAATTTTCTATCCGTTTTCGATTAACCGATTAGTTTCGATTAATCGATTAGTCGGATATTTTAATCGTTTCGATTAATCGACTATTTTAACCGTTTTCGATTAGACGGTTATTTTAGCCGACCGATTACTTTCGACTAATTGGATATTCTAATCGTTTCAATTAGTTGATTATTTGAACCGTTTCGGTTAGACGATATATTTATCAATGTAACAGAGTTATCCATAATTTTTAATATTAATCATAAATAATGTTTAATAATAACGTGCATTATATGAACAATGTATGAAAAAGCAACATATTTTTTTATTTGTTTTACATTTATTTAATCTTTGCATATATTCTCTAAATTTAAATGTTATTTGAAAAGATTTGTATAAGAAGAATATAATTACAACTTATGACTATTTTTTTTGGAATAATATAATTTGCTTTCTAAAAGTCAAAACAACAAAATGCAATTGTGTCCTTAAAGTTTGTCATCTTTTCATTTTTTTGTTGTTTTTTTTCCGTTTTCGATTAGTCGGTTATTTCAGCCGACCTATTATTTTCGATTAATCGATTAGCGCCAAAGTCAAAATTGCCAACCTTAGTAATACGTAGGATGTTTCTCATCGGGATAAGTGAGAATTTAATTAAAAACATTTGAATTAAACATAATTTTTCCAGATTAATAAAATTGCTGCTCCTTATATTTTTTAAAATTATTGGCTTTTACGTAAATGTAAATGCTAGTAAACAACAAAACTTATTAATTGAATAACTCACATTTAATTGATAAGTTTTGTCAATGTAAAACATTAATTTAGATTAATTTCAATTTAATTAGAATAGCAAGTAAAACATTGATACTAATCATACTGTGATCGAAATGTACAATCGGGGGCCTTATTCCTGAAATTGATCTGATTGCACGTTTCAACCGTAATTCACATGTAAGTTCTTATTTCGGTCTACGACCAACTTCACGAATACGGGCCCTTTAAATAAATAAAATAAGTGTAGAAAAGTCTACAAAGTATTTTTTATTTAATAAAACATATAATTTTTCTATTGCGAATTTTATTCGGTTCATAGGTTCTGTATATGCTAAACGCCACTAGTTAATTTGCATCTATTAAAATTTTAGTTAGCGCCTCTGGTGTAATTTTTGTCAACTAAAATAATACCTAGCGCCATCTAGTATGATTTAAATCAACTAAAATAACACCAAGCGCCATCTAGTATAATTTAAGTCAACCAAATAACACATAGTGCCATCTAGTATAATTTTCTTCAACCAAAACAACACCTAGCGCCATCTAGTCTAAGTTTCGTCAACTAGACTATACATCACGCCATCTAGTGTAATTTTCGTCAGCCAGAATAACACACAGCGCCTCTTGTGGAATTTTCGTGAACTAAAATGACATCCAGCGCCACCGGTGGAATATCCCTTTAAAAATATTGCATGCACTTTCTATTTCTTGCGTAAACACAGTCCACTGTAAAAACAGCTGATCGGCATGTGCATTGTGTTTCGTTTGGCTGTCATTTATTAAGATTTGCGTGCGATTCCAGAAAACACAATTGAATTGAAGTCGGAAAATGCGCTTCGCGCTGGCGATTTAGCGTCCGGGAAGAATGGAACAGGTGCGACTATTGGTGCAGGAGGAAGGGCGCGAGGCGAGGAACGTGCTCGCTTTCAGCATATCCGCGGCCGATGACAGGCTCGGTGAGTAAACTAATTGGAATTTCTGCAAACGGAAAAATAACGACCGGATTAAGGGTGGCGGCGGAGGGGCTTGTTGCCTGTGTGGGCGGTGGATTTGTGGGAAAAGTAGTTTGAATCATTTGGGTGCAGTTTATTTTCAAACGGTCGTTGTGTTTGTTTTTAAATTTTGAACAATTAAAACTGAC
Organism: Philonthus spinipes; assembly: GCA_963082785.1. Lineage (NCBI taxonomy): Eukaryota > Metazoa > Arthropoda > Insecta > Coleoptera > Staphylinidae > Philonthus > Philonthus spinipes. The sequence continues at coordinate 14,732,123 of OY720308.1, read as the reverse complement.
AATATCAGCAGATAAACGGAATGATATTTTTGTAATTATGTTGTGTCTTTAGCTAAGGTATCAAGGAAGCCTCCGTGTCCACCGAGGATTATTGAATCCCGGAGATCGTTGAAGCAAACGAACTTCCGGTCGCGATCGGGAGCCAGGGTGAGGTCTGCATCGACAGGGAGGGATAAAAAGTCGGAGCTCAGAGCACGGTACTGGGCATTACTCTTTGGAAATTTACAAAGATCAGTAAGTACAGAATAAACAATATTTGATATAAAAATTTAAATAAACACAGCATACAGCATACATTGTGTTGCTTACAATAAACAAAAAAAGGCTACAAATTGATTCATTTAACATTTACCGGATAATAGGATTTACATATGTTTATCAATTTATCATTGCCAGAGAAAGGGTCATACTTTACCGACTTTTTGTATATGATGCAATCGTTCCCAAGAACTCAAGTTTGTATCAGAATGGCTAAGTTGTCTGCCCACATTTATATATATATATATATATATATATATTATATTATTACCACATGGTGTCGGGTATATATAACCTTTCTTTCTTTAATCTTGATACCTTTCTATCCTCTCAGGTGTAAGGCTGGTATGTATAACACAATTTTGAATATTAAATCTTCATCAAGAATTTATTTATTTATTTATTTTTCTACAGATTGCAGAAATCTACAACACTGTTGAAACACACGAAAGCCTAACAGAATGCCAGGAAGTCACCCTGGTGCTGGACAACTACCTGCGGGACTTCAACGCCTTGGCTGAATGGTTTCGTTTGAAATGGGACTACGAAAACACGCCTGCTCCCCAACGCCCCACCTCACTGGCCTGGGATATATGCAAAACTAACCTCACTAAAAACCAGTCGAAATCGGGAAAATCAACCCCTAGCATCGGTTCGGGGAGATCCAGCCCGGTCACTGGTAAAATAAGCCCGCGGATTTTGGGGCAGAAAATTCGCTCGGCCCCGACGAGCCCGTCTCCCGTCGACAAAGTAATTTTAGAGGATAAAGTGTTGGAAATTAGTAATAAAAATAATTTATTAACCACACCTAATTGTGCCGAGAATGAGAATTTGATTGTAAAGAATGAGGGAATAAAGGAAGTCGATTTGGTCGTGAAGAATATCGATTCGCCGAGCGAGGATCAGAAGACATATGATATTTTGAGGAAAGTCGGGGTGCAGAGTTCGGAGAAGAGCACCAGCACGGAGGATGATTTTCCGAGGTTGCCCCTAAAAAAGTCGAATGCCGTTAAAGTCAGCCAGGAATCACAAACTGACGATTTAGAGAAGAAAGTTTCACCGACGAACAAACCGAAAGGGGAAGTTGGCAAGTTCACTAAAGCCAGTGTGAAACCTCCTTATTCCGCTGCGTTAACGAGGAGTGCTTCAGCAAAAAGCGTCCCGATTAATAAGCCCAAAATTGAGTTGACGAAATCGGCAACAACGAATTTAAGCGGGAAAATTGAGACGAATAAACCGAATCTTGTAGTTGGTAAAAATGAAACGACTGTTACCAACAGAATTGAAATTAGTAGATCTGTAAGTTCGAGTAATAAAATTGAAGCAGCTAAACCAGGCTCGGTTAACAAGATCGAGCCAGCTAAACCAGTTCAAACAACTTCGATTGGTGCAGCTAAAGCGGCAACAACTTTTTTAAATAAATCTGAATCTCTTAATAAACCGGCTTTTAATAATAAGTCTGAGCCGAATAAACCGGGTTTTATTAATAAAATCGAGCCGTTTAAACAAAATAAAATTGAATTGGTTAAACCGACAGCTTCGACTTTAGCTAAAACCGTCACGAAAACGGCAAGAGTTGTAACTTCGGCCAGAGTTGCACCGAGAAGTGGATTAGCGAGGAGTAAGACAGTCGGTGATATGAAGAGTATTAATGATAGGAATAAGCCGGCCGCAAATTCTCTACAGAAAAATCGAAATAACAATAATAAACCCTTAGTTAAATCAGTCAGCAGTAAAGTCTACTCTTCTAATGCTTGGAAGAACGCGACGAAAAAACCCGGTGAGAAGGATTACGGGAGTTCAGTGGAGACTTTGGTGAATCAAGGAAAGTCGTCCGAAAACATCAACGCCAGCATAACTAGTTCGGTCGAAACTTTGAATAACGATAATATTAAAAACGCTGACGGTTGGTTTACCGTGAAGTGTCGATCGAGGTTTAAAAACGGAGCGGGAAAACCGAGAAAATCCGACACCGCTCTATCCTGGGCGACTAGATTCCATCAAGTCAGCGCTACGGCTAGCTTACCCGCACTCGCCTTACTCCCCGAGAATAACAAGGATAAAGCTGTTATTGATAAAACGGCGAAGGATAATTTGAACACGTTAAAATCGCTGAAATCAGATTCGGATAAGAGTATGAAAACAACAGATTCTTCGGAGAAGATTATTAAAGATATAAAATCGAAAGGCGATAAAGTCGATTTCACCGGTGGTGTCAATTCGACTAAATCGAATGATAATTTGCGTAATTCTGGTTTTAATAGCGATCGCTTGAGAAAGCCGGGTTTCCACCATTCTTTCGATTCCGAGAGACCCAAAAGTTATTACGATTCGGAGAAACTCCGAAAGTCCGATTACAACAGCGTCTTCGATTCCGTCAAAGTCTGCGATGGTGGATACGATTTCGATTCGGAAAGAGGGAAATTTCCCGAAAAATCCTCGCACGTGAAAGTCTTCAACAAGCTCTACCTGAGGCGCTCGCACACGACCCTCAGCAGGATTACCCTCCCGAAAAACTCCACTCAGGAGAAAAACAAAACGAACTTGAGCATAAAGAAATCGACCGAGCGGGAGAAGTACGAGGAGAGGAGGAAGAAGGTGAACGATGTCGATTCGGAAACGGACGAGGAGACCAAGGTGAAGGAGGCCCAGGACGATTTGGCGTGCGAGGAGGAACACAGGCAGAAAGCGAAACAGTTGACCGAGGAGGAGGAGAGGCTGAATCAGGAGATAGCGAAGCTGCAAGGGTTGGATATCGATGTCGATACGGAGACGGACGGGACGGAAACAGACGGGGAGCTTCAAGGGGATAACGACGATGATGATGAGGACGGGGAGGTTAACGTGGGGGGCAACGAAGAGGACGACGAGTTGTCGCTGGAGGCGAGATATGAACCGATGTTAGCAGGTTTGTTGAATTCCATAGATATTTTCTATATTTGTTAAAGGAGAGAAAGTGTTCCTTTCAAAAAAGATTCTAGCTTGAGTGGTCAGCTCTTCCACTTTCAACTTGGGAAGCACATGAAGAGCAAGTAACTGAAAATAATTGTTTTTAGTAGTTGGTAAAAGTGAAACGATTGTTACTAATAGAATTGAAATTAGTAGAAGAGGAAGTAACCAAAAATAACTTTTCTGAATGATTTTTATTTACGGTTACACACCTTCGTCTCTGTGTTATTAGGTATGTCGTGGGGAGAACGAGTCGATACGCTGGCAGCTCTGGAAGCCCTAGTGGCGAGACATCCTGGCAGAGCTTTGGAGCTCCACCAGAAGCTATCGAATCCCCTGAGGAGGTGCACTCTCTCGGAGACGTTGAAGAAGTACCAGGCCAAGCAGGCGAGAGCGCAGCAGAGGAGGCAGCTGATGCAACAAGAGAAGGCGGTCAAATTGCAGGCTTTGTGGGCGAGGGTCGAGGACGTGAAGGCAGCCAAGTTGCAGCTGATCGAGGACAAGAGGAGGAGGATGGAAATGCGGCTGCAGAGAGCAGCGCAGAATCGGAAGAAGCACTTAAAGGGGATCGTGCGGAAAGCGCACGACGAGGAGGAGAAATTGAAGGAGATTGCTTTTATTAACGAATTGGAGGCACAGAATAAGAAGTATGCTCTATAACTTATGCCATTTCTATGATTAATAACTTATTATTATTATTATAGCCAACCATTACCCATGTCTGAGTGGTGCAAAAAAAAAGAAAACATCAACTTTATTATTATTTTAATTACATAAAAAAAATCAATGAATGTTTCATAAAAACTGGAGTTTTCCACTTTTGATTCGATTATTTTTTCTTTCTGCAGACATGATTTTCTTCAATTGTGCAGAGAACAAAGGGACCGGGTCCAGGGTATACACGACGACAGAAAGAAACGTCAGGAAGAGAAAGCCGCTAAAGAGGCGGCGGTGGAAGAGCGCAGGAAAGCCCTGGAGAGGGAACGCTTGGAAAAACTCGACAGGCTGCAAGACGAGCGAAGGCAGCGCGATGAAAGAATCGGGAAACAACAACAGGAACGCGAGAGGGAACGGCAAGCTTTAGCCAGAGAGAAAGCCCGAGATAGAGAAGTACGAAATGAAAAAGAACTCTTTGCACACTCTTCGAAAGAATTGTTTGTTTTGTCAACTGTTTTTTCGATTTGTTTTTCAGGAGAGGATGTCGGCGTTGATAGCGCAGAAACTGGCATCGACTCAGGAGCTTCATAAAAGGATCGTGCAGAAGCAGGAGGAGTCGGCTAGGAGGCACGAGGAGAATATGGAACAGATCCGGCAGAGGGCTTTGGAATTGAGCATTCACAGGTGTCACACGGACGATAATCAGGCCCCAAATATCACCCCTTATCCGACTCAGAAATTCTGCACGCTTTGCAATGTCTTGGTAGGTATTGTTGCAATTACAACATTTTTAGTAGCTGCAATAATAAATTTGTTTGTCAATTATTTAAATCAATTTCTTGAATGTGAAAAAATCTTTCTTCTTTTGTAAAATTAATACCCTTGGTTTGTCGTTTAACCTTTTAAATAGCTTAGGTACTTAATAATGCATGTTTTGAAAATGTATATTTCTATTAGTTTTAATATATATATATAATATTTGTTTATGTCAATTGTTTGAAATCGTTAAAACTTTTTACCCCTACACCACTATTATAGTAGATGGTATATTATATATATAGAATCCAAATTCCCCATCTACTATAATAGTGGTGTAGGGGTAAAAAGTTTTAACGATTTCAAACAAATGATATAAACAAATATTTTATATATATATATTAAAACTTTTTTGACGAACATTTCAATGTTTTCATAAGATTCGTTGCAATTCTAATCTTAAAAAAAATAACTTTCAGATTACATCCGAGGTTTACTTAGTGAGTCACCTGCGCGGACGCTTACACCAAGAATCCGTCAAGCAGGCTTTGGGCAACGCGTCCTTATCCCCCCCGGAGCTCGAACAGTACAATTTGAAACAGATCGTCGACGCTCCCATAGACAAAGAAGACCCGAAAGCCGCAGCCGCTAAGGAGCGCGGCAAAACGTACCGGAAGCGTTGCAAGAAGATCCGACAGCGCATGTCGACTAAAGCCGCAGAGTACGAGACCTCCCTCAAGAAGCAGGTGGTGGATTGCGCGAATAAGAGGAATTTGAATAAGAATGTTAATTCCATAAGCAGTATTACGAATCAGCCTCCGCAGGGTTGGAGTGCGGCCACTTGTAGTCAGTTGGATAGGTTGTTGAATGAGTTGAGTAGGTTGCTGGCGAAGGGCGGGGCGAATGATGTGATGGTTTTCCAGAACGCGAACGGGTTCGCCGTGCTCGGGAAGTTGTTCTCTTTGGGGCAGGAAGAGAATTCTCCTATTGCTATAAAGTTAGTTAATATTTAAATATACCGGGTGTAGGTGGCATATTCTTATGTTATTTATTTTTATTTAAAGGACATTGATCATCGCAAGCAACTTATGGCAGCTAACTTGCAAAGGACCCGATGGTTCCAAAATCGCTGAGTATTCGATCCTCTCCAATAGACTACTACCAGCCCTTGATCTTCTTAACATTAAATTACAGGTGAGTGAATTATTTTATTAGTTTCTTTTCCTTATTTGTTCGTCGTATAGTTCAGTTTATTTTTTCAAAGTAGACGTATTCTTAAAGTGCAATTATCAAAAACATATTCAAATAGTTTTTTGATGTTTCAACTTTTAACAATAAACAATTGATTGCTACTAGCGTCATTAGCTTTCAACAACTAAAAATAAACAAATGAAATCTATCGAAATCAGCTTATTTTTTTTTTAATGCTTATCTTTTTTAATTTTCTGACGATTATTAAGAAATTGTTTGTCCAACTACCATTTATCTAGTTTGGATAACTGGTAATAGCCATAGATGATAGATGGAAATTGAGTCTCATTTTTCACACATTATTTTAAATCATTTAAAAAATAATATATTATTAACAAAGAAATGATAATACAATAATAAATATGAATAAATCATTAAAAATCGACTAAACAAAATAAATAAAAATGCAGATTAAAATGAATAATCTTGAATTTTCGACTATATTAGGCTATTTTCAAGATAATTCAGAATTTAATTCATTAAAATTTATATGGTTATACGAAATTGTAAAGCTATTCACAAAATGTTGAAGCTATAACAATAATGTATTTGTATGCAACTTAATATACACTTTGGGTATGGTGGGTTGCATAAAGGTAATTTATTAAGATATACAACTCAATATGCACATTTTGGTACGATGTGTTGCATATAGAAAATTTATTAATGTATGCAACTTAACGTACAACGCGTGTATAATGGATTGCATACTACTAGTTTATTAATGTATGCAATTCAATCTGCCATCTTTTGGTATGAAGGGTTGCATATAGGAAAGTAAATTAACTTATGCAACTTAATGTACAATGCGTTGTATACTGGGTTGCATATAGGAAATCAATTAACCCATGCAACTTAATGTACAATGTGTTGTGTAATGGGTTGCATATAGGAAACGAATTAACGTATGCAACTTAATGTACAATGCGTTGTATAATGGGTTGCATATAGGAAATGAATTAACGTATGCCATTCAATACGCTATCTTTTGTATGGTGGGTTGCATATAAGAATCAAATTAACGAATGCAACTTAATGTACAATTTCTTGTATAATGGGTTGTATATAGAAAATGAATTGACCTATGCAATTTAACGTACTCTGTGTTTGTATCATGAGTTGCATACAGATAATTTAATAATTTATATAACTAAATCAATTATTTAAATTTTAATCAAACTCCAATCACATCATCAATGCCTTCTTCGGCCGCTTCATTTTCTTTCATATACACTTATGAATTTTATTACATAGAAAGTTTTAGTCTAAATTGGGGGAACATCCAAATATTTCCTAAGCAGGAACATATTTTAGAAAATAAAAAAAAAGTGTCTTGGATATCAACAAGCTACCATTTAAATATATTTTAAATATGCAGGGTGTTCAGTTTTGTTGATAATTGCGTAAACTTGCGTTTTTGAAATGCAAAGGCCTATATATTTTTACATTTTTTAATTCTAAAAATATTTTTACTCAGAAATGTATATTTTGCGAGTAATAAAATGAATAAATAATTATATTAAATAAAAATGATTTGAAAATAATTAATAAATTATTTCCACATTTAGCTCTGTAACTTTTGACTTACGTTACTCAAGTACTTTAAACAACTACTTGCCGGGCAAATACCCACGCCGGACATTGACATTTATGAATAAATAATTAATTTAATCCATTTTAAAAGTAAAATATTAAGATTCAAATTTTGAAACAATGCATTTTGGAAAAAAAAATAATGAATTTTTGAATAAGTTTGAACAGGGTGTTCAATTCAGAATGAAAAATTGATGTTTATTATCACTTTTTGAATTCTGAGAACTTTTTCGTGATTTTTTATTTTGCAGGAAGCATAATTGTTATATTTTAAGTAGAGATGGGCAATTTTCGATCTTTTTTGTCACTGCAAAATGAAGTTTATGACAATTTTCTTAATGTTAATTATAATATTTTATTGGAAAGTTTTACCTATTGATTAATAAACTCAATTTTATTATTATTTATTAACTTTAACTACTTAAAATTGGTTATTCAGAAATACTCGATTACTAAATTCACTCGATTTTGCCCAACATTAATTTTAAGTTATATAGATTCTTGAACATAAGAATATTATCCCACTAATATACAAATAGTTTTGTATCATCCAAAAAATAAATAAATACATAAATTAATCTTCCAAACTAGTAAAAAAGGAGCAAAATAAAAAAATAAATGCTAAAAGACCTTCGGTCGATAGCCGTTTTCCTGAAGTACATTGTATATATTCTGTATACAATTATGAATGTGTTGGTTACTCTTGGGAATAAAGATGTTTATATATATAACAAATAAAATAAATGACTAAATAATTAAATTGAAATAAAGTAAATGATAAAACCAATGTGTTTTTATGCATTTATAAATTGCTTATTATATATAGGATGTCCTAATAAGAAATTACATTAAAAGTATGTGGACTTCCAATTAATAGATTGTATTTAAATGTCTACCATTTATGTAAACCAGTATGTTCTTTTTAATGAAAATATTTTCAAGATTTGAAAAGAGAAACTTCTCTAGATATGGTCTATCTCTAGATATGGTTATAATAATCCGTCTTTGAGTAAATTTACTAATTCATTCATTCAAAAGACATTTGTTAAAAATATATTCATTTGACAGATGTCTGATTGAAAATATTAAACCATAACTATAATTTAATTACAAAATCATATTTCCAACCAAAAATATAATGGAGTCTCTTTTAGAAAAAATATTAATGTCTTGAAAAAAAAAAGAAGATACCTATAGGCAATGCTAATATAGATCAATATACAGATAAATTCTACTTCAAATTATGTTCCACTTAAAAAATCAAGTATTGGTGATTCCATGTACAAATATGTTAATATTAAATATTAAATAACTGTGACCAAGTGAATGAATACTCTTTTTTATTTAAATATGTTAATATTTTACAAACCAGAAGAGATAGGTATAAGGAGTACTATTATTGATGAATGCAAATATAAATGTGTCAAAATATATATAGGGTATTCCATTTAAAAAAAAATCATTTTTTGAACATATTAACTTCACTTGCCTTCCAAGTTAATTTGAGACACACTCTGTAAAATGTTCAATATTTTTGTACCAGAATACATAATCCAGGTATAGTACTACGAATGTTCTAATTTTCGTTCCTATGAGTTCATTCTTATTTGTGGTATCATATTTTAAAATTATGTCTAAAAAAATAATAATTTTCATAAATATTGAAAAATTTCAAAAACGGTTAGGTTTATGTAAAATCCTTCCTTATTCATTTTCTAATCATACGTGTAATTTGAAATAAAAAATATAGGGTTCTATTTTAAATAAGGAAGTTGGTAACGACTTCCAATATAATAGGAAGTGATTTTTTAATCTTGAAAATATTTTCATTAAAAAGAACATACTGGTTTACATTATTTGTAAAAATGTCATTACAATCCAACAATGTATATATACAATCATGTGTTGGGGTACCGATCAGAGTTAAGTCTTTCTGCCTTGTCTGTCTTTGCAATAAAAATATCTGTGCGTGCTAGCTGAACTCTCTTTATTATCCGTATTAACGAATTTGTGAATTGTGAGAAGAGTGTTCCATGTTTGTAATATTTTCAATACTACTAAGTAATCATTAGAAGTTTCTTTAATTAATTCTTATACGAACATTTTTTTTTTTGGAGTATATAACATTTGGAACGTCCCTTAAAACAGAAATTCCGAAGAATTATACAAATTGAAAATTTACATAAAAGAAGAGCCCGCCTTTTCCCTTTACTATACACGCCGAAAAATAAATCCCCGCTCTGATTAAATCCGTCCATTTCATACAATTAAATCAAACGGACCCTCCGTACAGCAAAAAAAAACTGAACCGAACTGGCCTTTTCCTCCTTCCTGCTCGCGCGCTCTCCCGATGGATTGAATTTTGTAATATCGCGCTTATGGCAAATGAAGTGGAAACGGAAATAAAATAAAATTTTATAAAGGCACCCTCTCGGACCGTGTGTCCTAAGAGTCTGAACGAACGAGCCGCCCTAATCCGTGGATGTGGCCCCCTCGGGCCATTCGACCAATTTCCGCGAACCAGGGGGAAAGGGGGTCGGTTTTTGTGCGGGGGATTTTCATAATCGTAAAGTTTTATCATCCGCGGGCCAATGCGAAAACTCGAGCTTCGAAATATGTTTATTCCGAAAAAAATAAATAAATATATAAAAAAGAGGATGAGGGAAAAAAAAGTTTCATGTTTACAGTTCGGAGCAGTATATGTTTATTTCAGCTTTTTAGTACACTGTTATGGATTTAGTTTTCTGTCTTAAATACACTGCTCAAGCTCAACATTTGAAATGGTACACTTATAAGAACAGATGCAAATAATTACATTTTTATCAACGCCACATAATTGATAATTGGAAAGTTATTTGTAATAAAGACATATTTTCATAATAAATTCTCAAATAAGTACTATCAACCATAGGTCTCTTTGTTCTTGCCGAAATATGAAATCAGCTATATTGATTTAACATTAATAACAATCAATATAGACAATTTAACAATTGGCTTTTTAGAAGTGGGATGGAAAAGGGGCTGCTCAGCAGGAGTAAATCGTCAAAATATTAAATCAATACAGTTGATTTAACATTTTGGCGATTTATTTGTTCTCCTTTGAAACATCCTTTTTTTCTCCATCCCGCTTCTGATAGATTTATTACAATTTTTTTTGTGACACATGGTGTTTGTACACTACATCATACTTGCTCCCCATGGTTTTTCAGACCATCATCATCCGCGCCGCCCGTCATTTTCGGAAGTAATACACATCCATTTTATAGGCAACGCATTTGCCACTCACCGCGACTAAAAGCCCGGCGCGCGCTAATGCACTCACCCCCTCGCCGCCGCCGCCCGCGCCACCCCTCCGCCCGCCTTCCCTTCCTTCTCGTTCCCGCAGAAAACGGGAGAAAAATGAGACCACCCGCCCCTAGCCGCGCGCGGCGCGATTCCAACCCTTATGCCTCAAGACGGCAGACTTGAAAACGTGAGCTTCTCCCGGTTGTGCGTGCGTGTGGGCGACAGAAATTCATCCCCCCAGCCGTTACCGTCCGCCCCCCAGTGTCGAAGGGGAGACGACGAGAAAGGGCGCATGATTGATACGATACGAGAAGACGGATCGAGACGAGAGAGTGTGTCAGGGAAATGAAAAGAAAATTAAAACAGAAACTAAGGAAATGTTGAGGTTGAATATATGAAAAAAAAAAAAAAACATGCTCAAAAATAAAAATACTGTCACAATTATGGTGTATTACGCTATTTTTTCTCGATAAACCTAGAAACTTGGTTTTGTGTGCCAATAGCTTTTACGTCATTATGATACTATATTTTTAATTTTTTTGAATTAATTTCTCATCTGGCACTCAACATATTACACTATCTAAAGTAATTTAAAGGAAGGTCACTTTACTTTAAATTACTTTACATACTATATTTTAGTGTCAAAATGTTGTTCCATGTAGTATTGGATTGTCACGAGAATCCAATACTACATGAAATAATTAATAACTTACGGCTGCGATATTTTTGGTACGTTGCCTTACTGATCATAAAAAATAAAAAAAAAGTGTGTGTTTGTATTAATATATACAGAATTACTCAAAAATCCATTACTTATCATATTTTACTCCTTTATCTTTATGTATTGTTATTATCATAATTGCTTTTTCTGTAAAATTAGTATTATTTTTTAATTGTACATTTTATAATAATCCATTATTTTGAATTTTTATGTCCTAAATTGGGTAAAGATATTATTATCATCATTTCTTTCAGGGTATTGGTAATTGTGAGGATAATCCACCCTCGGATCCGCTCTGCACTTCTCTCATGCAGCTTTTGACAACTATTTTGCGCAGCGCTTCGAATGACATTTCCCCGAATAGAGTTCAAGACGTCGTAAGGTAAGTGACCCTCTTCTATTTTATATTTTTACAGCGTATTTCAAACAACTTTAAAACTGCTGAAAATTATCAACGCAACAATTTTTTTGTGCGTTAGGTCGTCATAGCATAAACTTTTAAATGAAATTTTAGTGTACAACATTGGCGTATATAATTTAAATTAATTAAATATGAGTGAAAATGTAACATTTCTGATGGGATTTATACTTACGTCTTTCAATTTTCATTAATTGATTTATATAAATATATACATTTTTATTGGTGTAATTTTATATAATTGCTTGTTAAATAAAATGAAATGAAACAAAGATGCAAGTCGCAGCAGTGCTCTTGTGCCACAACAAATATCTATTGTGTAATCGAATGTCCGGCGGGGTAAATGCTCGGGAAGTAGTTGTTTCAATAGATGTTTGTAAAACTTACAGTGTAAGTATTTTTTTAATTTTTTTTTCGGATCAAAATTTCTTGCATTATACAATATTTTATTGATGTGCAACAGCAGGTGTACATTATGTAATTCAATGTCCGGCGTGGGTATTTGCCCGGGAAGTAGTTGTTTTAATGTGCATTTGTTTAACGTACTTACGTAACGTAAGTCATAAGTCACAGAGCAAAATGTGAAAATAATTTATTAATTATTTTCAAATCATTTTTATTTAATATAAGTATTTTTTGCAGTTGGAAAAAGGGATTGATCGAATTTTATTGATCATTGCCAAAAAAATTTCCTTGTTTAATTTTATTGTAATAGCTTGTTATTTATAATACATATAAGTAACAATATTACGAAATAGCTATTGATCAGAAGTCTCACTACCATTTATACTTATTTCTTTCTAATACTCTTAAACGTTTTTATTATTAATTCGTGTTTATTAATAATGATTATTTTTTTGAAAAGTTCTCGAAATAGAATGTTGGTGATGTGATGTGGAAATAAGGCCGAAACTATTCGAGGAAGCTCAAGGACAATAAAGTGTTTCGAGGAGAAGTTGCACATAGAGTTTTTTGCACAACCGATACAATATTTTCTTCAATATTATTTATAGAGTTGAATTTGTGGATTTTTTTAAATTATTTTCACTCTTTGAGATAATATATATGGGAAAAACAGTAAAGTCGATGAAACATTTAAGTGTTTTGCGGCCAAGTTGTACAAAATGTGTTTTGTGCAACCGATACAATATTTTTTACAGAAAATAAATAATGTGATTTCTTTTTAAATTATTTTCATCTAAAGTCGATGAAACCTTTATTATGTTTCATCGACTTTAGATGAAAATAATTTAAAAAGAAATCACATTATTTATTTTCTGAATAAATTTCTCATTTAACCTGCGCTGAAATATTTTTATAATGATAGAAAATTAAAACACTGTTTTAATTTTGTATTATTATCACATTATTTATCATTTATAGAGTGATTTCATTCAATAATTTGTAGTCGGAGATGGCCTCTTTGTGGGGTTGGAAATTAGACGGACTGCATTTATTTAAAACTTTAATAATCGCTAACAACAATTTCACATAACATAACGTAACCTTAATCTTCTTATCATTCTCTATGATTTTTTTCAACCTGAACATAGTTCCCCTAAAATCTCATAAGTTCCTTTCCGCAGCGTTAGATGGCGCGCGCTGGCGGGTAATTCAAAAATAGCGCCGACAAATTTGTTTATTATTTAAAAAATCCATATTATTTATAGAGTGAAATTACTCTATAAATAATATGGATTTTTTAATTATCACTTTCATCTAAAGTCGATAAAATATAACATGAAATACCCGTTCTTCACATTGCACAGGTGTTTTATTTTATGATTCATCGACTTTGATATCTCTCATGGATATTTTCTCAAAGTTTCACCCTTTGAAAAAAATATGCACCAATAAATAAAAAAATCACGAATGTTTCCTACAAATTTTCTTCTCTGAGGAATTTAGTACTTAAGAGTACGTAAAACGATAAATTGCAATTTCTTTTTAAGTCGTAAATTTACTCTATTTACTTCGCGGCAGCGTTGTTTAGCGATCAGTTTACGAAATTCAATTAGACCGGTGACTTTTTTAAGGTTCAGGTTTATGTATTTCGAAAATTAATAAGTTAAAAATCAATCTATTCATACTAAAATAAATTGTTTCGACTTTAATCTAAACATTATTATTATCGAATTAAGATTTGCTCATTTCACCCGAGCACATATGCGCGCACGTAGAGCGACCCCTTTTTCAACATAAAAAAATCACTCCCGAATAACGCAATAGAAGAATATTCAAATAAGGGGGAGCATTTGATACACCCAAAACAACTTAATAATCCGGGCGCTGGGTACATTTTATAATCCGCTCCGGTCGTGATGTGCGACCTGATATTCATTGAAAATATTAACATGTGCAATTTGAGTGCGCCCACCCTCTCAAGAGGGGTGCGCGCTGTTCATTTCGCGGCCGATTCACGGCATACGGTCAAGAGAAGTAGAATGTTTCCGCACATGTGCGCCTCTTTTATTTTATTATTATTATTTTTTTGTTCGTTGTTGTTTCGTGGAGTTCACGTCGGGCATGTGATACGATACGGTGGCATTATTCGGAGTTTGATCCCTGTTTGACAGGTTTATTTGCGAGGGTGGTTTTGGGGATGTTTGTGTAAATTAATATGCGCGTCGCTTTGTTGGATGTATGTGTGTGTGTGTGTGTGTGTGTGTGTGTGTGTGTGTGTGTGTGTGTGTGTGTGTGTGTGTGAGTGTTGGTTGTTGCATGTGTAAATCGACACCGAATGCTCATTAGCGATAATGATGGGGATGATGCTGCGCGCCGTGAAAAGGGTTAACTGTTATTTGTTTGGCAAAGGGCGGGTTGTTTGTGATAATGATTATCTCCCATATGTTTTTAATAACGTGTACATTTTAAATTAGTTAATTAATTTATCTATCAGTTGAAATCATTTCATAAAATACAATTTAAAGGACCCTATCTATTCCTTTCAATTCTTGTTTTGACAACAATATTTCAAAAAAATATAAAGAAAAATTTGACAAAAACCAACCCCTTGTATTTGAATTATACGTATATGGAAACAAGAGAAAGTTATAATAGTACCTTTCATAATTTCGGTAACCGGAAAACATTTCACCAAAATTTAAAACTATTAAATTTACCCGATCAAATACACAACACAATACAAAAGGCCACTATTCTTGCAACACTATCTACAGTGAGAAGATTTTTACAATAATTAAGAATTTAAAACTTGTAATAATACCGTTAATTCTTAAAAAAAGAGAAACCAGTGTATAAACTGAGAAATAAATAAATAATAATAATAATAATTTTATTTGTAATGCATAATATAATTTTACAAGAATAGTAAAAATAAATTAATATTTTGATGTAAAGAAAACACTAAACTTTTTTATACCATTTTTTTTTACATTAGTGACTAGTTTCAATTACACGGTAATCCTATAATAAAAAACTTGTGTTTTCTTTATATCAAAATTGAAACGAAGTGAATGCCTCCAAGATCTAAGAATAAACTAATGTTACAAATCATAAGACAAAATTCAGTTTAATTTACAGTTGGAGTGGTTTATCATATAAACCTTCATTTATATTTAATTTAGCAACAATTTTGTAAGAAAAACGAGTTCCTGAATTATGAGAAATATCTTCGTTTTGGACCTTGAATCTTATATATATAAGTCTGTCTTGATACGTGGCTAATAATTGAAAGTAAAAAATATTTTAAATTACGTTGAATATATGTTGTCACAGTTCTTATATAATTGGGTTATTTCCATCCGTTTATAAATTGTGAATCACTTTTAAAATATATGCTTTGCCCGGCGCATCCACCATGGCGGAGGAGCTGTACAAATCCGTGGGTACCTTCACATTGGTGGCTCCACGATCTAACAGATATCCATATTCTTCATGCTAATCAAGTAGATTTTAACTCATGAGCAGCTACTGTAGTTCTGTTGTTATATTTACTATAGCCACATTTGCTATTGAAGTTAAACAAAAATAAGATAATTAAATTTAAATAAATTTGTTGTAAAAAACTATATAAAAATAAATGTGGAATTAATTAATTAATTATTTTCAAATCATTTTTATTTAATTTATTTATTTTTTTCGACGAACATCTATTATAACTACTACTCCCCGAAAAAAGAGATTAATCGAATAGTACTAATCGTTGCCAAAAAAGTATCCTTGTTTAAATTAATTTTAATTTAAATAACTGCAAATATGTAAATCATCTCCGTTTTGTTTTATAGCCCTATTTCAACTAAATATTGCAAAGACTAGCTAGTCTGATACGAAATACGGAAATATCAACATCAAGGACCAAAACGAAAAAAACAAAAAATAATAATAATAATAACAACATGAATATTCAGAGGGATGCTGCGGAACGGATTGCTGACGGTGATTAAAACTTTTCGCCCGTATCTCCCTCTTCATCCACCCACATCCCTTTCTCTCACTCGCTCTTTCGTCGGAGCCGCGGGAGCATGTATGCATGCATATGTACGCCCGACGAAATTCACTTCGCCGCTAAAACCCCGGCGCGCACGGTAAGGGCAATATAAACAGCAATTAGCTAGCTCAAACACACAATCGCGGTTTTCGAAAAATGTATGCAAATAGAGCCTAGCCTGGTTGGTTGGCTGGCTGGCTGGTTGGTTAGTCGGTGGAGGTAACGAAAAGCTCGCCCGCCGGAACGAACGAAAATTCTAATTATTGTGTGCATATAATCAGCAGAAAAAAATAACGATTTTTTTTTTGTGTAATCAAAGTAAAAATTTGCATATAGTGTGGATTTTATTTCACTGAATTTAATAAAATTCATGTGAAATGATCATACTTTGTAGGATAGAAGGAAAAATAATATTGGTCGAAGGAGAATTGTGTGATTGCAGAATTTGATAGAACTTTTCCGTGCAGCTGTAAATAAGGTGGAAATAGCAATGATGTTATTCAACCTTATATAATAATTATACTCCATTAAATGTACTAAAAATATTAAACCCAATTTCGTAAAACACTTTACTAAATCATCATCAGATCAGAATCAACAGAATCAATCGGACTTTCAGAGAATTTTTTTATATACGGAGTAAAGCAATACGCAAAATGATTTTTTTTTTCATTTTTACTTAAATGTCAGACCGGGGACTTATTGGTTAATCTGTTACATCCATATCATTGCATTCGAAGCATATTCAAGTAATTTCATGATTTCTTCTTTGTTTTCAATAACTCTTTCTAGTGTGAGAATATTCAAAGGAAATTAAAGAAGGTTGAATTGTAATATATACAGGGGGGAAATTGAAAATAATTAAAACGCAATATACGCATACACCTAACTCATCATCATCATCACGACTATTTTCCTTTTTCCACGAGGGGTGATAATAATAATACCCGGCTAACTAGCCGTGTCGGATGAACCGTGAAGGGAAGGGAAGGGAAGGGGGTGGAAAGTGGCCCACCGCACGCCCCATCTACTTATCTGGTTATCTGTCCATCGGATGCACATCTGGCGTGGCAAAATGTCGCTCGCTCTTTCCTCCAGAGAGCGCAGATAAAAACCTCCCCATACCCTACCATTCCCTTCACCAAAATACGCGCACAAACACATAAACTTTGACATATTGATATGGGTTAATTAAATATTAAAAGGGGATTAGAGTTGCGGAAAGCACTCACCCGCCGTTGCGAGTGATTCCATCTAATGTCTAATGCCTGCCGAACCGCCCGCCGCACATTAATCCCATTCGATTCTTATTTATATTTAATAAAGACTATTTACATATATCGGTTCCGTGCGGATAATGTGGAAATAATTTTATATTAATAGCGCGCTGCATATTTACGAGGGTTGTTAATGTTTAAATGAATTACGCGATGAAGGTTTATTATTATTTATTTTAGATTAACACAAAATCACTCGTTAATAAAACAATACTATAAATTGAATTAATAAATGGGGGCGGTTAAATAAATACCGCAGTATTTATAATAGAATGCCCACCGCCACTCTTTTTGTAATATTGATTAAATATATTCACATAATAAAACGAGTTGTATCATTCGTTGCAAAATATAATTTCATCGTCTTCTCTACTCTCTTGCTAATTTCTATTTCTTGTGTTCTCTTCTCATTAATAGAAATTTTGAGGTATTTCATTGTTTGTACTTGCCCAATAGTTTATTTTTCTTCAAATTTCTCCTTTAATCATTATTTTTATTACATTTTACTTTAATTATTTTCAAATCATTTGTGTTTTTATTTAATTTATTTAAATAACTCTGACCAGGTGAGTAAATACTTTTTTCTATTTATATTAGTTTTGTCTTTTTAGTGTTAATTTTCATTCCATAATTACATAGAGTGGTGCATCATATATCCAGGTTTTACTGTAGTTTTAGTTCAAATCAATTAATTTTGATAAATCGTTGTTTAGAAGAGTTAAATCGAAATTTAAAAGATTACTGGAAATTTTGTACATCTCAATTGCTTGTAACATTTAATAAACGATGCCACACGAAATTGGGCGAAAGATGGCGCTTGCGTCGTTTTCCATTTATTATGCTTGTACATGTTACATGTGGAGAATTTTATATTGTTACGTAATCTGGTTCAGTCAGACTCGGAAATAAGTAACATAATATCTTCGATGATTGGTTTTGAGTTACGTGAAGAGTATAATCAAAATAATTAACACTTGTATCCTTTCTTCACACTTTATTTTCTAATGTTTAGATATATATTTCGAGTACTATGCACTCATTATCAATAACAACTACTGATAATATATGTATAAACATTAGAAAATAAATTGTGAAGAAAGGATACGACAGTCTTAATTATTTTGAATACAATGTCTATTTATTTATTTAGAGTACACATAACACATTTATTTACATTACACTGTCACTATTTATTTATAACGAGATGTTGAGCACGTTCTTGATTGACTGCAGCGCCACTAGCGCGCGCTCATATAGCGTGCTTGTTTCTCGAACTTCCCGGAATTTTCGATGACGCCGCGTTTATCGTCGCGCGCTCTGTGGAACATTCCAGAGTGATATTTCCAGTTTCTTTCACTTACAATATTTTTAAATCGTTTAAAGACAATTTATGTCAAATGACTGGCAATTGCGGTTTTTATTCATTGTAATTTATGAATAATACATGTGTTATTTAAATCCAGTTTTAAATTTTCTTTTAGTGTATCCAATGTACATTTTTTCACAAAAAATACTTCATTTGCCTGCACTCATAAGATTTCATTTTGTATTTTTACTTTCCCCGGACCCCCGTCCAAGGGAAAGTATTGTGATCGTGAAAATTTTCGAACCGCCAATTTCAACAAATATGCACGTTTTGAGGTCCCCTGAGTCCATTCCATCGAGTTTTGAAAAATGTCTGTGTGTGTGCCTGTGTGTTTCCGCGATAGCGCATAAACGGCTAAATGGATTAAGCCCAAACTTTATATCTAAGCTTTATATAACAGTGGAATGATCTGAAAAGCTTTTGGTTAGAATCAAAATTCATCACGTGAAACTTTACTCCTAGCAATTTTTCATTTTTTATCCGAATTAAAAAAAATGTTTCAAATAAAAGTTTTAGATCTTGGAAAATAAATAATTTCTGTTATAAATCTTTTATTGTAGGATCTCCGGTTTTCATTTTATAAGCGTTTACCTGTAAAATTCCCTTAGAGATTTTAATTATTGAAATAATTGTTTTAATGACAAATAAAACGTCAAAGTGCCGTCAAATTCAACTTATCATTCGCAAAGTTTTAAAAAATGAAGAAGAGTGTGGATAAAGGATTTCAACACATTGTAAGGTAAGAACTAACACACTTAATTATAATATTCTTCTAAATACTAGGTTTTAACTTTGAAAGACAACAATCAATTTTTTCTATTAATCATTTTGCTTTCCTATTAAATTTTTAATCAGAAACTTATTTGACTGTATTCACCGGGGAAAGTACCATGATGGACATATCACCATTTTTTTCTGTGGTATTATTATTTTGAATTTTATATAATTATTGAAATGTATTAATTGTATTTTCATCGATAAACGCGCTTAGGTTATTCAAAACCTTCCGTTCCATCTCTCTCCCTCGTTCACCTTCCGCCGTACATAATTTTTTTTTTGTATCCATTCTCTCTCTATTAACCACACGAGTTCGCCCCACATTTATTATACATACGAATCCATTAACCCTAATGAATATAATTCAACTGTATTTTCCATTGAAAGTTCCCGCCCTAGAAATACCTTTTTTCCTACCTCTGGTCCCATTGTGCACCTCGTCCGCGCTTTTTTACACACACACGCGTATATTTTTCCTTTCAGTCCTTCTCGTATTATAATCATCCCCGCGATACACGAATATACGCGTGTGAATAATTGATTTGACGAAGGGTAACATCCCGGTTTTTCGCGTTCATCCGGAAACCGAGTTTCGAAGAATGAACATTTATATTCGATTAAAAAAAAGCCATCGGCGTGTTCGGTACGCGCGCGGGGCTGTGTTATTTTCGAAATTCCATGGGATTTGTATAATTGATAAGCGGTGTTGACGTTTTACATTTTAAAAAATTGGTACGTCGAATAGTCTGCCGCGGAAAAAAAAAATCAATTATGTTTAATCCATTTATGAAAAATGGAGTTTGTGTACATGTTTCATTTTTTTTTAATGGAATTGATTTCAATTATTTACTTATTTTAAATTCAACTGGCTTTACTAAATACAGAATGGTCCAAAAGTCGTGATAAAACCCCTTCACGACTTTTGGACCATTAAACATAATTGATTTTTTTTTGAGTCATTAAATGTTTGGTTTTTGTTAATTCAAAGCATAGAAGAAAGTAAGTAAAGCTGCCCTTACAATTTCCAACATGATTTCAGCTATAGGTCAGGTAGCGCCATCTTGCTGAAACCACATTCCTGGTATACGTTCCACTGCGGTTCTCATAAAATTCTAAAGCATGATTCTACATCGTTCTCCACTTACGGTTATTGTTAAAAAAAAAACTGTCCGATTATGTCTTGTTATGTTACTCCACATCAAACTATGTATTTAACAGGATGCAATTTATGCTGGCATACCATCCTAGGATTTTCAGTAGTACAGAACCTATTTTGTGTTTTAGGTTAGATTTTCATATCATCTTGTAATTCAAGCTTTTAATTTGTTGGTTTGTGAAGGATAATGTGAGTAATACAATACCTTTTGTTTAATCCCATTCGCTGATTAAAAGAAATTCTTGCATTTTTACAAAACTCTGCACAATTATAATATACGGTAGTCGAACGCTGGTACCGACTGCCTGTAAAAATCTAAGACTCATGTTCACGTTCGTCTTTCTGCAGGATGACACCTACCTTATCACTTTGGTGTACAGGAAATGTATCGTTGATTAAAAATTGAAAAACTTGATTTTTTTTATTAAATTCTTCATGAATATTCTATCCGGTAGTCGTAAGTAGGTGCCGTCTGCCTGTACTAATTTAAGGTTCACGTTCTCAGGCTTTCGTCTTTATTTTGGATAGCACCTTTCAATTCATGAATAATTATACTGGATGTAAATAATTTTAAATAATAAAAGTGTGAATCATATCACACGTTTGCACACAATATATAAGAAATAAATTTAAAGTGAAACAAACGTGGCTGTTTATATTTAATTATTAATATTTTAAGTATTACCAATTAGGAATAAAATTAATTATTCACAAAGTACATTCTTATTAGTATGTATAAAATGTGTGTGTTTTTTCAAAGTGTAACGACATTCTTTCACTTTCAAGAATTTTTTCACGCGCACACTCGAAACTAACCGACTGAAAACTCATTAATCGCATCCTTATACCGTCCGTGTCGTCTAATGTAATGCATTTCAACGCGTTTAGATCACCCGATGGATAATTGAATTATATGTCTCAGTGAGCGGATATGCTGTGAATTTATAAAGACCGTCACACGCCACTTGGCCGCCTCTTGGCGGCGCGCACTGACTTTAATTGCGTTTATCTGGATCTGGAGTTGAGAGTGTCGTTCAATGATAAATACGTGAAAATATGGACGCAATAAAAGGAAAGCCGCGTGAAAAGCACGCCGACATTTGACTTTAATTGCAAACGGCTCTATATTTTATGATGTATTCAATCATTGAAAATAGGAATTGAGAAATATGTGTCATGTAAACAGTACAAGTGTATCTGGAGGATAAATACTGGAGATGGGCAAAGTCGAGTTTTTCGATCCTTTTTGTCATTGCAAAATGAAGTATATGACATTTTTTTTATTGTTATATTTATACTATATAATATTAATACTATATATTTATACTATTAATATTGGGAAGTGTTATCTAATTATTAATAAACTCCAATTTATTATTATTTATTAATTTTTAGTTACATAAAATTGTTTATTCAGAAATCCTCGATTATTAAATTCACTTGATTTTGTCCAACATTAATAAATACTACAAGTATAAAGACGGTGTTTTGATGAAAACACGTGTTTTTGTGAAGAATATATATATATATATATAATATATATATATATATATATATATATATATATATATCTATAATTAAAAAAAAACCTCATTCACTTTGTTTGTATAACTTTATTTCTTTTAGTGACTATAGTTTCAACAATTTTAACTTGATTAATAATAATAATAATTTATTTACGGGAGACCCCCTTTTGCACAAAAATAATACAATGAACAATATAATTACAAAAAATAAACTATAATTAATATTATTGATATGAATTAATATATATAATATATATAATAAAAATATCAGAAACTACAAAAGAAGAATTAAGTAGCTGTTGAGTGAATTTTTAAATTATTTTTGATGGATTGCAGGGGCCAGAGAATAACTGGAACCAACTGTATTTGCTAAAATCATTCGCAGTTTTCATGATTCTTGATAAGCCGTTGTTGCGGGCGAAGTTGGTAAGATGCGTCCGAATCCTGAATACCGGCGTATGTCTATGTGAACGACCAGAAGGTGATATGTAAAAATCGATTTTAGATAGTAGCTCCGGACAGTCAATTCTGTTGTTAATCAGCTTATATAACAGACACAGATCCGCAAACATTCGTCTGTCTTCCAAGGTATTCATACTGAGGTCTTCGCTAATATCAGTATAAGATCAGATTACATGCTGTCTGCCATTTCTCCACTCCATATGCCGAAAAAATCTATTTTGAATCCTCTCGATAGAATTATCTGCTTGTGAATGAGGTGTCCAAATTGGTGAGGCGTATTCTAGATGGCATCTAACCAGGGAACAGAACAATATTTTTAAACAATCACTGTTGGAGCCTTTACAAGTATGATAAACAAATCCCCACATTCGATTTGCTTTGTTACAGATAGATGAAAAGTGATTTTTAAAGTTTAATTTTGAATCAAAGAGTACACCTAAATCGTTTATTATATTTAGTTTATTTAAAACATTGTTATTAAGGTGATAGGGATAATCAATAGGGTTTTTACCTCTATAAAAAGATATTGAATTACATTTCTTAATATTTAGAAACAATAGATTGTTTTTACACCATTCATTCACATTGATTAAATCCCTCTGTAACTCCAAACAGTCATTGGTGGACGTAATTATTTTAAATATCTTTAGGTCGTCTGCAAACAGTAAATACTATGACTTAGAAAATCAATACTGAATGTCGTTTATAAACATCAAAAAAAGTACAGGGCCACAGTGAGATCCCTGTGGAACCCCAGAAGTTGATACAAAATATTTTGAGGAAAAATTATTTATTTTCACACTGAGACGACGTCCTAACAAAAACGATTCGATCCAGGACATCGTCAAATAATAAAATCCTAAACATTTTAATGTATGTAAAAGAATGGATTGATTCATTGTATCGAATACTTTGGTAAAATCCGTATACAGAGCATCGACCTGATGGTTTTGTTCCAAAGCATCCGACAGAAATTGCTTGTAAAGAAGTAAATTTGATACCGTTGAACGTCCTTCTACAAAACCATGTTGATGAGGGGAAATGACTTGACGTGACATCCATGATAACTTCCATTTACTAGGGAATTTTCCTGATGACAAAGACTTTGAATATATTCCGAGTATTGGTAGTGTTAATGTGCAAACACAATTTTTAATAAGAACGCTTGGAACGTTGTCCGGTCCCATTGAAAAACTGTCCTTAAATGCGATAATATTACTGAATACCTGTTCGGCAGTAATATGTAATAAATTATCATTAATTTCATTAGAAATTTTAGGCATATTTATTGAGTAACCTGGATTATTAATAAAAACAGAAGCAAAAAAATCAGAAAACGCGTTAACAATGTCATAATAAAATAAGATTCATTTTTAAAAGACATTACGTTTGGTATACCCGTTACATTTTTAAGATCTCTAACATGTTTAAAGAAATATCTTGGATTGTTTGTTATGGTTGATTGGACGTTACTAATGTAGTTATTATATAGACTGTTTGACAACGAAGAACATATGGATCTAAGATTTTTAAATTGAACGTAATCATCTAACAGTCCACTTACTTTGTATTTCCTATGGGCATTTTTTTTCTTAATTATATTATTACGTAGTTCTTTAGAAAACCATTTGGGATAGTTAGATTTATAGGTTCTAATAAAATTACAAGGAATACATAACATTTTACCCTCTTCGATAATATTATAGAACGTATCAACAACCTCATCTATATTATCATTTTTCAATATTTCAGTCCAATTTACTGAAGAAAAAAGTTATTAAGACCATGATATATGCTGATTATCATGGTCTTAATAACTTTTTTGCTTCAGTAAATTGGACTGAAATATTGAAAAATGATAATATTGTATAGAAATGTTTTTCATATATTGGCAAGATATTGGTTTCATTTATATAAGGAATTTCCATTTCATACGCATAATGATGAATGCTGTTATGAAATATATTGTCCTCCGATAAGTGAACAGTTATGTTTTTTAAATTAGTGAAACACAAATCTAAAAATACTCCCCTAGAATTTGGTAATAAGTTAATTTGATCAAGATAGAGAACCGAGTATGAATTTAAAAGTTCCTCTGATTTAGGGTCAAAAGATATATTAGTCTCACATACTAATCCATTAATATCCCATTTCAATGCTGGTAGGTTAAAATCCCTGCATATAAGTAATTTACAAGAGTTATATGATTCGTAAATATTCTCAATAATTTCACAATGTTTTTTGTAAGATGCGTTGGGGGGAATATAAAGTCCAGCTATTATAAAACATGTTTTGTTTAATGTAAAAGAGACAAAATATGTTCTAAGCTATTATCCAATGTGATTAATGATGCACCAAAGCGCTTTTTTATTGCAATCAAGATTCCTCCGCCCCTTAATTCACCATGAGAAGTTCGATTGGTTCGAAAGATAGAGTAGTTATTTTGTTGTAATTGACTATTTAAGATATCCTCATAAAACCAAGTTTCCGTAATTATTACAATATCATAATTATTCCTCGTAACACCGACCATTAGCTGTTTGATTCTTGTGCGAGTGCCTCTTGCATTCTGATAATATAATGTTAGTTTTTTAACACCGGTTCAATCAACGGTTCAGTATTTTATGTTTCAATAAAAGGGATATTATTATTATGTTTAATTATTAAGTTTGTTTCGCCATCAGATTTTCTGGCTTCAAGTTCATTTTTGATTTTTTTTTAAATAATTCACTTGTTTTTTAGTTCTATCAGACCTAAATTGATGTTTTTAGCAGCATCCAAGCCATTACTCCTCAAAACTTCTTTGGCTTCATTTTCATTACATAAAATTAATTTAAGAGGTCTTGGTTTGTTACTAATAAAGGACTAGATTACTCTTAGTTTGATAGTTTCAACAATTTTAACTTGTCATTATCAAACTAAGAGTTAAAGTTATTAGTAATATTGTTTCGGGTAACATTTATTGCAATAAAGATTATTATTATTATTATTTAAAATATCTCAGCTCAAGCTGGTGTTATACTACTTGGGGGAAAAGTTCATTTCAATCCATACAGTTTAAAAAAATCCTTAATATTATTATTATAACATGGATTAAAGCGATGAGATAAACTTTAAAAAAGATTAACTAATGTTTAACGTATTTACGTAACGTAAGTCAAAAATGTTATAGAGCTAAATATGGAAATAATTTATTAATTATTTTCAAATCATTTTTAAATTTAATATATTTAAATAACTGTAACCAAGTGAATGAATACTCTTTTCTATTTAACTAATGGGCTCAAATCGTTATTGATTGATGTTTTATTTACATCAGTTTATTCATTTATAATTATCGTAAATGCGAATCATATATTTAGAAATGCAATTTTCAAAAGAGTAGAAGTGAAAAAATATCAAAACTATTCGCAATCGCAATTCAAATATTAATCGACAAAAACGCGTCAATATTTTCTGGAATTTTGTTTGTTTTGATTAAATTTCCCATTGTCCGTTCGAATTTCAAACTATCCATATCAGAATTACTCGCGCCCTTCCACTTGCACTTCCACCACCCCCCGGTCGGAATAAAATTTCTACACATATGGCGCGCACAAATAAAACAGGCGACGGACAGAACAGGACAGGACACACAAATGAATTATAAAGTAGTTCCTGATTGAAACATCATGCTGCGCCTGTGGGCTATCAAAGTAAAATAATCGGGGATTATCATTGTTTGCAGATGTCAGTCGGAATCGAATAGATGCGATACGCGTCGCTCGCTTCCCGCCGTGGGGTGCTCATTTGCCCCCTCGCAGGGACACCCTCTTCAGAAAAACCCCTCTCGGAATACTATACATCAAACAACTTGTTTACTAAAAAAAAAACAACAACGAATTAAAACAGTGAAATAATATATATTTTTTATCGTTACTTTTACAACAATTAAGAAAGAAATAATTGTAATTTTGGATATTTAATTAAGACTGCGGTTAGCACCAGAGCGTGCAGTGGTTTTTACAAAATGTGTTTACTAATTTTATTTCAACTTTGATTTTTTAACATAGCGGCAAACATCTCAACTACTAGATACTGTTCCACAATTAAAATGATGGTGTCGAACTAAATTTGTTCTCAATGACTATTTACTAGGATTAACAATTATACAAAAAATATATTATGATTGTATTAAATATGGATATTTAAGAGGAAGACTTTCCACATGCAGTTGAATGTGTTTAATATAGATTAAATGTACTTTTGTAAATTAAATTAATTTTTGAATATATATATACATATATATAACATCTTTATTGCTTATATTATGTTATACGTTGTCTTTAGAAAACGGCTATCGATCATCTGTATTTGTGCCTATTGAAAAAAATTTTTTTCACTTTTTTTGTTTTTAAAAAATAAAAATTATCTGATGTCGTTTATTAGTAAATAAGCTATCTGCTTGCATTTAATGTTAATTTTTTTTATGACTGTATAACATTGTTAATCCCTTAAACTGGAAACGTATTGGGAATCACAGTTGGGTTGCGCACATTCAATTCGTTGCCTAATTACATTGATATTTTTTATTTATCACGATATGTATTTCGCAACCATTGTTTTTTGGCAGCATCTTAATTTGATGCATAATCTTTTATATTTAATTTTTTGTTTGCTATATAAACAATTTTGTATATCCATTAAAGGAACAACATAATTTCCGTTCAGCCGCCTTCATCAAGGCATTGCACATGGAACACACTAGTCTGATAAGAAATGGCCATCACTAGTTACGGTGGCTGAATATTTCATTAAATGCGAATTTTGTATATGTTTCTATAAATAATTTCAAAATGCATGCGATATTGTTTCATTCTCTTGTGATTTTTCTATTATTATTTGCCTAGCAGTATCTAGCAGTTTGTAAAATTGGAAAAAGTTTACACGTTAAATAAAAAAAATATTTTCAATGATTAGTTTCGACTATAGGTTATCTTCAACATCCGCCTTTATTATTTAATAATAATTTAATCTATCCAAAATTATATTTAAAAAAAAAATTCACCATTGGTCAAGTGAGCAATTAATTAAACAAAAGAAATAATTGAAAACGTACGATTCTCATTCAAGATATTTGTGTAATTGAAATTCAGTCAGGATTAAATATAAATCTCATCAATATTAACACACTCAACTTAATTTCAAATGAACACCGACATCTCGAACGGGGAACGATAACACACTCGAGTTTCGTTCGCTCGGATCGGATCCTGCCTTGTACCCTCTCGAATATTCCGGGTGATTTAAATATTTTAATTGTGCCCTCGTCTCGTGTCTTTCGATATTGAAACGGCAAGTGTGCCGAGATTAAAGCGTCTCCTCCTCGAATCCCCGAATTCTGGTAGTACTAAATTGTGTTTCAGTTGCGTGTGTGTGTGTGTTTCGCGTCTGACGTTGAAGTGTTAAAACACTCCAAGGAGATGAAGAAGAAGAAGGTGAACAACCGATTACGGCAATCTCAATAACAAAATAAACTGACTGGAAGGCATTTCTCGGAAGGTACTTGACTGCCGAGAGTCGAGTGGTCGAGCGTCGGTAGTCCGTTCGCTTATTATTAAACATTGCCGAAGAAGACGACCGCTCGTTTGTTCTGTCGCTTTGGAAAAAGACCGCCGACGACGATGGTTTTGGAATGAAAATAAGTGTGTGCTGGAAAAGACGGTCATCTGTTGCACGATGTGCGATTGACACATGTTTTATGTTTGTGCGTAGAAACATGTCGCTTAAAGATGTTATGGAAAATCGCAATACAACAAAGTACATAGAATTATGTCAGAATAGATTAGAGATGGATTTTTTCTATTTTGATTATTTATAACAAGAACTCTCATTTTTGCACTAGGGAAATATTTGAATTTTGTAACATAGTTTCCAACTTAGTTTTAGAGTAGTTACGTTATGTGACCTTCCTGTTAGTTGATCGTGAAGACTATTTAATTGTTTAAATAAAATTATCCGGCGGAGTTAGTTGGGGGGTTAATTCAAGCTAATGCATTGAATATCAATCTATAGTGTGTTTTTTTTATGTGTTAATCATTTTTTTAGCTAAATGCAATAATTTAGATCATTAAAATAAATTAAGAAAAAAAAATGCCAATGCTTTTCAAATGGAGCATATGAATCTGTGCCGTACGCTCAAAGACAAACTTCTCCCGAATATTTCAACTTTTTAACTCGCCCGCCTATTATAACCGTTGGTGGAAGTGGGATGAAAAGCCCACTTAAAACCCATGAATGCGAGAGAGAGGAAATCCAGTTGAAAGGCGGGGTCTTTCTTTCTTTGGATTATTAAAAAAAAATCTAAAAAAAAAAAAATATACAACAATCCTGCTTTAAATCGAGTTGATATTTTTTGACACTTGTATTAAGAGTTGTCATAAGAACTCTTTTGTTTTCCACATGTACAGTGCATTTTGGTGTTGCCACATATGGATTTTTTATTTTATTTTAAGAGATACCGAAAAACCGTTTTCGCAACCGCAGGCCAATTTTTAATGATAAAAACAATGGTAAAAAAGATCTATCTTTAACCGTTTCCGGGTTATAGCCGGAAGATGACGACGAGTCATTTTTCGAGGGTGTCTATAGTAGAATGAACACAACATATTAAAGTAGTAAATTAAACAAAACAAGATTTAGTTTAATAAAAAGAGTAGGAGAAAGCACAAGATTTTTATTTAAATAATTATATAATTACGGTTTCGATTTCTTGGGTTTGAAACTTTACATTAACATGCAAGTCCGTCTTCTCCCTTAAAATTGAAATAATAATATTTTTTTTAAATCTTTTTTTTTTCTACCGTTAGGTGTAAGGAGTTTTTGTTTAGTGTCTGTTTCTATATTTTTCTCTCCATGTCTTTCTGTCCTTGGTTAATTGTTTAATGTCCTTCCAATCAATATATTATTATTATTGACTGGAAGGACATTAAACAATTAACCAAGGACAGAAAGACATGGAGAGAATAAAAATAATAAAAGAAATAATGACAATCTCTGTGAAGCCCTTATAAGTGCAATTTCATAGCGGGCATAAAAATCCCGAAGCAAAGAAACCCTCATTGATTTCTCGATATAAATTTAAAAAGAGGAAATCAATCCACCCTAATTTCCATCAAAGCAAACCCAACTTTTCCGCCGCCCCCTTTCCCCAATTATATTACACGAAGAAGCAGCGGCGGAGAAAGAGAGGAATAAAAAATAGTCAAGACTGTGCAATTAAAAGCGGACGGGGAAATTCGAATGTAATTTTTCCACGAGTTCTCCCAATATTTGGCCGCCGCCGATGGAGGAGCCCGCCCGAGCCCTGGAGGGGTGGAAATTGTTTGATGTAGACACTGAAATATATTTGACGAAGTTTAAAAAAGTTACTTTCGCCGTTGCGCGAGCAAATTTAATTAGGGAGCGGGGAACGGGATGCACACATATACACACACAGCTAGACACGCAAAAAATAAAACTCCTTTCCGATGTAAATTAATTATGCGGGGTAAAGAGGGACGAGGGGGTGAGAGGGGCGCGGAAAAGTCCGTCTTTTTCCATCAAAATTGAAAGAAAAATAAAAGAAAGAGGGGAACATTTTAGGATAGGGAAAAAAACAAGTATAAATTGAAGTTACAGATTGAAATTATTGAGCAGATGAATTTACTTGGATTACATGATGGATATTCATTCACTTGGTCATGGTTATTTATTTCTTATTTTTTTATTTTACATTAATGTTAATAATAGTATTAAATAAATTAAATAAAAATTATTTGAAAATAATTATTAAATTATTTCCACATTTAGCTCTGTGACATTTTGACTTACGTCAAAACGCTTTAAATAAAACTACTACTTCCCGGGCAAATACCCCGCCGGACATTGAATTACATAATGTACACCTGCTGTTACATATCAATAAAATATTGCAACAAATTTTTTGATCCGAGAAAAATTCAATGTAAAAAACAAAAAAGAACGCTACTTAATATAAGGCCATCAGCAGACACGTGTTTCGGGATCTATCCCTCGTCAGTACAGCTCTGCCTTACATAATTTAAAGATGTTAAAATAAATTAATTAATTTAAATCAATCATATTCAGTCAATTATATTAAATCAAATCAAACTAAATCGATTTAAATTAAATTACTTTACCGGCGTCGACTGCCAGGGTCATTGGCCGGTCTCTACATTATAATAAACTGGCTAACTAATTTATTCATTTATTTCTAATACAATCACAGAAATTTATTTTACAAAATTTCCTATCTCTAGTTGTATGCTATTTAAATAATAAAAATAATTGAACTTATTGGACCCTGGTCTTTTGAGTTATTTTTATTTTTGTATTTGTTATTATTAATGTTTCATATTGATATTCTGCTAATTACTCTGTAATTGGGCTATTTTGTCTGTTGGGTAATAAAGTTTATTATTAAAAAAATCGACATGTAAATGGTGGACGCGCCGGGCATAAAAATCCTTGCGCAACTTCACATTAGTACAAGATTAGATAAATAATTATTTCTGTGTAATTAATTATATACGAAAATATAAAACCAATCAATCCTGAACGAGGGTGTAAATATAAGATCCACATCCACATGTGTATTTAAACACGCCGTCTGGTTAGCGGGCGGATAAAGAGGGGGTGGTTAATCTCGTGTGCGCGGGCAAGTTTTAATAGGAAATCTTAGCGCCGGATCAGGACGTTAATTGAAATTCTGCCGGAGAGACGCGAAAATATATTAACAAGAAGTTACTGTGTGTACACTGCAGGCTCTCCTCCTCTCCGTGTGTATGTACCTTTTGCGGGGCGGGATTCTCTTCGCAGCCCGCAGATCCCGATTTTATAATTAAGTTTGCTCGCGGAACGCTAATGTTTTTGCGTGTGCTGTTTGCGAGCTTATTAACGTTTTACTTATTTTGGGCTTAAGTCGTAATTTGTTTTCTCGCTAACGGGGAGAATGCGCGCCCCCGGAGTTTCTGTTTGTATATAATTATCAGTTTAAATTGGATTCAATTTGCACGGGCTGGAAATGAAATTAACTTTATTTCCCGATTTGTCTTTACTTTGCGTCAATATCGAGCGGAAAGATTTTCAGAAAATTTATTCTGTTACTGGCCAAAATACTCTTTTAGTTTATTAATTAAAATCAATCAAAATAAATGTTGGTTGAATAATCGATGGTCGATAGCTATTTTAGAAATATATATATATATATATACATATATATATAATCTAAAATCCCTATCTATATTTTAGAAATAATAAAATTTAATTCTATTGTATTTTATCATGTATAAATAAAGATGATTGTATATATAAATAAATAAATATTTTGACGTTGACTTTGTCATTCTTGACACATAAAAATACACAAATACACACATAAAATATGCAATATTTTATTGATATGCAACAACAGGTGTACATTATGTAATTCAATGTCCGAAGGGATATTTGCCCAGGAAGTAGTTGTTTTAATGTGCATTTGTTTAACGCACTTACGTAACGTAAGTCAAAAGTCACAGAGCTAAATATGGAAATAATTTATTAATTATGTTTCATTATGGTATTGGTGAGAACCTATTCGGTAAGATCTAAGGTGATTGAAAATCTTGTCGTGCTTTTTGTATCTAATCTCGACTTCATGAATTAAATTTCTGCATCGTGTAATACATTTTTCGTGATTCTTAAATCGATTGATTTCAATTTTGAGTATTGAAATCAACCGAAAAAAAAAAAAATATGTTGCACCAATTAACTTAGTACCACGTACCACGATAATTTAACCATTTTAACTTCATTCTGATAATTATGTTTAGGTGTTTACTTTAAACGCTTTTGTGATTATTCCATTCAAGAAACTTGCAAACAAGTGAAAATCCAACTTGTTTGGAAATATTTTTTAAGTGTGGTATTAAGCATATTGAAAAAGTTCAGAGCAGATTTCTAACATTAATCCACTATATATTAGGCGGACACAGACAGAATGTTTAAAAATATTAAAATTTCAAATTATATAAGAAAAAAAAGTCCGTACTGTTTACTCAATGATTCAAAGCACGTTTTATTTTTGTATTGCTTCCGCGGAAAAGAAATAACAATAACACATGGGGGTGAATGAATTTGTGTTAATTCCATGTTAGCTTTCACTGGACGTGACACTTGTCAGTATGTGTGTGCGTATCAGACACGACCGCCCCCTCCCCTGTTCAATCGCCCCCCGTGCGTCCTTCTCTCGCTGCGACACTTCTCGTTATATTATTCTTTAATAAGTATTAGTGCCTTCCGTCAGTTCCACGACGATTAATATTGTACTATTTGATTAAATCGACCGAGCAAATATTTGCCCGGCCCGCTATTATTAAAATGTAAATTATTCCGTCCGATGCGTTTCCAATTGTATATTCCTCTCCGTTCGAGTGGGCTCAGAAAAGAGAGGATCACCTTCGATATATGGAAATGACATTCTGGAATTGGATTGGGGTATTCAACGAACGGAATAATCATTGTATGTGTGTGTGTTTTTTTTTTTCCAAAAATATTCAAGATATGATGAAGATGGAAACATAGTTTTCATATATTTTGGAAACAATGTTTTTTTGTGTTTAGTTAAATAAAAAATAAGTAGGAGAAAGGATAAAGATTTTTATTCAAATAATTTAAATAAATATAAGAATGAGTACTCATTTATTGTTAAGTCTATGCTTAATTAATTTCTCACCTAACCCGTGCTGAAACATTTTTGAATTCATTCAGGATAATTTAATTAAATTAATATTATATACGTGAAACAAACCAATTGTTTTAATTTTAATTGAATTATCCTGAATTATTGTTAAATCTCCCGTAAGAACAAAAAACTAGATATCTATAAATAGCAAAGAGTATTTACTCATTTACTTGGTCACAGTTATTTAAATAAATTAAATAAAAATGATTTGAAAATAATTAATAAATTATTTCCACATTTAGCTCTGTGATATTTTGACTTACATTACGGAAGTACGTTAACGCGGGATATTTGCCCGGGAAGTAGTTGTTTTAATGTGCACTTGTTTAACGTAAGTCAATAGTCACAGAGCTAAATGTGGAAATAATTTATTAATTATTTTTAAATCATTTTTATTTATCTAGATATCTATTACCAGAATGTTGTAGGAATTCGAGGAAAGATTAAATCGTTTGTGGCTAAAGTAAATATATGATATTATGTTGGAGGAAACCTGGTTGGGTGTTAATATAAATAACGCTGAGTTTTGTCTGAAATACTTCACAATCTACCTATTAGATAGATCTCCCCGCGGTAAAAAATATTTTGAAAAGCAATATTTTTATCTATTGTGTAATCCAACGTCCAGCTCGAGAGTTATTGTTTCAATAGGTGGTTGTTAAAAACTTATACGGTAAATATTTTTTTTCAGATGGAATGATCGAATTTTACTGATCATTGCCAGAAAATTTTCTTATTTAACAGAACAGCCGTTCTGTGCAGTTCTCTAATTTTGTAATTAATTACTTCACATAAACACAAAACTATGCAGTCCTGCAATCCGTAAAATAAATTCCCTCATCTTCAACAATTTAATCACATTAAATTGATTAGAAACAAAAATCCCTCCCCCGTATATCCCTATTAATTTACCAAATTGAATTGTAACGATGGACAAATCAAATCCTAGGGGTTGTTTTCTTCGCAACCCCCAGGCGCTGTCGCGATGGATTACACAATCGTAATAAAATAATCCGGCGGAGCTCTGTAATCGCCCGGACTTGATGTATGCATTTTAAAGTAACCCATATGTCGCGACGCGGCGGAGTGAGGGGTGGGTTTATATACTCTCGTTTATTTTATTTTTTTGCTGCTATCTCGGAGAGGGTGGGTCGCGCAATAATTTTATTCAATAAACCCCCGGCGCGTATTCAGGGCACGTACCGTTATGATCGCACACTCTATTTGCCGTATTAGCAACGGTCGCTCGCCTTTTAATTTGTATTATAAGGACGTGAAGTGATTGAAATAAATTGTGCATGTTTATATGATGTAATTGTAATATAGTTGAAGAATAATAAAGTAGAATTAAGAGATAATTTAATTACAAAATTAATTCATAATATTACTCGAAAATAATTAATTTATTTATTTAAATAAATAAAGTAAATACTCTTCTCTATTTAAATTAATTAATTATTTCCTGTTTTGCATCTGTGACATTCTGACTTTTGTTAAATAAGTACTGTACACAAATGATCAATAATGGATATTTGTTGTTATATAACAATAACATATTGAATAATGCAACAATTTTGAATCGAAAAAAAAAATCGAAAGAAAGAAAATAATAATATTACTTTTAATAAAATACTGATTCATTTTGTTTGTATAACTTTGAGTAGTTCCGTCTCTATAATTAAAAATTCTTTTTGGCCGTTTTTTACAATATACGATGCATAGTTAGATTCTCGTTTCAAGAAATCGTATTCTTCGTTTTTAATTTAACCTTAATTAAATTCACTACACTATGGTAAAACAGATTTCTCATTGTACTTCCATTTGTTTTCTTCTTGCGATCAATATGTTTACAATATTTTTTCTGTTATATTTTGTATTCAATTCTTGGATATACAAATGAAATTATTATTATTATTTGAAATAAATATGAATAAATTTTGCCACAAATCCCAACGTATCCACTATTTTCAAGCACTTTTACATCCCTCATAATCCGAATACTCCCACTAAATATAAGTACCCATCTTACACCATTTATCACTTCATTTCATCTAATAACTCAAACTTTGACAATGACGTTAGCATTCATAACAATTAGATAAACAAAGACTAGAATCAGATAAAGACAGGCGGAAAGACCTTCGGTCGATAGCCAATTTATATACAAAATTTAGTTAATAATTGTAAATATATGTTAAGTGGTGAATATTGTAACTCTGTATATAAATAAAGATGTTATTATTATTATTATGAATAAATTATTAAAAATCAACTAATAAAACACAGATTAGATTGAATAACTTTAAATTCTCGACTAGTTTCGGGTTATCAGCCCATTTTCAAGAGAATTTAAAATTTTAAATTAAATATTCATTCATATTTATTTCATACAATATGAACTACCAATGTCTAAATATTAAAACTAAAATAATTATTAATTAATTATTATTATTATTTGTACTATCACGGCATAGACCGAAGCTATCTATTAAAAGGAATTATAACAATATTAGAAGATGTGATGATTAAAGTGTGGGATTCAGCCCGTGATGGTTCACAAAAGTGACTTTAAAATGGCTGGAATTCACTGTTTCGAACATTGTCCCGATATGCCTTTTATTTTTACCGATGGAGGCAGCAACAAAAACAAGAATATGACACTTTTGGATTTGCTCTCAATTGACACAGTTAAGCATCATTTCGAATCGAGGTCTTTGGTAAATGTGGAATTGGCAGCTAGAGATGAAGAAATTGCGAGTTGAAAATAATATCCTTTTTTATTATACATTAAAAAATATAGATATTTTAAATATAAAAAAATAAATAAATAAGAAAACAAACATTTTTCAAGATATACAGTAAAAATGCATATAAAATCAGGAAGAAGAAAAACCACCGGCATATTTTTCCACGCACCTACCCCATTCGCAATTTTTTTTCCTCTCTCTACTTTTTTTTTTGATTTATTCATTTTGAATGTGAATAAATTTCACCAGGGGGTGCGTAACGCATTAAAATTCCGCCCCGAAATATTATCGTTCCTCGCTCCTTCTCTCTCTCTCTCTCTCATACACACTCTCTTCGAGTGGTGAGGGTTGAAGGGGTGGTTCGGGCAATCTGTTCCTAATGCCGGTAATGCAGCGCGCGCTATTTGCATATGGCTCGAGTTCATAAGCTGCGCGTGCATATGTACATAAATTAACGTGTAAAATTTTATTCAAATGCGAGATTCAATTGAAATTCGCGACGTGTCGCCGAATATTGAACATTCGGTGGGCGTGGAATCGATCGAGAAAGGATTACGGTGTTGATTCCATTGATTTCGCGCGTGAATTAAGGGTGTGCAGTAAATTATAATATGGGGTTGGATATTGATATATGAAATTATCAAATTATCGATAACTGAGGGTTATACCATATGATGGAGAACTTTTCTCCTCTAGAGTGCTTTGAATTTTTTTTATTTAAAAAAAGGTAATATAAGTAAGTAAACTATATTTTAATTTATTTATTTCTTAACGGAATCTTCTTTATTACATACAAATAATAAATAATCTAACAATATAAATAAAAACATATACTTATGCACATACTAGTCTGCAGAAACATTTAAATAACATCTAAAAATAATGACGAAATATAGGTTATGCTATTCTAACAAAATGAAGAATTTTGTTTAATAAATAATGATACATGTGTTGTTTTGTTCGTTTTTATTCACTAGTGCCAACAAAATGTAAAATAAAGAAAAAAAATCAAATCACTCAAAGAGAAACGTTCTCGATAGAAAAAAGAAAAAAAAAACATTAGAGGTTTCTTCCTTTCTTATTTTGTTATTTTAAATAATAAAATATTAGCTTTCTCTAACGCATACATTTTTAGTTGTTTAATCCAAGTTAAACTAAATCACAGTAAATGCAACACGCATACATACTATAACAAAACAAAAGATGATCTACGCGTACTTTATTCCACATTAAATAAAACTCGGGAAGGAACTAATTATTATGCAAACGTATTTTTCAACTCGCTACCCAAAAATGTGAAGCAGCTAAGTGTATGTAAATTAAAGAAATATATGAAAAATGTTCTAATCGAAAATTTTATATTTAATTTATAAGATTTCTTTAAACTAAAATATTGTTTGTAATATGACATATTCATCATTGTGCTTTTGACAACTGTAAATATTTATTTTTTTAAATATATAATCCAATAAAGAAAATAAAAAAAATATATTCAGGGATTCATCGAAAATTGAGTGATCATTATTGGAAAGATAGCACAAGTGCCATCTATTGCCTTATTTTTAATGAGTATTAATTCTCAAAATGTATAAAATAGGCGAGATGATATATTAAATAAAAATGATTTGAAAATAATTAATAAATTATTTTCACATTTTGCTCTGTGACTTTTGACTTACGTTACGTAAGTACGTTAAAAAATGGACATTAAAACAACTACTTCCCTGGCAAATACCTACGCCGAACATTGAATTACATAATGTATACCTGCTGTTGCACATCAATAAAATGTGTCACAGAGCTAAATGTGAGAATAATTTATGAATTATTTTGAAATCATTTTTATTTAATATATTTAAATAACTGTGACCAAGTGAATGAATACTCTTTTCTATTTATTTAGGCGAGATGATCCTGTATTATATTGTAATCAATCCTCGGATCCACCAATAATTTTCGCAATCACGGGATTCATCAATCTTAGATTGTTTTAAAGATTAAGCTGCTTATATTAGTATGGTATTAAATGTGTATTCACTAACAAGACTATTTTCGCAATCAATATTATCGGAAATATTAAAAATTCCACGCCCGTATAAAGCATGTATCTTGTGTATACCGCCCAGTTTTGGATGATGTACATATGTAGTACATAACCAACGTGTATATATAGGTAAAGTAAGTGCTTCGAGCTCCTGGGGTTTCGGCGATGTTCCTTTCCGATATGCAGTCATCGGAACGTCCCTAAGGACTCGATTGATGCACCTATGAGACCAGATCTCCGTGTTACGGGAGTCCTTTCACGATGAATCCACAACGATAAAAAATGTATTCTTACTCGCAAAATACTGTATACTTATGCGATTGAGGCTTATATTGTTTTATTTTTATAGTGATAATTAAATTAGAGTAAAACATCCAAATGCACGCAAAATGATTGCGGAGATCGCAATGCGGGGACTCGTAACGAAATAATAAAAAATCATGTGTGAAGCTGATACTTCTAACGCCTCCACCATATACAATTCTACAGGATTATAAGAACATTCACGAGTGGAAATACATACTTTTTTTTCTAATATTTTCACTAACAGGATAAGTGTAGGAAATCAATTGTTTTATTATCTTCTTACTGATCACTGAGGCTTCTACTTCGTTATACATTCGGTAAGATTATAATAAAACACTTTTTTAACTTTGTATAACAGAATTCTGTTATACAAAGTTTAAAAAAGTGTTTTATCATAATTATTATCTTCTATTTCTAGCGTGAATTTTATACTGTTATGAATTGAGTTCAGAAATACATTCAGTTGTCTAGTAGTGCCTTGGAAACAGTCGTCCACATATCTGAACCGATACAAGCATTTCTTGAATAATGGATTTTTACTATAATATAATTAATGCTTTTAATATTTAAACATTGGAGGTTCATATTGTATAATATAAATATTAATAGATTATTAAAAAATTATTCTTTAAAGTTATTGAATCTAATCTGTGTTTAATTGTTTCATTGGTTTATTTTTAATAATTTTACTTTCAAGGGAATTCATAAAAAAATCGGCGAGCAAAGGATTTAAGGGGTTTCCCATTGCAAATCCATTGATCTGTCATTAATTAATTAATATTTTGCAAATACTGTAAGCAGATTTCCAGTAATTGGAATAAATGGTAAAAGAGAAATGAGACGATAGAAACAATGTTCCTTCTGCCACTTTTTAAAAATGGATAGAATTAACGCAATTTTCCATAGTAATGGAAAGCAGCGGGTACTTAGAGACTGACTGAAAATGAGCCTTAAAGGGCGTCCAGGGGAAAACGAACGGGCGTGTTCAGGGAAATTTTAGACATGTAGCGTTACAGCGCAAAGTACTTGATGTTCCCTGAACACGCTGAGGTTAAGGACGCTCACGAAAATATGGCGGTTTTGTTTATAGCTGCACGGCTTGAAAAGCGATCCAGCAGAAAAAATGTATGCTGTTCCGTTTGATAAAGCGCTGGAGCGCCACCTAAAGCGATACCGTTCATCGACACCATTTTTGTAAAGCGCTGCAGCGCTACATGGTTTCAATAGAATTGATGGGAAACCATTAATAACAAGAAATTCAACTGAATTTTGATTTTGTGAATTTATTTTTTAAATATATTTCGTTTTTTTTTTACCTGTTACATATAAATTTTTTTATAGTAATTTGAATTTTTAATTAAATTCCTGTATACACATACATATCGTAACCCGTTGTTAGATATTCTTGTGTTGATATCGGCAAACAGCCGTTCGCTCTGTATCAACAAAGATAGTTTAATTAAAACGCAACGACCGAAACCGATTTGGAGGCAAGGAGGCGTCGTTTATAATTCGAATTTGCAAAGTTTTAATTAGTTCCCGGTTAATATTTGTAGTTGACAAAGTGCGGGAACGGGAAAAGCCGACTCCCTATTAAATTAACAATGTAATTCCGAAGGCAGACTAAACAAATACACACACACACAATCACACACATACACTCGTAGATAGAATGAGATGCCTAATAATCGGCGATATTCCAATATCAATTAATTCACGCATGGCAAATCTGGACAAACACGAGGAGCGAGTGCTTTTCATCATCATCACCACCACCACCATCATCATCATCAAATAACAAGTGCATCCGCATCGTTCCCATACAGGGATGAATCCCTCTTCTCTCTCCGCTCGTCTCTGTTTAACCTGATGAATGGGGTTTTCCGTCTCTGTCGCGTATGACGGTTCGAAACGCTAAGAAGTGCATTGGCTTTCGAATCTGGCGCGCGTCACTGCCCTCTGTTTGCACAGAGGGTGGCGGTGGATATTGCCGCCCCTCATCCCGGGAGCCGAGAGCGAGGAGATCTGTGAAACCGTCAGTTGTTGCTGACCTGATACTCTGTCACTCCTATATATATATACAAACGTAGAACTTTGCGATGTTTGGGAGAATAGACAGCTGTTTTGGAGACATCCATTCTTTTCGTTTGCATTAACAAAGCATTTTCAGTTTACAATGAGTATTGTGTAAATAGTTATATATATTTCTGCTTGGATACAATTTCTCTGAGGATATAACCCATGTTTCATTTGAAATAAATCATACCTGCAATTAAAGGCTTTTTTAATTATTTATTTATATATATATATATATATATATATGCATTTTGATCTCTCCATTTAGATATATATATATATATATATATATATATACAGAGAGCTTTTTTTATCAGTATACATTTCCCCTATGTATACCTGCAAAATACGCGAGTCAAATGCATTAATGTATGTATGTTTAGTTGCCTATAACACGCAACTGAACACACATATGCCAAATAGGCAACTAAACATACACACTTTAATCGGTTCAATGCGTTTGACTCGCGTTTTTTGCAGGTATACATAAGGGAAATGTATACTGATGAAAAAACCTCTCTGTATATATATATATATATATATATATATCTAAACGGAGAGATCAAAATGCTATGACACCTTCAAAGAGTGGAAATCATTCCTATTGTAATAGGAGCAACCGGCGAGATCCCTTGACTGCTAACTGAAGCTCTAGGAACCCTGCAATTAGAAAACTTTAAAAAATATGCAATATCATCCAAAAAAAAAATCGTAATATTAGCCTTTTGCAACATAGTCCGCAAAGTCGTCCTCCTCAACATACAAAAATAAAACTGTTTTGCGATTGAAAAATGTCGACATTTTCTAACACAACCGCAAAAAACGAGAGAATAATTTTTTTACAGAGTAATAATAAATTAGAAATAATACTTAATTCCAGTTACTAAATAATAAATTACAACTAAAAGAATTACAATTTAACAATTACACAACTTTCATACACCTTGTATCGGCACCAAATTCCCGATTCCATCAATCTCACAGACATCTTCGATCATCCTTTATCACCAAATATATTTTCCGATATTTCGAGTTCTGTACCAGAGCAGGCCGGTCATGCTGCGCGAAAATTAAAGGTGCGGTTTAAAAAAAAAGCGATGGCTATATAATTATTGGCAGTTAGTAATTCGA
This sequence comes from Philonthus spinipes, assembly GCA_963082785.1. NCBI lineage: Eukaryota > Metazoa > Arthropoda > Insecta > Coleoptera > Staphylinidae > Philonthus > Philonthus spinipes. The sequence continues at coordinate 14,690,152 of OY720308.1, read as the reverse complement.
GTTACATTGCTATTGTCATCAATGAACAATATTGTATTATACATTAAAATAATCTTAAAGCATGCAGGATTTTCATCAGATAAATTAAAATGTATTGTTTCAATTACATTTTATAGAAAACAATTATGAAAGAAATAATGAAAATATGTCAGTTTTATGTCAATTTTTAATGTATAGTTTTAGCAAAAAAAGCGTGGTTAATATAAATTTTAATGACTTCATTAAATTCTTCATTAAAATAGCATTTCACTGATTACCTATTAATTTCATTATATCTTTCAATTTTTTGTTCTAACAAGAACTAGTGAATTTTGGTGATATGTAATAATTGACGGTTTTTTTTAACCTGGCTGATATTTTTTTCCTAGCATGTAAAAAATGCAAGTATATATTCACGTTATTAATTCTGGAATCCTACTCTTTTTTTGTCAATGATTATTTTCAGTTTAGACCCCTACACCACCATTATGGTAGATGGGGATTTTAGATTATATATATATATTTTCAGTTTATTGTATCTACCTCTTTCTGCTAAACAGCAACCTTAAACAGCAAATCCAGCACTTTTGCATTTCCTTTATCCTTCTAAATTTCCTTTTCGAACCGATTTCACGTGGATTTTCCTTTCCTCGGGTTTTTAATATAAAATAATTTAATATTATAAAACATTAAAATATTAATTTAAATATAATTATATTATAAAAACGTTGTGACTGGTGAAAAGGGTTATATTGCTGAGGCCATTAAATAAAAGGATGAAGAAGATATTTTCCGATGATCGACTTTGCTGGGTATGGGAATGTCGTCGTGAAGCAGAAGCAACCCCACATCAGCGTGTGAATAGATCCGATCGCGACAATATATCGATCACATTACTTAATTTGGAACCAACCCTTAGCATGAATACCTTGCGAATGAACAACAATGGTCGAAATGGTCCAGCTGATTCATATATATATATATATATATATATATATATATATATAAAGAATCTTTATTGTCAGTACAATATACATATAAATGTGAAAGAAATTAACAATATTATTATTTTATTTACCGACAATCGGCTATCGGCCAATAGCCTTTCTGCCAAAGTTCGCGCATTTTATGGGTGTGTCTTATTGCCTATTAAGGGAAGTGATGAATTGATTCATATATCTGTATTTTAATGTTTTTTTTTCGTATGCATGCAAAATAGCCATTGGTGACTTGTAAATCATCTTCAAGCATCAATCTAGAATCCTGCAATATATCGTCAGCATTATTGTTATCACGATCACGTGGATGACTTGTGGGGAATTTGACAGGCGCATAAGCACCATCAACTCGTTCAACGGGTACTGTCTTCTAAAAAAATTACATCTCTCAGAAGCCATTCCTCTTCATCTTTGAACACACTGATCATTACTATTATTATTCCTATTCCTATCATTACCAGTATCTTGACCGGATACACCCATTCTCTTTTGATGTTTATGACTGTTGGAAATGCTTCCTGTGTCACTGCGATGGTGGAAGCGGCCAGTGTTCTCTTTAGTTTTTTTTATAGATTTCCTAAACTAGATCGTAGTCCTAACAATTCCCCACTCTTTTCAGTTGAACTAACGATTGTAAAAGTTCAAGTGTCGCTTAATGTTCATGCAGCGTTTTTTTATAATTGTAAACTATTGAAGATGACTACATCATAGTCGAAATACGTATTTAGTAATAGTAAATATTTGTAAAGAAAAGTTTTTACAAGTGTCTTTCTATATTAAGCGTTTTACAGTTGTCTCATTTTGGGAACTCCCGTTATCTGTGAAACCCAAAGTGCGCCTGCTTGGTATATAGAGCTGTTCTTCATGCACTGACCAACTCAGATTAATTGGCTCGCTCTTTTCGAAATTTCTCTCCGTACTCCTCTCATACACAAAAAGCTGGGAACCGCCAAGCTTCTGGGACTACCGTGATCTCGAGCATGGATTTCTGAATGGGACAGGCACCCAAGTCGGAATTGCAGGCCTTCCCGTGGCACCTAGGATAGGGCTAATTGCATGCGTGGGGGTCGCCTCAGTCCTGGTGCTTGTCGCCATTAAATGAGTCAAGGGTGGGCCGTTAAAAGTACGAGGATATTTATCACCCTCCTGGTCCATACGTGAGTTAGCTTCGAGGATATAATATCGATGCTGCACTTATGCGGTGCTCTACATGGTCGACACCGAAAGGTATATGGCCGGAGCGGGACATGGCCTACCAATCGGTCATGTCTGCGTGCGTGCTTGCGTGTACTCCTCCCACAAGCGTTTTTTTTTTGTGGAATGGTAGAAAATTTGCCGGTTTTTTCAATAAAGAAAACACTTAATTTTCAGAGGAATCTCAAAATTTTTTTATTCAAAGTATTGACTATTGGTTTCTACACATTTCGCCCATCAGGCAAATTATGGATACCATCCCAAAAAAACTTTTTCTCTTTCGAGGCAAACCATTCGACGAGCCATTTTTCGACTTCTTCAAAATTAGCGAAGCACTGCTCTGCACGGGAGTGTCTAATCGATGCGAAAAGGTGATAGTCGGACGGGGCGAGGTCTGGAGAGTACGGCGGGTGCGATAATATTTCCCAATTAAGTGTTTTTAATGTGTCTTTCACCAGTTTAGCGGTATAAGACGGCGCGTTGTCATGTTGCAAGATAACTTTGCCATGTCTTCGGGCCCATTCCGGCCTTTTTTCGGTCAACGCATGATTCAAATTGATCATTTGTTGTCGGTAGCGATCCGTGTTCACCGTTTCACCAGGTTTTAACAACTCGTAGTACACCACACCACACTGGTCCCACCAAACACAGAGCATTGTCTTACGGCCAAAGCGATTTGGCCTTACAGTCGATGGGCCGGCTTCACCAGGTGAAAGCCATGATTTTTTTCGCTTCGGGTTCTCAAAATAAATCCATTTTTCGTCCCCCGTGACAATTCGATGCAGAAAAGATTTCCTTTAGAATCGTTGAAGCAGCATTTCACAATCGGTTTTTCGATTTTCCATTTGTCTATCGTTCAGCTGGTGTGGCACCCATTTTCCATACTTCTGGATCTTTCCCATGGCTTTTAAACGTTGGCAAATTGCTCCTCGAGTCACATTTAGTGTTTCTGCCAATTTTTGTTGCGATTGGGGTGGATCAACATCCAATAACGCCTGCAATTCCTCGTCTTCGAACTTTTTCGCTGCACCAGGATGTTCATTGTCTGTCAAATCGAAATCTCCACTTTTAAATTGACGAAACCATGTCTCACATGTCCTAATCACTGGAGCATGTTCACCATAAGTTTCTACCAGCAACCGGTGAGCTTCAGCTGCTTTTTTCTTTTGATGAAATAAGAAAAGCAACGAATGCCGCAAATGCGATTTACTTCGAACGAAACTCGACATATTCACTGAGGTAAACAAATATGACGCTATCATTTTGGCGGAAGTCACATTCTGCGTATTTTTATAGGTTAATGTCAATAGAAAAAAATGACATACATGCCAAATCATAGAAATTTATACATATTTCTAGCGACATCTACTAGTAAAACTGGCAAACTTCAACTAACACCCCACCACTTTCAAATTTAGCTATTATGTACAATGGACAAGTATATAAGCCGTTGATTTTATCAATTTTCCATTAATTGTTGACCTGGGCTGCGTTGTCATGTTTGTAGGAGGCAGCGTTTAGCTGGTCGTCCATCTTTCCGGATTCTGTGGTGTGGAACCACAGAACGGCCCTCCTTGTAACGAAATGATAAATCAGAGCATTCTTTAAGCACTTTATTTTGCTGGATATAATTTAATGATAAATACCCCCCCCCCCCCTTCTCATCCTCCTCGCTCTAAAAGTTGATAAGAATAAAGGACGTATCTATTGTTATCAACTTTATGGTCTGGAGAAACACCCCTGTAGTGTCTTACAGGACCGTGAGGTTGCCTTCCAGGCGTTATAGATACATCTTCACAAGTGTGATTCAGGGGTAGTGTATTTTGAAGAATTACAAACATTTACCTATAATTATATTGGTCGCGGAATAAACCGCGATTTCTCCGAAAATACGGACAATAGAGCCTGAGCGATCCGCGCAGTACCCTTCGGTCGAGCTTAAAAGTATTTGATACAGAACAGAATTCTGTACTTTGATAATGGTCTTAAAGGACCGAAACACGTGTAAGTATTCTAAATAAAAATATGGAAAATAACAAGTGTCATTCTTTAACAAAAATATTAATATTTGTTTCCATCAAGAGTGTAGCGAAGCAAGTATCAATTTTATTAAGAGCTTAAAAGTATTTGGACATCATAAATGGAAATTTTAAAATATTTTTTCTTAAATTCGCCTTAATCTTTAGAATTTTATAATTTTGTACATTGTAGTCAAATGTTTGAATTTTAAATACTTTACATTCATGCTATATACATTTCAATGCTAAACTTCAAATTGTGTGAAATATTTGATCGAAAATGTATACAAATGAAGAAAAAGTCGAATTTCAAGCTTGTATTACAATTCCAACAGTACTAGAGGAGGATAAGACATGTTTTCAATGAATCCAAAGTGGCCGAATACCTCGGTCACATTTTTGTTTATCAAAAATAAGTCACTTATTATTATGGAGAAATTACATGTAAAAAATATTAAGAGATTTTATTAAGACAATTTGAAAGAAAAGTAACAGTGAAGAATAATAAACTTGAAATAAATAATTAGAATAAGTGCTAGAAATGATCACCAGAAACTGCAAGACAGTAACTCAAACGATCGTGCATTTCGATATTGTCATAAACAGAAATAGAAAATTGTTTAATTGTTTTTTGAATTATCCTATTTGAAGGAATCGATCGTTCGGGTTGCGTATTATAGGCAACTAAACACATGCATCAATGCGTTTGATTTGGATATTTTACATGTATACATAGGGGATATATATACTGTTAAAAAAACCTCTCTGTATATCGAGCGTATAACAAAAATCGACGACGAAGTTGGCCTTGGAAGTACTTTAGGCGTGCGCGTGTGATTTTAGTTCAGACATGATTTTAGATTTCCAATTCCAACTTCGTCGCCGATTTTTGTTATACGCTCGATATATATAATCTTAATTCCTTATACCACCTATTGTGGTGTCAGATGTACTTAGATTTAATTTTTGATGAACTTCTTCCATGTTGTCCTTTCTTAAGCTAATTTTGTAGCGTCCTTCTATATTAGGTCTTTTCTTTTTAATATTTCTGCAACAATACTGCCCCATGTTTTTCTCGGCCTTCCCACTTTCTTATTCTTCTGTATCTTGGCTAGTCATATTCTTATTGGTCTTCTCTCTTCCATTCTTTGTAGGTGTCCCCACAAACCAATTTGCCTTTCTTCAATTGTCTGAAATATCGTTTGGCACTCTAGCTCTTCTCTTATTGTTGTGTTTCTTATTCTGTCTTTCTTAGTTATTCCCATCATTCTTCTTAAATACTTCATCTTGCCTCTTGCAGTTTGCTTCTTTGAATGTTATTACAATACATGTAGGTGTTAGTTTGTCTATCTATTTTGGTGGTCGAAATTCCAATAAGAAAATAAATAGCATGAACGGGACGGAAAGACCTCTGTTCTGTCCTATTCATGCTATTTTCTTATTGGTGGAATTTCGACCACCAAAATCGACGACACATAAATTATATATTAGAAAGTTTTGTAAATTCTGTATATATCAGTGTTTCTCTAACTTTTAAAGAGTAATCATTTAAAACACAAAAAAAGTTGTTTTTCTTCGAACCAACGAGACTTTTCAATTAAAACTACTATTTTCAGAAAATGCGCATTACTTTTATAAACAACCATGTATGTCAGCTATTACAATGGAGTGTGTTAAAATCTTCAGCGATATAATTCGAATTTTAGTAACTTCCTATATGTTTTAGAGTACTGATTAAGAATTAATTTGCTCTAGAAAAAACAAACGAATTTATGAGATTATTTTTTATTAGAGTGCAATTTCGAAAATCGTAACTAAAATTTAATCTCACTCATGAGGAAAGCCGTAAATTTCCACACCAACCCCATACAGTTTTTTTTACTATCTACAAAACCTTTGCCAGAATTTTCCCTCCATCTATCCGTTTACTTTTTGTTCTTTCTCCCGTCTGCAGTTCCTCTTCTTTCAACCGGCCAATAAATTCTTTGTGTTCGGGCATTTCAGTGCGAGTGTGTGTGTGTGGGTGGGCGCAAGGTTCCCGCCATAAATTGGCTGGCAATTATCCGTATGTGCGGCGATATTTTATGTGTGTGTGCGGCGAAAACAGGCGTCGGCGTCGCAGTAATTGTGATGAATGGGCGCGGCGCTGCGTCGTCGGTCGCCGTCCTAATCGAATTCATAACGCGGATCGCAGTTGGGGCCCATTAGTAGATTGCCCGAATGAGTGTACCACTGAATGTAACAGTCTGTGAGTGTTTGTATGAGTGTGCACCGACAAACGGAGAAAATAAAAGGAGGGTGGATTTGGACGATTGCTGATTCTATGCTGGATAGTGTGTAGGAATGATAAGGAAATTTTGTTTGAGGAGAAATAGTAATTTCATTTAGTGATCTAATCACTGATTTCCATTTGCTGTTTGAATCAAAATATTACGCAAATCAGTTGCGAAAATAGGAATCACAAGATCTGTTTTAGAATCTTGTGATTCCTATTTGCGGAACTGATTTGCATCGGTTTCCTCGAATTGTACCGAAACCGTCTTAAAACAGCAAGCTAGTTTTTCGATATCCATTTTTTTATATATACTTTAATTAATTTTAATAAATGAATGACAACGATTCGAGTCTACAAGGTAGACAACAGAGAATCTTTGTTTCGTCCACTAAAGGAAGGCGAACTTGTCCTGTTTAAAGAACAGGAAACGAATTTAATTATGAAAATTAATTAACTTGTTATAAGATTTTTAAAAATTTTCTTTATTCAAGCTTGCGTTTGTATCCCTCTTTTGCAACACATGAAATTGATGTGTGGATACCAAAGCAAGCTTGAACAAAGAAAATTTTGAAGAATCTTATAACAAGTTAATTAAATTTCATAATAAAATTCGTTTCCTAAATTCATTTTTCTATCTTTTTCGAACTTTTTATTTGCTGTTGGAATCATAATATTATGCAATTAACGCCTGTGAAAAAAAAAAAACACAATATTCTAAAACTGGCTCTTGAAACAATATAATTGAAGTTAATAAATTGCAAAAATGTATGGATTCCGAAAACCTAGCTTGCTGTTTTAAGGCTGTTTCGATACAATCTCAGGAAACTGAGCATTTTTTAGAATGTTGTGATTTCTTCCATCGGGACTAATTTTTAGTTTAAAACATGAATCTATTACATATTCCTAATTAAACTCTGCAGAGGATGTACAATAATTATTCGTAAGACAACTAAGCACACTTTGCATTTGTAGTGTTTAGGGAGGATAATTTGTCGGAAACACAATGGTAACCATAAAATTGAAATTAATCAATACAAAATGTAACGTAACTTACAGCTTTATGAATACAATATTAGTTTATTTATTTAACAAGATTCCTGTAATTTTAGATTTTTTAATAAAGCAAAAATTTACTTAAGATTAAAATGGTTTGTTTCACAATTTATTGTACTCATCTTCAGAATTGTATCCTTCTTCTTTTGCTTGTGTACTTCAATGGCCGTAGAAAATATACTAACTTACGTTGTTTAATAGTCTCGCATTCATTCATAATCTGCACACCCCTTCAATAAATCCGAACGGCTAGATCTCCTCTTCCAGTGCTTCCAGTAGATTCCCTCCGCTGATTACCCCGTATGGTGTTAATCAGATAACCGGCGGTAACTAGCTGTATGCCACATGAGTGTGCGACCGCTTGCACATGCTGTGCGATAATCGCATCAAAGCTGCTGGCTGTTCGCCCCCAGGAACCGGGGGTGTCGCGGCCTCCCTTTCACGTGCCTCGCCAGACTTTTTTTTTGTTGCTCGCTCTCCCGGCGCCGGAACCTTTCAACTCGCCGAACACATGTTTGTAAATCTTATCGGAAATATTACGTATGAGTGAGATACGGCCGCTCTTGAAAGACGAGTGAGTGTGCGGATACTCATTCGGTGGAAGGCAATCGAAAAGGCGCCGCCGACAACAGAAATTGCTGTTCTTTGATATGGTTTTTCGAGTGGTAACGGAAATGGGAAATGGTGGGAAATATTCAATGTGATGGATATGGTTAAATATTAAAAAAAAATAATAATAAATGTGGGAGAATTAATAATAAAAATATATTTTCTTATCAGATTTTTTAAACTACAAAAAAAATAACGTTAGTTTATTAATAATAACTTTATTAATCCAATCAATACAGGGTAAGTTAAATTTTTCATACATTTACACAAAAGTATTAACATAAAAAAACATTGATAAATGAAATTAAAAAAATAATATCTGAACATTTTATTAAATGAAATAAAAATAATTTATTTATGAAATAAATATGAATAAATTATTAAAAATCAACCAATAAAACACAGATAAGATTGAATAACTTTAAATTCTCGACTAGTTTCGGGTTATTAGCCCATTTTCAAGAGAAAAAAAAAACAAATTTTAAATTCTCTTGAAAATGGAATTATTATATTAATAATTTAGAAATTAATTTCAAGCGGAAAGACCACTGGTCGATAGCCAATTGACAAACTCCTACAGCATGTATTGTAATATTTTATGTTATATGTCTAACACCTTACGTTTGTCAATAAAGATTATGTATATATATATATATATAATTTAAAAAATACATATTATGTAAAATGCCTTACTTATCTGCATCGTTGCACTCTATTGCTATTCACTTTTTCAAACAATATAAAAATAAGAAATGATCGCGTTTAAAACTTCACTTGAATAAAATATTATACCGGACATTGCCGTATATGTAGAGATTTTACATATAAAAACATTTATTTTTTACAAATTCCTATTTTCCCGAATAATTTTAGAAGAAAAAAACGGAATGAAGTAAAGCGTCTTCCGAATTTAAAATTCTATGAAAAAACGATACTTCATTAACTTTTAAAATCGGTGTAAATTTATAAGCCAACAAACCGCATTTTATGTACCTAAAGCTAAGACAAATATTATGTTAAAATCACCTATCTATCATGTGAGTGTAAAGGTTAACAGACGCTACGACGATATTTTTTTGTAATTAATTGTCTGATATGATTGTTTTTGTTTTCAAATTGTATTAAGAATTTATCCTATGTTGGATTTTTCCGTTTGGATAATAATATTATTATTATTATTATAAGTAATTAATAAATATTGATTATATTTGCAAAATATTACATGCTCAAATTGCATTAGCCATTTATTGCAGAAATAAACATGTTATATATAAATAACATATATATATATATATATATATATATAAAATTAAAATATGGGTATGTTACAATTTAATTAATTTTTAAGCAACGTTCCTTTTGTTGTTTTTACATTAAATTTTTCTCGGATCAAAACTTTGTTGCATTATGCAATATTTTATTGATGTGCAACAGCAGGTGTACATTATGTAATTCAATGTCCGGCGTGGGTATTTGCCCGGGAAGTAGTTGTTTTAATGTGCATTTGTTTAACGTACTTACGTAGGTAAGTCAAAAGTCACAGAGCTAAATGTGAAAATAATTTATTAATTATTTTCAAATCATTTTTATTTAATATTAATAATTTTTATTTAATTTATTTTAAAATAGTACATATCAAACAATTATAAAAAAAATAATGATGCCCGTTGAATGCTTTTGGAGATTTATTTATGATATAATTATGAAAATACATGATTTAGTTTTCTATTTCCTTTTTGTATCCAAAATGTTGAATCGAAAATGATTTATGTTAAACAATATAACCGTGGGAGCGGCTCTGCGGTGTCATTAAGGGGGTAATCTTATACAACTCAAAGAATATTTAGTTAACCTAAATATTACGTCGAATAGTTTGCGGGGGTGACTTTTCCCCGGCCCGGCTGTAATTGGATACGGACGGTGGGGGTTGTTTAGCGGACGTGCACACACATACGCAGAGGAGGAGGAGGAGGTTGGTTGTTTGCACAGATTGTTGTTTGTGTGTGGGATGAACGTTTACACAGCACTCGAATGGGACAATGCATGTGTACGCATGCAAACTCTATACATCTACGTGTGTGTGTCAGTGTAAGTATATATGTGTGTGTGTGTGAGTGTGTTGGTTCTTTTCGACATTCGGCATTCCCTTATTCCCCTTTGCCCACTTTCTCTATCTTTTTTTATTCCAACTCCTGTTTTTTTTTGTAGGTGTCTGCGGCAAAAAGCACGAATGTCTTGTATAAACATACACATCAATGTTGAAACCGAAAAAAAATATTTTTTCTTGTGTATGAATGTGACACCGACTGTAATAACAAAAAAATCATGTTATTAAAATAATTATGGGGAACCTGATACAGTAAAATGGACTAATATACAAGGTGTACATAAAATGAGTGAAAACCTTCAGGTAACTCAATTCATTAATTAATTTTTAATAGAAAATCCAAATAAAAAAATGTTGTATGGTTTTTCATTGAGGCTCACGAGGTCTTCGGAATTTTAAATATGTGACTATAAATTAGTATTGTTTTTTAAATATTTTGTAAAAAATCAATAGCATTAACAATTAGACAATTAGACACGTGTATAATTCCATTGATGTAAATGATAAATCGGATATTTTTACAATTTTATAACTTCATCAGAAGCATTATTTTAATGAAAATAGATCTGGCAACGGCGCACGCTCGTTTGCAAATTTGATAATGTTGACGTTTATTTTATTGATTTGACATTAGTTTATTCGAAAAAAGTCTACGTAAATCTACAATTATTCAAGTGACTTTCCAACGCGTTTTTTTTTTTGTACGATGTATTCGTTTAACGAATATGCTGATATATTGTTGTGAACGATAAGAACGCGTGTATTATTCGCATCCGTTGCCGAGCTTGATCATTTACACCTAAGATCGCAACAGGAACAGTTCGTTTAATTAATTTAATTTTAAAAATTTATAAGGCAGAGCTACACTGGCGAGGGATAAATCTCGAAACTCGTGTCTGTAGATAGCCTTATATTACGTAACGTTTTTCAAATATTACATAGGTAGACTTTTAAACGCATTTGTTATTTTTATGTTGTTTGAGAAAGTGAATAGTAATGGAGTGCAATGATGCAGATAAGTATAGTATTTTATGGGCTTAAGAAGATATTTTAATAAATGAAACACTTTTTTACTTTGTTTGTATAACTCCGAGTTATACAAGCTGATTTTTTATGGCTCTTATAAAAAATACAATTACTCCAATTCAATCTTACTTATGCGATAGACAACAGTATGTTCAGTCTGTATAAATTGAATATACTGTTGTCTATCATATAAGTACGATTGAATTAGAGAAATTGTATTTTTTTTTTATCAGAGAGTGAACTTGAAACGGAAATTTTTCATCGCATGTTTCGGTGGCGTAGTTGGTAACGCTCTCAGCTAGAAATCGACGGACATGGGTTCAAATCCCATCGGAGATGTTTCTTTTCCGCTTATATTTAATTAATTTAAATTGCTGTACACTGATTTTTTTATGTAGCTACAAGTGGTGTCCCACAGGGCTCCAATATCGGTCCGCTACTGTTTATCACATTTCGTTGATTAATGAGGCACTTAATTTTTGAAAACCCATGGTTACTTGAATTAATAAAATATTTATGATTTGCAACACTTAATAACTTTCTTTACATGAAGAAGCTATAGCGTAGCGAAACAATTGTAGTGAAATTAAATTAAAAAGTGTTGAAAATCATAAATATTTTATTAATTCAAGTTTATCATATTTATAAATAATATCGTTGCTGGTCTCATATCAAATGTACTTTTATTTGCAGATGATTTAAAAATTATTTAGTGTCATTGAGATTTTGTGAAATTGTAGCGTGATCTATTACATATACAGCAGTGGTGTTTTATTAATGGTTTAGGTTTAAATTTAAATAAATGTAAGTGCATTTCTTTTTCTCGTAAGAATAATATTATTAAACAATGTTACTTTTGAACGCCTTACCTCAATACTTGATATAGGTGTCACATTTGATAAGCAATTTACTTTTCGCTACCATATTGCTATTATTTGTAAAAAAGTTTCAGAATGCTTGGTTTAAATCAACGTACTTGTAAAGATTATATTTTCACTCATATGTCTGATCAATTGTTGAATATGTGTGTCATTTGATTTATTACACGTACATATAAATTGTTTGGAAAAAGTACAGACAAAATTGTTTTTTTGTTTGTTTTAAGGAGTATCCATATAATGATTTTACTTATAATCTTTTAAATATATTTTAATGCAATCTTTACAAAATGCACGTAATAATTTAAAAGTACCATTTTTAAAGAGCTTACTAAGTGATACTATTTATGATCCTAATTTGCATTATAAAATATTTTTTTATGTAGCTACAGTGTATAACGATATAAAGGCCTCTACTGTCTGTGAATTAATTTCACATAACTCAAAACTAAATAGTGAATAATAAAATAAATATGAATAGATTATTAAAAATCAACTAATAAAACAAATAAAACACAGATTGGATTGAATGGCTTTTAATTCTTGACTTGTTTTGGATGTTGCATTTGTTTTATTGCTTGATTTTTAATAATCTATTTATATTTATTTTATACACAATATGAACTATCTATGTTTAAATATTAAAACTATTAAGTGAATGATAAATTTATATTATTTACGAAGTTGAAGTTGTTTTTGTGTGTTTTTTTTAATTCCTTCATTCTTACTATATTTACGATCTGTTTTGATTTTCAGCTTCGCGGTGTGTCTAGGTGTGGTCGAACAGCTATCCAAGTGCTGCTTGGCTGTCAGGAGTCCGGTCCACGACGTCCCATTGGCGTGCGCCTTTTTATTGGCGGCGCTGGAATTCCTCGCCGCCTTGGCCGACCACTGTCCAGAGGAATCTGATCCCACCCACTTGGTAAATAAACACGCACGATAACGACACCCATTCTTCCTTATCTCCTCCACTTCTCCTTCTTTTATTTTCTCATCTCCTTTTAATCCTCCTTTCTTCTCCTCTTTATTCTTTCTCGTTTTAATCCTCGAAAATATCAACATTTGTTTTCGACCATAAATTACGACGCGACGATAAACACGTTTTCTTTTAAACGCTCTTATCGAGAGGGCCGTTGGGAAGAAAAAGGACAAATCAAGAATTTTGTACGTCGCGACGATTTGTAGCTTTTGCTCTTTGTTTGTTTGCAGATTGGGACTTTGCACGGGACCGAATTGATGGGCGCCGTGTCCATGCTCTACGGGACGCTGCTACCTCCGGATTCTGCTCCCAGGGTTGAAGGGCAGTCTCCTCCGGTCATACCGATTTCTTGCCTGAATTTAGCAACGGCAACTTTTAGACTGCTGCATCGGGTCGCCGAGTTGGATTTAGGAAAATTCCAGGTGAGTGAAATAATTCTAATCAAAAATAGAAATTCGTTCCTAATTTAAATGTACCAAAAAGTCAGCAATCATTAATTATAATACTTTAAACTGAATCGTAATAAATTAAAGACGACGCAAGCGCCACCTTTTGCCTAATTTCAAGTGAATCGTAGAAATTTAAATTAATTAAATTTTGAATTCTCTTGAAAATGGTTAGTCCATAACCTGGAACTAGTCGAGAATTTAAAGTTATTCAATTTAATCTTTATATTTATTGCTCGATTTTTAATGGTTTATTCATTTTTATTATTATTACATTGAACTTTGTATGACATGAAATTTATTTATTGTGACTATAGTCGCAAGTGAATAATTAACGATGTTAGTACGCCTGCGCCATAACAGCTATTCTACGTAATACAATGACTTCGTACTATACATGTTAAAAAATCAGGTTCCCTTGGCGAACCCTGTATATAAAAAAATGTTTCGCTCCTTTTCTCATCCATAAGTCAAAAAATGATTCCACCAAGTTATTCGAATATAAAGAAGTATACGAGCACGATTGGGTCGCGAGTGAATAAATTGGCGTTTTAATTTTGTTTGCGGTTCGAAATTGGCTTTCCTGTGCGGAGAGAAGAGAGAGGGAGTGCACGTACGCCCTTTTCTGTTTGTGGATGAGATAGCCGAATGAATTGAATTCCTCCCAATGTGTGTACATACACGTACATCATCCTCACACAGGCGGGCGGGCATGCAGGCAGGCAGGCGAAGGAGGATCTTGTTTGCACGGTGAACTTTAATAGGGAATAAACCTATTTGTTGTATAAACCCGCAACCGCATTTTGCCATCTCCAATCCCTCACTCCCTTTACTCTCTTTGTGTTTGTCGGGAGAGTAGGATTTATTAGACTAATTAAACAGTGGATTGTTTGTTCTAATTTCAAACATTACTATACAAACGCAATGATTTCATTATGAAAATAATTATGATTATTGACTTAATCCATTTTTTCACATTATTCATTTCATCACAATTTAAACGTATTTTCAAATTTTACATTTATCTAATATTAATCATAATAAATGAAAGAAGACGCAAGCGCCATCTTTTCTTTATATATATAAAAAAAATATAAATTTAGTTATCACAGAAATCAACTTTCTTTATTAAATTCCAAATAAAAAAATTGTGATGTGTCCATCATGGTACTTTCCCCGGTGAATACGGTCAAATAAGTTTCTGATTGAAAATTTAATAGGAAAGCAAAATGATTAATAGAAAAAAATGATTGTTGTTTTTCAAAGTTAAAACCGGGTATTTAGAAGAATATTATAATTAAGTGTGTTATTTCTTACCTTACAATGTGTTAAAATAATTTTCCCACACTTTTCTTCATTTTTTAAAACTTTGCGAATGTGCTGAATACGACGGCACTTTGACGTTTTATTTGTCATTAAAATAATTATTTCAATAATTAAAATCTCTAAGGGAATTTATCAGGTAAACGCTCATTAAGTGCAACTTTACTCTTAGCAATTTTTCATTTTTTAATTCGGATAGAAAAATGTTTCAAATAAAAGTTTTAGATCTTGGAAAATAAATAATTTCTGTTATAAAACTTTTATTGCAGGACCTCCGGTTTTCTTTTTATAAATTTTTGAAATAATTATTTTAATGACAAATATAACGTCAAACACACACATTCGCAAACGCCTCCAGTTAGAAAAAATGAAGAAGAGTGTGGAGTAATTATTTAAACCCATTGTAAGGTAAGAAATAACACACTTAATTATAATATTCTTCTAAATACTCGGTTTTAATTTTGAAAGACAATAATCAATTTTTTCTATTAATCATTTTGCTTCCCTATTAAATTTTCAATAAGAAACTTATTTGACCGTATTCACTGGGGAAAGTACCATGATGGACAATCACCATTTTTTTACATGTTTATTTATTTATTTGTCAATTTTATATAAAAGTTATTGATAAAAAGCACGTTGTGCTTGAAATGTACATATAGGGATAAAAATAAAAAAAATGAAGAAAGAAATAAAATATTATTATATTATATCAGATCAGCTCATAGAAATTACATTTCCCATATTTAAAATCAAATTTATTTCTTGAATTGTAGGTATTTTTGGTAGCTTAAATAACATATATAAAAAGGTCACTGCTATTTTTTTTATTTCAACTTGAAAACAATTACAAGCATCGAATAAAAATATATACTTCTTAAAATATTAAAATATTTATTGTCACCATATTTTTACTGACGCATTACATTTTATTAAATTTTACAAAATCATTGGCTAAATCTTCAATTTCCTTCAAATGCTGAGCTTTGCTGCCGGTGGCCGGACTCGCAGCGGGCGGCCTTCCTATGTAAGACACCTTCCTCTTCCTGTCCAGAGCGGTGCGCATCCTCGCCTTCATGAAAGCCCACGCGCCCTGATTCTTGTGCTCTTCTTGCCCCCAGAAAATATCAGCTTGCGGATACTTGGCGCACTCCTCTATAATTAAATCGTACGGGAAGGGGCAGATCTGCTCCACCCTGGTGAGGGCGATTTTATTTTTCAGACCTTTCGCTTCTCGGATTTTGAGGAAGTCGTAGTAAGCTTTGCCGGTGCAGAAGACAAGTTTGCAGACTTTGTCGGGGTCTTGTGAGGCCGGGCCGGAGTCGGGGATGATTCTTTTGAATTCGGTTCCGATGACCATTTCCTTGAAGTTGCTTCTGGCGTCGGGGAGTCGCAGCAGGCTTTTCGGGGTGAAGAGGATTAGGGGTTTTCTGAAGGGGAGCAGTAGTTGTCTGCGCATTATGTGGAAGTAATTTCCCGGGGTGGAGCAGTTCGCGACGATCCAGTTGGTTTGGCAGAGCTGGTTCATAACGAAATTCTCGTCGATTTCGGGTTTTACGTCGTCGTCGTCATCGGTCATTTGAAGGAATCTTTCTAATCTTCCACTGGAATGCTCCGGGCCCATTCCTTCCATTCCATGCGGGCAGAGCACCACGATTCCGCTTTGTCGCACCCATTTAGCTTGCCCGGATGAAATAATTTGATCGATGATGCACTGCGCCGTGTTGTTGAAATCACCGAATTGCGCTTCCCATATGACCAGCGCGTTTGGGCTTGCCATGGAGTACCCGACTTCGAAACCCAATACTCCATATTCAGAAAGCGAGCTATTGCATACTGTATAAACTCCTTGATCCTGAAACATTTTTGTTAACGGGTTGTAGGTTTCTTTATCGCGGCTTTGGTGGTGGAGGACATGGTGGCGATGCGAGAAAGTTCCACGCTCCACATCCTGTCCCGATAAGCGGACGTGGTAGCCTTCTTTCAGAAGCGAGCCCCAGGCGAGGGCTTCGCCAAGAGCCCAATCCGCTGTGTTGTTTTTAACCAATTCCATCCTCCCCTTTAAAATCCTGTCAATTCCACTGTGGATTTCGAATTCTAAATGAGCAGGTGGGGGGGATGAGAATTTCGTAGCGATCGTTTTTAAAATATCTTCTTTAATCCCCGTGGAAGGCATTTTCATCATGTCTTTCCCTTTGAAGAATCCTTTCCAGGGACTATCCAACCAATCCTTGTATTTCATTTTGGTTTCCTTTTTTGATTTCTCGAAACTCGCTTCGAGGATTTCATCGTATTTCTGTTTTAACTCGTCGATTTCTGATTTCTTGTAGATTCCTTGTCTAATCAAAGTTTCTGAATATAATTGATGCACCGGTTTTTTGGCTCTGATTTTTTTGTACATCAATGGTTGTGTAAACATAGGCTCGTCCATTTCGTTGTGTCCGTTTCTGCGGTAGCAGACTAAATCGATGACGACGTCTTTGTTGTGCGTCGCACGCCATTCCGCGGCTATTTCAGATACCTTCATCACGCTTTCCGGATCGTCTGCGTTTACGTGGAAAATCGGCGCGGTTAAAACTTTCGCCACATCGGTGCAATAGCGTGAGGATCGAGAAAAACGGGGGTCTGTGGTAAACCCGACTTGGTTGTTCACAACGAGGTGGATGGTTCCGTGAGTTGTGTAAGCTGGGAGATGCGAGAGGTGCATTGTTTCATAAACGATTCCTTGTCCGGAAAAGGAGGCGTCTCCATGTAGTAACATCGACATTGTTTTCTTCCCAGAATGATCACCCGTGTAGAATTGCTGGGCTCTGGTTCTTCCTTGTACAACCGGATTAGCTGCTTCGAGATGGGAAGGATTTGCCATTATAGAAAGTTTCATGTTCTTTTTTGTTTTTTTATTAACTAGTTCCATATAGGTTCCTAGATGATACTTGACGTCTCCTGTGCCTTCATCAGTCGCTTTTAGTCCAGCGAATTGTACGAAAATTTGATGGAGCGGTTTTTTGAAGACATTCGCTAAAATATTGAGCCGTCCTCTATGAGGCATTCCCATTATAATTGTGTCAATTCCGTATTCAGAGCTTTTATCAATGATGTGCTTCATTGCTGGAATCAAAACCTCGCATCCTTCCAACCCGAAACGTTTTTCAGAAGCCCATTTTTTTGCTAAAAACTGTTCGAAACCCGCCGATTCGATTAGGCGCCGAAGTATCAACTTTTTCTCATCAACTCCAATTTTTAAAGCCTCCGGATTTTCCAACCTTTCTCGAATCCAGTTGCACAGCTCGTATTCCCTGATGTACATATATTCCGCGCCAATGTGTCCGCAGTAGATTTTCTCTAACCGATGCAGGATTTCTTTAAGCGGCAAATACTTCTCTTTCCCTCCAATGAAAGTCGTTTCGGGCAATTTGAACATCTTGTTCATATCGATATTACTAATACGCCGCCCGCGCTTTATTACCTTCGGCACACCACCTTCCCTCTCCGAAATAGTCTTATCATCATCGAACGGAATTTCGAGCGGATCTAACTGAGCCACAAGATGCCCGCGCACCTGATAACTCTTAATAATCCCACTAACCATCTTATGCTGCTCAATCTCTTCCTCCGTGCTCGCCGTCGGCGCCCCCGCGAGCCCACCTTGACCCAACTGTGGAAGTAAATCATAAATGCTAGCCGACTGTCTACCTAAAGTTGGAGGCCTCTCATAACCTACCCTCCCTTCCGTTATATTCCTGAAGTACGAATCCCATGAAACGTGCACACTATTAGGATCCGCCAGCCAAGCGTTGTACATATCCTCTAAGTAGGTACTCGAGGTTCCGCTGAGGAAAGGCTCTTGGGCACTCAGGGTTTTCGCACATCTTCGCGGCTGGTAAATCGTCGTGATTCTGTGGAGGGTGTTTAATTTCTTAAAAAAGTCCATGTTTCTGAGTGTATTAAATGGTTCGTTTAGTCCGGGTTTCAGTAAAAGTAAAAATTGTGTGAAGAATTTGAAAACGTCATTTTTTGTAATTTGAAAGAAGTCAGATTTTGTGAAAGCGATTGTCAAGTCAGGTAATTGCTTTGATGGAGTCAAGTAGGCTAATTGTATTATTTTCTGCAGAGTTATAGAAATAATGGGACCATTGATGAGCAACATATTTATTGTGACATTAATTCAATATATGGTACAATGTAATAATTTATGGTTAATTAATGGTTTCAGCCATTGATGAGCAAAAAAATAAATAAATAGATAAAATAGATAATTATTTAGATTTTTTTCTGTGAAGTCAAGTAGGCTAATTTTTATTTTTTATATCGTACGTTATACAAATAATGAGACTATTGATGATAAAAAAAATAATAAAGAAAGTAGATAATTATTCTTTTTTTGTAAACTTTAGCAAGAAAAATTACAAAAAAATCTGAATAATTATCCACTATCTTTATTTTCTCTCTCTCTTTCTTTAAATAACTATGACCAAGTGAATAAAGAGTATTTATTCACTTGGTCTATTATTAAACATATTGGTGATGAATTTAATAAAAAGAATTCGAAAATAATTAATAAATTATTTCCACATTTAGCTACTGCGACATTTTGATTTATGTTAAATAAGTAATTAAAACAAATTCTCAATTAATAATGGCATAACAATAACATGTTGAATAATGCAACAATTAATGAAAAAATATTAATTATTTTGAATTCTTTTTATTTAATTTATTTAAATAACTGTGACCAAGTGAATAAATCCTTTTTATTATTAATCAATTTATTTATTTATTATCCAACAGTTTACAGGAAACTAATTACAGGATAAATTAAAATTAAAAGAAAATCGCGCTACATAAGATAGTGTAATATAATAACTTATATATAATATTAAATAAGTATATATTGCCAAAATTATCTATAAAAAATAATCTGGAATAAGGAAACATAACAAAAATTATTATAAATGTGAGTTTATTAATAATATTGGTGATGTTTTAAATTTCATTCTTCTCAAATAATATTTTTTACAGTTTTATTTTTGGTTTTTGCATTCACCCATTTCGTTTCAGTGTAACAAACTGTCCCGAGATAAAACAATAAAGTCCCAATTGAACCGTTTCACGAGCGGTGCATGCACACGCGTTTAAACTAATAAAAAAAAGGAGTGTGTACGTACCCCTGCGGAATCGCCGGTGAATTGAATAAAGGCCGGTCGTAAAATCTGCACTCGGATGCACGCGAACGTGCTGGCCAAATTGTGGGAAGCAATTTCATTCCGGGAACGAGAAAGGCTGCGCGGAGGAGCGTCTCCCTCAGGACGTGGGACGGACGCGGGGCCCTCAAAGCACGCGACCGTTCCCTCGAGAGACTGGAGAATTGAACGAGAAGATGAACTCTCTATTTCGCTATTCTCACGGCCACCCACATTAAATAGTTTTAACGATCGTTGAGAGAGGAAAAAAATAAAACGATTGGTATTATTGTGGGCACATAAATTTTCCAGCAATAATAATAACATATTTATGGACAAAATTTCCAATTTTTCGTATATAATAGAAATTTCAGCACCAAGTGATAACATTATTAAAAAAAGAATTTTATTTCATAAATTAAATAATAAGAATTTGAAAATATCACCGCAACTACATGGTAATTCATAATAAAATCACTGAATAAACTTACTACGTAATGGGTGTTGGGCAATGAAGTTATTATTATTATTAACACTATTGTTAAAGAATTTATGAAAATGTTGAATTAATGTATGTATGACTACGTATGTCAATTTATTTTATTTCTGCGTTGAGTTAATTTTGTGGGAATTTTACGTTAATCCATAGCTCATTGCGAACTGTTAGAGTTTAAAAAAAACTACTATGTTTTTACCACAATTATTTAATTAATTGTGTGTATTTATAGATAAATACATAAATTCTGCTTTTTACAATTTTCTACTCAAAAATGCGCTTGTCCTACTACATCTCATCCCATCTCGTTGTAAACACGCATTCCAATAAAATCCAGAATATATTGTTACGGGTTTAATCAGACTTGGAGATAAGTAAAACAAAATGTATAACAAAGTGAAAGCCTTAACAATTAACAAAGTAACAATGTCTATTTATTTATTTACATTACACTTAACACATTTGATTACATCACACTGTCACTATTTATTTATAACGAGATGTTGAGCACGTTCGTGATTGACTGCAGCGTCACTAGCGCTCGCTTATATAGCGTGCATGTTTCTCGAACTTTCCGGAACTTTCGATGACGCCGCGTTTACCGTCGCGCGCTCTGTGGAACATTCCAGAGTGATCTTTCCAGTTTTTTTCTTTCACTTTCGTTATAATATCATTTTAATTTACATCGTTTAACCAAGCAAAGGTTTTTGTTGCCGTAAAACCAAAATATTGGTGTTCAACACATAAAGGAGGATTTCTTTGAAAAAGCCGTTTGGACAAAATTGTAAGGTCCTATAAGATTTGTTCCTGAAGGTACCAAACATTTTGAGTTAGCATAAAAGATTCTCGTTTTTAGTTACAACGAATGCATGAGATAAATGAGTATAAATAACACCTAATTGACAGCGAGCATCAATTGCTTCCGCTAGATATTAAGAAATGGTTGCTGATTTTTTTGTTGTTGTTGAACTAGATGGCCTAAAAATTAGCGATGGGCAATATCGATAAAAAAAATCGACTACCCCTTGCAAAAAGATCGAGCCGCTCGATCTCTATGAGCGGCTCGATCTTTTTGATCGACTCGATCTCTCCTATCGGCTCTATATATTTGATCGGCACGATCTTTCTTGATCAGCTCGATCGGTTCGATTTTTTCGAGTAGCTCGATACTTCACTTCATTGATTGTTTGATCGAATCCTTGAGATCGATCTTGCCCATCACTACTAAAACAACATATTTTTTGCGTCAATAAATATTTCTTATATGTATCAAGTTTTTATGATCATCCGATTTTTTTTTTGGTTATTTCAGGAAGCTTTGGGTGCGGAGGGAATTTCCTTGCAGTTCAGACACATCGCCAGCCATTTGATTTGGTGCTGTGCTTCGCCAACGCTGCCCAAACCGGCCAACAACAGCAAGGATTCAGTTGCGGCCGCTTCGTCCATTGAATCTCACCAGAATCTCTTGCACAAAGTCATTCACGTCACAGGGTATTTCGCCGTCGAAAACTATGATAACCAGGTAAGTAAATAATTTGACGTTTTTTTTATAACTTTAACAGTTCGCAATCAGATATGGATTAACATAAAATTCACTACAAAATGACTCTAAAGTCAATTTATCGTAAATACAGTGACGTAAAGTAACTTTAAAGTCATAATTAAAAAATAATAGTGACTTGCATTGACTATAAAGTCATTTTCTTAAGAAAATAGTGACACACAATGTCTCTATAGTCATTTTATTGTAAATGTAGTGACATATAGTTACTCTAAAGTCATAATTAGGCAATAATAGTGACTTACAATGACTATAAAGTCAATTTATGAAGAAATTAGTGATTTACAATGACTGTAAAATCAATTTATAGTAAACATAGTGACGTATGGTATCTTTAAAATGATAATTAGGCAATAATAGTGACTTACACTGACTATACAGTCATTTTCTTAAGAAAATAGTGACACACAATGTCTCTATAGTCATTTTATTGTAAATGTAGTGACATATAGTTACTCTAAAGTCATAATTAGGCAATAATAGTGACTTACAATGACTATAAAGTCAATTTATGAAGAAATTAGTGATTTACAATGACTGTAAAATCAATTTATAGTAAACATAGTGACGTATGGTATCTTTAAAATGATAATTAGGCAATAATAGTGACTTACACTGACTATACAGTCATTTTCTTAAGAAATTAGTGACATACAACGTCTCTATAGTCATTTTATTGTTAATGTAGTGACATATAGTTACTCTAAAGTCATAATTAGGCAATAATAGTGACTTAAAATGACTATAAAGTCAATTTATGAAGAAATTAGTGACACACAATGGCTATAGTCAATTTATTGTAAATGTAGTGACATAGTAACTCTAAAGTCATAATTAGGCAATAATAGTGACTTACACTGACTATACAGTCATTTTCTTAAGAAATTAGTGACATAAAACGTCTCTATAGTCATTTTATTGTTAATGTAGTGACATATAGTTACTCTAAAGTCATAATTAGGCAATAATAGTGACTTAAAATGACTATAAAGTCAATTTATGAAGAAATTAGTGACACACAATGGCTCTATAGTCAATTTATTGTAAATGTAGTGACATATAGTAACTCTAAAGTCATAATTAGGCAATAATAGTGACTTAAAATGACTATAAAGTCAATTTATGAAGAAATTAGTGACACACAATGGCTCTATAGTCAATTTATTGTAAATGTAGTGACATATAGTAACTGTAAAGTCATAATTAGGCAATAATAGTGACTTACAATGACTATAAAGTCAATTTATGAAAAAATCAGTCATTCACAATGACTGTAGAGTCAATTTATAGTAAATATAGTGACGTATGGTATCTTTAAAATGATAATTAGGCAATAATAGTGACTTACACTGACTATACAGTCATTTTCTTAAGAAATTAGTGACACACAACGTCTCTATAGTCATTTTATTGTTAATGTAGTGACATATAGTTACTCTAAAGTCATAATTAGGCAATAATAGTGACTTACAATGACTATAAAGTCAATTTATTGTAAATGTAGTGACATATAGTAACTCTAAAGTCATAATTAGGCAATAATAGTGACTTACAATGACTATAAAGTAGGAATAAATAAAGGTTTGTACATTCCTCGACGCTAACCTAGTTACAAAAAAAACTAGTGATAGGTGAAATAGTAATAAAAGCTGTGGGAATTCCTTACTTCACTTTTTTATATGTGTACTAGATATACATTTCTATCGATAGTTAACTACACCCACAGTGTAGTTACATCTAGTGCTCAAACAATACAAGTGAAATATTGAATTCTCATCGTTTTTGTTACTATTATAAAATCCTCACGTAACTCACAAATCAGGATGACTGGGTTAATTATTATTATTATTATTAATTATATATACATATATAAACATCTTTATTCAGACAATATGGCAACACAAATTTACAAAATTTATTATAATAATATGTACAATTGTATTAGTAATCTGTCATGGGTTATCGACCATAGATCTTTGTGCCCTAATTAATTATATTTTCATATATTTTTGCAATTCGTTTTTCAGTAGCTTAAATTGAATAGAAGTGCCTATCTCCTTAATGGCTAACGACACTTATAACTCTAATACAACATTAAACTATCAGAAATTACAACCGTTTATGAGGGAGATAATCTTTAACAGCGCGGAAATAGTAAAATAAAACAACCGAAACAAAAATATGAATAAGCAACAAATTACACCGCCATTTATGCAATCTTTATTACAAAGTGCGTACACATATGCGATAAAAAGTTTACTGTGGCAATCGCCCTCCGGATTTAATAACATAATTTGTTCAAACTGAAATACAAGAAGCGTCCAATTATCGCCCGGTTTACAACGCGCGGATTTTACGGCCGTTGGATTTTATATTTATATATAAGTTATGTATACTTTGTAATAATTAATTTATGCGCACTGGAGATAGTTAAGGTGGGAAATGAGAGAGGAGATGGAGGGGGAATTGTCGTAAAGAATTTATCGGGGTATAAAGTCTTTATGTGTTTATGATGTACCCGAATGTGATTACGTGGTGTGTAACTTAAATGGATTTAAATAACGATTTTTTGATCGTTAATAAAGGCGAGCATTACTTTGAAAAAATATATATGTATACGTCTAAAAATATAGTTTATTTTATAGTGTAAACTGATGGATATTTCTGATTTACGTGAAGGTAGTATGAAACACTATCACTTTTATTCACTATGTTTCATTTTCCACAGCAGTTTATAGTCTGAGTGTTAATTTATATTTATATAAAAATGTATAAATAAATTAATAAAAATTATAATAAATTAAATAAACAGAATTTGAAAATAATTACTTAATTGAATAATTAATTATTTTCCCTTTAGTTACTGCAACTTTTTTTTAACTTAAATTACTTTAAAACAAATATACATTAAAACAACTACTTCTTGGGCATTAATATAAATATTATTATAATCCTGTAATTTATTTAAATAAATATATACTGAATAATCAATTAACACGAAATTAGGTATTCCACAAGGATCGCACTTGGCCCTGGTTGTAAGTGACGTTAGCCATTAAAATAGGTACTTCTATTCAATTTAAGCTACTGAATTGCAAAAATATATGAGGAAATAATTAATTAATAATAATAAGCCTAGTCATCCTAAATATTATCGCCGTTTAGTGGCATATTATAAATATGCAGAGATTTATAATATTCCCAGGAAATATGTAATAACCTTTAGGTTATGTGATTTGTTCATTAGTTTTAGATAATTAATCCAAATTAAAAAAAAACACCTTTATTATTTGCTACGGACCCCCATCAGGGTTTCCCTTGACTTCGTCCTGACCCGGCATAGTTCATCATCTTTCTGACCCCATATTTATAATATTTTTTTGTCTCGTGTCAAATTTTACACTTTACTTATCCTCACACACATCCCCGATAACAATCAAATGTTTCACATTTATTTTATCCCTCCGTGGATTTAGATTTCGTGTTGCGATATAAAAAAAAATGCGACGGAGTGTCACAATTTTCTGATGTATCTGACGTAATCAAGGTCGGGTAATTTTTCATTAGAATTGCCGGGCGGGGGCGGAGGGCACTCCCCGGACCCAGAGAGTAATCTCTCATATTTTTCCCCGCCCCCAGATAATCTTGACGAACGCACGCGATCCCCCCAACACTCACACATTCGCAATAGTACATTTTCCAACGACATTTCTCCGCCGATACATCATCCTAATTCCGCACTAATCTTATCACCGGATCTTGCCCGGTCTTTTTTTTTTTCGTGCGACGTTACGTGTCTGACTTGTTAAGCACACGCTTGCTTCGTAAGTTCGGAGAGGAATAAATTCAGCGGGAAGTTAATGTTGATAGAAAATGAAAAAAATCATAAGATGTTAATTACATGAAGAAAATTCCAACATTTATACAGATATTCGTGATGACCCGACCGGTAATCGGGGGACGTGGGTTCAAATCCCATCAAAGATGTTTCTTTTCCACTTTATATTTAATTAAATTTGAATTATACTTCAATGTTGTATTAATAACCTTTCTTCACACTTTATTTGTTTTATCAAATGTTGTACATTAAAAATTTCTACAATTCATATATATTGTTATTGTTGTTATTCCTTTTAAATTATATTTATATAATTTAAAAGGAATAACAATTTAATTTATAATTAAATTAATGAATTGTCTGTTTTGAATTGTTATATATTTTCTTTCACTTTTGTATATTTTATTTCTAATATGCAGACGTGAAAACATGCATAAATAAATATTGTCTTAACTTCTGTCCACACAATTACACGTTACAAGCTAAATAAAAATACACGTATATCGTGCGATGTAACAATGATAAATGAGGGACGTTAGTCCATTGATCACTCGGCCGACCGACCGGTGCGTTATTAGTTATATATAAGCCGTAAATATTTTATTAATAAACACAATCACCATTACTCCAAGTCCGCAGTGGAGTCGACAGGGCAGTCAGGCAGGCATCGTCGCCCGGGAAAATGGAAAAAAAATTAATGCCCTTCCTTGACGTCGCCGACGACGATGCTAATTTTCCTACTACTCGCCGGGGGTGGGGAGGATGGAAAGGGGTGGTAATGGACAGACCGCGGGGGCGCGTCGCGTGTATATTAATCACGCGACACGCCATTTCATATTCTGTTATTTACTCATTATGTATATAAAAATATACATTTCATTGAAAGAATAATTAAACGAAAAATATTCTATGTTTTTTGCAATACATTATAATTAAACATAAACATTTGTAATCATCAATAAATTAAAACTTACTTTAGTTCTTTCTTCATTTTTTTTGTTTAGACGTTAGATGTACATTTTGTTCACAATATTATTAATAACAAATAATTATTGATAATGTTCATATTGTGTACGAAATTTACATGTAACGTATAAATAAAAAAAAGAAAGAAAGAAATTAATTTTTAATTTATTGATATAAAGCATTTCATGATTAAAAAACACTATACATTGGTTTGAGTATAGTGTTTTTTAATCATTATAAATCAATTTAATTAAATGTTCTACCAGCGTTTGGATAACTGGTGATGGCCATTTCGTTTTTACAGACCTCATCCATGTGCAATTCATTGATGAAGGTAATTGAGTAGATGTCTTATTGTGATTACACTAGATGAATGATGGTTGAACATTTTATTAAATGAATTTCGTTTGCTCGTCATAAATGGGACAAATTTGCCTTGCTTTTTTGGACAACAACGATTCTTAATCGTTTACCTTGTACACTCAAATTGTTGATGATGTCAATTGAAATTGGACAAAAGATAGCGCTTGTCGTTACAGTAACAATTTTTGAATAAAAAAAGTTGGACAGGCACACATAGGCCTAGTTAGGTCATAATGCTTCCTTCCTTTATTGTATCTGAGACCATGCATTAGCACACCTCATCAAGATAGTCTAAGCAGGTAGATCTCTGATTTTTAGCCATTCCTCGCCCAGTATGGCTTTTCTACTGGACTTTAGCGCAGGACAATATTCAAGGACATGCTCCGAGGTTTCGTCCTCCAAACAGCACTCTCTACAGTCTGGTGATTCTGCAATCCCCAATCTATGGAGGTGTGCTCTAAGTCTGCAGTGTCTAGTCAGAACAGCCGTGATACGTTTTAAGTTCTCTCTGGACAGCCACTATTCTTTCATTTGAGTACTGAAGGGTTTCCTTAGAAAGTCTGCAGCTTGTTACATCATCCAATCTACATCTAAATGTCTTTAGAGTATAGGAATGTATGAATAATTATTTGTATTATGTCCAATAAGCGAATGTCTTAATCATAGATTAAGAATTTCATGATAATACTTTCCCCAACGTTCTACTAACGACGTTATCCTGGCTTTAATCAATGCAACCTTTCACACAACTCAATTCCCTTTCCATTTTCATATAGATTCTCATAATAATGAAATGGTTCAAGCATATATTATGAATTTCGTAGTTTTTTTGTTAGTTTTAAAGTTAACAGAAATGTTAGGTTATTCCATTGAAATTTTCGATTCCAGAATGTTCACGATCACAATACTTTCTCTTGAACAGGGGTTCTGGGAAAGAAAAAAAGAGTTCGATGTTTTGATAGTTCAGTTGCATGAATGTTAATTATTTAGACCTTACAAATAATGAAAATATTTCAAACCAATAATACCAACATTTAAAGCACAGATGTGTGTATCTTCCTTGGTATAAGTATTAGCAGACAGAATGTCCATCGCGCCCTGATCTTCTCCAACCTCAGATGAGCGATTGCACCTTCTTACAGCGCGTCAACCATCCCAATATTTAGGTTTTCTCCGTAGGAGCTAATTTCCCTGATGTTCTAGCATCGCGACCGTTTCGAATCATTGTACATACATCGTAATCTTGCAGCCTATTATATTGCTCTCACAATCATCACCGAGTGCCGTGTTGATGGAGTCGGCTATTGTGTCAGGGTCTGCACCTAGACTATTATGTTGACAGCTCGACTCATTCTGAAGGTAATGATGAAATCTTCGATAATCTTTATCTACCCCGGTATTTATTTTTTGGAGAATGTCCTTTTAATAAACCCCGTTTCCGAGCGCATCGTTATCTCGACCTCGTGCCCTAGCAGCAGTCGTCATTTGAAGCTCGTGGTGCGTAACTTCGGGCTTCGGATAGCGGCTCTGCTCTCTAAAGAGCAGACGTCGCGGATCCTTCAAAGAGGGCTCGGTCGCATGATCAGTAGATGTAGCTGACCCGGTGGATGGATCGACGACGTTTTCCGATTCTGAGAAGAAAAGATATGGAAAACAAAATCTTTGTCATCCCAACATCTGATTAAAAAGAAAGCTCCGCATTCGATGAAGAAATGGACCAAGCCGGTTTAAGGAAACCGCAGGCTCCATCAAATCCATCAGCGAACAGATGAATTAAATCCGGTGTTACCTTTAACACCAGATCCGCCCTAAGATAATCAAACATAGCCTGAAGGCTGATTAAAAAAATCGTGCACAGAGGCAACATTTCCTGTCAGCTAAATAATTGTAGAAAACGTGATTGAATCTATGTTCATGTGCGTATTTCGTGATTGTAATAATCAGTTCTAAAATAAACCAACGTAAACAAACGCTGCTCGAATGGAACAACAGCAATTACCGAGTCATTTTAACGATTCACCGTGCGGCTCTGTTTATTTTCGCAGTATCGTATGAAACTAACTTCCCGCGTTAAAAGCCTCGTGACTGAAAGCGCCACGCCAAAAAATTCTCCCCCCTGGCGACACCGCAACGAACAATCTTTCAGCCAATGATTGCACAAACGTAAACCCTGCGGTGTAAATAAATAAATAATGCATTAACGCACGTTTAATTTCCACGTCCGGTCGCACGCACACACGGAGATGTTGGGACAAAAGTCAGCCAGAATGTGGAACGCGTGCCGAACGGCGACAACATGGGGAAGGAAAAATAACGAGCGGCACACGTGAAGCTCGCATTAGATAACGTCGATGGAATTGGAAAATGCGTGTCGATTTTACAGACAATTACCGCACCGACCGTCGCCCCAGATAATTTAATAACACCACCGCCGCGGCGAGCTCGTTTATCTCTTGGCGTGATCGACAGCGTTGTTGTTCTTTTTTCACAAATAAAAATATGGATCACGTAATTTACTCGTGTGTTAATCAAGATTTTTTTATATGATTGGTATCAATGCGAAGTAAAGTTAATTAAGCATGAAAACAAGGTAATTAAAGCTGCTTGCGCAGTAATACGAATTTTATTACAATATTGCATTTTTACATCAGGAAATCACCTCTGATTTTCGTATGTAAAATTGTAGTGATAACAGATTAAAGGACTTACAAATGGATAATCCAAATTATAAGCAGAAATGCTTCTGGCCGATAGCCAATTCCGACAAGAATATCGTACTTTTGTAAATTAAATTATTTTTTGAAATTTTTTTTTAAGACGAAATTATTTTGGAGTAACTAATCGCTCTGAGAATTCAGCACAAACACAAAAAACCTTGCAGAACAGTTGAGATGTACAAGATTCTTCGTGGATATTACGACCATTCGCACCTTCAAGAACTACTTCTGGCCAACCCAAACGTCTATCTTTGGAATTGGCCTAGGAAAAACCGGAAGTTCTTTTTCCTAGGGCGATGGTCGTAACCCTCACAAAATTTTCTTCTCCGCGATTCTCTTCGCCACGACGATTGGATTGCCCTACCAGTAATCGTCGTTAACTTCCAATCTGTCCAGCTTTTTAAGCAAAAACTTGACCACCACTTTCTTCCGAACCTATTCTAGAGTGAACGAACTGTGATCCTGCTTAGTCATACGGAATGGCAGAATGGACCAATTGCACTTTTATAAGTTATAGGTTAGTGGCAACACGCGCTATAGTAACGCGAATGACACCAGAATATTGTTTGCGGTCCGTTGTAGTATGTAAATAATTAAATAAATAAAGTTGGGAGTAATGTAGCAAATGATTACATGATACGGGAAATATCATGTAATTTGATTTTGATCATCAAAATCGATCGAAAAAAGCAATCGCTTCGAAAATAAGGTTCTTTCCTGCATTTTATGAGATATCAAGGGCGTGCTTTTTATGAGCTGTTCGATCCTGTGGCTGTCCAAAGAAAATTTAAAACATATTATTTCCATTCTAACTGGACACTGTGGACTTAGAGATTGGACTCCAATTAAAAAAATCATTTGAGGACCAAGTTTAACTAGATGAATCTCTCAATAAGACTCCAAACTGTCAGACAATACCAATTGTTTCTACTTTCAACATCGTATAACCCCTCCACGGCATCCTCTATTTGTGTTATTGTCTACTACTGATATGCCAAAGAAACTAAATGTCAAAACTGTCATGATCCGATATGACACTTATTGAAAAACAAAAACTTTTCAATAATAGCTCATGTAATTTCAAAAGCCCAAATGCTGTAATTTTGCTTGTTGTCGTATCCAAACTTCTGAAAAGGGGCTTCGTCTAAAAAAATATTTTCCTTAGAAAATCCAGTTATGTAAAGAAAGGATTTTTTTTTCATGAAATATTTCTAGACAAATATATATATATAGGGTGTTGCATTTAAAAAAAAAGAAAGTTGGTATTGCCCACTGTCACAAGATTCACCTGCGTAGGGAGTCGTTATTTAAAAATCCACACCTACATGGGGTATATCCTTGGCATATCCTTCATATACAGGGTGGGTATAATGGGAACTAATACAAGGGGTTACCCTTGTAAAAGTTTTATTGAAAAAAAAAAAGTTGTACCAATCGACGTGTCCGAGTGTTTTTTTTTTTCGAACATTCCCTATTTTATTTAATACCCAATTTATTCCAGTTCATTAATCCATTCTGTTGGGGAGAAAGTAAAAATAAGTTCATATTTCCTTTTTATTTTTCATGTTTTAATGTTCACATCCTCGGGTAGATCATCAGGCAGCATTTGTATATTTGTGTTTTGTCTCATCGTGGGCAAGTGGAAGAAGAAGAAGAAGAAGTGGACGGTGGCGCCGCGCTATCTTAATGACGGCGCGACTGCAGGAATGCGGCCTGTCCGAATACGACTAGTGCTGCCCGCGATAAAAAGGCAAAAGAAGAAAAGAGCTTCGTCCACACACACACACACACACACACTCAAACACCGAATCCGCCCGCTTGATATATGCCATCTCCAACCATCCGGCGATTCTACAAAAAAAAAATAATAACACACAACGCGGACATCACACGCGACCATTCCCTCTTTCTGAGTGACAAAGGACCGAAACCGCGATAAACTCGTGACGATTGATACACGATATGTTGTTTCCCTTCTTCTTGTTTTTTATTGTCATTTTTTTGCAGAAAGTTTTGTGCTGTTGTCGTGCTACGTGAAGTTAATTCAACGGTCAGAGCGTCGTTATAAAGCCATAAAGCTAATTAGTTTCACGCACATTACGTGCTGTTGCGGTCTTATCGCACCCCTCTTTTGTAAATCTTAAATGTTGCTTTTCCGGTGGTAACGTTATTCATTTATATTCATTACGGATTATCAGATGATTAGATCTTCGAAAAATAATAAATGTGGGGAAGTTGCCAGAAAAGTTAGTCAATATTTATGATACTGAAACATGTTATTGATTTGTAATGTATTCCAACATTTTTTTCTAAAGTAAAAACAATGAAAGATATAATGTGAATTTAAATAAATTAATAAATTATTCCCCCTTTTAGCTACTGCGACATTTTGACAATAAGAGTACTTACGTAATATAAGTCAAAATGTCGCAGTAGCTAAAAGAGGGAATCATAATTTATTAATTATATTTATTTAGTTTATTTAAATAATAAAAATTTGTTTTTATTTATTTAAAATTGACAAACTATAAATGTATGTTCTACGAAAGTGTATTAAATTTTAATATTTTCGTAGACACGCACTTCAATAATAATAATCGTTAAACATAAAATAATCTATTATCTATCGGGGACGATCGCCGATGATGGTTAATATATTATGTTGATGAAATTGAAAGGACAGTGAATAAACACGGCGCACACAAACATAACAAAGTGCCAGGACGACGATGATATATTGCTAATTGGCCGGGGCAACCGATGCATTAACATTAACAAGTAGCCGCGCCAAATTGGCCGGTTCTGTTATTAATAAACGTGTCGACCGTTTCGGAATATCTATAAACATTATCGCCGAACGAACGACGGACGATAATGGAATTGAAAAATTGTACTAAGACGACAAGACCGCATTTTTTCGTTTCTCGTTTCGACGATTATTATGTTTGATTGATGTTTTTTTGATAATTAGTGTAATTATAAGAAATATATATATATATTATTTTAGTTTTATGCAACGTCGCTAATACTATTAAAAATGAACGACAATAAAATGCCGTTCATTTTTAATACTATTAGAGAGTTAGTAGTTATAAAATGTACAACATACATTTGTTTTAAAATTCGCGACGTTCAGTCGGTTGATGTCGTAGCGGAACGACTATAAAGTCACAGTGTGGTGTGCAATTTCCTTAGCTAGAAGTACTGGCCTCTGGTTCTCTGAGGAAAATGAAGTCGCAGTGACAATGAATTCCGAGCGGTGTGTAACATGTTGCACGAATTTTGCTTTCCACGGCTAAATGAGTTGGATATTTGGTTCCAACAAGACGGCGCAACGGCATACACTCGATAGCTGTTTTGAGAAAAACACTTCTTAGAGCGCTCTTCCGATTTAACCTTTGTGGTTTTCGAAATCCCGTGTTTATGTAAACCGTCCAACACTGAGTAAACCGATTTGTGGCGTTTGTCATAACTCTAGCGTAGCAGGCGTTATGTTGGCAATTTTTTTTTCCTGAATAAATCTTCAAATCTTGTAGGGGTCAGATTTGAAGACCAACATGAAGGTAATTGCCAACAAAACTAGAGTCATGACAAAGTACATTCAAGTTTATGCACGAGATCTGTTGGCACTTCTGAAATCAGATTATTATTGTTTCCGATTGGTGTAAATTGCTTAAAATTCAGATTAATGTAAAGTTAAAGATTTTTTTGGTGTTGTAGGCGTTAACTTTGTGGTACATCTTAAATACACTTGTAAATAAAACACTTTTTACTTTGTTTAACCACTGTAATGTAATGTAATACAGTAGTTAAACAAAGTAAAAAGTGTTTTATTTAAAAGTGTATTAATGATTTTTCCTTTAAAAAGATTATTAATAAATATATTGAAAGAGAATGGTCGCAAGACAGATCCTTGTGGAACCCCAGAGGTGGAACAGTAAGTGTCCGATTTAATGATAGAAAATAAAAAGGATATAATTTTTGGGGAAGACTAAAATTACTTGAGTGTACGTAATAAAAAATTATGATCTATCTGGTAAAAGGTGTTTTATTTCCATTTTATTCCAGATGTTACTCGTGAGCGGCCAGTCGCCTTCAGTGCTCCAACAGCTCTGCTCTTTGCCATTCCAATACTTTTCCGTCGCTTCGCTGTCCGACATACTGTATCCAACTCTGCTTGCTTGCTGCGTCGGTAACCAAAACACGACTTCCATTTTAAAACAGGAGTTGTCTTACGAGGTAAGTTGTTTCACAAATTATTTAAACATCAATTTCAATTCAGTAATGATTGATTTTTTTTATAAGAAATCCACTATTATTATTTAGAATTACTTTTAAAAAAATACAGAAAATAAAGTAATAATAACAGAAATAGAACAAACGCGTAATGAAAATTAAAGAATGTGTAAAGTGAAGATAAAAAGATAAATCATTTTTATTTAATATATTTAAATAACTGTGACCAAGTGAATGAATATTGTTTTCTATTTATAAAAAGTTAAGTTGTTTATCGGGGCTATTCTGTAAGAGAAATGTTAAATTTAACGTATATGTTAAACTATATCATCACAGTCTAATCAGCTCTTCTAATAGATATGTATTCATAGAATGTGAATTTATTAATTGCGTATTTATTAAATAAAACATTTTTTAACTTTATTTGTATAACTTGTTATTTTATTTTAGTGAGGATAGAGCTTAATTATCAAACTAAAAGTAATTTTCATTAACAATTGAAGCGGATTATATAGGCGGTATAACAGCTTTGAAAAAGGGGGTGTATATTAGGTCAAGCTGGTCATTGATTACGGGAATTTTCTGATTAGCGCGAGCTCTATGAATTTCCGAGGACTCCAGGAGGTCCATCTTCCTAACCTTTTCGGCAAAATGTATAATCGAAAGTACATCCTTCCCAAAAGTAAGTTTTGATTCTACTAAATGTTTTATAATAATGACCTTTCAACTAGACCTTGCCGAAAAGAACGGATATGTTCCTAGAGTCTAATATTGTAACTACGACTAGTTTGCTCTATATACACTCCCTTGCAATCATTACAATTAAGTAAGTAACAATTAATAACGTACTTGTTAAACTTAACATTTCTCATATGGAAAAGGCTCGAATATCTAATTGAATATTTATAAATATAAACTTTTTATTTATTTAATATATCACTTTATCACTTCCAAAAAAAAAAATGAATCAAATCACCGACCGATATTACTCTTTTTCCATTTTTTCTTCTAAAATCCGAGGACATTCCCGCTTCTATAAGCTGTCATAACAATATTACGAGTCCGATTCGGTTGAATTTTTGGCAGTTGACTTCTAGGAGAATGTGCTACACGATAGTGAACTTCTCTTGCGATAGTGGTGCCATCGAATAGTGTGGCTAATTACTTATCGGAGTTTCCGAAATATATATTTAGTAAAATAAAATGAGTGAAAGAAAGGACAAGAATTTTATTAAATTAATGAAAAGTTTGTTTGAAATCCTTTTTTTTTTGAAGGATACATTTTTTTTACTAATTTATGTTAATTTATTTCAGCTATTGGATGAATTCAGAAGATCCGTATCCGGAAAAATCCGTCTTGTGAAGTTACTTACCTCAAATTAGTATTAAACGATAACGATAATACATATAAAGATTATTTTTATATTAATTAAAACCACCCACTAAAATATATGTATACCCAATTTTAATTAATTACATTTTGGAATATTTACACGGACTTATCGCGTGATATTTACATATATATATATAATATATTTATCTACACTTATTACTATATACTCTTATACACACATACACACACACATATTAACATCACTAAATGTAATCCAAACTAACCAAATCGTATTAATAATAATAATTACAACTCCACGCGGTTGCCGATTTATTTAATGAACGAATACGAAGAGCGTTATCTGTTAATTAATGATTATTAAAAACACGATGATATTAAGTATTGAAATGAAATAAAACGAGGATGGTTGGAGAGGTTGATTTCTGCAAATGAAAAGTAGGAGTTGAAATGGAAAAGCAATGATGGTGTAGTTAATTAAATATGGTGATTACTTTAAAAATTACAGATATTTTATTATTAATTTAAAAAAAAAATGTTTTTTTATTGTTTAGTTTCAATATAAATACACATTCCAAAAGATTTTAAAACATGAAATGGAAATATGAAATTAAATAAAAATGATTTGAAAATAATTAATAAATTATTTCCACTGTAACATTTTAACTTACGTTTCTATTTATTCAATTAATTTCCGACGAATTGAAATAAGTTTAAATTGTGTAAAACGTGCGATGGCTGGAGGACTCCATATTATACGATTTGTAAATAAAACAATGATTTTTTTAAGTTTCACAAAAAAGTATCTCTTGAATTAATTTCTCACTTAACACTTGATGAAACATAATTATGTATAATTAAACACGTGGTTTTGTTTCACAATACATTTAAAATAAATACTATTTTATTCGATTTTTACATTATTTCAATAAAAAAATTGAAATTAGTCAGGATAAAATATTATTTATTTTAAATTTATCGTGAAATAAAACGACGTGTGTAATTTTTACATAATTATTTCACAAAAATATTTATTGTGGAGACACTGCTATAGTTGTTTCGCTAACACAGTAGCATCATTAGGCAGATGATTTTTTTTCGAAATGAGTTTGGGTAGTATTATGGAATGCAGAGTTCGGAAAGAATTTCAAAGTTTTTGTCATTTTTAGCAAATTTTAATTTTAATAATCTCTTATTTATAATTTTATTTTGCATAAGTAAAGGAGTTTGTTGGATGGGAAAAACGTCGTTTTATTAACAAATAGTGTATTTTAATTATGGTAATAAATAAACAAAGTTGCATCAATATTAAAAACAAAATTAAACATTAATGCAAAATTATTACATTCGTTTTGCTTAGTGGCTAATAGGTGTTTAAAAAAACTACAAAAAACAAATCATACAGCATTAATTACAAGAAAAAAAATCGCCACCGAACATTTCCGCAAACATTTCCTCGAAATCTCGATAATTCCTCTCCGGCTAATTAGAACCGTTTATCCCCAATGCAATCAATAAAATTTTCCCGTTCGTTAATTAATTAAATAAAACAGTAAACTACACCGATCATCATCTTTTCTAATCAGCGCGCGCGTTTTATTTTTATTTATATTTTTTCTCTCCCATCCTATCACCGGTTAATTAATAAAATAGCGTATTTTAAGCGCGGAGCGCTAATGGTTGCACCTCTATGCGAATAAATTACGGCAGAAGCTCCTTTTACTTAAGTCGGGCCGTAATTAGCTTGCATAATGCAATCAGATATAGAGGCGAGAGAGCGGGCGTAATGTTCAACACTTTACAGCGCGCCGCAGTTTTATTTTTTTTGCATCGAAGATGAAGAAGAAGAGGTTTTGTTTAAATTATTATTTACCATGAGATTGTGATTTATTTGTTTGAAAATATATATTGTATGTATATTCTTAGTGTGGATTTTCGTTGCATAGAATTTATTGTGATTTATTTTTTTTTGTATTTGTATTAACTGAAATAAAATGCATTAAATGTAAATTGTGTTGTTCATAATTTTGTGATCCCAATAATTCAATTGTAGAATAATTATAAATAAACAATTGTTTTCCTTGCAGCAATTGTCATTTTGAATCCATTGTAAGGTAAGAAATTAACTAAATTATAATATTCTTTACCCCGACACCAATTGGTAAAAGGAGACATCGATTATATATATATATAATATTCTTTGTACGTTATATGTAAATTTCGGGCACTATAGTCCATTATCAATATACAAAGTGTTTTATTTTTAATTATTTTTTTTAAGAAAATTATAAATTTTCATTGCTCATCCTGCGAAACTTTTCTGTGTTCATTCTGAAAACCCCGCGCGCTTTCCATTGTGTTTAATGAAAAGCAAATTCAATATCCTGTATATCCATTCCAGCAAACATCATTACAAAATATTATATTCGATCGAAAACGTAACGCGATATTTGTCAGGTTATTTTCGCGTCAACATCCAACCTGCTTATAGCCTGCCACCCTTGTTTATTTTGTTTGAAACTGAAGAAGTCTCTTTTTATTATAACACTAACACGTATAGAATGCATTTTAACACGTAAACTATGAAAATGTTATTTATACATAATATTTCTTGAATGGTTTTCTCACTTATTAATTGGTGATACAACTATTACTGATGAAAGTTTAAATTAAATTTCACAAAAAAAAAACTTGTGCATACTAAATTAAATAAAAATAATTTGAAAATGATTAATTAATTACGATTTTTTTTGTAAGTTTTACATTTACGTGTTCTCCCTGCATTCTTTAATATTCCAATCAAAACACAAATCCTTTTAATCAAACAATGACCGTAGAGAAAGATCCATGCCTGCGTGTTTCCCTTCCCGTTGGAGGAACACACCGTCCGTTAAAGTTGGCAGCGGAGCGGAGGATTGCGTGCGGCCGCGGACTCTCCTCCGGGAAATCTCTTTAAAAGCCCCAGGATTTCAGGATTTCATTAGGTTATTGAGTGTGTGTGTGTGCGGCGGCCGTCCCTTGGATCTTTGATTGAATTTATAAAAAAAGGGACGAAAACGGTGGGGGGATTTTAACAACCGGCAGCAAATATCGAATCATGCCACACGAGAAACCGAGACTTTGGACACGCTCGAGTGAAAAGTCTTTGATATATTACGTGTGTGTTTGTGTTCTTAGACATTTTTGTTAAAGAGATGTTTCTGTATAAAAAAAATGATTCTGTAAATAATTAATGAAAAAATAATGTTCGCGCGTTTTCAGATTTTACCAAAAATCAAACGAATCAAACGAATTTAACGCGCTCGACTAGAAATCGAGGGACATTGGTTCAAATCCCATCAGAGATGTTTATTTTCTACTTACATTTAATTAATCCAAATTATATCTCTTTTCCACTTTATATTTAATTCATTTTAATCATACCTCAACGCTGTACATTGAAATTTCTACAATTCATTATTTTTGATTACTTGAAATAAATAATTATGAATTATGGAATTTATTTAAATAGAATAAATCAGGCAGAAAGACCGATGGTCGATAGCAATTTTCCGAGGCTTAACTTGATGTTTATGATTGTAACGTAATTTAATGTACCTTTCAGAAACAAAGATTTTCTCTCTCTCTCTCTCTCTCTGTATATATATATATATATATATATATATAGAATAAATCTCTGAAGCTAGAAATCTCAGTTGTGACTTTAACCTAAGCTTTACGTATTTACATATAGTTCATTTGTTTCTATGAATTGTAGAAATGTCCAATGTACAACATTGAGGTATTCTTTAAATTAATTAAAGTGAAAAAAGAAATATCTCTGATGGGATTTGAACCCATGTCCCCCGATTGCCGGTCGAATTAATTAATTAAACAGTTTGCTATTGATAATGAGCACATTGTGTCTCGAAATATACATCTAACATAAAAAATAAGTTGTGAAGCAAGGAATAACAGTATTTTTATGGGTGATTAAACACTTCACGTAAACTTAAAAACTATACAGGGTGTTTTAAATTGGAGTCTCACCTTGGGGATCTCGTTTATTATTAAAAAAATCAAAGAAATTTAGTCCAGTTTTCTCAACAGGATATTAATCAGCATGAAATTTGCAAAACGGCCAAATTTAAACCCACCCTCTATCTCTTTCCTCACTCTTTCTATTTAAATAAATATATATTTAATCTTAACTAAATATATATATATATATATATTTTTTTCATTTAGTTTGAAAGGAATATCTATGATTGTCGATATTAAGCCATGGGGATGGTGAGACTCGAATTTGAAAGACCCTGTATAGTAATTAATTGAGTAAATTGATTATTTGCAAATTATTTTTATTTGATTAACATTTATTATCACTATTATTTAGTTCGTGCCTTACACCTGAAAGGGTAGAAATGCATCGAGATTTAAAAATAATTATTTAGTTCGTTCAAATTTTCGGCATCCATCCCCAAATTGCAGCGCAGCTTAAAATTTCAGTATCGCTAATGTGCTTTTCGTTCGTTCCATTCCGTTCCTGTGCGCTCGTGTACGTTTTGTTGTGTTTGTGTGCGCGCTTCTTTTTGAGCCGATGGGGATGAATAGGTTGTTTCGGGGGTGGCAGCGGCTAGGTTAACCCCATGCATTAGTCAGATTAAAATTTCAATTCACCTCACATGCACCGTTGCTCGTTACGTCATCGCGCCAACACCCTGATTTATGCCCTGCCTTTTTTCACTCCTCCTCGTCTATCCATTACAGAAAGAAGAAACTGAAAAAAAAATCAAATAAATTATTCAGTATGTTGTTTTATGTTTGTTCGAAAAAAAAGTTTGTATTTTACGAAACATTAAACCTCACTTTTTAACCAATATTTCAAATAATTTTTATTTAATTTATTTGAATAACTGTGACTAAGTGATTAAATACTGTTTTTATTGCAATATTTAATCATAAATCCTGTATTTTAAAAAATAATAGTTTATTATTCAACATTACGTTACGTAAGTAAAATGTGGAAATTTATTAATTAAATAATTTTTAATGGTTTTAATATTTAGACATTGGTAGTTCATATTGTATGAAATAAAAATGAATAAAATATTAAAAATCAACCAATAAAACACAGATTAGATTGAATAACGTTAAATAACTGTGACCAAGCGAATAAATACTCTTTTCTACTATATGAGAATTTTTATTTGATTTTACAAATTCATTCAAGTTTTCGTAAATTTCCAATCTTTCGCCCCCCTACGAAATTCCACCATCATCTTACATTTACGTTTTGTACGCGCGCGTATAAAAGATAATCCACTTTTGTAGTAATGTTGTAAAATAAAAGTATACACACGCACATAATAATGCGGGACCGGAGGGATTTTATTTTTAGTACGTTAAAAGCATCCAGTCGTGAATTTATATACAGTGTACGTTCACACGAATGTAAAAAGGGGCTGTAAAATATGACTCTGTTTGATGACGGCCGTCATCTAAATATAAATGTTACTAAAATTATTGGATAGAGAGAGAGACGGCGCGAAGGGCTAATTAAAGGGGCACTTAATCCCAACATAAATCCACTTCCGACTTTGACAACCACTTTAAGGAGTTTACAAAAAAAGGTATTTCGAGATTTACGAGTACTACGGGAGAAGAAGATGAAGAAGAAAAAAGAGGTGAATAGGAATGTATGAATGAACTAGCGTTGGAATGGGAATTTTAAGAAATCCCCACAATTTTGCTGTAGGACATAATAAAAAATTGTATATAAATAAAATTTTTAATATGTAATTAAAATTGTAATTTGGAAATGGAGATTCCGTTAATAAAGTAAATTGAAATTGAAGTAAATTGCGCATATCAATAAAATATTGCAATTTTTTAAAGGATAAATTAAACGCTTTGTTTGTTTCACTATTGTTTTCTAGTATCAAAAGTTGATAATGCTGTAAAAAACGAAATTAGTCAAGTAAATAGAAAACAATAGTGAAACAAACCAAGTGTTTGATTTATCCTTTAAAAAAATTGAATGATACAAAGATCGATCATTGAATCACACTATTTCTTTAAGTTATTCTGTTTTATGTAAAGATAGTCTTTATTAAGAACAGAAACTTATGTAACGTAGCATCTGGATTCTTATCAATCTCTATTGATAATCAGATCGTTACGTTTTCTTTTTATGATTTCCTCAATTCGTCCGGGTTAAAAGATTAAACACTCAGTGATCGGAACTTAGTTTATTTTACTTTTTGAGAAATATGAAAAACAACGTCTTGCACGAACTAATCGATTTGATAGAATGAATCCAGAAGTGAAGTTGGTCTCCTCAACACCAGAACAACCCCACTTCTTTCAATGATAAATAATAGAGATTAAAAACTAATCAGGCACGCATAACATTGTAAAGCAAATTATAAATACGAAATTGAAAAATATTTATACAATGATACTGATTACGCGGACTTTAATTATATTTACTCATGAGTCGATTTTAGAGCTGAACAATATTTGAATTTAAACTTAATGATTTGTTTGTGATTCCAATCGATTAAGATAGGGTTTCTTAATGAAATGAAAAGAACTATAAAAATACTATAACATTAATAAAACAATAGCAGTAATAATAATAATATAATTTATTATTGTACAATGTACTGGGGACATTACACTTACATGATATTTGTTGTGATGGGCAAGATCGATCTTAGAAAGTTTGATCTGACAAGAGATTTTTGTCAGATCAAACTTACTAAGATCGAAGACCCTTGGTTATTCTACTAACAACGCTGACAGTTTAATTTCGAGAAAAATAATTATTTTCAAACATTTCGGGCAATCTAAATTAT
Source organism: Philonthus spinipes (assembly GCA_963082785.1). Classification (NCBI taxonomy): domain Eukaryota; kingdom Metazoa; phylum Arthropoda; class Insecta; order Coleoptera; family Staphylinidae; genus Philonthus; species Philonthus spinipes. The sequence continues at coordinate 14,647,720 of OY720308.1, read as the reverse complement.
CTCCCTGGAATTAACATGGGAACGGTTTAATGGAAGCCCGAAGATTGGCCGTTTCAGACGTGTCTGCAGTTGGAGTTAAATTAAAAAAATCACATACAATATAGAAAGACGCTGTTTACAGCATTCGTTTATTTAAGAATTCAACTATATTTCCACTTAAATTAATGCCTTTGTACCGCTTGAGAACGCCAGGAAAAAATCGCAAACTTTAATAAAATTTGTTTCCCAATTTGGGAAAGTCAACTTTGCGAGAAGGTTAACGGAAAACTAATTACTTGACAAGGCTCAAATTTTCATAGGTTATTCTCATACTTTTTAGCTTCATTCTGGTATAATATGAAGTCATTTGGCGATTTTCGGTTCTTCGCCGAAATTTCACTTTTTTCCTTACAATTTTTTTCAATTTTTGCTGAATTTTTTTTCGATACAAAAAAATTCTGAAAAAAAAATCTCGATGACACTCGGTTATACTACTAACAATGTTGACTATTTAGTATCTCCCACAATAATCATTTTCAAGCCATTTTAATAGTTCCGCGAATTTAACATGGAGCCTTATGGGAACGCTTTAGTGGAGACCTCTCGAATGGCCGTTCCGTACCTTTACGTATTCCGACCGAAATAACTAAACTCTCGAACAAGTTAGAAAAACGGAATTTTCAGCATTCGATTCTTATATAATCCTGCTACATTTCCAATCAAATTAGTATCTTTGTATCGTTTGAGACCGCCAGGAAAAAATCGCAAACTTTATTAAAATTTTCGCCCAATTTGGGAAAGTCAACTTTGCGAGCAAGTTAGCGGAAAAGTAATAACTTGACAAATCTCAAATTTTCACAGGTAATTCTTCCATTCTTTAGCTACATTATGGTATAATATGAAGCCATTTGGCGATTTTCGGATTTTCGCCGAAATTCCACTTTTTTCTAATTTTCGCTAAAAAATTGTATCGATCCAAAAAATCTGAAAAAAATCTCGAAGATACTTGGCTATACTACTAACAACATTGACTATTTAGTTTCTCCCGAAATAATCGTTTTCAATCATTTAGAGCTATTTTAATAGTTACGCGAATTTAACATTTATGGGAACGCTTTAGTGGAGACCCGTCTATTGGCCGTTCCGGACGTTTCCGTATTCCGAACAAAATAACTAAACTCTCGAACAAGTTAGAAAAACGGAATTTTCAGCATTTGATTCTTAGAGAATTCAGCTAAATTCCCATCGAAATTAATGTTTTTGTACGGCTTGAGACCACCAGGAAAAAATCGCAAACTTTAATAAATTTCGCACTTTTTCCGAAGGTCAATTTTGCGAGCAAATTAACTGAAACCTATTCACTCATAAATGCTCAAATTTTCACAGATTATTGCCACATACTTTAGCTACATTTCTGTATAAAATGAAGTTGTTTGGAGATTTTTGAATTTTCGACGAAATTTCAGTTTTTTCTTACGATTTTTTTTTAATCGGTTCAATCATTTCTAAAGGATCGATACTTCAACTGATCGATTACACTTTGAGATGATCGATCTTGCCCACCACTAGATTTTTTTTATAATTTGCAGATTATTTCCATTATAACAATGTTTTCATTGACAAAAACATTGATAGAAGAAGATTGACTGATAGGAAATTGAGAGAAATTGAACAAATTTAGTGTCTTTCAGTAACGTCTCCTACGAGGCACTTTCAACAGCAGGGGATTTTTATCAAATTTTTGAGGCGCATCAAAAAAACTTTCTCGAAATGCAAACACACAAATCGAGCGGATCCTAAACATTTTTGTGACGTATTTAATTGAATCAGTGACTCTCGTACAAAATCGCAGCCGAGATGGTATGTTTGATTAATTAAATTTAACAAGGCAGTACTGAACTGAAATCTGAAGATTAGTCTTATATTACGCAATTTTTATTTTTTATATGAATATTCTCGAATCAACAATTGTTGCAATTAAAAATAAAACACTTTGTATTCCTTTCTTCACTTAAAAAAAAAATAAGTATACATAATTGGTAAATTTAATATAAAATAATTAATGGATTTATAAATACAATTAATTATGAATACAATAGAATTAATTATGAATACAAAAGATTTATTAATTAAAGAAATACTAATCATGATTTAGATTATAATTAAATTGTAATGTATCCCCAGAATAATCTGTTTAAAACATTATTACTCTACTCTATTAATTTTGTATAAAAAGAGCATTGAAACATTTATTTATTATTGTAATTTCGAAATATTTAATTTCTTCATGCCCTTATTATTTTTGTAAATCCCATTTTTTAATTATATAATAAATTTTACTTTTAATCTTCTTTATGTTGGTTGTTGATTGTGGAGACTTTAATTATTTAAATAAATTTTACTTTTGTTTTCTATTTTAATGTTTATATGGGGGTACGTTACTCTTAAATATTTTTTTATTATAATGATGGTTGAAATGTTTCACATTGCAGTTTTAATTAAATTTAAAGAAAAGTATTAAAAAATATATGAATCTTTTTTCAATATCAGGCGTGGATATTTGCACTGTAAGTAGTTGTTTCAATAGATATTTGTTGTTTTTTTTTTCATAGCACTCATTACGTAAGTAAATAAATTTCAGAGCAATTGAAAGAGAATAATTTATTAATTATTGTTATTACCGCCTCACACTGAGAAGTAGAAAGGAACAAATAACGATCTTATATAAGACTAAATAAAAAAATAAAAATTATTATTATTATAAACTTTCTTCTTGTACCCTTTCGGGTGTCGATGTTTTAATCAAATATTTATTGTTAAATTCTCTTTTTTTGTTGTTATTTATTAAAAAAATGTAATTAGAAAATATACAATCATTTTTAATGTTCGGATCTCAAGCAATCAACATGTAATTCCAACAAACATTGAAGCCTCATTGTTCGATGATGACGTTCAGCAACCGAGCGTGAAATGATCGAAATCGTCGTCTCGATTTCGCAGCGAGTTTATTGTCATCATTTCAGAAGCGCCCACTCTATTCTTCCTCCTTTATTATCATCCTCACGGATCGACCCACCGGTGGGCGAGCAGCGACAAAAGACAAATTCGCAGTTTAACCTTTGTTTTCCCGATTTTAATCTCGTCCATATATAGGGAGTAGGTGGAGCGGCACCCATTCTATCCCCGAGGAGGAGAGACGGAGAACGGCGCTGCGATGATTACAGGACACTATTGAAAACGCGAGGACAAGTGTAATCAGTCCATTCAAAAAAAGCGCGGGGCACAATGAGGACGCACGTCTAATCAGAGCCCTCCCTCCCTCTCGACAACAGTCGTTGCGTGAATCGATAGATTGGATGGATGGATGAGAATATCCCCTTTTACGTAAATAAACAATTAAAGAAATAACATCCTGCGCCGCGGATGTGGATAATAAATCAGGGATGTACAATGGAGGAACTGGGTCCTAGATGATTTGTACGGGGTCCATTTATTATATGCGGACGCGTGGCGGGCAGGATTTTTGGAGAAAAGGACCTCCGGAATCTGGGGATGGATGGATGAATGGGAGCGGTTAATGGGGTCGCTTCGATGGATTCGCGTGCACTCATAAAAGTTAGTTCGTGATGTATTATTGTTTATAAACATGAAAATTTTACAAACGAATAATTTCGTCTGTATTCAGAAAATTATTACAAAAATTATCAAAAAAAAAAGATAATAAAAACACTTTTAAACTTTTTTTGTATACTATAAGTTTTATAACAAGACAAACTTTGTTTTTTTTATCTCGAACTTTGAAATTTCGAAAAAAAAAATATTTCTAAACAGAATAAAAACTTTCTGAGAACAGATTCGAGTTCAGCACACTGTAAACCATCCATGCACAAATTTCCAGCCCATTTCAGCCAAAAATATTTTTTGATGAAAATTGAAAAAGTTGTAAGAGCTGAAAATTGGTGGAAATGTAGTATTAAGTACACTGAATAAGACTCTGAAATAAGTTGCTCAAAATTCCAACCGTAAGTATTTTTTTCAGTCGATTTTAACTAAAAATATTTTAAATTAAACAAAAAAAATTGAAATTAATTAATTTATAAATTATTTTCTTATAAAAATATTTTTTTATGAAAATTGAAAAAAAAAAACTCTTTGGATTTTTGTTTTTGTTAAAAAAGTTGTTGTCTCCTATTGAATTGGTGGAAACGTAGCATTCAATACGCTGAATAAGAATTTGAAATCAGTTGCTCAAAATTCTATAGGGATTTTTTTTCGGTTTGAAAATTTGCCTACACCCTTTTCTTTAAACCTGGCGATTCTAATTGATGAGAAGGGAACACAAGAAATGGAAGTTGACAAGAGAGTAGAAAAGACGATGAAATTATATTTTGCAATTAAAGACAAATTCATCAACAGACAATAAGGAACACAAAGATGAATGTATTTAAAACATAATACGCATAAATACTGCTGTTGCGAATTAAGTTTCCAACAGACAAGGAAGCAAACATGCAGTTGAGACGAAGTACATAAGAAGAGTGTTAAGAATTACCAAGGATAATTATAAAATACGAAAATACAATAATAAGAATTTCAGATAATGGAAGAAAGATGACTTGATTAGTGGGTACACCTACAAAGAATAAAAGAGTCGAGACCAGTGAGAAGAATATGGGAAGCTAAGATACAAAAGGATAAGAAAGTGGGAGGACCAAGGAGAACATGGGACAGAATTATTGCAGAAAAAGAATCAACATGTAGCGTCCTTCCATACATTAACAAAAGACAAGACAAGATGGAAGAAGTTTATAAAAAGTTTCAAATTAATTTCATGGGTTATAATTTATATTGAGAATCGCTTTCCAAAGTATCACAAATTCAGTGATTTAAATCCTCTGCTGTTGAAGCAGACATACATTTATTTACACCACACACACCCTAAATTTGGTCATATTAAAGAAAAAAACAGACGTTACGTATTTACAATGATATTGACAATTAATAAAAACAAAGTGCTTTTAATTATTCCTGCGGAAATGATCTTTCGCAGATTATTTCCATTATAACAATGTTTTCATTGACTAAAACATTGATAGAAGAAGATTGACGGTTAGGGAATTGAGAGAAATTGAACAAATTTAGTGTCTTTCAGTAACGTAAAAAAAATGATTCTTTTAAGTTTTAATACAGTAATGTGCGAATTAATGCGAACAATGCATTTCCTTGTATTTTTTTGTAGTTGGCTACTCATGTTGATCAGACAGTGAGACATCCCCAGAAGAAGATGTTTTTGGGTTGTTTCTCCTATATGGAGCCAATTGAAGGAATAATTAATGGTGACAAGTACAAAGATTTGCTGGATCGAAAATTCGGCTCGATGACACCAATAAATTAGAAAAATAAAAATCGACTGGCCTGGAAATTCACTAGATTTGAATCCAATTGAGACTTAGTGGGCTATTTGTAAAGCTGGGCTTCAAAAAATGGATTGTACAAAAATATAAGCATTTAAATTTATGTTCTGTAATTGTGGTATGATAAGTTGTTGGAAAACTGCAGGAAACTGGTCGATCATATGCCAAATAAAATACACCAAGTAATTTCTGTTAAAAGGGGACATATTTCCTATTAAAATTAGGATTGAAGAATATTATTTATTTGTAAGTTTTTATAAATAATAAAATCGTCTTTTATAATATTTCAGCTCTGCTCATATTAATTTGCACATAACTGTACATTTTTCCAATAAGATTGATCGATAATTACGTAAATGAAACAACACGTTATATTGCATCATGCATTAATAATTAAATCTTCAATTTGCGCAATAATTAAATCACTACGAAAAAAAAATCCATCAAGTCCAATTCATCAAATCACATCGTCGCACACACACAGACACGTTATCCTCCATCCGCATGATTCGGCATAAAAACGCGAAATTAAATTAAACCAACCCCCGCGCACGTCCATCGAAGGGCCAATTTTTCCTTTCCCTTGCACAATTCCTCACTTATTCGTATTCACCACGGCCATTGCGAGTTCCGTTCGAGCGCGCGAATTAATTCCGCGTCTCGTTCCGCTCGGAGGGGCCGCAAACTACCCGCCGCCATGCCGCGGGAAAAGGAAAATCCGCCACCCCACGGGATCGCATAAATTGCGAGTCACGGAAAACGGAGTGATTTCGCCCCGTGCGTTTGTGTTTAGCAAACAAATAATGGTAATAAGTAATGTGCGGTATTAGCGGGGCCCCCTGTTTGGGGAGGAAACGGCCCCCTGCTGGTGCTTGCTGTTGACGGTCGTCGACGGGATCGGGATCTCATGAATATACAGATGTAATATGTTTGAGTGATTTTGATCGGGAGATTTTGCGGTGGAGATTGTAATTGTTGGGTATTGCGTGTGATTTTCATGATTGAAAAAAAAAACAACGAATGTATTGTGTGTAATATGTGTATTCTTAGTGAAATGAAAAAAAAAATCCTTTGTTATAAAAAATATATATAATAAAAACAAACATTTTTCATTAAAAATGTTTGTTCAGTGTGCTGAACTCGAATATGTTCTCAGAAAGTTTTTATTCTGCTTAGAAATATTTTTTTTTTTCGAAATTTCAAAGTTCGAGATAAAAAAAACAAAGTTTGTTTTCTTATAACACTTATAGTATACAAAAAAAGTTTAAAAGTGTTTTATTATCTTTTTTTTTGTTATAAAAAATATATATAATAAAAACAAACATTTTTAATGAAAAATGTTTGTTTTTATTATATATAAGATTAGAACATTTTCTAATCTTCTTTATGTTGGTTGTTGGTTGTGGAGACTAATTATTTATATATTTCGTAAACTATGTCTTCATCTTCAGTAGTGAAGTTTAAAAATAAAAAAATGTAACACCTTCACAACTTTAAATAAATTTAATAATATTTAAAGTCGACAATGTCACATATATCACTTTGACAGACTTCTTGTCGACGTTATATTGTATACGATTTAAAAAAAAACTCATTAAACTTCAGTTGCACAGTTACTCGGCACAACACCTATTGTTTACAGTCGCACCATAACCCCCAGACAAACACAGGCATATATAAAACTTCTAAAATAGATAAGGAAAGCTATTGGAAACCTCACACCTAGACGAGATAGCAAAGTCCATATACACATTATATAGGAAGGCATGGGACGTGGCGATCCCTCGGATAAGGAAATCAAAGAACGGCAAGCCCCCAGTATACTGGTGGATCGAGGTAAGGAAGGAAGCAAACACAGCGAGGAGAAAGTACTCCAGGGCGAAAAAGCTCAAGGGACTAGTCGACCCAGTTTTAGAAGCGGGATGCGCTAAAATTAAGGCTTGAAATAAAAAAAATTGAAGGACAAAAAAATGCTGGTCGAACTAAACGAGGCTTGCCCCAGAAGCCATTTAAGATACTGGCCAAGAAGTTTCCTTCAGGCTTAGCAGTAAGATGGTAGGAGCGGTGGAACACTAATAACAACTGGACGAAGACGCTAATAAGATGCATCAGGCCATGGATGGAAGGGAGGCACGGACAGCTCAACTACCACCTCACTCAGGTCACGGGAGCTTCGGAGCACAAGATCGCAAAGGCGCCGAAAGGAAACTGCAGATATTGCGAGGCAGAGGAGGATACAGCTCGCCTCACCCTGATGGAGTGCGAGGGCTGGATGGAAGAAAGGGAGGTGCTAAGAAGGAAGATTGGGGAGGTAGAACAGGAAAACCTAATTGACAAAATGCTAGCAAACGAGCAGGAATGGAACGCGGTAAGTCAATTCGTCGTTACCATGGTGGGGAGGAAGATAGCCGATAAGCTGGAGGCTGCTAGAAAAGCAATGCTATGATGGCGATACCAGGAAGAGAGGGAAAGGGTTTTAGTCACACACAATCGGCTGTATTAGACCAAAATGCCTTTGTCTGTTTGCAGATTTCCCAATATGGAGGTGAAATGAACAGAATTGTCGAAGAGATTAGGGGAATACCGGGATACCTTGTATAAATCATAGAGAGCTATTGATTTTACAACATCAGAGGGCAGGGAAGAGCAGAACGCCCATACCAGGGGTATACCGCAGGGTTCCATCCTAGGCCCGCTCCTATGGAATGTGGCCTACGATGGAATCCTTCCGACAGGCTCGAACATCCTTGGTTTTACTGACGACATCATTGTCATCGTAAGCGGACCGAGCTTAGGAGGTCTTAAGAGGGACGCCGACTGCTAAGTCAAAGAAAGAGTGAACTGGACCACAAAAAATTGATTCGAAAACTTGAGCAACGTGGCTCTCGACAAAAAGAGCAAGTATCACCCCTCAAGATTGATTTCCAATATTGCGTCCGCCGAGTCACACACAGTAATAAAGTGACAAAAAACTCCACTAATTTTTGCATTTAATTAATTCCACATTTAGGAATAAAAATATTTTGTAACGTATATTAAATTATTGCAACCATATTTATTTTATTACATCACTGATATTATTGAGTTCTATCATTTAATTCACCGAATACATATTTCGGTTCAATTTCATTAAATACGGCCTTTGTTGTTGTTGTTGATTCGTTTTTCGATGACAGGAATGCGCGCGTGGATATACGTTATTTTTTTTTTAATAACATTATTTTATGGTGAAAACATTACGATATTGAAATATATAAAATTCATATTTAATCAATTATTGTAAATATTATTGCGAACTAAACAAATATGGAAATTTGTTTGGGAAAACGGGAGGCAAACAAATTACCCGCAAATGAAAATGTTATTTTCACTCGCCCGGCCTTTTTCATTATTCATTTCGCTGTTTTACTATCGGCGAAAAAAAAAATGTATGAGATTTTTTTTAATGTAATATATTTGTTTTTTTTTTAACAAAATCAAATGTTAGATAACACAATAAATATGTATACATTATTTAAATGGGGATAGTAAAAAAATAATTGGATTGATTTAGATGTAAAAAATTTGTATTGTGTAATAAATAATAAAATTATATTGAATAAAAATATTGGCCTCTTCATGGGGTTGGAAATTAGATTAAAATTTGTTTAAAACTTTAATAATCTCTAATAACAATTACACATAACGTAACGTAACCTTAATCTTCTAATCATTCTCCATGATTTTTCAACCTGAGCATAGCTTCCCTAAAAACTCATAAGTCTAGCCAACATAAAATACATTTCCTTTCCGCGGCGTTAGATGGCGCGCGCAGGCGGGTAATTTGATTATCATTTATAGAGTGATTTCATTCTATAATTTATAGTCGGAGATGGCCTCTTTGTGGGGTTGGAAATTAGACGGACTGTATTTGTTTAAAACTTTAATAATCGCTAACAACTATTTCACATAACGTAACCTTAGTCTTCTAATAATTCTCTATGATTGTTTTCAACCTGAACATAGCTTCCCTAAAATCTCATAAGTCTAGCCAACATAAAATACATTTCCTTTCCGCGGCGTTAGATGGCGCGTGCAGGTGGGTAATTCAAAAATAGCGCCTACAATATATTTACAGTTGCACGAGCGCTAATAAATGAATAATGGAACAAAATAAAATACATATACCATATGATCGAAAAATGTAATCCTCTAGGGTGATTTGATTTTTTTCATTATTTTATATTTTTTTGGCACTAGTGAATTAAAACAAATAAAACGTCACATGTGTCATTATTTATCAATACAAATCTCTTAGAATAACATAACCTCTATTCTAAGAGTTTTGTTTGTTTTGGGTATTTATCAAAACAAATTTCTTAGAATATATATAACCTTTATTCTAAGAGATTTGTTTTGATAAATAGCGTGTGCTTACTTTTATTTTCAACTTCATTTTTTTATAATAAAAAATTCAATGCACTCTAGAGGAGAAAAATATTCAATCATATAATATTTGACAGTATGATAATTCAGGTATTTATTTAATTTTATCCCAATATATAGTTGTTGGGGCTCGTATAAATTCTAGATATACAGGGTGGGCCACGAATAAATTTTTAGGGTTCCTGACCGCGGAAAATTTTGAAAAAAAAATACATTGCACTGTTGAATACGACAACCTCATGGAAAATATTTTGACTTTCTTTCACTTACGGTTATACCGGAAATGGCTACGAAACAAGACCTTTATTGGCATTACTTTACACAAAAACTTTACTTTTTAACAAAACTTAAATACTTCATTCATTTGATTTTACTAACATGTCAACTCTCTCTCATACTCTCTGTCATACTCTCATATCACCTATCCATTCTCTCCTCTCTTCTCGATATTCGTTCCCTATAAGCATCCAAGTGTCCCTTCCATCCTCACAAAACACGCACCTCTCATACTTCTCTCTCATTCACGTTTTCCTTCCTCGTTCCTCAGATCCACATCTTGCTCTTGTCAGGGTTACCTTTTTATGTTTTCCACATGTTGTTTGTAAGATACCCTGGCAACATCCCATACACTTGCATACAAGGGATTATATTCACTCCTTCTTATATTCATCAGTCTCTCCTTCATCCACTTCACTCTTCCTCAATCAGCAACATTCACTCCTCTTTTTAGCCATTCATTTACCACTGTTTCAGACATTCCGGCCTTTTCATACATCTTCGCTCTTTCCTGTCTCCGTCCACTCAGACCGTCCGGCTGCTTTTCCATTTTTTACCTTTCTGAACGCCCTCTCTACCTCTTCCATGGAAAATTCTTCCACTTCCTCTCCGTTCCAGTTCACTCCAAATTCCACACTCATCCTAATGCATTTTTCTGTCCACTCTTCCAATGGTATTCCCAATTAACCCTTTATCTCTTCTCTTTTTAAAGTACTCCACAACTCTTTCTCGTTCCTACATTCTTTCAAATTCTTTATTATTTTCTCTAATGCCTGCTCTTTTTTCTTTTAGCACCAAATTTGTTATTTTAAACAGAACACCCTATATATATTCGGATTCCCCGTTCAATTGCCTAACCACGCATATGGATTTATGTCTACATAACTCTTACAGTTTTTGAGATAAAAATTAATTTGTCGAATTTTAACCTATTATCGTTTCGAAAAATGCTTATAACTTCTAGTAGGAATAAAATAGACAGACCAGCAACGTCTTTAATTGTTAGTAATGGATTCATTTAGAACGAAAAAATATCATCTGTCATTTTTGATAGTAGTGTCAACATTTCAGTGCCCTCTTAAAAATATCATAACTCATTTTATTACAAATGGAATGATCAATATTTTATCTCATAGGGCGATTGTCAAGACAATTTGCAACATAAAAGTATTATGCATCCCAATATCTAGAGCAAGTAATGTTTGAATTATTTCGAAATTTTCTCTCCGAAAATAATTCTTGCACTATTCCAGTGGCCTTTCCACCAGGATTTTGTATTTTCGTCCTTATCGGATAAAATAGTTCTAAATATAAATTAATCCTTTTTTTTCTGAAAGTATCAAAAGATTCATTTAATTCGTGGATACGTTCCACTATACTGAGAAGATTTAGTATTGAATACAACCGTTGTAAAATTCATGCTTTAACGATAAAACTCGTCCATTTTTTTTTGCGCGTTTCCAATTATACACCCTGACCATTAATAAAGTAACAGAGGATATGATTAATTAAAATTCATCCACCTTTCGAAATCATCTGATTAATTACCCTTACTTAATTTCCGCGCGGATAATTAACCCCGGAGATATATTTAAGGGGGTGTATTCTCGTCCCTTTTCCACACACACTCACATATATTGTTTAAATGTGCTGCGGGGCGCGAGTGTGTGAGTGTGTGTGTGTGTGCGTTGCGGGGCGAAGGTGGAGGCTGTAGGTAGTAACATTATAACCCTTTGTCGGCCAATTAGGCAGGCCGGCTGGAGGGCGGGAAGGGAGGGGTCGTGACAATGCCCGGGGACGCATTACCTGCGTTACGTCACTCCGCAATCGATATCTCATCGCGGTAAAAGGGTGGCGGGTGTATTCTCGACTCCTGGGGTGTAAGGGCGCGAGGAGAAAGAAATAAGGGATGGTTCCGTGTTGAGTTTCTGAGCGGCGGCTTGGAAGGAAACTATTGCTTTGTGCTCATAACGTTAACAGTATTTATTTATATCATAAGAAAAATACAACTTTTAAACGGTTACTCTCCTATATATATACATTTTTATTTCTGAAGTTGTACATAGAATTTTTTACATTTAATATTTACAATCATGGTTGATAAATCATCAGAAAATGGCTATCGACCATCGGCCTTTCTGCCTTACTTTTTTATTATTACAGAAGAAATTATTTTTCGATTAACAACTTGTGATGATTTATTACTTACAGTTTTTTCTAATATTATTCGTTAATAGCACCGTAATAACAATTAATAATACACGTGGTGGTTTTCCGGTCTTGAAAAAAAAAATGAGGTGAAATGCAAATGCTGATATTTTTTAGTACCTAACACAATTCTCCTCTGCTCGTAGCGCGCTCCACATGCAAGCGTTGCGGCAAAAACATCTAGCATGAGACGTTCCATATGATTTCGCCTAATACGCAATTTTGATTCGTTTCAATCTAAATGATATAAATGTGTAATGTAAATTTACATGTATTATACTACGATGTATAATAATTATCAGTATTTTTACAACTAATAACAAATTGATTATTGGTAAATGGTTACGACAATTTCAGTTTTAGCATCTTTTGCTATCCCTTTGACTCGCACATACTGCTCATGAATTACGTTTTCAAACGGAGTTCGTACATTAGCACGTGGAGCTTGTTTGTACCATTTCTGGGCATTTATAGTAAGGTGCATGAACATTGACAGAGGAGGAGGAAATAAAAAAATAATAAAGAAGCTTCTGCCCATCACTAATAATTTTCATTCTTAGAATTCTCTTTTTTATTCACAATAAATTATATGATTTTTTTGCAACGTCGGCACTCTTTCAAACAAATCCCCGTTCGAACTGAAACCCACGCATACATACAAAAAAAAATCGAATTAATTAACACGCTGTTGTATATGTAATGAAACGCTGTTTTGTTTCATTACATATACAACAGCAATAAATAAATCTATTTGAAATATTGAAGGCAGCGAATCCGCGATCCGCTGTAAATCTATTGCATATTCGTCGGTTCGGAGGCAATTGTAAACAAACAGGGGCGCTGCTTCTAAATTATGAATAGTGCCGAGCGCGCAATGTTAATTAAAAATAATTACCTACCGTTGCTGTTGCGTTGTTGTGTTGTGTTATTGTATCGTGCAAATAATTATGCGCGCGTGTGATGTTTATACAGAAATATTGGCGTATACACGTATACTGTAATATAAAAGGATTCACTGGAATACGATGGTAATAACGCGCGGTTTATATGGATGTGCGTGCTTGTATGCGTGGATACAATTTATCAAACATACAGTGTTTTATTTTGCTGTGAAATGTGTAATAATTTCTGTACTTGAACGTTCCATCACTTTTATTTGTATATAACTTAAAAATATTAATAAAGCAATTTGGGATTAAATCTAAATAATGTTTTAATTTAACTCGAAGGCTCGGTTTTTCAATTGTGACTTAAGCTTAGTGTTTAATTAAGCTGTACCTTTATATCATTATGAATTGTATGTAACCCTCAATACGGGTTATTTTTGATTGGGTCTATAGATATGACTCCAAATGAAAAAAAAAAAAGAAATATTAAAATAATTTAACTAGATTGACCCTTTAATAAGACTCTAGACTGTCAAACAATATCAATTCTTTGTACTTGCCGCACCATACAACCCCGCCATGGTACTCTTAATTTGGTTTATTTGCGTTTGGGTCGACATATTTGACTCTAATTAAAAAAAATCATAAAAATATTAAAAACCGATTTAGAACTAATTTAACTACATCGATGTCTTAATAAGACTCCAAACTGTCAAACAATATCAATTGTTTGTACTTGCCGCACCGTACAACCCCTCCATGGTACTCTTAATTTGGTTTATTTTCGTTTAGATCGACAGAGTTGACTCTAATTAAAAAAAATCATAAAAAAATATTAAAAACAGATTTAGAACTAATTTAACTACATCGATGTCTTAATAAGACTCCAAACTGTCAAACAATATCAATTGTTTGTACTTGCCGCACCGTACAACCCCTCCATGGTACTCTTAATTTGGTTTATTTTCGTTTAGATCGACAGAGTTGACTCTAATTAAAAAAAAAATCATAAAAAAATATTAAAATCCGCTTTATAACTAATTTAACTACATCTATGCCTAAATAAGACTCCAAAATGTCAAACAATATGAATTGTTTGTACTTGCCCCACCGTACAACCCCTCCACGGCACTGTTAATTTGGTTTATTTTTGTGGAGGTCCACAGATTTGACTCTAATTTAAAAAATCATTAAAAATATTAAAAACCGCTTTAGATCTAATTTGACTACATCGATCCCATAATAAGACTCTAAACTGTCAAACAATATGAATTGTTTGTACTTGCCCCACCGTACAACCCCTCCACGCCACTGTTAATTTGGTTAATTTTTGTGGGGATCCACAGATTTGACTCTAATTAAAAAAATCATTAAAAATATTAAAAACCGCTTTAGATCTAATTTGACTACATCGATCCCTTAATAAGACTCCAAACTGTCAAAAAATATTAATTGTTTGTACTTGCCCCACCGTAAAACCCCTCCACGACACTGTTAATTTGGTTAATTTTTGTGGGGATCCACAGATTTAACACTAATTAAAAAAATCATTAAAAATATTAAAAACCGCTTTAGATCTAATTTGACTACATCGATCCCTTAATAAGACTCCAAACTGTCAAACAATATCAATTGTTTGTACTTGCCCCACCGTACAACCCCTCCACGCAACTGTTAATTTGGTTTATTTTATGGGCTCCACAGATTTGACTCTAATTAAAAAAATCATTAAAAATATTAAAAACCGCTTTAAAACTAATTTAACAACATCAGTCACTTAATAAGACTCCAAATTATTAAAAAAATATCATTTTTTGTACTTTCCGCACCGCACAACCCCTTCACAGTACTCTCAATTTGGTTTATTTTTGATTGGGTCCATAGATTTGACTCCAATTAAAAAAAAAAACATTTAAGAACAAATTTAACTATCTTTTAATAAGACTTTACCTTTATACCATTAGTTTATGGATTATTTTGAAATGAAATTATAATCATTTAAAATTCAATGACCATTTTTGTAGGTAAGTATTAGTGCATTTCCCGGCGCATTCACCATAAATGTAATATTAAATATCTAATAATAAAACAATTTTTGAGAGTATTAATGTAATTCCCGGCGCGTTGACCAGAAAATACTGCACCATTAAGTAACCAGTAAAAATAAATAAATAATACTGAATTATTTTAATTAATCGAGTCACGTGGTTGCAATAACGATTTTTTTTTGCAATTTTTGCGTTTATTTACTTATGCGAGCTTTTCTCTGTTCTGCATACACTGACGCCGGCCAATATTTTTCAACAGTGATGGCCTACTTTCCCCTATAGCCCTTTTCTTGCTAGATCTAATTTTAGCCACTTCAACAAATTTTAATTCTCTTTAAGGCCCAAGCTGAATGTCCTTGATTAAACTTCCGTTTTTTTTCTTTCTTATAAATCATTTCATACTTACTGAATTCTTCCCGCAATTTTTGGACGTAATTTATAGGAAAACGACGTGAATGGCGCCGAAATTATACCATCAATCGGCTCTAATAGCGCAATTTTAAACTATTCAGATGCGCCCCCCGGTCGCGTGTCACCGCCCGGAAATTAAAAATCCGCTCCATTCCGCTACATTTGACATCCACGGACCCCATTTTAGCGCGCACACACACACATTTAAATTGCGGCTTTAATTTGACGGATGTGACCTTTTAAAAAACACTTTCACCTGAAAGAAGCGGAGGAGAAAAAAAAAATGGAATGACTGGTAGGGGTGGATTTTTTTATGTAATTTTAGTTAAATGGAGGGATAAATTTGAATATGTTATACTTTAGGTAATGCAGCGTATATTTAGTTTTATGCCTTGTTTTTAAAGCTAAATAACATAACTTATTGACGAGTGTAAATATTTATTTAAATATGTAACACAATAAACTTATTATTATTATTATATATTTTGATTATTTAATATGTTTACGCGTTAGATTTGATTAGTAATTAAATAAACCCGTTGTATTATAAAAAAATCCCTGAATAATTAACAATCCTTCTCCTCTCGATTGTTACCTCCAACATACAATAAAGATCATTTATATATCGATTTAGGCAGAAAGACCTCTGGTCGATAGCCCAGACATACTAACACCTACATGTATTGTAATTATTTATATTGTTGAAATTATCTGTATAGTCTGAATAAATCAATCAATCAAAATCCACATATCAAATAAAACAGCAATCGACTAAAAGCCAGAAATACTTCTGTCATTAATTTAATAATTAAATTATAATAACAACCATAATCTATTTTATTATAATTTCAAGCTCTATAATTTTTTTAATAATAAAAAAGAAATCATATACATTTTTTTAATATTAAAAATGTTATTGAGCAAAATTATAATAAATAGTCTAATTTTATTATAATTTTGTAAAGAAAGTGAAAGAAGAAACTGGAAAGTTAATTCTGGAATGTTCCACAGAGCGCACGACTGTAAACGCGGCGTCATCGAAAATTCCGGAAAGTTCGAGAAACAAGCACGCGCGCGCTAGTGGCGCTGCAGGCAGTCAGTCTATCACGAATGTCCGAATGTTCAACATCCAATTATAAATAAATAGTGACAGTGTGATGTTAATAAATGTGTACTGTAAATAAATAAATAGGCATTGTTTTACTTATTTGCGGGTTAAGTTGTTACGAAATCGGGTTTAATCAGATTTCGTAACAACTTAATTATTAAATTAATGACAAAAGAATAATATTGACAACTCATAGTCCCATTTTTTTCTGCGTAAACATTATTTTTCCATAACACGAAAAAAAAAGCTAACCCTGTTACAAGACCCTTTCATTAATCAAAGCCCCCTTCAATTTCTTTCCATCTCTCATTTTTTGAAATATGCGAGGCATTAGCGGGTTTTCATGCGGCCGTTTTAATTTTTTTCGCCGGCCGGCCCTTTTTTTGAGTTATGCGCGGCATTAGTGGAGCGTTCATATTTTCGCGGTGGTGCAATTAATTTTCGGATTTGTGAAAAGCCGAAAGAGGCAAAAAAAAAATATGTGCGCGCGGAGTGCGTGGTGATTTACCGTGTGCCGGTTGTCGGGATGTGTTTGTAAATAAAACGGTTTTGATGAAAGGGCTTAAATTTATCTATTTCGCGCACTCGCCCGTGTGAGTGTGAATTTAGTAAATTTTTTGTTGGATAAATAATCTGTGAGTGTGTGGCGATTTATTTATAAGCGGGATTCTGATTTTTGATATATTTTTTTTGATTCTGATTTTTGATATATTTTGTTGAAAATTTCCTTCATAAGAAATATCTTTTTTTCAACCACCATTTATCGATTTTTACCATATAACCCAGTCATCGACTGATAATAAGACTCCAAACTGTCAAAAAATATCAATTGTTTGTACCGTACGACCCCATGGGTATCGGTTTTTGCCATATAACCCAGTCACCTTTGTTTATTTGTAATTTCAACTTTGGGGGGACAATCACACCATTCATACAACGACCAGCCCAATCCTGGAATCGAAACCAGGGATCTCTGGCTTAGCCTAACGCTTAACCTGCGCGGAGGCGGACAAATATCATTTTATTATTTAGTTTTCGAATCGTATGATATTTTGTTCAATAAACGCAATACGATAAAAAAAATCAACTGTCAATTCATCTGATGTTTCGTGTTTGTCAATCAACTGTCATTTAATCTGACGTTTCGTTCTGCATTGTTTTCACAGCTTACTCGTTTTATTTTGTTTTTATTTTTAATAATCACTGTCTCAATATTTAGTTGCTGGACAAAATGGGCATTTTTCATATCGAAAAGTTGCGGTAGCTAATGAGAAAATGATTTATTAATAATTAATTATTTTCAAATTCATTTTTTTAAAATTTATTTAAACTACTGGTGATTATTTTCTAAAAAAAAAACGCTCGGAAAAGTCGACTAGTATTTTCAACTGCGCATTTTTTTGACAAAATACTGTATATACAGGGCTCGAATAATATAAATAGATCTAGCTGAAAGACCTACGGTCGATAGCCATTTAACCATTAATTAACCATAAATGTATCACATTGTATCATATATTGAATTTATGTCACAATAAAGATTTTTTTTTTATATAAATATATAAATTGATCCTCAAGTTTTGCTGTTTTGCTATCAATTAAATAAAACGCTTTAAACTTTGTTTGTATAACACAAAAAATAATTTATTGTGACTATAGCTTCAGCAATTTACACTTGTCATTATAGAACTAAAAGTATTTAATAATAGAAAAAGGGGATTTATTCACTTGATCACAGTTATTTAAATAAATTAAATAAAAAAAAATTGAAAATAATTAATAAATTATTTCCTCGTTAGCTACTGTGACATAAGTGAAACATAAGTCAAATTGTCACAGTAGCTAAAGAGGAAATAATTTATTAATTATTTTCAAATTCTTTTTATTTAATTTAAAAGTATTTAATTGATGAATATTTCAATTAGTGTATTATTTTAACCATAAAATTAAACTTTCCATTCACAACATTTTCTCTTCCATCGCTACAGTGTATTCCACAAGGTAGCGGTGTGTTGAGGTAGAGTTTCCCTCCTCCGCTTCGCAAGAGAAGAGATGGGAGTTCGTCGGGGGTGGCGGCAAGCAATATGTGTAATGGATAGCGGTGGCGGGAGCAGGGGGGTTTTTCGGAGGCGGCAGAAGGGTAGAACCGAATGCTGAGAGTAAACCGCAGCCACGAGCTTTTCCTCCATTTCCACGCGCAGTTTCTGCCGCACACACACACATCCACCCCTATGTACACACATACGCGTATGTATGTTTCGTGTATATATGTACATCTACCCCCGAATGTAGGTATATTTTATTTACAGCGTGAATCCTTTACGCACGTGTACATGTATGTGCGGGGAGGTACGTTAATATTTCTGCGAATCGTATTTTGTTTAAAGTTGTAAGATCGTGGTTAATTTTTCGGCTGTGTATTTATTGTAGCAATGCATATATTCGATGTTTGATGTAAAAGTTCAAACCCTTTCATAAAAAAAATCTATGGTTGTGACTGTTGCTTGATGAAACTCCATGAGAATTTATTTCAGCTGTCACACAAATGCACATTAAAACAATATCCGGCGTGGGTATTTGCTCTGGAAGTAGTTGTTTTAATGTGCATTTGTTTAACGTACTTACGTAGCGTAAGTCAAAAGTCACAGAGCTAAATGTGGAAATAATTTATTAATTATTTTCAAATTATTTTTATTTAACTTGTTTAATTTCATTTTATTACAATTAAACCACTTGATAGCTACCTCTTTATCAGCACTAAGTTTTGTAGATGCTTGTTGAAAGGTTACATCTGTTGTTGTTGTTGTATCATCCGCATATAGCATTGTCGAAGTATGCAACATGTTATGTGTGAAGTCGTTGTTGATATAGATTAGGAACAAAAGTGGTCCTAAAATTGACCCATGTGGCACATCATTGAGGATATCTTGGATCCCTAATAAATAATCGCCCTGTTTAACAACTTGTTTTCTGTAACTTAGAAATGATAGAATTAAAATCATTTTAACAGCAGATGGAGCGAAATTATAAGAGTAAAGCTTTCGACAGATAAAGGAGTGTGTCACACAGTCGAAGGCTTTACTAAAATCCAACAAATTAGAAACAGTTACTTATTTTTTTTAAGAATCTATGGGGTAATTAACAAATTGATTAATAGCCATAATCGTGGATCGGCCAATTGAGCATTATTTTTATGTTATGTTTGTCTAAAAATACATTTATTTGCTCCAATAATTGGAACTCCGGTATTTTTGAGAGCATAGTTAGTATTGAAATAGGTCAGTAGTTGGAAATGTCTTTTCTGTCACCTTTTTTTTTATATACATTTTCCGATTTTGAACGCATCAGCAAATATATTGTTGCTTATACAAAAGGTTTAAAAAAAATGTTCGTGGTCCTATTATTACATCAATTACCTTTTTTATTAACTTTATGTTCGTTCCATATACATCTCTCACCAACAGTGAGAGATTTAAAACCTCTAATTATACTTCTGACCTTTATAGACGATATCTGTGTATATTTAACCGTGATTTTCATCATTGAAGGATGCTATGAGTCGGTGGTAGTGATCGGTATAGTTTAATAATATATTTTTGCGACTGACGCAAAAAAAAAACTAAAACCATCTGCCGAAATATAAGAGGAGGGTTTGGTCGGTTGGGTCTCAAGATTAATTAAATCCCACATAGCCTTATTCTGGTTTGAATAAGAATGTAAATGGGAAATATTCACAGCTGATTGTGAAATCTCCGTTTTTTTTAATCTGTCTACTATAACAATTTGCAACAAAAAAATCATTTATAAAGCACCAATGCGCTTCCGACTGGCAAAGCCAGTGTTCGCTAAATTGAGCCTTTAACGAACACTGGCTTTGCCGATGTCGACATTTTTATCTATACTATAGATAAAAATGATAAAAAAAATGTATAGATTCTAATTCTTTAATTTTGTTACGTAAGTATTTTACATTCATATAAAATAGTGATTGGGCATAACAAGTTGTGATTTGTTGGGATTGATGGGAATCCTTCATTTTCGCGGTTTAGGAGTCAATGAGTTCTTGTAGGGTAGAATGTGCTTTGGAGAGAGTATATTTAGTACACCAATATACTCTCTCCAAAGCCCATTCTTCCCTGCAAGAACTCATTGACTCAATGCTGTATCGTCCGTGAATTGAAGGAAGTGGACGAATTGGTTTATGTAGAAATGGAAAGATGGGGGAACCTTGCGGGACGACTTGTTGATGTGTGGTTATCTTGGATGCGCACTTTTAGGGATTTGTTTTTAACGAAATTATCGATAAGGTGTAGAAGGTGATGAAGGATGTTAAGGGAGGACACTTGTATAGGAGCTTTTTTTTACATAAACCGATTCATTCATAATTGTGTTCGATGCAGATGAACTTTCATAGATACAGAGAAGATTCTGTTGATAATGTTACGAATCGGGGGGATTCGTAACATTATCTACTCATAATACATGTGCTACAATGTATTATGTATTGACAATAAAGATCATTTATATTCTGCCTGATTTTTTTTAAGTATCATGAATCTGAACTTACAAAAATACAAATCATAGAATGTTCAGGCCATGCTGAGTGTAAGCGATTGAATTGATCATTTCCCAAATAAGTATTATTATCTCGCTTAATAATTAGACTCAACAATACGACAATAATTATTATTGAATTGTTATTAGGATATAAGAAGGGTTGAAGATATTTGTTGGTGAGTACGTGAAGTTTTCTTGATATGTTCAGACAATGTTTACAAACATTAAAATAAATGTTTGTCTGTCGTGGGCTATCGACCGGAGGTCCGTTTTGTTGATATAATACAGTAATATTTTATTCCTTTCTTTACTTCTGTATAAAAGGAATCAATGAATTTTTATCTACTCTCCCCATACAGGAGTGAAAAAAGGAATATAATATTATATTATAACAAGCGTTACTGCATTTGATAAAAATCGACAGTAATTACACTTCAACAAAAAAACACACACACACATCGCAAACTAGAAAATTTAGCAGGTTTTGTTTCAGCCCATCCATAACATTTCCGGTTTATTTAATCCTATCACAGTTTTATCTATAAATATTTTCGTTTGATGAAATTTCATATGGGATCTAAAAATAGAGAGTGTAAAAAAAATCGCGCGTTCCGCCGGAATCAAAAAAATATATATATATATATTTTTTCCAGCGCGTATCCACTCCACCATTAAAACGTCAATTTTCATATCGACGTTGCGCTAAAAGCTTTTTCAGCGCAACACATGATCGAACCGAACTGCAGACGCTGCTAAACACGGACACGCTTTCAAAAAAAAAATCTATACATGAAAAAAAAAAAAATAGTGGGAATGTGTGTGCGTATGTGTATACTAGGGGGGTGGCTTCCGGTTCGTGTTCTATACGACCTAGAAAGAAAATTATAATAATAATAAAAAAATGGGATATACGAAAAGGAAAATATACAAAAGGTAAACGGTTATTTTGATATTCAGAAAAATATTTATTAACTCGACAATGCGACAATAATTATTATTGATTAGCGCCGAACTTTTAAAAATTAAGAATAAAAAGGTTTTATTTTTAATTTTTGCCTAAAGGTAATTGAACATTTTATTATTATTTATTTTTGTGAAATAAATATAAATAATATAAAATCTTTATAACGAATCCACCGCAAGCTCATCCATATCCCAGCTTATATTAGCCTAAAGCAAGGAACTTATATTAAATAACACTATTTAGTCTCTCAAAGTCTATTGTAATATCGTAATATGTAATATGTGGCTTCTTCAGGCGAAGAAATGATCATTTCTTCAAAACAAAATTAAGTGAAAGTAGCACTGAAGATGACGAGGACTATAGTGATAAAAGCGTTTTTCTTTTCTCTTTAGTTCCTTTAAGAATGTTGGATAATGAAGAATCGATTTTATGGAAAAATAATAAACCATCGTCGACAAAGTTTTGTCGTCCTATAAAATTTTTATATATGAAGGAAAGCATACAAAATATTAAGGATAAAGTGAGAAAAATAGAGTGCGAAGTGGAAAAATTACAACCTTTTACTTATAAAATTGACACCAAACAAATTATAGTTACATTCGAGTTACATTTCACAATGGTTGATAGCAATGTTGTTAATGCTTTGACAGGAACCTCGAGTTCAAATTGTTTTATCTGCAATTGTAAACCTACTCAGATGAATGATTTAGAAAATATCAGAAAACTTACACCAAAACTAAGCAATTTTAAATACGGAATATCGTTACTGCATGCCTGGATCAAATTTTTGGAATGTATATTGCACATTTCGTATAAACTAGAGTGGAAAAGATCTACAGCACACAAAATGCCACAAGAGCAAAGATAAGTTATGATCGCTAGAAAAGATAAATATTAAAAAAGAACTAAGAAAGGCCTTAGGAATTCGCGTCGATACTGTAACACAAGGTGCAGGGACATCAAACACTGGAAATACAGCGAGGCGATTTTTTCACAATCCCGAAGTGGTAGCCAAGATCACACAATTCGACGAAAATTTGATAAGACGGTTTGGAAATATTTTAATTACATTGTCAAGTGGCTGTGATATCAATCTAGCAGCTTTTGATAAGTATACTTTTGAGACAGCAAAACTATTTGTTCATCTGTATGGGTGGTACCGTAAAATACTAATACATGGATCGCAATTTTTAAATGAGTTCTTGGTGCCCATTGGGGAATTAACAGAAGAAGCTCAAGAATCGAGTAACAAAATTTATAGAAGAATTCGAGAGCACCATACAAGAAAAACTTCACGGCAAAATACAATAAATGACTTATTTAAAATGTTATTGGTTTGGTCTGATCCGTATATATCTTCAATAATAAGTGCACCTATACCGAAGAAAAGAGAATTGCCTAGTGAGGTAATTGCATTAATTTCCCCGAATGTTGATGCAAGCGATTCGGAAGAAGATATTGATCCGGAAGAGGAATGTGAATGGCCGAATTTTTAGGTGAGTTTATACATACATATATGAAAGTTTGTTAACTTTAATACCCAATAAAAAATATGTTAAAACTAATAATCATTAAAATAAAATATTAATATTATAATACAATAACAGTTAAAACATGAAAATATTTATAAATGAACCTCTTGTAATTATATGCGTTGAGTATAGACTGGCGTTGGTGTGGCGCGACGCGCGACTTGTTTATTACGCGCTCCAATTTGTACAAAAATGTAATCCTTCGGGGGAAAAAATTCATAACTTCGGCAGATGGATCGACTTTTAAAAAAGGTTAACATGATCAGATAGCTGAATAATCACACAATACTATGATCTAAGCAGTATTACATTCCTATTTGATTAAAAGGACTGCGAGTCCATCAAAGTTCTAATTTTATTTTTTTAAATTGATCATTTTTGAAAATTCATATCTAAGTTATTTTAATTCTTCTTGATAAAATTTCTGTTCGAGTGAAAAGTGCCATACTTATATTATATTCATAAAAAAAACAACTATTTGGAAATTATTTGTAAGGCTTTAATATTGAAATTATTAGACCGCTCCTTTCTTACCAAATTTATTAGTATAAATTGTTCAATTACTGTTGAGATAACTACTTACTTAAATGAATTCATATTGCATATTTCTATGTTTTCAAGTATGCCAAAAATAGATATACCAACAGAAATGCAAAATTTTAAGTTTTATTTGATTCGCATCGGGCTAGCCGCGCCGATGCGAATCGGCGACAGTGTGCGTGGGCAATTCTCTCATTCATTAATTTTAATAAGGATATGTTCGTGCATCATTCGTAGTGGAATGAACAGATTTTAATTCTGGAAGAATAGCTAGATGGTAGAATTAAAAACATCCTCGATGCTGACAGCTTGTTATCTACGATAGAATCAAGAGGCAATTGTCAAAAATTTACAGTGTAAGTAATTTCTGCAGTTGGAAAATTGATTGAATTTTATTGATCATTGCCAGTAATTTTTTCTTGTTTAATTTACTCATCGAACGCATGAGTAGTGTTTTGTGTGCGCTCCGCTCCGTCTTTTCACCGTTTGTCTGTGTGGTAACTCAAGTAATTTAAATAGTTTTTGTGAGCATCATAGTATTACTATGCATTAACTAAGGTTTAAATCATTCCGTTAACTCATGAAAAAAAAAAAAAAAAAAAAAACAGATACGAGAGTTATAATTAAGGAGGGAATTGTTGAAATTTTCGTCGATGAACAATTTCTATTTAAGTTATTTGAAAAAATTATCACCAAGGTGAATTTCGAGACATGAGAACGATGCTACAGACTGGATTTGGAAATAAATCAAATTAACAAGGAAAACAATGATGTTAAAAAAAGAACAATTCTCTCGCAATAACAATATTAGAATTATCGGCCTGCCAGAGGAAACCAATGAAAATTTAGAAAATAACTTAAACATATAATTAAAGCTATAATATTTGTAAATGACGATATTAATATTACTAAATGCTACCGTATTGGTAAAACCAGTCTGGCTTCAGATCTGTTCATTGCTGTTCAACTGCGATGACATAATTAACGCTACTGACAGAGGATTACTGTCTTGTCTAATACTAGTTGATTATATTAAGACATCTGATACTTTCAATCATGCTGTTTTATTAGCAAAATTAAAATATATCGGCTGACGGCAATTCCAAATTCAATAGACTTAGTCTGTAGTTTTATTTTTGATTTTAGAATAAAACGAATTACATTCAGCCAACTAAATCTTATTGCGGGCGTGACTCAAGGCTCAATATTGGGTCCTCTTTTATTTTCTATTTACTCATCGTTTATTCCCTGCACTCTTATTATTGCTCCTGCGTTCAGTATGCCGATGATACACAAATTTTATATTTATTTTCCTGCTAATCGTAATATAAACTAATGTTTCTCTGATATCAAAAAAACCCTAATAATAAATCCAAGTAAAACATTAGTCATTTTATTCGACTCTAAGAAACTTCTGTCCGATGCTAGAGAATCAGTAAATATTCAACTCGATAAGATCTCTATACCCATTGTGGAGTCCGAGCGGAACCTAGGAATTTTCTATTTTGCGATGTGTGTGTTTTTTGTTGAAGTGTGATTACTGTCGATTTTTATCAATTGCAGTAACCCTTGTTATAATATAATATTATATTCCTTTTTTTCACTCCTGTATGGGGAGAGTAGTTAAGAATTCATCGACTCCTTTTATACAGAAGTAAAGAAAGGAATAAAATATTATATTATATTATATTATATTATATTATATTATATTATATTATATTATATTATATTATATTATATTATATTATATTATATTATATTATATTATATTATATTATATTATATTATATTATATTATATTATATTATATTATATTATAAAGTATTATATCAACAAAGACTGTGATTTGCGTTTTAAAAATCATATCAGTCAATGTATAAAGCGAGCTTATAACACTTTAAGAATGACATACTCTAACATAAAATTTTAAAATAAAAATATTGCGAAACTCTAGTTTTAAGTCACCTCAATTTGTCTGATGTCGTCTACTGCTCTTGCCTGGATGCCAATATGTCTTGAAAGATCGTATTATTGATGAAGGTTTTTTTAATTAAATTACACTCGGTTATTTATTTATCACTTGGTGAAACATATTGAACTATTTTTGATGGAGTTTTTTTTATTAAATTACACTTGGTTTGTTTCACAATTTTCTCCTTTTGAATTTGAAATTGTGAAAAAAACCAAGTGTAATTTAACTAAAAAAAACCTCCATCAATAATAGTTCAATATGTTTCACCATGATATAAATAAGAAAGTCATTTAGGAAAATTAGAAAGATCGTACACAAAGATTTCAAAATTCTTGTTTACGATTAATTTTAGGGATGAGAAAGTTGATCACATCAGTGGAGAGTGTTCCGAACTTAAATAGTTGAATATGGCTAATCAAAAAAAAAAAAACTTCACTCTTACACACTTTATCATAAGATAATTAGTCTTTACAAGCTTCCTTAAACTAAATAAAATGAAACAAAGACGATTCACACATTTGCAGTTATTTAAATTACAATGAAATTAAACAAGGAAAATTTCTGGCAATGATCAATTAAACCTTCTACTTTATATAATTCAAAATCTCAAACCTAGCACCCTCACGGATATAATTTTTTTT
Source organism: Philonthus spinipes (assembly GCA_963082785.1). Classification (NCBI taxonomy): domain Eukaryota; kingdom Metazoa; phylum Arthropoda; class Insecta; order Coleoptera; family Staphylinidae; genus Philonthus; species Philonthus spinipes. The sequence continues at coordinate 14,620,758 of OY720308.1, read as the reverse complement.
GATTATACAAGGTGTACAGAAAATGAGTGAAAATCTTCAGGTAACTCAATTCATTAATTAATTTTTAATAGAAATTCAAAATAAAAAAATATTGTATGGTTCTTCATTGAGGCTCACGAGGTCTTCGGAATTTTAAATATGTGACTATAAATTAGTATTGTTTTTTAAATATTTTGTAAAAAATCAGTAGCATTAACAATCAATTAGACACGTGTATAATTCCATTGATGTAAATGATTAATAAATCGGATATTTTTATAATTTTATAACTTTATCAGAAGCATTCTTTTAATGAAAATAGATCTGGCAACGACGCACGCTCGTTTGTAAAAGAAAAGGTGTATGCAACACCTCCAGCGGATGATGTAGCAGTTATAAACAGGATAAATGCACACTTGTTTGATCCAGCGTTGCCAAATGTATAGTTCTTTTAAGTGGCCCGTGAGGCTTAAGGAAGGACCGTGTGACTTATTTTCGTTAATATTTTTATCTAAAAATTAGTCAAAGAGTCACGCTACCTTAAGCTTTTCACTCATTTTCTGTACACCTTGTATATATATAAAATCTCAAATGATTCTTCTTCTTCAAACCCTGCACCATCACGAGTATAAAGTCTTTTTTTTTGATAATATATATATATATATATATATATATAAAATCTCAAATGACTCTTCTGTTTTTCCGTTTATTTTTTTTTTCGATAGTTCGTACTTGGCGGAGAAAGTATTGATTCTACGCACACCGCACCGAAGAATAACACACGCACCCAGCGCGCACACACACACACACACACACAAGAGAGGAGGAAATTATTTCCACTTCCGGATGGAAGGCCGGAAGCGACGCCGCTATTAGCCCGACCGACGCTCGGCGTACGATGACAATGGAGGAGCCATCCATATATTCCACTTACCCCTCCCGATAAACAATTAGCTTTCGGGAATTTATTATTCCTTTAGAACAAAGGGAAACATCGACGTATAAGACATGGCGAGATTTATTTATCAGATTTTCTTTTTTAAATGTATAAATAGTGAGGATTTTATTTTATTTAACGTAAAGTAAGAAATTTTATAATATTTTTTAATTTTCACTGATTACTTGAATATACTCTTATTGTGTGTACTTAATGTTAATTAATGTATACAGGGTGTTTCAAATTCGAATCTCACCATTGGGATCTCGCTTATTATAAGATCTCGCTTATTGTCCCCATGGTGAGACTAGAATTTGAAACACCCTGTATAGTTGCCTGAAACTATTAATCAGCAAATATAATCTTCTGTGTTTTCCTAATGGAATCTTTTAATTATTTAAATAAAAAATACTTTTTTTCTCTTAATCTAAACAAAAAGAAATAGTGGAAGAAAGGATGATAATTTTTATTTAATAATATAATAATTTTATACCTAAAATGCAGACTTTCTAAAAGAGACGAAGAGTTAATGTATCCGTTTAAGATTTTATATAAAAAGCTTATATTATATCAAATAAGTTCCTGCAAGACAACAAGGTAGCAATATCCCAATTATTTCTCAGTAAACTATATCCGATAGTAGAATAATTTATCTTCATTTTAAAGCATATGATTCGCAGAAACTTATTTTGAACATTTTCAAGCGCGTTAATTAAATATTGCTGGTATGGGAACCAAATAATTGCATATTCTAGTTGAGAGCGGACGAATGCACAATATAAATTCGTAAGGTATCGATTTTGAAGTCAACGTGTATTTATTATAAAATAATTATTTTTTTGTACGTATCGAATATGTATTAATTTTAATAATTTGATATCTGTACTTTGAACAATCGATTTAGTAATTAATAAAGCATCGTTAAAATAAAATTGTGTTCTATATATTAAAATATTATCTTAAAGTGTTTTATATGTTCTCTTAAGGTTGCGGTTTAGTGGAAAGAGATAGCTATATAGTAAAATGGAAATAATCGTTTGAAAATAGAGCTATTCTTTTGAATTTCATAATATGAATGTGTATTTACATTTTTTATCTACCAAGTATAAAGTATCAGTCTAAATAAAAAATAAATCGTTAATTTTCGTGTATTACGTCAATTTACTAGTTCAAGTTGGAAAAGAAAATTGTAAGATATAATGAAATTAATAGGTCATGTCTGCTAAGTTATTTGAATGCAGAATTTAGTAAAATTCTTTAAATTTTCATTGCACAAGTTTTTATTAGCAAAAATTTAATTTAAAATTTGCTATAAATTTGATCAATTTTCATTGTTTTTCATAATTATTTTTCACACAAACTAAACATTAAAATAATTTTTAATTTATCTGATGAAATTCCTGCTTATTTTAAGATTATTTTAATGTATAATACAATATTGTTCATTGATCACAACAACAATCTAACTCAAATTAGTGATTGCCCATATTTGTATAGCTATCTCTTTCTTCTAAACCGCACCCTTAAAAAGTTATAAATTAAGTGAAAAATAAAAAACTGATTTAGCATACAAAACACTCATATGCTAAAGCAGTGTTTAATGTTTCACAATAATTACATTATATTTTTTTCTTTTTAGGAATCCGTATAGTTGATTATTTAATGATTACGACTTTTATGAACCCCGCCCCGCCGCAATAATTTCACTCTCTGTTGACATTTATCATTATTTGGAAACCTGTTTTTACTGGCGTTATCTATTGACACGGGTATTGTCTGGAAAGCAGTGTAAATACGCGGATCGACTCGCCTTTTATAAACAACAGATTGATCACTCCATTTATCTGCATGTTTGGCTTTCGTTCGGCGATAAAATTGTTGGTGCAATATGTCGCGACACGTTCTCAATGCCCATTCGCCGTTGAAATTAACACGCGCAAAAGAAATAAATACACTTTAAAGGTAAATGTAAGATTGTTTCAAGGGGGGTTTATATTTCTTTTTTTTTAAGTGTTCATGAAAGAAAACAAATAATTATTTATTTTCGAAATTATTTTGTGAGTATAAAATAAATATGAACAGATAAACCAAATAAAAGAAATTTTTCCTTGTTTAATTTCATTGTAATTTAAATAACTGAAAATGTTTGTTTAATTTTATTTAATTTCACACAGATTAAATTGAATAACCCGAAACTAGTCGAGAATTTAAAATAATTCAATTTAACCTGTGTTTAATTTGTTTTATTGGTTGATTTTTAATATTTTTTAAATACAAATGATTTTTATTCACAGAAAAAAAAAATACAGAAAATATATACATATACATAGATATAAAATAAATTAATTTTTGTAAAGTGACTATTTTTTAAGGTTCCTTCCTCCTGTCTTTGCTTCAAGAGTGTGGGCCATGAGTTGGTCCGTCTTGGGCTGTTGGTATTGGAGTATGTCTGGTTTCTTTTCACGTATTTCTTTTTACTTCTCTTTATATTTTGTTGTTTATTAATAGGTTTTTTTATTTTCAGTTTGAAAGCAGGGTATTTTAGGTTCTGTATGTGTTTATCTATATTGTTATATTGTTGTATCGTATCCGTTGTTAGTAAGTGTGGAAATTGTTTTGTTTTGAAAAGTTCTGTTCTGATGTTTGATTTTCTTCTTGTTTCATAGTTGTGAATGTTTTTGTTTTGTATTAGGCATATATTTGTTTTTATAGTGTTGTTTTTTATTTTATACAATAACAGTATGTTATTAAGTGTTACTTGGTCTTTAATATTCAGTTCATTTGTTTTTTGTTTTTCTATACAGCAATTTGGTGTTAGTTCTGTATTCCAAATTGTATAATGTCTTTAGTATTTTGTTTTGTTGGGTTTGTATTTTGTTTATATTTTTCTTTGTAGCGTTTCCACATATGTAGCGAAGATAATTGTTTTTTTGAAGAAAATAATGCATGGTTTTCTTGTATTTTCTGGTATGTAACTTCGTATTTTGTATATGGCTGCTATCGTTTTTGTATTCTGATTTAGTAGTTTATATGTTTTTCCCACTTTAGATTATTTTGTATTTTTATGCCCAGGTAGTTTACTTCTTTCACTTGTTTTATTGTTTTTCCTTTTATTGCGATTTGTAAGTTTGTATCTTCCTGTTTGTTACAGAATATCATATCATATCATATCATTGAGTGTAGTTTTGTTTTCTTTGATTATTGATTTGATTAAATTAAAATTTAATTAAAATATTAAAAATTTATTTATTTATTTTAATTAAATTAAACAAATTAAACACAGATTAAACTGAATTATTTTAAATTCTCGAATATTTATTTTATACAACATGAACTACCAATGTTTAAATATTAAAAATTAATAATTAGTGTTTGAATTAGTAACTCATAATATTTATATTTAATAAATATTATCCATGAAACGGTATAACACTTTTATATATTACAGAATATTACACTACACAATTTACACTAAAAACAATTTAAGTTGTAAATTTATAACAAACTAAAAAATACCCAAAATGCGCTAGTTGAAAAAAATAAATAAAATCAGTTTCAATTTTAATTTTAATTTAATGTAAATTATTGTATATTTTCCCTTGTTGGATTCTTCCGTTGGAAAATAAAATTATTATTATTATTATTCAAAATAGAATAGCACACAATACAATTAGTTGGATTATATACGAGGGCTACTATTTATGGATTGAGAAATTGCAACACTGATATTGCCACGTGAAAACTGACATTTTTAAATAATAATAAATTTATTTGCATTTAATAAAAGAGTTATACATTAATAAAACATTATAAAACTAAATGTTAATACATATTTATAGAAATTAGAAATGAATTATTAACTGCAAATAGGACTAAGAACAATTGTAAAGTTGATCTAAGTCTTAGCCTTTCGGGTGAAAACAGAAAGCTTATCAACATGTGCAAGGGTAAAAAAATATAATATATATAAAGAGAACAAAGAAATAAATATAATTTAGAATCGGTGATCCACAAATCATGGCCAAATTAAATGATCGTATTATATATGTACAAAAATGCTTCTAAAACAAGAGATAGTTATGCATCACGATAACAACATTTGTTTATACGTTTTCTTAAAAGAACCCACATTTAACGATGTAATATTTGTTGGTATAGAGTTATATATTTTGTATATGCTATAAGTAAAACTTCTTTTAAAAAAACACAGTATTATATAATGGAGGTGAAATCTAAGATTCAAATTATGGACATCCGTACGAAACTTAATTTTTGTATATAGATATGGTGGTTTGCGGTTCAATATAACCCCATGAAACATAACACTACTATATAATAACCGCCTTTGATCCATGTTTAACCATTTTGCCTCTTTTAATTTATACGAAATAGGGTCATATTTTCGTATTCCATATACAAATCGTAAACACGATTTCTGAACTTTTTGTATTCGTGCTTGAGTGACTTTGTCTATGCAAGGAGCATAAACAATGTCACAGTAGTTAAAATGACTAAGTACTAGGTGATCACATAACTGGATTTTTTTATTTTCAGAAATAATTTTTCGATGTGAGTATAATAACTTAAGACTCAAGTATGCTTTTTGTATGCATTTTACAATATGTTTTTTAAAACGAAGATCAGAGTCCATCACTAAGCCCAACTTCTTTATTGACTCTACACTTTGAATTTTATTTCCTTCGATCTCAATGTTTAGTTTCTCTTTTATTTCATTTTTACGTTTCCCAAAAATGATTACTGATGATTTTGAAGGGTTTATTGGTAAGTGATGTTTACTAGACATTGAGACAAATTCATTTATGTCTGAATTAATTAGTGCATTTGCTTGATTAATATTACTGAAATCAAATGAATAATACAATTGGGTATCGTCGGCATAAAGGTGAGTGTTGCAATGTTTTATACATTTTTTAAACGAGCTTGTATATATAGAAAAAATAATTGGGCCTAGGATGGATCCCTGGGGAACCCCCGTGATTTTTTTTGACGATTGACATTTTTGAGGTTATGCGTACTCGGATCATTTTGACGTGGGAACACAATGAAAATTTTATCTCGGCCAAATATCGAATTGATTCGTGAACATTTTCGATTTAGTTAATTCTTGAGTTTTACCGCGTCGAAAGTCATAATATATCATAGATATTATGACTTTCGACGCGGTTAGTTAATTCTTGAGTTTTACCGCGTCGAAAGTCATAATATATCATAGATATTATGACTTTCGACGCGGTGAAACCCAAGAATTAACTAAATTCAACATCAAAAGCTTTATGCAGCTTGTTTCAGAGGTACCATCTTCTGACTGCATCAAATGCTTTGAAGGGTGGTTCAATCGCACGCAAAAGTGTATAGATTTTAAATGCGATTATTTTGAAAGGCAGTGATTGAGTAATAAAAAGTGAAATCTTAAAAAAAACTAAGTGTTTTTTTTTTACTAAAATTTTGAAAAGCAATAAAATTATTTTTCATGAAATTAATACCCTTGTATTACATATTGTGTTTTTTTTTGTGTAAATTCCCGTTTGAAAATCGCGAGTTATTTTATTTCCCCCGAAAGAAACGTATCCCCGTGCGAAGCGTACCCTTCTCGTTCGACGACGAGGGGCCGCAGCAGCAGCGGCATCATCCCCCTATGCTCTTAGCGCTAAGTGCTTGTGTTAATCTGCTCCCCAGCCGCCGCCGCCACCCTCTATGTTATTCTACTATTTCCAGAGCCAGACGCCGGCGATTCAATACGCAGCGGCAGCGTCGCTACACCCATTCTTTATTCCTCCTCGCCGCCTTCCATCCACAATCCGACGAACTCGACTCGACTCGACTCAACTATTCCCCGTCCGTAGGACCGAACACTCCCTGGGAATAAGAACAAAACTTCCGAGCGGGGCACATATAAAAGGATAGTGAACAAGAGAAAAAAGAAAGGAGGGAAAAGGGATGAAACAGTGAAAAACCGGGGGAGGGATTGGGGGGTTGTTTTCCGAACTGGGACGCGGTTGTAATGTATTACTTGGAAATTTGTCTTCCCCCCGCGGGGAGGTATTCGAGTGAAAGTGGAAAGTTTTTAAAGTGTAGTAAATGTAACTATTTTTTTTTTTTGTTTACTTGAGATTTATGTAAAATAAATTGCGTTGTAAAAATACACAGATAATTATTATACAAAAACTCTGGTCTCTATTCAAAGCGAATAAATCTTTCGCCTTTTACTACTATTATACAAATTCGAAAAAAAAAATCTCTCTATTATCATTATATTTCAATTGTGTGAAACATTTAATGTATAGTAGTATAAATATAACTAAGCTATAGCTGACAGTATACATTTAATCCATTTATTCAGGGCTATTCTATAAGGGAAATGTTAAGATTAAAGTGTGCGTCATTTTTAATAATCACAGTCTAGGCAGCTGTTTTAATAAATATACATCCATAGATCTTTGATTTGGTTCTCATTAATCACTTGATGAAACATGATCACAATATTAATAGTTTGAAAAATACACTTGACTTGTTTCACTATTTGTTTTATTTCCTCCGACTAGTTTCGACTCACGTCACACTCCTTGAGAATGACGTGAGTCGAAACTAGTCGGAGGAAATAAAACAATTAGTGAAACAAATCAAGTGTATTTTTCAAACTATTAATATACATCCTTAGGATGTGAATTTAATGAACTACTTCCAATACCTTTACTTTCCCTTCCTCACTATTTGCAAGCTAACTTTTTTATTTATTTATATATCTAACCGACGAGGACTGCCGGGACGGTAAGATGATGGTACTGACTGACCAAAACCCTTCCCTCTCTCTTCACTCGATTTGCACCTAGAATCGCTGCGAAGCATTACTTCAGGAGGGAAGCGGTATCTTACTCCCTGGCGACTCTGTCAATCGCTTCTTTTGTCATCAGGACGTTCCTACAAAAGTGGCATACTGCTACCATTTCCAGTATTCCCGCCCTTCAAAACAATAAATAAATCATATTATTATTGTTGTTATTATTCAAAAAACGAAAACGTGAATTACCACGTAATCCTTGGATAACGAGAATAAAATTAGAAGAAATGAAAAATAGGGATAAACTTTATCAAGCGTGGAAAAGAAGCACGGCAAAGGAGATTAGAAGAGATAATTTAAGAGAAAAGTACAAAATGAGTCGAAATAAAGTAAATAATTTAATTAAGAAAGAAAAACAAAATTATTATAAGGAACTTTTTCAAAGAAATAAAGGAAATATGAAATAGACTTGGAAGAACATAAATATAGTTATGAAGGAAAATAAAACAGTAAGTAATAACAATATCAATCATCACTTTACACTACCTGATAGAGACATAGCCAACAAGTTTGCTGAATCATTTTCATTATCTGTAAAAACAATAATACATAAGTGCAGTAAAATTCTTTACACGGTACAGCAAAACAGACACATGCAATCAATATTTATCCCGGAAGCGACGAAAGAAGAAATAGAGCATATTATTAAAAACATGGATACAAATAAAGGTCCAGGTTATGATGAAATGACAGCATATGACATTGCTCAATTTCATGATATTCCCAGTTATCCAATTATACGTTTTATTAATTTATCCATAAAAACTGGATATGTACCACCAAATATAAAGAACTCCATTGTTGTACCCATACATACAACAAGGTAACCGAGGCAATTACCAGAATTATAGGCCAATTTCAATACTTACTGGAAAGCTACATGTAGCAAAAATTGCGAAATTATTTAATAAAAAACAAATTACTCGACAACAAACAATACGGATATCGTAAAAAAAGAAGCACCATAGAACTCTTAGAGAATATGAGCAATTTAATTAACGATCATTGAACAAAAATATGCACATATATTGCTTATTCGTAGATTTCAGCAAAGCATTTCATACAATAAATTACAAATCTTTATTAAATATTCTTGAAAACTATGGTATAAGAGGTAACTCAAAAAAATGGTTTGAAAGCTACCTTGAATCAAGAACGTACACCGTAAAAATAAACAACGCAAAGAGTGAGCAATATGACGTAACAGCAGAAGTACCCCAAGGTAGTATTCTTGGTCCATTACTGTACCTCGTATATGTAAATGACGTGCTTTGACCATTGCGAACATTATCTATACGCAGATTCTATTATCAAGACATGTCAATGCAGATATTGCAAAAAATAGGCTCGAGCATGATTTTAGAAACTTACAGAATTGGGTTCACGATAGACAGCTTGTTATTAATCAACAGAAAACAAAATTGATGCTTTGATTACTTGACCAAATAGAGAACGATTCCCAGATAAATCCATAAAATTTTCTTGCAGTCTATGCATTCATAATGAAAGACTAGTTGACAAATCTTATATATGCGACTGTAAAGTTATTGATTTAACGTTTACACAAACACATTTAGGTGTAACTATTGATGACAAGTTTTCATGGTGTGAGCTAATATATCATTAGAAAAAAAAAAACTGAAATATTTGTCTTTTAAATAGAAGAACTTCTATTTAAAAGACTTGATACCTAAAGACACTCTAAGAATAATATACCACTCGTTAGTGCAGTCAATAGTCAATTATGCAATAACTGTATGGGGACTTGCATCAAAACATTTAACGGATAAAATATCTAAACGCCATGACAAAATAGTCAAACAAATTGAACCATCGAGAGCAACACATGGTAATATAGCATCACACCCAAAAATTTTATCATGGGAAGAACTTTTCAAATTTAGGTTTCTCGTGAATAACCACAAATACATTCAAGACTTAACACCGCTCCCTCACAAACATCAAACTAGAAGTAAATCAGCGGGAGAATTCTATGTACCGCCTCAGAACAATAAGTATGGACAAAGAAGTAAAAAAGTGCAACTTTCAACACTATTAAATTCCTTACCAAGTGAATTAACAACACAATTATCCTTAAGAGCATTTAAAAATAAATTTAAAGTGTTACTAAACTCTAGTGAAAATTAAAAACAAAATATATCTAGAACTATTTATAAAAATTGTGAAATCGACATGTTTAAGAACACCACAAGCTACTAAAGGACTGACTTTTAATCATAAAGTCGCTGACAAGCCATTGGCTTAGCGACTATTATTGGTATGTTCAAGACATCTTCCTTCACCATATTATGAAATATTAATTATTTCTAAATTCTTTATTGTTGAAAAAGTATTATGTTGAAAAGAAAAATGTTTCTATTATTATTATTATTGGAATTTTTACTAGTTTATGCTTTTTTGTGTTTTTTTTTTTTGTAATGATAATAATATTCCTTGGATGTGCGATTGGTCCTGGCAGGTTTACATTTAATGAATCGTTCAGCCACCATTCATCTAGCGTGGCTGAACGATTCATTAAATGTGAATTTCGTTTTCCTTGTTTGCTTAAACAGGACAAGTTCGCCTTGCTTTAGTGGACGAAACAATGATTCTCGGTCGTCTACCTTGTAGACCTAAATCGTTGACGATGCCACTTGAAATTAGACAAAAGGTGGCGCTTGCGTCGTCTTTAATTTATTATAAATAATTGTTTATAGTTATGTAAGATTTTTTCTTAATCAAACATGAAATGAGAGAATAAATCAAATCGAGCATTGTGCAAAAATTAATAAATCACACCCATTTCACTTTCCTCCCCCCCCTCCCCCCGTCATTATCCTTCTACAACCTTTGATTCTGAAATTGTTGCCGGTTATCGAACTACAATGGTTTTTAAACCCGATTGTGTGCGATTAAAAGGCTGAGAGGGTGGGTGCAACGCATTGTGCAGCCGGAGTTGACCATCGAAAATACATTAAGTCCTCGAACGGTGATTAAAGTCTGCAGAAATTGCACTTCTTCCTTGTGATTTGCCCCTGTCGCGGCGCACAATGCACGCAACATTTACTGCCGTTAATAATAGGAACAATGAACACGAGCACGAGACCGTCCTCATCATCCCCCTTCTTCTTTCCTAAATCTGCAATCGATTCGAATAAGTATCGATTATACGCGGAATTTGGATTATGGGGGAGTGTAATCAGTTAGTGTTGTTATTTGTTATAAAAATAAACGGCCTTTTCCAGTAATAGTAAGTATCTTTATTATCATACAATAGTTTAAAATTAAACAATAAGTAGTAAATTTTTGTTTTGATAAATGGCTATCTGCCTTTCTGCGAAGGTTGATGCCAATAAAATGTATAATAGAAAAAAATCAAATCACTCTAGAAATATTTTTGATCGTATGGTATAATAGTGTCGTTTCGGACATGCCTAATGCAAATAAATAACAAAACTCATCCCCATACGGCGCGGGTTGTCCTGAACTGGGCGGATTATCACACGGCTACATTAAAACATATCAAATAATCAACTACTAAAAAATTCCACACACACTTAATCACCCCTCATAGCCTCCTTATCGCAACGGCCAATTTTATTAGGACCGTTTAAACGCCCCGCCCTTATCATTATCAAAATCGATTAATTAAACATGCAAGACGACAAATGTAACCGCCGGTTAATTATCTCTTGGAGCGGAAACGTTAACAGAGTCAGTGACCGTGCGAGTCCTTTGTTGCAGGTGCACACTGCCTGGACACTTGTACGCACTCTTCGAGAGGGTGCTTGCATATTTTACACGCCGTTTAGAAAATGCACGTGCGTTTTCATCGCTAACTAACTAACCAACCACTCGGGGAAAAAGAGGACCGTGAGAAAAGCTAGTTCTAATGCAAAAAGGAAAACGGATATATTTTTTGTGTGATGGATGTAAATACAAGAAAAGGAATTAATGAAAAGTGTTTTTTTTTTTATGAGGGTTGGGAAATAATCGGGTGGTTGTTTTTTGCAGGTGGGTAATATCGGAGGAAGCTTGATTGGTTTATATAAATATGCGCTGCAAGTGTGGGAAAAAAATTGACGACAAAACTTAAATGGAATATATATAAATGATTTAGTTGTATTCATTAGCTAAATCATCATTGTCCTGTTTAAGCAAACAAGGAAAACGAAATTCACATTTAATGAATCGTTCGGCCACGCTAGATGAATGGTGGCTGAACGATTCATTAAATGTAAACCCGCCAAGACCAATCGCACGTCCAAGGAATATTATTATCATTACCAAAAAAAACACAAAAAAGCATAAACTTAAATGGAATATATATAAATGATTTAGTTGTATTCATTAGCTAAATCATTTTTATATACTTCATTTAGGTTTTGTCTTCAAGTATTGATCAAAACATTTGGTATTTAAATTGAAAAAAAAGCACTAATAACTTTTTTATTGTATTGTAAATGTACCGGGAATCCGAATAATAAATAAAAAATTGTTGATGGTCATGAGAAAATGCTGGAAATATTTTAAAAGTTCGTAACTTTTTCGGCAGGAATGAACAGTTTAGAATATATTACTGCGATTAGTTAAAAAAATCAGTGCAAGTAATGAGGAAGACAAATACCAAATGTTTTAATAAGTATATCTTCAATTTGAGTCTCATTAATCATTTGATAATATTAGGAATTGTTGACTAAGTTACACTTGGTTTGTAATACAATTTTTAAGTGTAAAAAAAAACAAGTGTACCTTAGTCAAAAAGTCCTAGCACGTTTTAATCAGTAGTTTGTATTTCAATATGTTTCATCGCGTGAGAAATTAATTGATTGTACACACTTAAATATATTATTAACTGTTCATTCCTGCCTTGAAAATTATTTCCAGCATTTTCTCATTCCTGCCGGAAAAGTTAAGAACTTGAAAATTATTTCCAGCATTTTCTCATTCCTGACGGAAAAGTTAAGAACTTGAAAATTATTTTCAGCATTTTCTCATACCTGCCGGAAAAGTTAAGAACTTGAAAATTATTTGTAGCATTTTCTCATGACCATCAACAAAATTTTATTTTTTGTTCGGACTCCCCGTACAAAACACAAAATCACATTATTGAAACGTTCAATTCACTTCCCAGATTTATTCACATTCTAAAATATATTGTTACACGTTATATAAAGAGCGCGTTGATTTTTTTTGTTTCGTGTTTGATTTCGATTACAATTAAAATAAACCCAAACCCCTATTTGCAATTAATTACAACTAAAAATCACGTAATCCCCGGAATAAAGGGCCCAGTCACAACGCAAACAGGCGCACCCCCCTTTTCATTGCAACTCCACCGCGGCGCAGCATGACTTTAATAAAAAAAAAGAAACGAAGGGACAACGCAAACACCGATAATTAATTCAAAGATAAACATTGATTTCGGTCGAGAGGACATCGATGATGATGATCGATAAGCACGGATTATAACTCGAGTGTACGACATATGGAGGCTAATAAAAGCGAGAATCAAGTGTTGCCTCCCTGCAATAAAACGTTATTAAAACGCCTCACCTCATCAAGCCGAAACCCCTGTACTTGGTGAGGTCGAAGGCTATGAATTGAATGCGACATGTGGTGGATTCTTCCGAATCAGTGCGTTTTTAGCGGGGACGGGGAAAGTTTTCTGTTGTGGATGAATGTGTTGTAAGGTTTATTTTTTTTTGTGGGGTGTTTACTCGTTTTATTTAAAGCCGGGATTTATGCGCGCAAACTTTCCCGCGAGTTTTTAAGTCGAATCGGAAAGTTGGTTTACGTAAATAATTAATGTGTGGGGTGTAAATATAATTTTGTTTCGTGTCGATTTTTGTGTAGAACGTGATTTTATTTTATAAATCTTATGTTGGACTATTAAATAAACGCACCAGGAACATATACAGTGAGGATTTCATTTCATTGGACATAACCAACGGCAAGAAATAAAAATAAGTCAATATAAACGTTGCACAGTGGACTGAATGTGAGAAAAACTGGTAATTATTAGTAATATCCGAATATTCTGAAACTTGATATGTAGGCTTCTTTTTAACTCCTTATTAAATTCCAAACTGAAAAATCAGAAAGTAAGAAGAGAATATGAGAGACTAGTGGAAATAGGATGGAAAAATGAGACTAACATGCAAGAAGTTGATATGGAGCAACTATGGGAAAGGTTTAAAAACATAATAAGAACGGCAGCAAAAGAAGCATGTGGGGAAACATATTCAACAATAGGTAGAAAACAAATAAAATGGTGGAATCAAAAGGTCAAAGAAGAAAAGAAATATGGAAACAATATCTGCAAACAGGAATGGAACAGAATTATGAGCTATACAGAAAACAGAGGAAGAAAGCAAAAGAAGAAATACAAAGTGCCAAATCAAAATCATGGGAAGAATTTGGAGAAAAGATGGAAGAAAATTGCCTAGAAAACCAGAAACTATTCTTTAAAGTGCTAAAAAATCTGAGAACAGAAAAGAAAAGCCAACTGAAACAACTAAATGACAAAAAAGGCGAGATTCTTACGGAAGAAGAGGAAATAATGGCCAGATGGAAAGAGCACTTTAAAGAGCTTCTAGGAGGGGAAGATGGAAGAACAACGGGACCGGAACAAGAAACAGGAGAAGAGATATGGAATAAAAGACAACTAGAAAAAATAAATGGTAAAATAATAACTGAATTAATAAAAGCGATAAAAAAAACATCAAGATAGGAAAGGCGGCAGGACATGATGGAATAACTCCCGAAGAAATAAAATATATGGGACAAAAAGGACAACAACTACTATTAGAGATCTTTAGAAAAGCATGGAAACAGAAAAAAATACCTAAAGACTGGGAAGTAGCGGTAATCGTTCCAGTACATAAGAAAGGAGACAGCAGACAATGCAGCAATTACAGAGGAATATCACTACTCAGTGTACCCGGGAAAATGTATGAGCGAATCCTTGAGATGAAGCTAAGAGGGAAAATAGAAAGCAAGCTATTTGATTCCCAGAGTGGGTTCAGACCGGGACATAGTGCACAAGATCAAATCTTCACGATACGACAAATAACAGAAAAAACACGAGAGTACAATAACGAGGGATATCTATGCTAGAAAAAGCGTTTGATAGCATACCACGAGAGTAAGTATGGAAGGGACTAGAGGAAAAAGGTGTAGGAGAAGAACTAATACAGGCAATACAGGCAATGTGCAAGGAAACAAGGAACTACATACGAACCGCAAATAGGAAATCGGGAGAATTCAGGACAAACTACGGGGTAAGACAGGGAGGAATATTAAGCCCACTGCTATTTATATCGCTCATGGACGACATAATAAATGAAACAAAATCAAGAATTACAATTGGATTTAAAAATATGAGAAAGATAGAAATAAAGGAGTGTGCATTTGCAGATGACATTGTAATATTCGCAGGGACGGAAAAACATCTCATTGAGAATGTAAAAATTTGGCAAGAGGCCCTAAACAAAAGAAATCTGAAAATAAACAAAGACAAGACTAAAGCAATGGCAATATCCAAGGAGAACAAGATAATGAACATACAAGTAAATGGAGAAAAACTGGAACAATACAGGAATTTAAATATCTGGGATCAATAATAGACAGCCAGGGAAAGTACGACAGCGATATCAACAACAGAGTTTTGACAGCAAGGAGAATGTATAGTGCTCTAAAAAGATCTTTCATAAATAAGAGAGAAGTATCGAAAAAAACAAAAATGATAGTCTTTAGAACAATATACATGCCAATACTGACGTACGGAAGCGAAACATGGGTGATGAACACAAGACAAAAATCCAAGGTACAGGCGTCAGAAATGAAATACCTGAGAAGAGTGGAAGGAGTTACAAAGAGAGACAGAATACGAAATGTAGACATAAGAAAAAAATTATCTACACAGAAGAAAATAGAAGAGGGACAACTAAGGTGGTTTGGACACATAAATAGAATGAGGGAGAGGAGATAAGTGAAGCAAGTGTGGGAGGCAAGAGCAAATGGAAAGAGAACAAGAGGAAGACCACAAGAGACCTGGAATGATACAATTAAGAAAGTACTAAAACAAAAAAGGATGAGTTGGGCGCAGGCAAAGGAACTATCAACGAATAGAAACGAGTGGATACAATTTTATAAGCGTTAGAACCAAACCTCGACACCCAATACGGGTAAAAGAGGATAAGATTAAGAAAGAAAGATTAAATTCCTGATGTCTCGGATTAAAAAATACTTCTTCTTCTGCTATCCCTTGTTGCCCCTTAGGGCGTCGGGTAAGATTAAAAAATATAAAAATGCAAAATGACCGACCGATAACTTGTATTATTTCGTTGTTTCATTTTTTTTCTATTGTGTAATCTTTTTTTTTTCTTTTTTTCGAGAATATTTAGGCTTTAGAGTGTGTAAGGATTATAATTTATTTGTAAATTTGTTAAAACAACTGAGGATGATCGTTACGAGATTTCATTGTTTACAAAAAATATATATTGTTGATCACAAAATATATTTTATATTATAATTCGATAAATCACAAAAAAAATGAATGAAGTATATGTATATAAAAACAAACAAAAAAATATGAGTATAATAAAATATTTGTTCTTTGTTAAAAAAAAAAATATTGCGGGCAAAAAATTATATATGGAGTTTCATTCTACTTTTTTTTTATTAACGTAAACAATAAAATAAATTAATTTCAACAATATTTAACAAAAATATTATTTCAATGATTTATATTTTTACCACATTTTTAAACATAAATCGATTATTTTCTAGTTTTCTTTTATGTGGATGGTCAAATAATAATGTATTATGAAAAAAAAAAAAACATTCTGTATTTTGTGTCTAGAAAAGTTTCTAATAGTTTTGAGAAGAAAATAAAATAAATTAATTACACCAAAAAAAAAAAATGTAAATTTAACCTCAAAAAGATTACCTTTGGTTCAAATGCGGGCAGCTTCGGGCAAGTTTTTACTTAATAAAAGGGGTGTTCATGGTTTAAATGTAGGCCGTCTTGAAATTTTAAGGGTCAAAAAGTAATAATGCATTTAAATAGTGTTGTAACTAGGAATTATTATTATTATTATTTGGGCTCCAGCTGCTTTGGCTATTGGCTGATTTATTTATTTTTTTTATGCAGTATAGATCTCAGATTTCTTCATATAGCTTTACTTTTTTTAGGTAATTTATTATATTTTCTTGTTTTCAGCATTTTTTTAGTATTTTTAATGCAGTCTATTAGTTGTTTCTTCTATTCTGTTTGAAGTTAAGGCATTAAAAGATGTGTTGAGTGTTTATAGGAGCAGAAGGGCAGAAGGTCGGACGTTTTCCTGCGAGGATGTGGCTGTGAGTAACGCGTGTGTGTCCAATTGCCAGTCGGGTAAGTATAATGTTATCATTTCTTTTAATGGTTGAAATGATCTATGTTTGGTGCCAGGCTTCCCTTTCATTCCACTCTTATAGCCATTTCTTGCCCTGGCCAGTTCATTACGTTCTTACGGGCCTACTACCAAAACGTCCGCGGCCTCAACACCAAACAATGCGAACTTTACAACAACGTCTTTATGCACGAATTTATTTTTCTTACAGAGACATGGTTATCGTCAAGTGTGAAAAACAGTGAATTAATTAATAACCAATATAAACTATTTCGCTCGGATCGTGATAGAGAATTGACCGGTAGATCTAGAGGTGGTGGTGTATTAATGGCGGCCAAAAGTGTACTAAATTTAGATGTTATTCCTACGGATCACATTAAAATCCAAATTCCCCTAATCGATCTCTTAATTTGTAAGTTGAACGTTAATCAAACTAGTATTTATTTAATTATTATTTATATTCCACCTGATTTAACTTCAACTGTAATTAAGCAATTCTTTGATCTTTTAATTCAAATTCAATTTAATAACTCTCCTGTTATTTTTGCTGGCGATTTTAATTGTCCACCATTATTAGTAGGAAATATGAACGATAAAGCATTAGTTATCTCTAATGCGTGCACTTTTTTAGGTTTGCATCAATTTAATAATACAAAAAATTGTTCTAATAACATACTAGATCTAATATACTCTAATATAGATTGTAATGTTCAGCTTCAAGCGGACTCTCTGGTATCAGTAGACAATTATCATCCTGCACTTGTAATATCTTTGATCTGTAACACTAGTATGTTAGCAATCAACGAAAATATCACAAAATTTAACTTTAAAAGGGCGATTATTTAAGTTTTTATGTTTCTTTAGGATCGATTGACTGGAACTTTCTTCTTGAATATTCAGATGTTGATCTAGCACTTGATGCATTCTACAGTATTATTAACAGCGCTATATGTGAATTTATTCCAAAAACAAAGTTTGTGCCGAAACGTAAATACCCTCTGTGGTTTACTTGTGAAATTATTAAACTCATTAAAGAAAAATCTCGCGTTCATAAGCTCAGAAATAACGATGTACACTCTCAATTACAATTAAAAAAACTTATATCGCTCATTAAATCTAAAATCAAGGCGGCATATAGTAACTTCATTTCAACTACTGAACGTGATCTAACTACGGATCCTAGGAGATTTTGGGCATATGATAACTCTAAGAAATCTAGTTTATCGAGAATCCCAGCTGAAGTTGTTTATGGTGACAAATTGTTTAGTACTCCAGATGATATTTCTAATGGATTTTCAGATTATTTTAAATCAGTTTTTTCACCAGTATCCAATAAGATCTTACCTCGGATCTTCACTAACCATCCCTGTTTTTCTTTCTCTGAAATTTTTACTGAAACTGTCCTGAAACACCTAATAAACTTTCATCTGGACCTGATAATTTACCAGCGTTTCTATTAAAAGATTGTGCATCTATTCTTTCCTATCCACTATCGATTATTTTTAATTTATCAATAAGAAAATCAATATTTCCATACATACTAAAAATAGCATCAATTTGCCCTATTCCCAAAACTACAACAAATCAACGAAATATATCTAACTATCGCCCAATCGCCATATTATCTCATATTGGGAAAGTATTTGAAAAAGCCCTCTATTTCCAAATATTTAGCCATGTCGCACCATATTTATCTACGAATCAGTATGGATTTATCCACAATCTACTTTTAAATAAATTAGGTAACTTTGGTTTCTGTTCGAATGCTCTACTCTTGATAGCTTCCTATTTGATTAAACGTGAAACATATGTGTCAGTCAACAACTTCAAGTCTAAGACATACTTTCCTACCTCTGGTGTTCCTCAAGGCTCAATATTGCTCTTTAATTTGTTTATTAATGACTTATCAGAACTTCTAACTTTTAAACACCTATTCTATGCGGATGACTTAAAAATATACGCTAACATTCCATCACTTTCTGATTGCCAAGAGTTACAATATCAAATTGATACAATTGCTAACTGGTGTAATACCAATAATCTTAATAGTCTCAAGTGCAAATTTATGTCCTTTACAAATAAACATTGTGCCTTTCAATATAATTACAAAGTTTCTAACTGCACAATCGAGCGTGTAACCATTTTTCAAGATTTGGGTGTTGTATTTGATGATAAGTTTAATCCCCACATGCAACAGCTAGTTGGGGAATCCTTCAGGGCGTTAGGTTTTATTCATCGTAATTCTCTAAATTTTAACGATCCCAATGCGCTAAAATCCTTATTTAACGTTTTTGTCCGTTCTAAGTTGGAATATGCTTCTTTAATTTGGTATCCTCAGACGCAATTTCAAATAGAATCAATTGAGAGCGTTCAGCGTAAATTTCTTAAATACTTATATTTTAAAGTATAGGGAATTTACCCTCAACGCGGCTTTAATCATTCATTATTGTTGCAAAAATTCAACGTGGATTCGCTTGAACATAGACGTAAAAAAATCAAGTATAACATTTTTATATAAACTTCTTAATAATTATATTGACTGCCCGGATTTACTAAAACTTATAGATTTGCATACTCCAACTTTCAATTCTAGAAATAAGTTTACTTTTCGTGTTGAATTTAATAAAACTGTATACGGCTCTAAATCCCCTGTAGGTATTACTTGTAACATCTTTAATCAAGTGCCCGCAAACCTTGATATATTTTGTGATCCTTTATCTTCCTTCGTTACTTTATGTTAACGTAAGTCTACTATTCTTTATATTTTAATGTATTTATTTTATATTTTATTATGTTTTTAAAATTAATTTGTATTCATCAATTTTTATTTACATAATTGTCTTGTTATTGGGAACATTTCCTGTGGGGCAATAAATATTATCATTATTATAACGTCTTTCTTTAGGACTTCCACGTGCGTAGATGCTAGTTTTCAAGGAATCGGGCTGTTTACTAAAATTGGTGGAGTTTGAAGGTTGCAGGTACTCTTGTAGTTTGTGTCAAGTTACAAACGTCGAGTATTCTAGGGTTTTTTTATTTAGGAAACGACTGTTTTTTTTTTATTGCATATCGGAACATTATTCTATTGCGTCTGTGATTCGGTGGTAATATTCCTGCTCCTCTATATGAGCTCTCGCGTGGAGAGGTTCTAAAAGCTCCGGAAATTATTCTTGCAGCCTGGACAGTAAGGAGTAATATTCAATTCATATTTTATTCTTTTTTTCTCAACACAACACCTATGAAATTATATGAAAAGAAAAATGTAAAAATTTAAGCTATCGATGTAGCTAACTTAATCCTGCTGCAGTTTTTGATTTTTTAAATATTTTTTGTAATCTGTCGACCCAATTGAAAGTAACAAAAATTGAAGGTTCCCTAGAGGGTTTTAATAGATGTTTTAGGTTCAAATAATTGTGAATATTTTACTGCTTGGAGTCCAATTACGCGATAAATGTGATTAATCTCACAGGTGTTTTGAATTAAAAATATATTTAAATAAAAATAGTTGTCCTATAGAGAAAGGACAACTATTTTTATTTAAATAATTAAAGTCTCAACAACTAACATAAAGACGATTAAAAAAAAATCGAGTTGAATCTCAACCCAGTCGAAAATAATCCAAACTGAGGATAGTGTTGAGAGGACATTTTTTATGGCCGCTTCATGAAAAAAAAAATCGAAACTTAATTCACTTAATTAAATGTGAGTTTCGTGAAGATTTGAAAGAAATATTGAAACACTTTGTACACTTTTTTTCACTTATTTATTTATTAACAGATGTACATTTCGATCACCATGTGATCATTATCAATGTTTTACAAACAATAATCGTAAAAACTAAAAGGGTCATAATATAACGGTGTGCGGATTACAAACAATAATAAATAAATAAGTGAAGAAAAGTGTACAAAGTGTTTTCATATTTCGAAACTTAATTGTATAGTAACGACTTTGAATTTTACCCTCAGTAACTCAATAGAGAAGGTTAATAGAGTACAATGTTAAGTAATAAATAAATAAACTACTCCGTGTATGAGAAATTAATAATAATAACTGTGATATTAAGTTGGAATGAAAAATGTTAAAGACGGCTCCTTTTGAATAATTTCGAGTCGAGTCTAGTCCGGCGTTCCGTATAATTCTCCCCCGGGTGCACAATCGTGCGAGTTCAAAGTCAAAGGGCCATAAAGTAAATAAACAGCGGTCCGGTCTCTGTAAACATCCTCGAAAAGTGGAGTGCGTCTATTCTTGCGACAGTGCCGCCAACTGCCCGCCGCGGCGAGCCTCCCCAAGGAGACTCCCGATCAATAATACCAACTTTCATACAGTTTAAACATCGGAGACCGCAACGTGTCAATATTGTTTTTACGAAAAGTATGCATTTCTTTTTAAACAGAGAGAAGGAGAGGAATTTGTTGGAAATATGGAATAAATTCGTATGCGCGCGGGGAAAGGGGAGGGATTGTTAAAGCAGCCTTTAAAATCTATGAGTTTTTGTTTTTTTTGGGAACATTTAACGATAGATAATCGAGTAATTAAAGATAAGTTAAACAACTGAGAAATAATATTTAAATATTGATTTTAATTGATGATCATTTTCAATATTAAGGTTGCGGTTTAGTGGAAAGAGATAGCTATATAATAAAATGGAAATTTTGAAAATAGAGCTATTCTTTTGGATTTCATAATATGAATGTGTATTTACATTTTTATCTACCAAGTATAAAGTATCAAGTCTAAATAAAAAATAAATCGTTAATTTTCGTGTATTACGTTAATTTACTAGTTCAAGTTGGAAAAGAAAATTGTAAGATATAATGAAATTAATAGGTCATGTCTGCTAAGTTATTTGAATGCAGAATTTAGTGAAATCCTTTAAATTTTCATTGCACAAGTTTTTATTAGCAAAAATTTAATTTAAAATTTGCTATAAATTTGATCAATTTTCATTTTTTTTTTCATAATTATTTTTCACAGAAACTAAACATTAAAATAATTTTTAATTTATCTGATGAAATTCCTGCTTATTTTAAGATTATTTTAATATATAATACAATATTGTTCATTGATCACAACAACAATCTAACTCAAATTAGTGATTGTCCATATTTGTATAGCTATCTCTTTCTTCTAAACCGCACCCTTAAATATAACTTTTTTAATAACTTTAAATAAAATCACAAAAAAAAAATAAATAGGAAAATGTTCAAATTGCTGCCTATTCGCAATTAAACAGAAACCTAGCCTATCTTTAAAATATCTTTTGACTTTCTGAAACTACCGGAGTGTTATTTCTATCAATTAAAATAAACTAAAATCTCTTTAATATAACTTAAAATCTCCTGTGCGTTTAATTTTATTAAACTCCATCCAATAGAAAGACCATTAACATGAAATATAAATTTTCTCATATAAATCCCTATGATGCGTTGTTAAAAAAATCATCCCTGTATATTTTCTAAATGAGTATTGAATGACAGTTTATTATCAATTGTTGGATGAAACTTCGTTTTCAAAATATATTTAGTTCATTTCTTTAGTGGACGAAACAACGATTCTCTATTGTCTACCTTGTAAGCTCGCCACATGAAATTAGGCGAAAGATGGCGCTTGCGTCGTCTTTCATTTATTATGATTAATATTTAGTTCAAATAAAAAATAATGGCCTTCTTTAATAAAAGTTAATAAAGCGGAAAAACTATTAACTAATTAACAGATTTAAGCTATAAATTACTTTATAGTTTTATATATCTTTTTTAATTACAAAAACACTGCTAAAAACACACATTGTAGATTTACAATCAATAATTGATGATCGATATTTGTGATTAAAATGCGCGGCAGTAGACGAAAGGGGGACGCGTCCGATGTTGTCCTTTTTTTGTGCGTTTCTAATTTTCCGGAAGGGAAGTGTCCGGTCACGTGGCCGGGCGTCGGAGCACGCGACCCGACACTTAGTCGTCCTTCCTTTTTGATTTTTTCATTGTCGTTTATTATCGCCCCGCGCGGTATTTACTGGCGTCGAAACGGATTAATAATACACCTTTTGCCGCCGTTTCAACGGGGACAAACGACAATTGATTTAACGCCGTGCGTTTCCTGTCCGCGTCCACCTTGCAATATCATGAAAATTACATTTATGAATGCTATCTGGATATTAGATTTCGGAAATGGTGGTTTTGCTTTTATTTCCCACGGGTTGTAATCATTATTATTTTTTTTGTATGAGCTGACTCGATGAGTATTGACAGTTTTGAGAATGACATGAAATTAGTGGTTCCACATTGTTATAACATAGTCTCAAATTCTGACTATTTTTAATATACGCACCTATCTTAGTCTCAAGTTTTTTTTTGTATATTGTTATGATATAATGGAAACTTGATTCTAAGATAGGTACGTATATTAAAAATAGTCAGAATTTGAGACTATGTTATAACAATGTGGAACCTGTAATTTCATGTCATTTTCAAAACTATCAATACTCGCATCAAGTCACTAAAGTATTTGAATGTAAATGGGCTAGATTTTGCTGACTCTACCTAAATACTTTATTTTCTCATAAATGTTCTAAAATTTACACAAAAATTTAAATTACACAAAAAACACAAAAATGTTAATAATAATTAATTTCATCATCTCAATAATTAATTGATTATCTCTTTAGTAAATAAATACTACAGGATTTAGTCATTCTTCACATTTGTTTTAAAGTTCTTACGTAACGTAAGTCAAAGTGTAACAGTAGCTAAAGAAGGATTAATTTGTTAATGATTTTCTAATTCTTTTTATTTAATTTATTTTTAATAACTATGAATCCTTTTTTTCTATTTTTACTATTTATTGAGTCGACTTCTACCCCTACACCACCATTATGGTAGATGGGGATTTTAGATTATATATATATTGAGTCGATTTCTTCTGCGGCTCAAAATCGCTAGCCTGATTTATTCACACTCCCGAACTCCGACGCGATGAATTAACATTCCTGAGATTCCCCTGAGCACAAAGGCCTCCCGTAAAAAAAAACTACCAAAAAAAATTAAAAAACAAACAAACTCGGCATGCAAAAGTTTCGTTTCATTTCGTTTCGTCCCTCCATTCATGTCCGAGAGAGCGTTCGCTCGCGCTAATGGACCGGCGACGACTTCCGTTTTCCACAACCAAAACAATCCTCTCTCTTTGAATGTGAAATGCCCCCTCCTTATTTTTAGTGTTGTGTAAATCGTGTAAATGGAAGGCGCACTAAAAATAAAGTTAACACAAAATTCACATTTTACTTACAGCGTCAACATTCGCCCCGAGAAATTCTTTTACAGTTTATTTACGTTTCGGAGCACCGGATTTATATTTAACTTTGGTTTCGGGCGCGATAAAAGCGAGAGAGATTCGCCAGCCCTTGCGAATCCACCAAAAAAGGAGACCATTTCGAATTTGCACGTTGAATAAATTATGTTGTATTTATAATTTAACAAAAACAGTTTACTGAGGGGGTATTACAGTTTTGAGAATCCAAAATATCGTTTTTTTCTTAAATTTAGCATTTTTAAGAAAATGAGTTAATTGAATTGTATTACTGTTACATTGCTATTAAAAGCTTGAATTACAAGATAATATTTAAATAATTTTATCCTAATCTAAAACACACAGCTTGAATTACACACACTAAATTCTTTAAATGTTAAAATTGCATGCCTAAATACACATCAAACACATTAAGGGTGCGGTTTAGAAGAAAGA
The DNA here is from genome assembly GCA_963082785.1 of Philonthus spinipes. NCBI lineage: Eukaryota > Metazoa > Arthropoda > Insecta > Coleoptera > Staphylinidae > Philonthus > Philonthus spinipes. The sequence continues at coordinate 14,595,848 of OY720308.1, read as the reverse complement.
GATAGCTATACAAATATGGGCAATCACTAATTTGAGTTAGATTGTTGTTGTGATCGATGAACAATATTGTATTATACATTAAAATAATCTTAAAATAAGCAGGAATTTCATCAGATAAATTTTATTTTATTTTTACTCCTATCCCGAAAGATATTCTCATTTTGTTTGTTGTCCCAATCAGGTTGATTGTTTCCACTTTTGTCTCTTTTTACCTGAACCACTACGGACTTCCCTTAAAAATTAAAAATTATTTTAATGTTTAGTTTGTGTGAAAAATAATTATGAAAAACAATGAAAATTTATCAAATTTATAGCAAATTTTAAATTAAATTTTTGCTAATAAAAACTTGTGCAATGAAAAGTTAAAGGATTTCACTAAATTCTGCATTCAAATGACTTAGCAGACATGACCTATTAATTTCATTATATCTTACAATTTTCTTTTCTAACTTGAACTAGTAAATTGCCGTAATACACGAAAATTAACGATTTATTTTTTATTTAGACTGATAGTTTATACTTGGTAGATAAAAATGTAAATACACATTCATATTATGAAATCCAAAAGAATAGCTCTATTTTCAAACGATTATTTCCATTTTACTATATAGCTATCTCTTTCCACTAAACAGCAACTTTAAGCTAAGAAAGTACTACATTGGACGCAACTATTATTTTTATTATATTAATCAAATTTTAATGTTTTGTATTTAATCTAAGTCATTAACATTTCTCGGCGCCAATGCAATCCTTAGGCGAATTTTATTACCCGAATTGCGGTTTAGAAAAGACCGCAGCTCGTAATAATAATTATTGCCTTTTTCTTTCTAGATTATTATGCGCTCGCGAAATCTCGTTTATCTGCCTGATTTATTTTCGGGCGAGATTAATCCGAGTTTCGTTCCGAGAATCCATTTTGTAACAGCCTTGATATTATTCAAATTTGCCATTTTGTCCGATCTGTAGTGATTCAACCGGATTTCGATACACACATTTCTCTTAATAGGAGGGACACGAACAACACGAATCGTCTACTTGGAAAGGTCATTAAGTGCGCATGCATGTTGAAAGAAATCAACAAATAATAATGACAATAATAAAAATTCATGCATTTTGCCAAAACTTTTGATCGTGTTGATCATACCAAACAATAATTATAATACTTATGGCTTTCATGATAACTTAAGTTATTTAAATAATATCCAGTGGGCAGAAAGACTCAATGGTCTATAGCCCAGACAGACTAATACCTAGATGTATTCTATTTTTTTTTTATCTTTTTCCTTTCTACCGTTAGGTATAAGGAGTGTATTGTAATTAATTATGTTATAATGTTAAAATTATCTGTATGGTCGAAAACAGATGTATATATATATAAATAGAAAAGAGTATTATTCATTCACTTGGTCACAGTTATTTAAATATATTAAATAAAAATCATTTGAAAATAAATTTATTAATTATTTTCAAATCATTTTTATTTAATGTATATACAGAGAGCTTTTTTTATCAGTATACATTTCCCTATGTATACCTGCAAAAAAACGTGAGTCAAACGCATTGAACCGATTAATGCGTGTATGTTTAGTTGCCTATAACAGACAACTAAACACACATATGTCAAATAATCAACAAAACACACATTAATCGATTCAATGCAATTGACTCGCGTTTTTTGCAGGTATACACTTCTCCTAATGTATACTGATATAAAAACCTCTCTGTATATACATCTTGCCTTATGATTTGTAATGATAATATTAGTTTAGTTTTTACTATTATTGTCAAATTATAATTATGCATTACAAATAATGTTATTATTATTATTACTGTTTTGATCCTTCTATGAATTATTCGCCATCAATTATTATTTCAACCCCGAATTCATGTGTCTGTGTGTGTGTGTGCCGTTTCACTTGGCGCACATTGTGTATTTATGTTACCGAACAGTTGTCGCGCGATGAATGGTCGGATTTTTGGGTGTTTTTGTGTAATAATTATATTTCCTATCAACAGCAATCGAGCACAAAGCGATTACGGGATAAAACATTAATTTTATTGCGTTTGGGGCGAGAGACGGCGGCGACGGAGAGTTGCACGGAGGGGATGGTAAAAACCGGGCCCCGATTCAAATCCAACGGTTAATCAACCGGATGAAAGTAATTGTCGTATTTATCTTCGCATACAACACACTCGGACGCACTGAAAGAAATAATATAAATGCATCTGGCTATCGTAAATTATGGATGTATAGATGGAGGATTTTGTTTGAAATACGGAAAAATGCGTGAATAGAGGAATAAATCTTTCGGGTTAATTCAGATAAAATACTCAACTAAAATAAAGCGTGTCAATTTAAAAGTGACCCATTTGGAGGCTCTATAAATATGCTACAAAATTATTTTTTCTCTTTCAATTAAAAATGAAAATTAAAGGTGGGCACTCCCAGTTTTATTTTTTAATTATTTTGAACTTCAAAATCAACCAGATGACTTCCATTTCTATCGCTGCGTATTTGCGTACGGTGCATCTCATTACACGTTGACATATTTCAGCCGGAATATCAACAATGGTTACAACTTTTTTCATAAAAAAAAAAATAATTTCAGACTGCAACGGCCTGAAACTTATTACAGGGAGAGTTTAAAGTCTGCTGAAATCGAAAATTCTATCAGAAAGTTTTTATTCAGTGCAGAAATATTTTTTTTTTTTTTAATTTTCAAAGAAAAATGAAAACGTTCAAAGGGGTACCCCTTACAACTTTTTTCATAAAATAATAATTTCAAGCTGAAATGGCCTGAAACTTATTACAGGGATGGCTTAGAGTCTGCTGAACAACAATCTGTCATCAGAAAGCTTTTATTCCGTGCAGAAATATTTTTTACAAATTTTCAATGAAAAATGAAAAAGTTCAAAGGGGTACTTCTTACAACTTTTTTCATAAAAAAATAATTTAACCCCCCAATTGTCTGAAATTTATTATAGGGATAGTTTAAAGTCTGCTGTACTCAAATCTGCCATCAGAAAGTTTTTATTCCGTGTAGAAATATTTTTTTTCAAATTTTCAATGAAAAATGAAACAGTTCAAAGGGGTACTTCTTACAACTTTTTTCATAAAAAAATAATTTCAGACTGAAATGGCCTGAAACTTATTACAGGGATAGCTTAGAGTCTTCTGAACAATAATCTGCCATTAGAAAGTTTTTATTCCGTGCAGAAATATTTTTTACAAATTTTCAAAGAAAAATGAAAAAGTTCAAAGGGGTACTTCTTACAACTTTTTTCATAAAAAAATAATTTCAGGCTGAAATGGCCTGAAACTTATTACAGGGATAGCTTAGAGTCTGCTGAACAATTGTCTGAAATTTATTATAGGGATAGTTTAAAGTCTGCTGTACTCAAATCTGCCATCAGAAAGTTTTTATTCCGTGTAGAAATATTTTTTTTCAAATTTTCAATGAAAAATGAAACAGTTCAAAGGGGTACTTCTTACAACTTTTTTCATAAAAAAATAATTTCAGACTGAAATGGCCTGAAACTTATTACAGGGATAGCTTAGAGTCTTCTGAACAATAATCTGCCATTAGAAAGTTTTTATTCCGTGCAGAAATATTTTTTACAAATTTTCAAAGAAAAATGAAAAAGTTCAAAGGGGTACTTCTTACAACTTTTTTCATAAAAAAATAATTTCAGGCTGAAATGGCCTGAAACTTATTACAGGGATAGCTTAGAGTCTGCTGAACAATTGTCTGAAATTTATTATAGGGATAGTTTAAAGTCTGCTGTACTCAAATCTGCCATCAGAAAGTTTTTATTCCGTGTAGAAATATTTTTTTTCAAATTTTCAATGAAAAATGAAACAGTTCAAAGGGGTACTTCTTACAACTTTTTTCATAAAAAAATAATTTCAGACTGAAATGGCCTGAAACTTATTACAGGGATAGCTTAGAGTCTTCTGAACAATAATCTGCCATTAGAAAGTTTTTATTCCGTGCAGAAATATTTTTTACAAATTTTCAAAGAAAAATGAAAAAGTTCAAAAGGGGACCTTCTTACAACTTTTTTCATAAAAAAATAATTTAACCCCCCAATTGTCTGAAATTTATTACAGGGATAGTTTAAAGTCTGCTGTACTCAAATCTGCCATCAAAAAGTTTTTATTCTGCGTAGAAATTTTTTTTTTTTTTCGAATTTTCAAAGAAAAATGAAAAAGTTCAAACTTTTTTCATTAAAAAATAATTTTACCCCCAATTTGCTTGACATTTATTACAGGGATAGTTTAAAGTCTGCTGTACTCAAATTTGCCATCAGAAAGTTTTTATTCTGCGTAGAAATATTTTTTTTTTTTCGAATTTTCAAAGAAAAATGAAAAAGTTCAAAGGGGTACCCCTTAGAACTTTTTTCATAAAAAAATAAGTTTACCCCCAATTGCCTGAAATTTATTACAGGGATAGTTTAAAGTCTACTGAACTCGAAAATACCATCAGAGAGTTTTTATTCCGCGCAGAAATATTTTTTTCGAATTTAGAAAACAAAAATGAAAAAGTTCATTATTTTTTATAAAAAAATAATTTCAGGCTGAAATGGCCTGAAACTTATTACAGGGATAGTTTAGACTCTGCTAAACAATAATCTGCTATCAGAAAGTTTTTATTCCGTGTAGAAATATTTTTTTTTTCGAATTTTTCAAGAAAAATGAAAAAGTTCAAATATCCCCTTGAAATTTTCCAATTTTCGTCATTTTTGAAAAGAGTTTATTTATGGATAACATGAGCTAAAACTTTATGAAGGGATAGTTTAAGGTCCGCTGAACCAGAATATGCCACCAGAAAGTTTTTATTCTGAGTAGAAATATTTTTCTATAATTTTCAAAAAAGGCGAAATGGTTCAAAAGGTTACCTCTTACAACTTTTTTTTTTCGCCAAAAAATTAGTTTACGCTGCAAAGAGCTGAAACCTTACCAAGGGATAGTTTAAGAAGTGCTAAACCCGAATCTGGCATCAGAATGTTTTTATTCCGTGTAGAAATATTTTTTTTTCGAATTTTCCAATAAAAATGAAAAATTTGAAAGGGGTACCCCTTTAAACCTTTTACATACACAAATAATTTTTAGGTTGCATTAGACAGCGTATAGTTTTCACTCGTATTGTCCTTTTTTTATAATTAACAAAATTTCATTTTTAAGTAAATCACGCTAGATTGCTGCAATTTCGCACTATGCAACGTACACTTTAACCCACATGATCCAAGTCCATGTAGATGAGATTAAATCCATGCACGTTCGTGGGCTATGCAATGGTTCTTTAATCCTTTGCGACAACAAACTTTTGCCCTTCACGAAATAGTTAGGGAACAAAATATGTTAATTGAATTCCTCTTAGAGGCGACAAAACAAAAGAAGGATAAAGAAACGGCACAATACAATAATAATTATAATAATATCTTTATTGTCCAACAGTTTACCCAAATTTTGACAAAAATACAAAAAAATCAATTACTATAAAATATTCAATAAAAACCCATATCCCAGCGTATATTAGCCTTAAGTAAAAAATTTGCCAATAATTCTGATAATCTACAAAATTCTGTATTCCCCGTAACCCTAATATCCTTCCTAAATACAAACATCCTACAATCAATTCATTTGCGCAAATCATCAGGACAGTTCAGCTAGCTAGCATAGATTTTTCTTTAACTTCATTATAAATTCACGACAGGGCAGAAAGACCTCTGGTCGATAGCCCAGACAGACTAACACCTACATGTATTGTTATTATTTATATTGTTATACTGTTAAAATTATCTATATAGTCTGAATAAAGATATATATGTATGTATACAATAATAAAAAACGAAATTACAAAACAATTAATAATTTTACAGGAGAAGCAATTTGGAAAATAACAATATAAAATGGTATAAATTAAAGAAAAATATCTTCATACAACTTATTACTATTGCGAGTTAAAATACTAAGAGGGTCTTTTAATAAAATATTAGTACACGCAGTTGGCAAATAGAACAAATCGTAATGAAGGGATGCAAGATGAGGCACTTGAAACTTTACCATAGCTAATAAATAAATAAATAAATATTATTGCCTAACAGGAAACAAAATACCCAATTACAGGACAATATAAGTATAAAACATAAATAAACTATAGTAATAAGAAAAAAAATATACAAATTAAATTACAAATGAAATTAATATAGAGTGACAATTGACGAAAACTTATCATTAAATAAATCGCAGGTTGAATTTATTCCATTGAATACGTTACACATAACATTTATAGGTGATTTTAATATTAAGTAATAAAGTAAAAGATTTATATAAAATGTGAATAATTAAATTAATGTGTTGTAAGTTCAAACAATAATATTTTTTGCATATAATAAGATCAATTGTAACAAATTTGGCTGTCTTTTATACTATATATAGCTCCTATATATTAAATAACAGCTTTTCAAAATTTAATTGAAATAAATCAATAAGATTCGAGAAGTGTAAAGAAGAGATAAAACTTCTTCTTGTTTTTTTTTTCCAATGGGAATTTATACGAAGTTGAGAAGGGGAAAAGGGGATGAGGGAGGGAATATAATGTGATTAATAAACGGCGCCCTTATTAAAACTCTAAAAGGATATTTCTGTACATTAGCCCTAATGCCTTTATTCCGCCCAGAGCCCCACACTCTTAATTACAATATAATAAGGTTAGTGGCACTGTAACGCGCACTTTTATTGTCTTTCTGGGATGCGACGTCAGACACACTATAATAAATATCACACGTTCTAATGAAAACTGTGAAGGGTGAATATGAAAACGGGGATGGTATTAACGTCACGTAGATTTTTTTCGCTATTTGCGAAAAAAAAAAACGATTAGAGGGGACTTGATATTATCTAAAAAAATTTTAATCAACTGTTATTTATTTTGGTTACTTTTAAGATTTATAGTCTTTGTAGCTTGTTATATTGAATACCAACTTTTATCAGTACAATAAACAATACGCTATGAAATAAATATGAATAAAACTTTAAATAGTCTTAAAAATGGGCTAATAACCCGAAACTAGTCGAGAATTTAAAGTTATTCAATCTCATCTGTGTTTTATTGGTTGATTTTTAATAATTTATTCATATTTATTTCATACAGTATGAACTAGCAATGTCTAAATATTAAAACCATTAATTAAACAATACGCTAATTAAAATTTGTTAAAAAAATACAACATATTAATCCTCTCACTCCTACCCGCTTACATTATTTATACAAATTAGGCAAATGTTATATTTTTTATTTTCCATCGAGATATTAAATACATTATCATCCAAACATTATTATTTTTTATATATACATATACACACACTTTATTATATTTTTTAGCTTTACAAATATTTTATATAGTTATATTTTTACATTCTTTATATTTTATGTTGAGCATTGGATGCAACAATTTAGCAATTAAGAAACCACAGTAAAAAATGTGATTTAAAAAAAATGCAATTATATGTAAATCAATTTGAGTTGTATAAAATTTGAATTTGAATTGATTATTTCAATAAATACTAATTTTTCTTTTTACCTTTTGTTTAATAAAATCTTACCCATAAAATTGTGTAATTATTCCCAAGTTGCAAAAAGCTCCCCCCGTTCCACATTTCAATGATGGATCGTTTTTGATTCCGCGCCTCTCGCATATTTTATTCAAATGTGCCCAGTTTGTGCAATCAGCGTAATTACTGAAGTGTCACACGTGGAATCATTGCTAATTCATACGTCGGTTACAGTTTATTACGCATCCACACAAACACAGAGAAACAACAAACATTTGTAATATGAAATAATGCGGAAATATAATAACGTTTCCCGCAAAAGAGAGAGAAAGAAAGAATAAATGAGAGTAATCCAAACCGCGCTAACGGTGGATTCAACGGAATGAAAGAAAAATATGATACGCGTAATTTCGTCATGGTTTATTTTGTGTGGTGAAAGGGTTGGGGTGGGTGCTACTAAAAGCGTGGGAGGTTAGGGTTAGCGATGATCCCTCCGTATGTCTTGGAAATTCATAATCGTGTGTGAAGTGTGACGCACATGATTACGTGTTATTTGATTCTTGTTTTCAAACAGGGTTTTTAAGTAATTAATTATTATACCCTATTCGCCAATTTTATCATTAGAAATGTGGATTACGTAAGGATGGACCAGTGGATGCGGGAGGCTTCTTGCGGTGGTATTTGTAATTATTGTGCGCGTTGTTTATACCCTAAAAAAATAACCTCATTTATACATTTAAATTAGCGAGGAATGTTCGTTTTTTTATCCAAATTTATCGTTTTTAAATGGTGTATAATTTTAGAGGGGTATCTCTGTTAGAATTAAATAATTAAAAATCGCTTCACATATTTCTGTACATATAGAATGCTCTGTGTATTGACATAAATAAAATAAAAATAATAAGTTGTCAACTTTGAATAAGTTCAATAGTATAATTTATTCTCACAAATACACCAAAATTCTATCAATCTCAGCATCACGTGACACACATCGCGTAAACCGAGACTGCTTAACCGGATTTTAAATGTGGCGCCAATAAGTTGGCATACAAAAATGGCGCCGCACTTTGCACGCATGCTGCACCCCGACCTTACGCTACGTCATGATCACAGACTATAATCTCTGTGTATTTTTTTAACGCTAAAAGTAGCTCTTTCTCTCTCAAACAAAACTATTTCTCTTTTACTCAACAGCGTTTCCGCATTCCAGGTGGCGCTGCACAATGGAAAATAATTTACAGGAATCTGCTCCTCCGTTATAACTAATCTCGCCAGAGATGCTTTTATTACTGCGAGGTTTTATTTTATAGCAAGAAAATTCCCACACAGTTGATAATTCTGTTAAAAATGAATTCTTTTTTATAAGAAATATTTACAATTGTCAGCTTTTTGCGATAGTTATAAAATTAATCGACACACAATCCGTGTATAACGATAACATTAAATAAAAGAGTGTATAACAAATACATTTAAGTATATATTATCATATGGCAAAAAATTATTCATTGTGGCAAAAAATTAATTAATCCATTTAAAGAAAAACTATTATATTGGTTCTTAACTGACTTAACGGGTAGGTTTAAAATTGCTGGAATAAATTGTAGATCTCTTCTTGCAAACTTTAACATATTAAAAGAGCAAATAGTTTCGGAAAGCTATGACATTATTGCTCTATACGAAACATGGTTACGTGACAATATATCTGATAATCAATGTTACATCGAGGACTACACATTAATCAGGAGGGACTGACTTTCGGGAGGCGGGGGAGTAGCATTTTATATTAAAAAAAAAAAACATATTAAATACAAACTATTTGACTGCGATCACTCAATTGAGCAAATGTGGTTCACTTTTTCATTGCACAAAGTCAGCTATGGGGTGGGAGTTGTCTACAGACCACCCACTTTTAATGTGGATAATTTTTTGACTAGCATTGAAGCGACTATTACTAATTTAATTCTGTGTACTGATGAAATATTTTGCATTGGTGATTTCACTATCAACGTCTGGGATATAAATAATAATTCGGTGCGATTGTTTGACTTATTTATATCACCAATTTCATTTAAACAGATAATTTAAAAACCTATTAGAGAAGCGCCTACTTCTACACTTATTGACCTAATTATAACTAACAGCAAGCAATCTTTAAATACTTAAAATCAAAGTTTATCCTACACCAATATGTGGTAGAAGATTATAAGATTATATATATATACAATTAAAGTTTACATAACTATTCTGGCCATTATTTAATATCATGTGATTTTCGATTTTCTAAGCCTAAACTTAATCCAGTAAATTTCGTACAGACTTTTCAGAGATATTATTATTAATAATCTTCACAACGATCTAAATTATTGCAACTTCGATTTTATTTATTATTTAAATAACATTGACGAAAAAGTTGAATACTTTACTTTAATATTACTAGATTTATTTGATCTCCATGTACCCATTAAAACATCCACATTTTAAAAAAAATATTCCCCTTGGCTTACTTATAATATTAAAAAATTAATTAAACTTCGAAATAATGCGTTGAATAAATTTAAGAAAACCAGAAATCAAAGCCACTGGGATTATTATAAATCATTGCGTAATCTTACTACATCAAGTATTAATAAAGAAAAAAAGGTTACTTTGAATTTTGTCTCAAATCTACTAACCCGAAAGAGTTATGGAGATGAAACAACTAAACAGAAAAACGATAATAAAGTTAGTAATGTATTGGATGTAAATGTAGTTAACAATTATTTCATTAACTCTATCCCATCTACTACTGTCAACAATGATCTGGATCACTATTATAAATGTAATTCACTAAATCCTTTATTGGAGAAATTCTCATTTACAGAAGTTAGCGAGTCAGAAATAACCAAGATCATAGATAATCTATCAGAATCCTCGCCAGGTTATGATGGCATTAATGCAAAAATGCTAAAGTTGTGTTGTCCATGTATTACTCCGTACATTATTCATATTATTAATAATTGTCTTGTCCAGGGATTTTTCCCTACAAAAAATACTATCTCTGATCCGAGTGATCTACGACCCATTAGCCTAATTTGTACCCTTTCCAAAGTATTGGAAAAAGCTATTGAACCGCAAATAAAACGTTACTTGTCTGATAACTCCATCCTACCAATAACACAGTCCGGTTTTCGTAAGAACTACAGCTGTGACACTAGTCTCACAGATATTATTGATAAAATAATTCTTTCTCAGGACAAAGGTCTTCTATCATTGCTGATACTATTAGATTTTTCGAAGGCGTTCGATACATTAAATTATACTTTAATATCTATATTGTCCTTTATTGGATTTGATCAGATTTCTATTAATTTCTTTAAAAACTACCTAAAAAATCGATCTCAAATGGTGAAATCTAATAATATTATATCCGAAGAATTATAAGTTCCTCAAGGATCAGTTTTGGGCCCACTTTTGTTTATACCTCACAAATATTTTCCAGTCTTAATATTAATAACTTCCACCTCTTTGCGGATGATACGCAACTGTTATACACATTTGAGGAGAAGGATGTAAATTCAGTATGTAACAAAATAAACCTAGATCTTTCCAATATATTAACTAAATGCAGGGATCATGCACCACTAATTAATAATTCCAAAACGGAATCAATACTTTTTGGCCCTAAAAAAAAAACGTGAGAGAATTCTACGTCAAATCTCAATATCTATGAACAATGACAGATTGTGTAAAAAGCCTAGGGCTCCAAATAGATTCTGATCATAGATTCTATAACCACATATCCATGTGCATTAATAGAGCATATGCTAATCTTTGACTCATATTTTTAAATCGCCACTGCTTATCACAGAAACTTAAGACTATACTGTGTGAATCACTTGTGTTGTCGCACTTCAATTTTTGTGATGTTGTATTCAATTTCTGCTTAGACAAAAAGACAATTAATAAAATTCAGCTATTTTGTTTGAGATTGATTTTCGGCATTCGAAAGTACCAACATATAAGTCATAAACTAAAAGAAATTGAATGGGTCAATATGAGTGATCGGCGTCTGTGCAACAGTGTTTTGTCATAAATTAATTCTTTGTAAAACACCTCCACCTGGTTAGTCTAGATTATAGTGAGTGCATACTTACTCTTTAGAGGCTTTGCTAACACCACCTCAATACAAATCAACTTTTGCAGAAAGAGCATTCTCGATACAGGTCTCTAAAGTGTATAATAAATTACCTATTGTGTGTAAGGAAAGTAGTGTTATGGTTTTTCGTAAATTGTTCGCTAAGCATCTTCGTGAATCTATCACCAATTACTAACACCCTGAGTTAATTCTTTGCCTATATGTGATTATTATATTTTTTGTCCCACCACAATCTTTATTGTAACAGCTGTATGTGTGTACGTATGTATGTTATATTTTATTTAAAATGTATTCGTTTCGGCCTAAAGGCAGAGCAATAAATTGGAATTAATGGAACTGATTTAGGTCCATTTGACCATATTAGTATTATTGTGTATTTATTCATTTTGATAACATGTATATTATTAATCATAATTAATTAAAGACTACGCAAGCGCCATCTTTTGCCTAATTTCAAGTTGCCACTTGAAATTAGGCAAAAGATGGCGCTTGCGTAGTCTTTAATTAATTATGATTAATATCGGGTATATAACTCCAATACAATTTCAGTTCAGTCGCCTTCATCAAGGCATTGCACATGGAACACACTAGTCTGATGAGGTTCGAAAAACCGAAATGGCCATCACTAGTTATCCATACGCTAGATGAATGGTGACTGAACGTTTCATTAAATATGTATATTATTATTTAATTGGTCAATAAATGATTTATTATTATTATTATTATTATTATTATTATTATTATTATTATGGACAAATTTTAAATTAACTGAGTACATTCTTACATTATACTATTATTTAAAAAATATTAGAAATCGAGATATTAAATAGCCAAAACATCGACTAAAATCACTGTAAGTTGGTTTGAGTTAACGTGAAGTGTTTTATATCAATAAATTAAAACTTGGTTTATTCCTTTCTTCACTTTTTAAAAGGAGAGGCTTTATAAAGTGAAATTTAGTAGAAAGAGATTGATGGACTTTTTGAAAAGTGAAAATCTCAATAAATCAAGTTTTAATTTATTGAGATCGACTAAAATTCTTTTTTTTTTTTGTTGTTGATTGTTAAGGCTTTCACTTGGTTATACATTTTGAGTTTATTAAATAAAACACTTTTTCACTTTGTTTGTATAACTTGTTTTGTATAACTTGTTATTTTAGTTATACAAACAAAGTGAAAAAGTGTTATTTAATAAAAATTCTTTTTATTGATGCATTATGTTTTACAATATTCTTCCGTTACTCGATCAATAATTATTTTTAAAATTTTATATAATTATGTTTGTGTTTAGTCACTGTATGACAATTTATATAATTAAAAAAAATTATTATTAAAAATTGTTAAATGAAAATAAATGAAACAATATTTATTTTTATATATTTTTTTTTTTTTTTTGAATGACGAGGAAAATTTAATATTTCCTCTTTTCAACATTTTATTTATTACACATACATATTCGGAATATATTATTCGAAATAAATGTAAGCAATAAGAATAAAAGAAGAGGGAATATATATATATATATATATATATATATATGTGTGTATGTGTGTGTACATACACCCATACACATTTTCAGCAGTAACGAGAATATTTTTCTACATATCATATTTATGTCCCCGATATATCCGCGTACACACCGGAAGGGAGTTTTGATGTTTATCATTTTTCGACGACGACTGGAGGGTCTCTCTCCTAAAAGTATCTTCCCGTCTAAATTCACTTACTCCATACACAGATATGCTTTTAGCCGACTCCTCTCCTCCTGCTCCTCTCCCTTTTCCACACATACACCCTCCGGTACACACACATACATACATTCGCGTGTGCATGGAAGAGAGCGCGAGGGAGGAAACAACCCCTTGCGAGGATATACGTACACCTTACTCGCTGTATTTATATATATATATATATACATATATACATCGCATCAGAAAAAGGAACTGTATTTTCGTTTAATGAATATTTTTTTCGGGAAAACATAAATGAAACAACGAAATAATTGGAGGTCGAAATTTAAATTTTCATCAATTAGAATTTTAAATAAAATGTAATTGTTTTTGCAAAAAATAAATCTTGTAAAGAAGTGCAGTTTATTAGAAAGAAACAGCTATTAAATATAATGAAAATAATCTGTTATGTATATATAAAGAATAATCATTCGTTTTTTTTTAATGGTGAAGTTAAAAGAGTAAAAAAAAATAATACTGTTTTGTTTGTTTGTTTAAACTAGTTTTGTACAAAATCGAGTAAAATTAGTAATCGAGTATTTCTAAATGAGTAAATTTTACTCAAATTTAGAAATACTATTAATACTTATTAAGTATTTCTAAATGAGCAATTTTACTCATTGTACAAAACTAGTTTAAACAAACAAACAAAACAGTATTATTTTTTTACTCTTTTAACTTCACCATTAAAAAAAAACGAATGATTATTCTTTATATATACATAACAGATTATTTTCAGCAATTTTACTCATTTAGAAATACTATTAAGTTAAGTTAATTAGTAGCAATAAATTGATGTTTTTCAATACCCATTACAATACAATAGGGAACAGTTTCTGATAGTAATAGAATATGTAGCATTAATAAAAGTGCCATATACTTAATTTTGCAGTAACAAAAAAATATCGCCTTTGTCCATTTTTAGCATTGAATTCGACATGGAAAAGTAGCCAGCCAGAGGACGACGAGACAGATCCTGAAAAAAAAAAACGAATTATCTACAATCAAGGTTTTTGTTTTAAATAGACACTTGGTTATTGTTTCACAATTTTGTGAAATGAAATTTCATTTTTTTTTTGTGAAATGAAATTTCATTTCACAAAATTGTGAAACAATAACCAAGTGTCTACTTAAAACAAAAACCTTACTCAGTGTCCACCTTGTTTCACCAAGTCTGTTCGGTCGATTATTTGAAGATGAACGAGTTATTTTCGTGTAGGCGCAAAAAAACTTATTAAACTCATTTCCAATCGCCTAAAAATAAAACTAACAAAATTAACGATTTACAAACAAATACATAACTACGAGACTAGAAGAAAATCAATGATAAGAACTAAAAAATACAGAAAAAAAATATTCGCAGGATTCAGTGACAACGGCAATAAATCAATATAATTTACTACCAACACATATAAAACAACTAAGTCTAATTCCCTCCAAACTAAAAGTAACGTTCTTTTTGTTGTTTTTGCATTAAATTTTTCTCGGATCAATATTTTATTAATATGCAACAACAGGTGTACATTATGTAATTCGGCGTGGGTATGTGCCCGGGAAGTAGTTGTTTTAATGTGCATTTGTTTAATATATACGTAATGTAAGTCAAAAGTCACGGAGCTAAATGTGGAAATAATTTATTAATTATTTTCAAATCATTTTTATTTAATTTATAAAAGTAAAACATTTTATTTAATTGATTGGGTGAGTTATATGAAGATCAAATTTAAATGTTCAGTAAAGCACTAATAACCTTTGTTCGAATTTTTATTACTTTAATTACCAATTGTACAGTAGTAGTAAATATCTTTATTATCATACATTTGTACAATAGTTTAAAATAATACAATAAGTAGTACATTTTTATTTTGATAAAATCGGCCAGTAGCCTTTCTGCCAAGATTGACGATTTTTATGGGTGTTATGGGCGTATTGTGTGATTTATAGATGAGCAAAGAGAAATAAAGCGTTGGAAGTGATGGTTAGTCTAGATTATAGTGAGTAATCAGTTGGAACAGAGTTTGTGGGGGATTTATGAATTTGAGATTCACGGAGTTATTTCGGGGCATGCAGAATTGAGACAGAATTTCGAAGTTAAGTTCGTTTTGGGCGAGGTAAAGAATGCGTTCATGGATGGGAGTAACTTTGGTCCGGCTATAGAGGAGGGTATTTGACGCATTATGGAGCGGATTAAGTGGATGTCGGATTTTGGTAAGAGATCTGAGGGATGCACGTTCGCTGACTGCTATATTATGAAGTGTAGGTTTGGGAGAAGTCGTGAAAATGATGGAGCTGTAGTCTAACAGAAGTCTGCATATCATCTTGTAGATTTTAGTTCCATTTTCTATTTAGATGCCTAGATTTCGGTAAGTTAGACTATGGGAGTGTTTAGCCCGAGTAGTGATTTTGTTTTTTATTATTGAGGAATATTTTTAAAGCTGAGTTTTTTTGTCGAAGGTAATGCCAAGGTACTTGATTATTTTTACGGTGGTATGGAATAAGGAGTTGGGATTTGTTGGGGTTAATTTTAATCTTCCATTTAGCGAACAACAATTCGAGGAAGTCTATCAGTTGCTGTAAAGTTTGTAGAGCTTTGGGTAGGGTGGGTGCGTGGGTGATTAGGGCTGTATCATCCCCATATTATAGGACATAGGACACTGGATTATAATATTTAGGAACGGGGTTATATAGGTCTATACAATATAGGATAGGTGAGAGGGGTGAACTTTGTGGTACGACCAAATGTACATTTGTGTCGGAAATGTATATTTGGTAATTCAAATAAAAGTGTGAAGAAAGGTTATTAGTGCTTTACAGAACAATTAAAATATGTAATATTAAATGACAAAATATAACGAAATGTAATAACATAATCACACTGAAAACAAAACCACCAATCATCCTTCAATATCAATAATCCGGGATGGGATAAATCCCAATTAAAGTTTGCGATTTTTTTCATGGCGGCCTCAAATGATACACAAACGTTAATTTAGAAAGGAATTTAGCTAAATTCTATAAGAATCGAATGCTGAAAATCCAGTTTTTCTAAGGGTCTTCTAGATTTTTTTCATATTTTTAGGAGAGAACAAAATTTTAGCGAAAATTGAAAAAAAATTGTAAAGAAAAAAGTGGAATTTCGGTGAAAATCCGAAAATCGCCAAATGACTTCATTTTATACCAAAATGTAGCTAAAGAATAGGAGAATAACCTGTGAAAATTTGAGCCTTGTCAAGTAATTAGTTTTCCGCCAATTTGTTCGCAAATTTTACTTGCAGAAGTTGTGCGAAAATTTTATTAAAGTTTGCGATTTTTTCATGGCGGTCTCAAACGATATAAAAACGTTAATTTTGAAGGGAATGTAGCTGAATTCTTTAAGAATCGAATGTAGAAAATCCCGTTTTTCTAACTTGATCGTGAGTTTCGTGATTTTGGTTGGAATACGAAAACATCCGGAACGTCCAATCGACGGGTCTAAACCGTTCCCATAAAGCTCCATGTTAATTTCGGGGAACTATTAAAATGGCTCGAAATGATTAAAAACGATATTTTCGGGTTAAATATTTGTTTGTTGTATAATCAAGTGTTTTCCAGATTTTTTTTTTTTGAGAGAAAAAAAAAATAGAGCGAAAATTGATAAAATCGTATGAAAAAAAGTGGAATTTGGGCGAAAATCGCCAAATGACTTCATATTATACCAGAATGTAACTAAAGAATAGGAGAATTACCTGTGGAAATTTGATCCTTATCAAGTAATTAGTTTTCCGGCAAACTACTCGCAAAATTGACTTTTCCAAATTGGTCGATAATTTTATTAAATTTTGCTGTTTTTTCCTGACTGTCTCAAACCATTCAAAGACTTTTGGGCGGTAATACAGTTTAATTGTTTAGGAAACGAACAATAAAAACCGCGTCTTTCTATATTGTATGTGAATTTTGTAATTTACTTCCAATCGGCGGGTTTCCATTAAACCGTTCCCATAAGGCTCCATATTAATTCCAGGAAGCCAATTCAAATTGCGCGAAATCAAAATAATTATTTTTCCGTAAATTAAACAGTCAAACGATGTTTTTAGAATAATTCATTGAGACTTTTTTTCAGATTTTCGCTACAAAAATCATGTAAGTTTCTAACTTTAATAAATGCTGTCTCACTTTACTTAAAACAATATAACTTAGAGAAATAGTGTGTTTCAATTATCGATCCTACTTATGCCGAATCACTGCTCGATCCGAGCCGATCCAGTAACTAGTAAGTTAGAATAATAGAGATTTGATTTTGAATCGAGTTAACTGTGGGTGAGACATTAGGGTTTCGTCTAAATGATGGAAAGAACGATTGATAAAAATGTTAATTCAAAATACATTTTTATCAATCGTTCTTTCCATCATTTAGACGAAACCCTAATGTCTCTCCCAAAGTTAATTCTGACTTATCCGCGGCGAAACAAATTAGAGAAAAGTGGCGTTTATGAAATGATTGTGATAGTTTTTATATAGAACAAAGTTTCAATAAGAGGTTAAAAGAATTTAGAAAAACGATAGAAAATAATTCGCACACAATTTGGATTTCTATTGTTATCGTTATTATTATTTTTTTGTATTGTTAAGTATTACGCAGAAGAAATAGCAATTCATAACAAGAATAAAAATGAATCATAATTCCTTTTTTTATATATATATTTTTATTAGCATAATTCGTTAAAGTCGGATTAAACGACAAGAAACCGATTCGCTCCACCAACCGTAAAAATCCACTCCACATTCAAAAGTGCTCTGATTAAGACAAAAGGAATTCACATTCTTTCCTTCTGTGTGTGTGTGCGTTTGTGTGTAGAAAAATAGAACGCGCCGCGTCGTGTAGATTGTCAGCGAGAGCGGATGGCCAGTGCCCGGCGACAATTTCCGGAACACACAAAATCAATTTGCCCCGACGACGACCGGTAGTCGCGTCCCGTTATGGGCCCCCATAAATCTAAACACCGGGGGCTCCTCTCCGGGGACGCCGCCGTGTCGGGGGCACACGCTCCCGGATCCCCGAAGGTTTGACCCGTTCCGACCGCAACATGTTAATCGTAAATCAAACCTTCGGTACACTTGAAAATCGCTGCTCGGATTTGAATCCGCATCCGGGGTTATTCGACGTTTCCGGTTCTTGTCGAAATGGGGGAAGCGTGTACTTGAGAATCAGCATAAAATAGACATAAATAATCACGATTTTGGGTGAACCAATAAAAAAAAATCGATGGTTGAGGTTTTTACTTGATGAATTTACTATTTGTAAAATAAAACAATGATTTTTTAAAGATTAACAAAAATTTGTATTATTTAAAAATAGAAACAAGAAGAGAATTAGAAAAAGCCACTAGAGAAGCTTTTGTTCCACCCCATTGAACTCATAAATAATTTTAGTGCTGTACGCAGAAGATATCAAATGTGCATCGCACAAAGAGGAGCTTAGTTTGATCACCTTAGATAATTTAATTGTTACCTTTTTGTATTGCAATTGCCGTTGAGTTTTAGATTTATAATTAGTAGTTATATTCGTTTCGTTCTTGTTATTTTCCACAGCCAACTTAATTAAAAATTTTAAAACGCAATATCTCTTTTAATTTCGAACATAAATAGTCATAATTTTTTATATTTGTTAGTTTTAATATTTCATATTGATTTTTTGTTAATTACTCTGTAATTGGACTATTTTGTCTGTTAGGTAATGAAGTTTATTATTATTATAATGTATTGTAAACCGCGAAGAAAGAATATTTTCTTTAGACCAGAGCCGACTTTGATGTACATATAATACTTTTTTATATGGATATCAAAGTCGGCTATGTTAACCTTATGTTATTTCTCAAAAAAAAAAAACAGGAAATTTAGAACAAATCTGAGTATACCATTGTATTTTGCTTAAAAAAATAATGTTTTTACAGAAATAAATTATTTTGATAAATAAAGAAGTTACGGCGGTTTTTAAAAATTACAAAAAATCGAGAAACGCCCTGTATCTCGGCAACCATTCTAGATTTTGCAACGCAGTTTTTAGCAATAAACGTTTCTCACCTTAGTCGGTTTTTCTCTATCTAGTCTAGAAATAGGTTTTCTCTGTTAAAACCATTCAAATGGCAGCACCCTGTACAGTTCACAAATTTTCTATAGACCAAAAGTCTTTCAGCCAAGTATGATTGTTTATTTTAATTTATTAAATATATTTATTAAATAAATATAAATTTTATATTTGAAATTTCAACATTACTTTTTTTTTGCTTAATATATCCTTTCTTGTTCCTTACACTGCTTGATATCAGTGTAAGCAACGCTTTTTAGATATTCAATCAAAATTACTGAATCAATTCTTTAAAAAAGAAAAGGAAATCAATTTTGTAAATATCTCGGGTATTTATTTAAATATCCAGTGGGCTCGTTTCGGTTCCTTAACACACACACACACATACAATGATTGTCCCCATTGTGCATGGGCGGAGATCTTAGATAAAAGCTCTCGGAGGTGGCGTTCGGACGCTTTTTCGGTGTTGAACTATCAAGGAGAGACATGACGTGAGGGCTCTCCGCGCCGCTACCTGAAGGATTAGGAAGATGCCGCGGGTAGATAAACGCGGACATGCGATCGACACGCAGATAGCCACCAATTAGGCGCCGATTAGATCTCTTTTTCTCTCCCCACATGTCGGACGGTCGAATAATGTGAATGCCTCCTCCCGAAAGACCGCTCAATAGAAGAAAAAGGATTTTTCGAACACCGCGATTTTCGTGTGGTGGTGTAGCAAAATACGATGTAAAAAAATATAGAGTTGATTATTTCAATTTGTTTCGCCAAAGATGGCGCTTGCGTAGTCTTTCATTTATTATCATTTTTATTAAATGTATATAAAAAAATATGGTTTATTTAGAACTAAAACAAATACATTAAATAAAAATGATAATAAATGAAAGACAACGCAAGCGCCATCTTTGGCCTAATTTCATGTAGCATCGTCAACGATTCGGGTCTACAATGTAGACAACCGAGAATCATTGTTTCGTCCACTAAAGGAAGGCGAACTTTATGAGAACAGGAAACGAAATTCATTTTATAAAATATTCAGCCACTGAACATATATACAAATATCTTTATTCAGACAACATTACATAATCTTATACATACATTTATATTTACTTAACAAGAATAAATATTATGTTAGTTTGTCAGGGCTATCGACCTTGGGTCTTTCTGCCCTCCATTGAACATTTTATTAAATAAAAATGATTTAAAATAATTAATAAATTATTTCTACATTTTGCTCTGTGGCATTTTGACTTACGTTAAATAAGTACTTTAAACAAATGCATATTAAAACAACTATTTTCCGGGTAAATACACTGCCGGGAATTGAATTACTTTATGTATACCTTCTGTTGCATATCAATAAAACAGCAAATGACCAATGTCGCCGAAGCGCCCTAAAACTTGAATCATTTTTTTTTAGTCTTAAATATCGTTTATTTTTAACGATGTAGGCTTATACTTCGTTATTCATCGTATTCACAAATTAAACACCCATGTGGGTAGAAAGGGGTCATTGCATATATATATATATATATATATATATATACTTATACGTTTTGTATATATATACTTTTCGTTTTGTTGTAGATTTTCAGTTTGAAAATGAATGATTTTTTTTACTTTTTATCAAAAATGGTTTATGGTTTTCAACTTTTTATTAATTTTACTACAATTGTTTCGCTACGCTATAGCTTCTTCGGAACTGTCTGAGATATCAAAAATTTGAAAGAGGGGATTTCATAACCAGCGAGGTTTCTTCTGAATTATAGACTGTCGCCATCTGATTTTTTTTTTGACGAAACAAACAAAACTGCGTAATATAGGACAACGCTAATCCATACGAGGATTACCAGTGTACAGGTATAATAAAGCGTACATTACGAAATATGCAGATGGACTGCAAAAGTGACAGCTTGTTGCGGATTTTAGGCATCATTGCTCCATACTTTTTCAAAAACATTGCCATTAACAATAAAGCGCTACAGATCGTTGATAACCAATTTATTTTGACCCGAATTGAACGATATGGACGTTCACAATATGTGGTTCCAGCAGGACGGAGTTACGTGCCAAACAGCAAACGCCGTGAGAGACATTTTACATGAACGATTTGAAGGTATAGTTATTTATTTATTTGTAATAAACCACAGAAATTTATTTTACAAAATTTCCTATCTCTAGTTGTATGCTATTTAAATATATACTAAATAATAACTATTGCCTAATTAACAAAAATATAATTACAGTTCTAAATTTTAAGACCGATGTAATATTTCAATAATACGGTTAAAACATAATTTCGCATTAGACATATTAGAAATATCAAGCGAAGGATCGACAGATTGTAAATTGTTGTAAAAATCACACATAGCAAATATTGGCGATTTAACAATGACATTCGTTTTGGGAATAGGAGTATGAAAAAAATCTATGGTGTCTAAGTGCGTGGGGGATATGAAAATTAATTAAAGCAACAGCCTCTGGGCAATCGATTAAGTAGTTTAATAATTTAAATAAAACAGTAATGAGGTGTGATTTTTGTCTATTTTCGAGGGTTTTCAAACCAAATTCTCTTAAAAGATCATCATAATCTACATTATAATCCGGATACCTACCATATTTCTTTAGAAATAAATATTTAACTAAACGTTTTTGTACTGATTCAATTAAATTAGAGTATTTCGCATAATAAGGATTCCAAACGCCGCAACAGTATTCAAGTCGAGATCGGACATAAGCAAAATATAATGAAAGTATAGCATCCGTATCTGTAAAATGTCTAGAGTTACGAACAATGAATCCCAAGAAGCGATTGGCGGAAGACACTATACTTTCAATATGATTATTAAATGTTAGTTTGTCATCAAATATGACACCAAGATCTTTAATCTGTCCGACCCTCGACAGTGAAACTTCATTTATATTATAGTTATAAGATATTACATGTTTATTACGTGAAAATGACATTACCTTACATTTATTCGTATTCAAAAGTAATTTGTTAGCTAAACACCATCCGTGAATGATATTAATATTACCTTGTAAGTCTATACAGTCCGTTATAGAGTGGATAGGTTTGAAAATTTTCATGTCATCTGCAAACAACTAACATGAAACATCCAATTCTTCAATAATATCATTGATGAAGCAGTTAAAAAATTATGGGCCAAGAACCGATCCATGAGGCACACCAGACGTTGCATAAAATAGATCAGATCTGTAACCTTTGTATTCTACAAATAAGGACCTCTGATGAAGATAACTTTTTATAAATTTACATAAGGATAAAGAAAACCCAAAACTATAGAGTTTTGACAATAGAACTGTATGATCCAATCTGTCAAATGCCTTAGAAAAATCGGTAAACACGACATCAACTTGCACTTTTTGATCGAGGCTGTTAGATAATATTTGAGTGTATGGAATAAGATTACCTAGAGTTGATCGCTTAGGTCTGAAGCCATGCTGGTTATCATGTAATATTTAGTTGACAAATGTAATAATTCGACCATGTAAAACAAATTCAAAGCATTTGGACAGATTTGATAATATCGCTATTGGACGATAATTAATTGTTGAGCTTCTATCGCCCGACTTATATATGGGAACTACACGAGTCTTTTTCCACATGTCTGGAAAGACATTATGCTTTAAACATAAGTTAAATATGTGCATTAAAGGTTCAGATAAAATGAATCGGCAGTCTTTTAAAATAAGAGCTGGAAGATTATCAGGGCCTGAACTTAGTTTATTCCCTAATTTATTAAGGGCTATCTCAACATCAAACTGATTAATTGAAGATATATGTAGGTTATTATTATGTTTCGAATATTCATACTTGTGTGGTTTATTCGAAGATGATGTATATGACTTAGAAAAATAGAGAGCGAAACTGTTAACTATATCTTGAGGCGATGTTAAGACGGTATTATCAAAAGTCATAGTCTGAGGTATAGAAGTTTTATTGTTCATAACATTGATATAGCTCCAGAAATGTTTCGGTGTTGTGCGTAAAGAATTCTGGTTTTCTTGCGCAAACTTTGAAAAATCGTGTTTTGACAATTTTCGCACTTGTCGTCGAAGGTTGGATAATTTTAATTTAAAGAATTGACTTAGAGGATGTTTTTTTGAGAGTTTAAAATATTTCTTTTACTATATTTTTTAAATTTAGAGAATACCAAGTAGGAAACTTGTTTGATGATTTTGGGGTAGAAGGAACGGCTGCATTGAATATTGAGTACATTTTATCATAAAATAGGGTACACGCATCAATCGCACTATTACTAGACATAACATCAGTCCAATTAGCATTTGTTATTAAATCATATAATTTTATAAAGTTTTTTTTTAAATTGAACGATTTGGTGTTTGAATTCTTTATAGATAAGTGAGTATTATTAGATTTTTTTACAATGAAGTCAATTGAAAGTGCAGGATGATGAATGTCTTCATTTATAATAGGATTATTCATTTGATTTACAGTACACATTAAATTGCTAAAAACAAGGTCCAGAGTTCTTTGGTAATTATTTTTTATAGAATTATATTGATTAAGATTAAGAAAATCAGCGCAGTTTCGAAGAGTTCTTGTACAGTTATTGGTTTCCGGATCAACTACATAGTTATTTAGGTTAAAATCGCCTAACAAAATTGTAACATTTTCAAGAAGAGGTTGAACAGTTTCAAGTGTATTAACAAATTCCATTAATTGGTCAATGCTGACCAGTGGACTGAAATATACATTAACTAGTAGTATGTCAGTTTTAAAAATAACTTTGATAATTACTAAGTCAACAGAAAGACGAGACAAATTAGTAGAATCAAATAAAATTTCTGACGATTGTAGGGAGGAATGTTCTGCAAGCAGCACTCCCCCACCTCTTCTTTTATTCGATAACGTAAAATTTCGATCCTTGCGATAAACTATGTAATTATGGTCAAACAATTCGCTGTTGTTAACATTATCAGATAGCCACGTTTCCGTAAATGCAATGATAGTAAATAGCAAAGGTGCAATATCGTGCAATTTGCCTCCACTAGGCTTTTTTTTGTGGGAACACCCCAGTTGTGTAGCGAAATCAACCGATACCGTCAAAGTAAACAAGCCCAAGCCATCGCTTATATTCAGCCGGATCTATGCGGCAGAATCATTGAAAATTGATCAGTGTCACACGGAGAAGCCGCGGTGGACATTTGAACTATGTCCTATTCCACTCATAATGACCTTTGAAATAAAAAGAAAATTTCGTTAATACCTCACACACAGTTTGTTTCATTCCATTTCAACATCGACCCGTCCTTATTGGAAATCCCTTTATATACGGGCCGAATTATAAAAGAAATAAACAGCGAATTAAGATCCACACACATTGGCGTTCTCTCTACATGATAAGCTTTGAATTTACAATTCGAGATTATTGACGTCGAAATATGTTTGTACCTTATCTCACATGTTGAAATTATATTCATGTTTCATTTTTCGTAGGTTAAGTGGAAGATAAGTAACAGTTTAAGCTGACTGAACTTCGCCTACACTCATAACATTTCATTTTGTATTTTTTCTGTGATAAATAAAGATATTATTATTATTATTGGGAATTGGTATACGAGCGTTTGCTGATGATATTGTAATAATAGCAAGCACACAGAAAGAATTACAGGAAAAACTTGAGATGTAACAAAAAGTACTAAAAAATATTTATTCTATAAGGAATAAAGCTGATCCTTGAGGTACACTTTCAATGTTAACGGAAAGGGATTTTCCAATTTCGTTTTTCTACTTTTTGTTGTATCCAGTCGTGTTAATGAAGACCGCGATGTGTCCATCCATCGCCGATAGCAGCAATTGGGGTTTGTGTTATTCTGTCACCTGGAAGATATTACGTAAGAACCTCAGTATGAAGGCAGTGCAAGAAATGAAACCTAAATAGACATTAGAAAAGTTTGATGAAGATCCGCTCTTTTTTTATCGAAAAATTGTCTTGGGCAACGAGACTCAATTTTCGGTTCAATGAGTAGGTAAATACACAGAATTGCAGAATTTGATTCGAGGCAGTTCAATAACAACACCTCTGGAGGCATCGTTGGACTGTACTTCGTCAAAGACGATAATGAACGCAGTTTTACGACTAATGCAAGGTACCGATCGAAGTTTAAAATGGAAGAATTGGACATGGTTAACTTGTGGCAATTTACTAAACCACTACTATGCCATAAACAGACTTACCAAAGGCATCGGAATTGTCTGAGATATCGAAAATTTGAAACTAAGAATTTCATAACCAGCGAGATTTTTTTCTGAATTGTGACTACCGCCGTCTGAAACAAGTGAAATGATTTAAATTATTTTTTTTTTAATTTATTTTTATTCAAAATGGAAGAATTGGACTTGTGGTTTCAACTGGATGGTGCCACACGTCTCATTGCACGCGATACAATGATCCAATTGAGGTGAGCAATTAATCTCACGTTTTAGTGTAGTCAATTGGCCACTAAGATCATACAATTTAACTCCATTAGACTAATTTTGTCGGGGAGTGACTTCGTCTTTAGTGACAAACCAACCTCCATTGCTGTCTTAGAAAATAACATTACACGTGTAATTAGTGAGGTACGGAAAATTTGGGGAAAGCCAAAATTGGAATTTCAGAATGGTCCACGCGAAACGTAGTTGTAGGCAGCATTTATATGAAATAATCTTTAAGATGGAAATGCCAATCATTGATTTATTGATACAAATAAATATTTCATTCAGATTTAGAAATTTTCCGCGTTTTTCTTTAATTTTCAAAAACCAAAGACTTCAATTCAAAAATGATTATATTTTGTTGAAACAAGTTTGTATTGTTACGTAAAACTATATTTAAAAATTTAGGGGTGGTTTGAAAACTAAAACAATGTAACGAGCGGAAATATAACTGCGGCAATAAAAATCATTGCTTAATCAAGGGAATATTCAAAGTCATTGTCACGGCACAATGCGGTGCAATATGTCGAATTTTATTTCGGACGCGGGGCACCCCCGAGGCGCCCACTCTACCGTCACGGAGCGACACGCGTGCCGGCACGCGCCGTCACGTGTCGCGCCGTAACTTCTTTACACACGTGGCGCCGCCTCCAAGCCGCAAATTGCGAATTCAAATCAGAATGTGACCCACCCTATGCCCGAACAACCCTCACCACTTCACATTCTAACATTTTGTTATTGATAGTTTTCTTTCAGTTCATTATCCGGTCACGTGCCGTCGCCCAGTCATGTTTATAGAAATATCGCGCGCAATTATGTAAAATTATCCACGGTGCGCGGAGCGAGGGGTGTGCAACCCCGAAGAGATACCTTTTCGCGTCCGTTCCCAGGATTACTACAACAAGTGTTTCCGCGCGCGCGCTTTCCGGTATGGCGATGATTATTCTTAATGGCGCTTCGGTGTTAATTGTTATTCAAAAACAAGGGGGGTTCCATTGTCTACGGTTCTTGATATGGGTAATGATCGATTGTGTTGCACAATCGGAAGAGGCGGTGCTTGGAAACGTGTACAGGATGGTCTAAGTGAAAAATATTGTTGCTCCGCTCGTGTGAATTCCCAGCGAGACGTTTCAATGTATTTACGTAAATTAAATCGACACCGTAACGAAGTACTTATGATACTAAGAATAAATGTAGATCTGTATAAACTGAATTACTCAAGAACACTAAATGGAAATTTACAACCATGAAACCTTCTATAATATGCAGACAATACTGTTTAGAGCAGCAGGTACTCTAAAAAAGCTGAAAGGCAACATTATCACTAAATAATCTACAAGGGCTGATAGACGATATTAGTATTTGGTTTGCTAAGTACAAGTGTACCTCAAGGATCACCTCTATCTCCTATAATTTATAATATCCTAATAAAATACATTTACAACCGAGAATCCCTCTTCATATTACCTAATATATGCCGACGATACTGTTTTTGTAGCTTTGGGTACTCCACAAATGCTGATAAACGATATTATCACTTGGTTTGCTAAGTACAAGTGTACCTCAAGGATCACCTCTATCCCCTATATTTTATAATATCCTAGTTAAATACATTACAACCGCCAATCCCTCTTCATATCCTTTAAAATATGCCGAGGATACAATTTTTAAAGCAGTCGGACGATATTAGCACTTGTTTTGTTAAGTGAAAGGATAACTCAAGTCAGCTCTATCCCCTAAATTTTATAATATCCTAGTTAAATACATTTATAACCGAGAAACCCTCTTCGTATACTCTGTTATATGCCGATGATACTATATTCAAAGCAGTCGGTATTCGACAAAGACTGATAGACAACATTAGCGACATTGAAAGGGTACCTCCAGGATCTATCCCCTGTTTATAATATCCTAATAAAATACATTTACAACCCTGAATCCCTCTTCATATCCCCTAATATATGCCGAAGATTCTGTTTTTGTAGCTTTGTGTACTCCACAAATGCTGATAGACGATATTATCACTTGGTTTGCTAAGTACAAATGTACCTCAAGGATCACCTCTATCCCCTATATTTTATAATATCCTTGTTAAATACATTTACAACTCTGAATCCCTGTTCACATCCTCTATTATATACTGATGGTACTGTTTTCAAACACTACAAAAGCTGATGGACGACATTAGCACTTGGTTTGTTAAGTAAATAATCTACAAGGGTCAGTAGATGACATTAATAATTGGAGGATCCGATTCAATTCCGTGAAATCTCAATTTTCTATCGCCACAGAAATTCCTCAATTAAAATTAATGTCAAGAGATTCTCAAAAATCCAGCGAATATTTTAGAATCGAGTGAGGAAAGAGGGGTGGGAAGTATTGAACGGCTGCGTGGAAAGAGATTGGCAGGGAAAGAAAACATTTATTCAATTCAAGGATTATCGGTGATCGACTTATGTGTCCATTAAATAAGGAGACGGTGAGGAGAATGGAGGTAGAGGAAGTATTGGGGTCAGATAATCTACCGATAGGAATGAAAGTGCGGTTGGGAAAAAGTGGACGACCTAGAACGTATCAGCAAAAAAAAATAGAGGAGGTGGATTGGCATGAAATAAGATCTATGGAGCGGATGGTAAGGTGTGAAACCAACGTGAAAAAAAGCAGCGGAATAACCTGTGAATGTTGATTGTTGAAGCCATTACTTTGTGATAAATGTTTATTATTTAATATGTAGGTAAAAAACACTTTGCTTGTATTACGCATTTGATTTTTTTATTCCGTGACTAGTTTTGACTTAGTACAGTCATTATTATTATTACTAACCATTTGATAATGACTGTACTAAGTCGAAACTAGTCACGGAATAAAAAAATCATGCGAATGATACAAGCAAACCGTTTCATTAATTTTTTACGTTTATAGTAAGACCTGTGAATGGTTTGACGATGAATACCGGATGCGAAGAGGGCAGTAAGGGAAAGAGAGGACGTAACAACATAAGCAAGAACGAGGTACAACGGACTATGCGGGAAGAAGAAACAGCAAATATTAGTACAAGTGGCAGAAGATATGAGAAGGTGCGAAAATGAAAGGGAGATATGGCAGGTATTAAAAAGAAATGAGACGAGGGGTGTTTCGGAAGTGGAATTGAAATGTAAACGAAGCAGGGGCAATGGGAGAAAAAAAATTGATCAGAGTAGAGAAATTTACGGGGAAAGAGGTTTTGAGGAGATAAAAAGTGCAAAAGCGAAACGAAGGCTTGAAGTCAGAAATATGGAAGAGTATTGGAATGGAAGGAAAAGGGAAATTCAGGGAGTTATTGAATTACATATGGAGAGGGGAAGCAGAAATACTGGGCGCCTGGCGAGTGGGAGTTATGTGCCCGAAACATACAAAGGATGCAATAATGAGGAAGAGTGCAACTATCAAAGGATCTCTGTTATGTGTCTATGGTATAAACTAGCCTCGACAGTAGTGAAAAGCAAGCTAGAGAAGGAAGTGAAAGAGGAGGGAATGTTTTGCGGAGTCCCAGGGAGCTTTTAGAAGAAGAAAGGGGACAAATAATTGAGTTAGGGGGGTACTGGAAGAGAATGGTGGTATGTATGCGGTATTTCTAGACCTAAAAACAGCGTATGATACTGTACCGAGAGGAAGATTAATTAAATGTTTGGAAAGGAGAGGAGTGAGTATGGAAACGGTGGAATGATTGAGAGCAAAAGTGGCAGACAATGTATCGGAGAAATTTAGATTGTGTGCCCACTAAGCACGTTGCTGTATATATGAGAAATAGAAGGAGCCTGCCCGACGAGCATGCGGGTGGGGTGGTAATTGGAAGAAAGAAGGTATGGATGTTGGCGTATGCGGATGATATGGTAATTGTAGCGAGAGAATAGAGAGAAGTGAAAGAAATGTTAAAGATATTGGAAAGGTATATGGACAGAAGTGGTTATGTGTGAATGTAAAAAAGCAAAGTGGATGAGATTTAAGAACAGTGGTTGAGAGGGTGAATGGATTTAAATATTATATATATAATCTAAAATCCCCATCTACCATAATGGTGGTGTAGGGGTGGATTTAAATATGAAGGGTTTATTTAAGAGCACTGGGGGATACCAGGACCATGCTTAATGGGTGCAGGGAAAGGCATCGAGAACTGATAGTAAAAAGACATAGTAAAAGAGGTGTGCGAAACAAGTATAAGGGCAAAATGATAAATAACAATATAAATAATTACAATACATGTTGTTAGTCGATTTTAACTTATTTGCTTTTAAAAATGTAAGCGATTTATTCCCTCACCCACATGGCAATGAATGAGTAAAATAAATCGTTCGACTTTAATAAGAAAATCATATTATCGAATTATTCCTGTCAACGCCCGTATAATCCGCCAAAAAGGCCACAACTGGCCTTTATTGCATTGCAAACCCTGTTCGTCCGTGCTTTTGAAGCAACGCGCGCAAACAAAGAGCGAAAAATGTAAATCCCCGGCGCATATTAGCGTGATTATGTGTGTCGCAACATTATGATTATGAGCCACCGCGTAATCCTCTTATTGTGCCGGATTTCACATATGTGTGTGCGCCCCGAAATTCCAATTCTGAAGGCGCACGAGAAGAGAGAAACGTCGGATGGTTGAATAGTTCCTGTGTGTGTGTGCGTGATACATCACGGGATTATCGATGCGGTGTAAACTGACACTAATCCCCAAAGAGCATAAATATGTAGTGCCCCCCCGAAAGCCGCTGGAATTACTTATTCTACACGACGATTTCCGAACTACTGTTTTAATCGTAGCCTGCTTTGATGTTATAATACTTTAATGTCCGGGGATTTTTATTTTTTTAATTTATATTTTCTATATTAAATAAACTTGTAATTATGAGA
The DNA here is from genome assembly GCA_963082785.1 of Philonthus spinipes. Classification (NCBI taxonomy): domain Eukaryota; kingdom Metazoa; phylum Arthropoda; class Insecta; order Coleoptera; family Staphylinidae; genus Philonthus; species Philonthus spinipes. The sequence goes on along the minus strand of OY720308.1, from coordinate 14,565,009 downwards.
ATCTAATTAATTCAATAATTACGAAGCCTTATGCCAATATGATCGAGACATTTTCTTCTCTAGAGTGCTTTCAATTTTTTTATTAAAAAAATATATATTGACATTTATTATTGACTGTATTCAAGTAATTCTCTGAAATACATTAATTATTAAATTAAAAATAACAGGTATGTTATATTAAATAATAAAAGGAAATACAAATTCTATATATTTTTCGAAACGGTGGCAGATGTGCAGTTGGCGTGTGGCGTTGTGCCGTCGCGTTCGGTTCGCGTGCCCTTCTGTCGATCCGTGCCTGACTGATGGGCCGAAGGGATGACTTTTTGTGCGTCCGGCTGACTTTGCAACCCCCTAATGACCGTGACGTCACGCCGGCCGTGCTATCACTATCGTTGACTCTAATCTCCGTTCGTGTAATTAATAATTAGGGCTCGTCCCTGTTATTACCCACCGGCAAGCCAAACTCTATAAAAAATAATACACCCACCGGATCGATACCGTTCGTGGAGAGAGTATCAGTACGTAATAACAGATGAAAATATTTATGTGTGTTGCGGTTCACTTAGATTAATTGGTTTTTATAAATGAAACTATTGATTGGACTAAATACATATGGTTTTAAACATAAAAACTTCATAATTCTTGAATTAATATGTGAAACATGTTTAAACAATTAGTCGAAAATGAACACATATTATACCCACGAGTTTTTACATTCCTTAAGTTTCACAGCTCTCTTCTATTCTCTTACTACAGTAATACACAGTGATGTTAATCGTAATTAATAACGGTAATTACCAGTGGTAATTTATCGTAAATTATTCTTCTTCCTTGGAACTACAGCCCTTAGCGGGCCTTATCCTGATCCACAACAGATCTCCATTCCTCTCTATCGTTAACTGTGGGGAGACATTTAATGCTTTCACGTCTTCAATGACATCGTCCTTTCATACAACATAATTATCCTGTAATAGGAAAATTATTTAAATCCCTAATTAAACAAAAACTCAACCACCCCCCCCCTTACATTTCAGAAAAATACCAAAAAAATCAACAACACGTAAGTAAGTCAATAGTCACAGAGCTAAATGTGGAAATAATTTATTAATTATTTTCAAATCATTTTTATTTAATATATTTAAATAACTGTGACCAAGTGGAATGAATACTTGTTTTCTATTTAAATCAACAACACTCCTATATATTTATACACCAGTTACCTAGCCGTAGAAAAATGAAGCATTTAATTTTTTTTCTGGCATTTGACTCGATTTGGAGTATTGGCCTCATTACAAGTGCTTCCCTTAAAGATTACTAAATCATTCCTATCCACAATTCCAATAAATCCTGTCAAGTGAGATAAAAAATTCTCCTATTCCCTAACAATTACTACTGCTTGACGGTTTGGATTTTTATCAAGACACCTAGTTAAATTAGCACTAAAGCGGTTGTTATTATTTTCTAAGTTTTTTTTTTTTCGAGTCAAATCTGCCGACCCAAGCAAAAATAATTTGAATTGAAGGTCCCGTGTAGGGGTTGTACGATGCAGCAAGTACAAACAATTGCTACTGTGTGATAGTTTGGAGTCTTATCATGACATCCATTTAGTTAAATTAGCCCGACAGAGGTTTTTAATATTTTTTTATGATTTTTTAAATGAAGTCAAATATGTCGATCGAAGCAAAAATAACTCAAATTGAAGGTCTCGTCGATGGGTTTTACGGTGCAGCAAGTACAAACAATTATTATTGTTTGACAGTTTGGAGTCTTATTAAGACATCCATTTAGCTAAATTAGCCCTTTATCGGTTTTTAATATTTTTTATGATTTTTTTTAATTGAAGTCAGATCTATCGACTCTAGCAAAAATAACTCAAATTGAAAGTGCCGTGGAGGAGTTGTACGGTGCTGCAAGTACAAACAGTTGCTATTGTCTGACGATTTGTCGTCTTATCCAGACATCCATTTTATTAAATTAGCCCTAAAGCGATTTTTGATATTTATATGAGTTTTTTTTAAGTCAAATCTGTCTATTCAAGCGAAAATAACCCAAATTGAGGGTTCTGTGGAGGGAGTTTGCGGTGTAGCAAGTACAAACAATTGCTATTGTCTGACCGTTTGGCGTCTTACCAAGACATCTATGTAGTTAAATTAGCCCTAGAGCGGTTTTTAATATTTTTAAATTGGAAACAAATTTATTGACTCAATCGAAAATTATCCAAATTGAGGGGTTGTACGGTGCAGCAAGTACAAACAATTGCTATTGTCTAACAGTATGAAGTCTTATCAAGTCATCAATTTTATTAAATTAGACTTAAAGCGGTTTTTGATATTTTTTGTGATTTTTTTAATTAAAGTAAAATCTGTCGACCCAAGCAAAAATAACTCAAATTGAAGATCTCGTCGATGGGTTGTATGGCGCAGCAACTACAAACAATTGCTATTGTCTGACAGTTTGGAGTCTTATCAAAACATTGATTTAATTAAATCAACCTTTGAGCGGTTTTCAATATTATCTATGATTTATTTATTTGAAGTCAACTCTGTCGACCGAAGCAATTATCACAAATTGAAAGTCTCGTGGAGGGGTTGTAAAGTGCAGCAATTACAAATAATTGCTATTGTCTGACAGTTTGAAGTCTTATGGAGACATCTATTTAGTTAAATTAGCCCTAAATTTATTTTTAATATTTTTTATGATTTTTGAAATGGAGTCAAATCTGTGGAACGAAGCAAAAATAACTGAAATTAAAGGTCCCGTGGAGGGGTTGTACGGTACAGCATTTTCAAATAATTGTTACTGTTTAACAGATTGGAGTCTTATTAGGATATCCATTTAGTTAAATTAGCCCTAAAACGGGTTTTGATATTTTTTATGATTTTTTTAATTAGAATCAAATCAGTCGACTCAAGAGAAAATAATTCAAATTGTGGATACCATGGAGAAGTTGTGCGGTGCAGCAAGTACAAATTATTGCTAAATCCTGACAGTTTGGAGTCTTATCAAGACATTCATCTATTTAAATTAGCCCTAGAATGAGTTATAATATTTTTTTTTTAATTGTCGACCCAAGCAAAAATAACAAAAATTGAAGGTACCATGGAGGGGTTGTACTGTGCAACAATTTCAAACAATTGCTACTGTTTGACTGATTGGAGTGTTATCAAGACATCCATTTAGTTAAATTAGCCCTAAATCCATTGTTTGGTATTTTTTTCGATTTTTTTAAATTGTAATCAAACCTGTCGACCCAAGCAAAAATAACTCAAATTAAAGGTCCTGTGGAGGGGTTGTATGGTGCGGCAAGTACAAACAACTGCTACTGTTTGACAGATTAGAGTCTTATTAAGACATTCATTTAGTTAAAGTAGCCCTAAAACGGTTTTTTGATATTTTTTTATGATTTTTTAATTGGAGTCAAATCTGTCGACTTAGGCGAAAATAATCCAAATTCGGGATGCCGGGGAGGGGTTGTACGGTGCTACAAGTACAAACAATTGCTATTGTCTGATAGTTTGGAGTCTTTTCAAGACATTCATTTAGTTAAATTAGCCCTAACGCGGTTTTTAATATTTTTTATGATTTTTTAATACGAGTCTAATTTGTTGATCCAAGCGAAAATAACACAAATTGAGGAGGAATTGTCTTATGCAGCAAGTACAAAAAATTGCTATTGTCTGACAGTTTGGAGTCTTAAAAAGATATTCATCTAGTTAAATTAGCTTTGAAGATCACTATTTTTGCAGGAGGATTAACTCCCCCAAATCTTGAATCATTTAACTTAGCCAATCTTTTGAAGAATTTCGCCGTTCCGTAAGAACTTTCTACCCTACTGTTTTGCTGGGAAATATTTGTTTGTATCAGAAATCGTGAATCACTTTACTTATTTTTCTATTAAATACATTTTTGAACCCGCATTCTTGTAACGTATGGATAACTGATGATGACCATTTCTGTCTTTCGGATCTAGTCAGAGCAGTGATTTCTCGTGAGCGACGGCTTGAGGGTGCTTGATTAATTCTTTGATTGAAGTAATTTTAACGATTAGAAAATTGTATATATATAGAAAAATAATAAATGGAAAAATAGCACTTCAATTGTAATAAATGAAACACTTTTTTACTTTGTTTGTATAACTCGGATTGGTTTTATTGTTGACTATAGTTTCGAAAACCTTCACTTTTGTTTTGATAATGACACGTTAAGGTTGTCGAAACTATAGTCAACAATAAAATCAATCCGAGTTATACAAACAAAGTAAAAAAGTGTTTCATTTATTACAGTTGAATTACAATGTATAACAAAGTAGAAGCCTTAACAATTAACAAGTTAAAATAGCACTTTCCAATTATTATTTACATCAATTTTAAAATTAAGTAAAAGTGTTATTGTTTGGTGGATATTGAAATTCTGGACATATAACTTTCTAAAATCTGCAGGGAAATAGGAATTTGCACGAAATTGTTTTTACTTAACAAATTCTTTCATTTCGCTGTTACTACATAGTACTCGAAGTGTATATCTAGCTAGTAATTTTTTTATTAAATTCCTGGCTTCATTTCTGTATATTTACTTTTTTTAAAAATGAAAAAGTTAAGAAAGAAACGAATCTTTCATTTACCTTAAGAGTCCTGTGTGTATCGGACTGAAATAAATTGTGAGAGGTTCGTAACGTATTCATCAGTCACGTGGCGAAAAAGCAATGATTTGATGTGTGTAATGATAAAACTTCGTCTATCATGAAATAATATACGTTAGAAATAAGTGGTATAAAAAGCAATATTTTTAAGCATTCTAAAATAGCTAAAATAGTGACGAAAAGAAATTTTGAGTTATTATTTATTGGCCCTTTACGTTTTTTTTAAATCTTTTTCCTTTCTACCGTTAGGTGTAAGGAGGGCCCTTTACGTATGGTGTATTAAATATGTTTTTGACAGTACATTTATTTGCAATGTTATACATTTAAAATTAAGGCAGTGACATTTTCGTAGATATTTTTAGTTCTTTTTTTTTATTAGCCAGATTTTTTGTTTTATTAATATAATTAAATAAAATATTACACGACATATAAAGTAATAACTTAAATAATAACTTAAATATAAGTTATAACTTTTAATTTATTAGCATTTTATAATTATACTTATATTGCAACCCTCCTTTATCTTTTAATGTATAGTTAGTATAAAGCAATATGTATTTAAATGGACTTACCGTTAATAAACAATAAAGAAAATAATTTTATGATGGTTAAATGTAAACATTTTGCTTTCTTATTTTTTGAAAGCGTTTAATATTTTACATTATTTCTTTATATACCTATACATACACACTAACCTCTTAAATGCTTCCACACATAAAATATACATACAATTTTCGAATCGCTAAAATTACTTTAATCAAAGAATTAATTAATGCCCTTTTTACAAGTCATATTCCGTTTTGCCACCTCTCAACTTGCGGCCGTTCCGCGATCTGAATGGAAATAAAAAAAAACGCGATCCTTATCAGTGTTTGATGGGAGTAATTCGAGCGAATTAAAAAAGGGAATTCCGAATGTGTAAATCACACGCGATCGCGCCATCAGTCTCTTTCGGAATGGCCGAAAATAAATTCTGGGCCCTTACGTGTCCTAAAACACACATTTCAGGACGCCCAACCCTGTTTTTTTTCCCACATCGATAAACTTCTCCGAAATGACTGCGCAAAAATATTACTTATAATAATTTTTATTTGTACATACAATTAAATTTAATTAAATTGTTGATAACAGACGTTACAATTTTCGTTTTCAATTATTAATTATCAATTAAATAAAACATATCGGACACTGTACATCATTCTTGATAATGGCATTAAGCCGAAACTAGTTGAAGTTAAAATAAACATAAGTAAAACAAAACCAAGTGAATTTAATTTACAAGTTTAATTCAATATAAATAAAACACTTTTTTTTGCCCCATCTCCTCCGTCACTCCACTGTGAAACTGATATAGGTATGCACTCGTACATCTTAAAAAATGTTGATAATAAAACACTCGATATTGAATAAAGATGATTTGAAAATGATTAATAAATTATTTCCACATTTAGCTTTGTGACTTTTGACTTACGTTACGGAAGTACGTTAAACAAATGCACATTAAAGCAACTACTTTCCGGGAAAATACCCCGCCAGGCATTGAATTACATAATGTACACCTGCTGCTGCTTATCAATAAAATATTGTAAATGCAAACAATTTTTGATCCGAGAAAAATTTTAATGCAAAAACAACAAAAAGAACGTTACATAAGGCCATCTGCAGACACGTGTTTCGGGATCTATGCCTCGTCAGTACAGCTCTGCCTTACATAACATAACCTTGTAACTATTATTTGTTGTGTTTCCTTTCATTAAATAATTTCGACTCGAACCGTTGCAATTTCTCAGCAGTGCTGCGATGCAACAACAAATATCTATTGTGTAATCCAATGTCCGGCGGGGTAAATGCTCGGGAAGTAGTTGTTTCAATAGATGTTTGTAAAACTTACAGTGTAAGTATTTTTTGCAGTTGGAAAAAGGGTTTGATCGAATTTTATTGATCATTGCCAGAAATTTTCCTCGTTTAATTTCATTGTAATAACATAAAGATGTTAAAATAAATCAATTATTCATAATAAATTATAGACGACGCAAACGCCACCTTTTGCCTAATTGCACATGGAACACACTAGTCTGATGAGGTTTGAAAAACTAGTTATCCATACGCTAGATGAATGGTGGCTGAACATTCCTTTAAATATAAATCAATTCAACTATATTTTATTGATATGCAACAGTAGTTGTACATTATATAATTCAATGTTCGGCGGGGCATTTGCCCCGGAAGTAATTGTTTCAATGTGCGTTTGTTTAACGTACTTACGTAACGTAAGTCAAAATGTCACAGAGCTAAATGTGTGAATAATTTATTAATCATTTTCAAATCATTTTTATTTAATTATTTCCACATTTAGCTCTTTGATATTTTGACTTAATTTATTAAATAACTATGACCAAGTGAATAAATGCTATTTTCTATTAGCTTTTATTTTGTTCGTATAATTGAAATTCGCAAACATCTGTAGCGATGAAAATAATAAAAAATGTATTCTCTGAAATTGTCATTAAAAATCGTGTCTGCTTCTACATGGGCGTCTGTAATCTCGAATTACATCCGATGGTAAATTATTCAAATTTGCAGATATGTGTGAAGCGGCGTGAATTATTTAAGCCGTGTTTACGATTTAATCGCGATCTTGCTCTCGAATGTTTACAATTACGTGTGTTCGGAATCACCGGCCCTAATTAAATACCACTCGCCGCTGATTAAATCATTTAATAATCATAATGGCGATTTGCGTCGTGGGAATCCAATTATCCCCCTTTTTTTCTTAAAGCATACCGATTTTATAATATTTTTTTAAACAAAAGAAAGCAAAATGTTCTTTTGTTTATAAAAGAGAAATAAATAAGTGTGCTTAATGGTTTTAATATTTAGACATTGGTAGTTCATATTGTATGAAATAAATATAATAAATTATTAAAAATCAACCAATGAAACACAGATTAGATTGAATAACTTTAAATTCTCGACTGTGTTTTATTGGTTGATTTTCAATAATTTATTCATATTTATTTCAAATAAGTGTGCTTTTGCAAAATGGGTTAATTAGCTGTTCAAAGAAGAGGAATTAATTTAAATAAAAAGAATTTGAAAATAATTAATAAATTATTTCCTAATCTTCTTTATGTTGGTTGTGGAGACTTTAAGGTTGCGGTTTAGTAGAAAGAGATAGCAATATAGTAAAATGGAAATAATCGTTTGAAAAAAGAGCCCTTCTTTTGGATTTATCAATATGAATATGTATTTACATATTTTATCTACCAAGTATAAAGTACAGTCTGAATAAAAAATAAATCGTTAATTTTCGTGTATTACGTCAATTTACTAGTTCAAGTTGGAAAAGAAAATTGTAAGATATAATGAAATTAATAGGTCATGTCTGCTAAGTTATTTGAATGCAGAATTTAGTGAAATCCTTTCAATTTTCAATGCACAAGTTTTTATTAGCAAAAATATAATTTGAAATTTGCTATAAATTTGATCAATTTTCATTGTTTTTCATAATTATTTTTCACACAAACTAAACATTAAAATAATTTTTAATTCATCTAACGAAATTCCTGCTTATTTTACGATTACTTTAATGTATAATACAATATTGTTCATTGATCACAATAGCAATCTAACTCGAAATAGTGATTGCCAATATTTATGTAGCTATCTCTTTCATCTAAACCGCACCCTTAATTATTTAAATAGTTGTACTTTCTTCTACTTATTTTTTTTTTATTAAACTAGATATATTTCGGAAATTATGTTTCCATCTTCAGTAGTTCAGTCAGTATCTAGTTTAATAAAAAATAAGTAGATGATAAATAATAAATAAATCGTTCATTACAAGTTCATTGAATAGCATCAATCATTACGTTATTTTTTTTTACTTGCATATTACAATGCAAAACTACAAAACTAAATTATTTAAGCGTTTCTCACTTTAGATATTTAAATTGAAAACATGCAGTATGATGATTTATAGAGAATTCGCTGAGCGGTGAAAGATCCTATAGAAAAATTATGCTCGTATGAACGGAATCGAACGAAGTCTACATATGGGTAAACTTTTTGCAAATCACGCCGTGACTCAACGCATGCGAATAAACGGAAACCGTTATTAGATTTTTCTATTCGTTTGAAATTGATATTGATATGCATTTCGCTTTATTAATTTTAATGTAAAGAAAAGAATGAAAAAAAAAAAAAAAAAACAACAACCGTTATAACCTAATTTACTGTATTCAAGGAGGATTTATTTTCTATTCAATCTCTTTGATTACTGATACGCTTACTTTTTGAAAATGCGTTATTACTTTAATGAATTAATAATAAATAAAATATTTATATGAAATAAATATGAATAAATTATTATAAATCAACTAATAAAACACGGATTAGATTGAATAACTTTAAATTCTCGACTAGTTTCGGGTTATTAGCTCATTTTCAAGAGAATTTAAAATTTGTTTTATTAAAATTTCTATGGATATTTACATGAATGAATATATTGATTTTTTAATTTTTATTTTAATTTAATTGTGGGGCAGGCAAAATAATTTCGGTCCCAGAATTTGCTCACAAGGTGGAAAAAAACCACTAAAAAACCATCCTCAGGATCATTATGGAATTATTTTGCTAATATAAAACAAAATTAGTTATTTATAAATAAGTTGGATTGCTAAAATGAAATGGAAATTAATAGAAATATATAGATTAAAGTGAAGAATATAATAAATCTACTTGTTCATTTAGAAGTAATGAAATAGTGCCTTTATTGTGTAAATAAATTTCGATTGCTTCCAATATATCTAATTTTTGATCTTTTTCACAATGATGTAAGATTTTTGTATTATTTAAATTTGGAAAAGTGTGACTATTTGTAAGTATATGATTTGAAAAAAATACTACAATCTCTATTTAATCTAAATGCTCTAAAGTGTTCATTATATCTTATATTAAAATTTCGGCTGGTTTTTCCAATATATACACGATTACAATCAGAACATATAAGTTTATAAATACCAGATTTGTTAAATTTTTCTGTTTTATCTTTTCTATTGTATATTACCTAATTTATTTTTGCTTCTAAATCCTATTTTGTAATTATTTTTTCTAAATATATATGCAATTCTTTTTGAAATTTCTCCAAAATAAGTTAAAGTTAAATATTTTTTATTGTTTTCTTTAATTTTTGGATAAATTTCAAAGAGTGCTTTCTTTCTGAATTCTTTATTAATTAATTTTTGAATCGTGTGATAAAGAAAACCATTTTTAGCAGCAATATTTCTTATTAAATTTAATTCATTATTGAATGATTGTTTTGATAATGGAATTTTGAAAGCTCTATTGATCATAGAATAATATGTTGATAATTTTTGACAAAGAGGGTGAAATGAATCAAATGAGATAGTATTTTTGTTACTGGTTGGTTTTCTATAAATCTCAAATTGTATCTGATTGTTTGTGTGTATAATAGTTAAATCTAAGAAGTTGATCTTTTTATTTAACTCAATTTCTAAGTAAATTTTATGTGTTGGTTTAAAGAATTGATATATTCTAAAAATGAATTTAAGTTTTCATCACATCCGTCAAAGCATGCAATAATATCATCAACATATCTATACCAAAATTTAATATGTTCATTTTTGTAAGTGGATTTTTAAAAATTGTTTCTTCTAATGTATTTATCAGCTAGTAATGGACTTAAAGGAGATCCCATTGCCAATCCAGAATTCTGCTTATAATAAATGGTATTGAATTGAAAATAATTTTGATCGATACATAATTTAAAAGAAAAAAGTAATTCTTCTTTAATAATTGGATTAATATTATTTTTATCTAAAATATTTTTAATAATTTTAACACATTCACTTGAAGAAATACTAGGAAACATATTCGTTACATCAAAAGAAACTATTTTTGAATTTAAAGGTGTTTTATAATCTTTTAATTTATTTGTTAAATCTATATTATTTTTAATACTATATTTTGATTTATAATTTGTTATATTTTTAAAATATTTACTAGTATATATAGCTACTATTCTGCAAGATGAATTTATATACGAAACAACAGATCTGATTGGTAGGTTTGTTTTGTGATTTTTAATTAAACTGTAAAGTTTTGGAGCAATGGGATTTTTTGTTATTAAATTAAATTTATCATTTTTATTAAACATTGAATTTTTTGATAGAAATTGTTTAATTTCTCCTTATATTTAATTGTTGGATCTTTTTTTAAATTAATTATATTTTCTTGATTAGTGAAATTATTTACTTTTTGAATATATAATTCTTTCGTTAATATCACAGTTGTGTTAGATTTGTCAGCTTTTGTAAAAACTAATAAATTTCAGCTGATTTCTGTTTAATTGACTTTATTATTTTGAAATTAGTTGAATTAGAAGAGAAACTAAATGATTTTATGATTTTTTCGATTTGATGTCTTTCATAATTGCATTCTTTTTTCATATTTAATAAATTTAGTTCACATTCTGCAACGATAATTTTTAAATCATTATTGTTTTTAAAATCAAAACAGTAATTTGGATGTAGTGATAAATTTTTTAATTCATCATTGGAGAAAGTTATGTTAGATAAATTAATTACATCAGATGTTGAATTGTCTCTAATGTTATTTGAATTTAATTTGTTATCTTTTTGATTTTGTTCTAATCTATCTAGTATATTTCTTTGAATTAAATATTTTTCATGAATAAAAAGATTAACTTCATACCTTACATCACTGTCAAAGTTATCAAAATCTTTTGCGGACATTTTGTAAGTAATTTCCGAATGAACTAAATAAAATAAAAATTAAAAAATCAATATATTCATTCATGTAAATATCCATAGAAATTTTAATAAAACAATCTTTAAATTCTCTTGAAAATGGGCTAATAACCCGAAACTAGTCGAGAATTTAAAGTTATTCAATCTAATCTGTGTTTTATTGGTTGATTTTTAATAATTTATTCATATTTATTTTATACAATATGAACTACCAATGTCTAAATGTTAAAACCATTAAAATATTTATTATTGTCAACTTTTAATATTTAATTTCTGTACAATTGTTACACTATAGCTTTTTCAGACGAAGAATGTTTTTACACAGAAGTTTACATTATATATGTATATACAGAGAGGTTTTTTTATCAATATACATTTCCCCTATGTATACCTGTAAAAAACGCGAGTCAAACGCATTGAACCGATTAATGTGTGTATGTTTGGTTGTTTATTTGACATATGTGTGTTCAGTTGCGTATTATAGGCAACTAAACACACATACGTTAATGCATTTGACTTGCGTATTTTGCAGGTATACATAGGGGAAATGTATACTGATAAAAAAAGCTCTCTGTATATACATAATTTTATTACGTGGGGTGGAGTGAAGACCTTTTTTTTGTTGAGTAGCAGGGAATTATGAGGGCTCGATTTGTTCGTTCAGAAAAAGCCCTCATGAATGATTTTTAATTATTTCCATTTTTTTTAATAAGTTTAATTTTTCTTTTGTTAGCGATGTAGAGGATTTTAAATAATTTATTACGCATATGCATGGATTTTAACTTTCAGCTATTTTAAATATGTTGTGGTTCTTACTACTTGTAAAAAATAAAAAGACTTTCTATCAAAAGATATTTTTATTTATTTTTCCTTGTCAAACCTATTTTTTACTAAGATGATATTTTTCAAAGATAACTTTATAAAATAATTATTTTTTTAATTGTTATTTTGCAGTTTCCGCTACTGATATTAAATATATTAATATGTTATATATGTAAAATTGTATTATTCTGTATAAAGGTGATTTACCCTAAATAAATGAATTGAATTGAATTAAATAAAAAAGGGAAGCTTATTGAGTAAATAAATATATTTTGTGAAAAAACCAAGTGTTTTTATTAATTCCGTAAATATAATTTTAATAATGTTTCACTAAGTGATAAATGAGAAAGTAATTCAACAAAAATTAAATAAAATCCTAAAATGCAACGGATATATTAAAATGCTTGTTGAACAAAATACGAAATTTTTGCGATCATAACTACGTAGTAATTCATAATATAATCACTGAATAAACACTTACCACCATGGTCAGAACCATCGTCTCTATTAAATGAAGAAATATTTAATTTATTCTGCAGCGCGTTTTCTTTCTTTCTTTTTTTTTTCGTACCTTTATAAGTTGGAAATATAATTCCGGAAAAGCGGAAGTGCATTACCGGCGTTCGATTAAAAATCAATTCGACGCGAACGCGCTGAAATCATTTCATTATTAATAGACCCTCTTCTTTGATGCCCAACTTGAATATTAAACCTGCATTTCTCTCACGCTCCTAATCTATAATTCAGCTTAATATTACACTAAATGAAATTAAGTACGCTTCAATGAAACGACGCATATTTATAGGTGTAGAATATTCTTCATAATTTAAAAAAAAATCTTGAATGCGCCACCTTTTTGACATTCGAATTCCCTCGATTTTATCTTTAACGAAAACTTATGTTAGGTGTAGTAAAAATAAATCCATTATTTTTCCAAGCCATTTACTTTAATTATTTGTATCTCGCGTCGTATAAGTCCGATCGGGTTCTACTAAATCGCTTTAGAAAGATGAGATTTTGTACCAAAAAAAAAAATGTGACACTTTTAGATACAAAAGTGTCACAAATTTCACTTTTGTCTGAACCCATGTCAAAGATGGATACTAACAAAGAGAAAATACGCTATATTTTATACTTTTTCTTCTATAAAGTAGAAAACGCGAGCTTCAACGGCATGGCATGGATTCTTTTGTCTCTAGAAGAATTCTGTGCTGTTCGAGATTTATGAAGAAATTAATCGATGGAAGAATCGACTGCCCGGGTATCCTAGCTCAAGTGCCATTTAACGTGCCTGCAAAACACACAAAAATTGCCTCTACGTTTAGATTAACGACCACCAACTCTAATGTTCTGCAACGTTCACCAGTGCATGTACTGTGCTCAGAAGAGTGTTACGAAGACATTTTCATTTAAATGCTACATGTATATTCACCGTTACTCAAAATATGACTTTGTCTTTTTACTCTTATTTAATTTGTATTTATGTCTGTTTTTTTTTTTTTTTTGACAGTGCAGACCGAAATACTTAATTTTCCTCAAGAGCAGGACATTATCCTAGATAATGGAGTACTGTTTCTTCTTATAGAAAGCTCCATAATTTAATTTTGAAATTAATGTTACAATTACTATTTATGTATTTATTCACTTTTTCCTCCCTGTGAGTGCGTATTTTTTTTTTAATTTTAAATCAGGAAAGTGACTTTCGCGCAATTCATAATAATTAAATTCCGGGCTCTTTTTAATTAATTAATTAATTACTCGATTAAAAGCCGACGATATCAAAGAGTTGTGCGATAAAAATTCGCTGACTAACGTCTTGAAATTGTCGACTCTTTTCGGGGAAAAAAAGCACGGCCAATTAGTTTCACTCCCGGTGATTATTTTTCGTTGCCGGTCCGTAAAAGTGTGACCGGCTTTTAAACGGTAGAAGTCACCAAATACTCGAAATTATTCGTTCACTCGTATTTCAAATAAGAATAAAATTAATTAATAATTTTCATATAATATACAGTAGAAAATACTTGTTTAGGAACAATTAAATATGGGATTAACTGGATTTTGGATTACATCCATTCTAGCCCTATGAATGGATGTAATTCTGTACGAAAAAAAAGGAAATATTTTTTGTTCTTATGGGCCACTGGCTGATAAATTTTGGTTCAAGAGGAAATAAATCCATGACTATCCAGGTAAGGAGCTTCGGAGACGGGCCACAGGCAAAAAAAAGAACATCGATGTTTACCCCAACACTCAGTGGGAGGTGTCATTACCAATGTCTTATTGACATTTATATTTATGTCACTATCTAATTTATACATACGAACAATGATTCAATAAAAATTATTCATTTACAGGAAATAGAATGTTGCGGCGATTACGATACAATGTGCGTTAAAGCCAACTTTCGTTCTTAAAATTCCATTTTTAAAACGCATTTTGCATAGTGGGCGTAGAAAATAGTATATTACTTAACTAGTGTGAAAAGTGGAATTTTGCGCACTAGCGTGAATATAGCGCTCGGATGCAGTAATCACGCGAATATACATTTTCCCACGAAATGTTTCTACGAAATAAAATAAATTGAAATTACAGACATTTTCTATAAATGCATTTCATGTGATTTTTGAAAAAGTGCACCTTTCTTGATAGTCGTACGCTTTTTGTTTTTGACATTGTGAGAAATTGTCAACTTTCGAGCGTAGGTATCTGTGCGTAAAGTGATACATTTATATCGATGACTTTCCGCCAAAGTGACATTTTTCGTGAAGTTAAGGTTTTCTGACTATCTTAAGGAGCAGAAAAAATATAATCGCTTGTTAAAGTATTGTGAGTATTTTATAAACATGTAATTAAGAAAACCGTTTTTATTGCTACTTACGTTAACAATAACTTCGATTGAACCCGGATTTTCTGTTTCTATTCTTAATTTGGGTAATACGTCTAATGAAACTCAACCAATAAACTTGATGAATTACGAAACTAATTCTTCCACAGATGATGAGAATTCTCGACCCGAAACTAATACACAAAAAGCCAAAAAGATTTTATTTATTTATTTATTTTTTTCATAATATGTTACATCAATTAATTCCCCATGGATTTCGTATAAATTCAATCTATTTCATTATATTTGAAACTATCAAAATTGTTGTTAGAAAAACGTATGATTCATGATATCCGCTACTTTTCAGGAACATCAAGTAGTAGTTATTCCAATTATCAATTTGATTATGATCATAGCGGGGAAATAGATTTGCTAGGAGAAAGTGGCTTGAGAAAAATGCGAAAGCTAAGTGAAATAAAGACAATCAGGAAAGGAGAAAATAATTTAGGAAAAGTAATCCCATGTTAAAATCGATGCTCAAAACTATTCACCGAAAACATACACGAATTTTATTGGGGATTGTGTTCCTATGAAAGGTAAAAATTGTTGTGAAAATGTTCGTATACGTAGAAGAAAGCAGCTTGCAACAATCAGCACCAGACAAAATTCTTTTAAATATGATGTCACAGGGAATGACAAACGAGTGGAAGTATGCCAACAATATTTATTGAAAACCCTCGATATATCACAGATGGTTCTCCAAATCTGCACAAAACTCCGCAAAACCAGACAAAAGAGGTAGACACGAGCCTTCTAACAAAACAAAGACTTAAATAAAGGAAGGAGTTCATAATTTCATGAAAAGTCTCCCTGCGGTTCTTTCTCATTATTGCCGAAATCATAGTAACAGAAAGTATCTTGCACCAGAATTGATGAATTTGTCGTAAGTACGTAACATAAGTCATTTATTGTAAAGAAAAGTATCGTAAGTCTATGAAAAACATCAAATATGTTTTTTTTAGTTGAAAACTGTCAATATTTTTCAACTCAGCCCAGTATAAAACCCTAAGGTACAACTTTTGGGCTATACTATAATTGATCGTTGGCTGAAAATAAAGTTTATCACCTGCTGTGAGTTTTAAATTTTGTGACTTGCGTTACTTTAACAAAAAGTCATCGATATTGGTAGTAGGAAAAATAAATTTGATATATGTAAGAATCTATATTTATGATTATTACTTGTAAATTTATAAATAAAACAAAGATTTTTAAATTTCACACAAACTGTATAAAATTTAAATCTACAATATTTTTTTTTACGTTTTATTTAGAAATATTTATTAATGGATTCTCATGAAGTAAACGCCCCCAACCATCGATTATTTATATCAATGTGCAAAAAAATTGTATTCAAGACTAGCGACAAATCATTTTTTGTATTATTTATTCACTACATCATAAAAATAACAACTGAAACTATCATTGAACAAAAACAACACAGTTCACTTAGATGCATCCATATCGCAAGTGTGCACCACCTTAAATTATTCCTTCTTTCGCCAATTTAAATAATTAGCGGGCCCTTTCGGGCGCTCCCGCTCCGGTTTGCGATTAAATCCCCGGTAATGTCGTTATGCCTTCCGGGCGCGGGGGCGGAGACGAAAGAGAGAGAATGTCAGTTCGAATATCCGGACCCCTGGCGTTCGCGTTCGGGTCCCCATAATCGCGCTAGACCCCAAAGTGAAACTCTCCACTCTCCACCGCTCCGCTATAGCTTATGATTATTAAATTATGCCATTAAAGGACCCTCCCTAAATAACTTGTCTATAGTTACAACTAAAACCATTACGGGAAATCTGTGCGCCGCCGAGCGCACAGAGTGAGCTCACTAGAATGCCCGCTCGCTCGCTTTCATCTTTCCGCATACATTAAGTCCGATTTTTTTTTTGGACTGTGCTTGCAATTTTAGTTTTCACTGCAATCGAATAATTTTCTCAAATGTTATGGGACAAGCACGGAAACACCTAACTAAATTAAGTTTCATAGAATGGATTTTCATAAAAATATTTTAAATTAATATTTATAGGAAATTAAAACACTTGGTGAAACATGAAAAGGAAACAAGTGTTTGTTTTAATTAAATTAAATAAAAATTATTTGAAAATAATTAACAAATTATTTCCATATTTAGCTCTCTGACTTTTGACTTACCTTACGTTATTTTTATTTAATTTATTTAAATCACTGTGACCAAGTGAATAAATACTCTTTTCTATTTAAACGTTACTTAATAAAAGGCTATCTGCAGACACGTGTTTCGGGATCTATCCCTCGTCAGTACAGCTCTGCCTTACATAACTTAGAGATGTTAAAATAAATCTATTAAAATAATTCAACTATACTCAGTCAAATTAAATCAATTATATTAAATCAAAGTAAACTAAGTCGATTTATATTAAATTAATTCAATTTAAAGTGTTTTAATTCCTTATCATTATGTATTTTTATGATTTTCAAATTTACTTACTCCTCAAGTAATCAATGTTTGTTCCTTATTCTCATTATTAGTGAAGACGATTAATAATAATAAAAAAAGAGGAAGATACGCTTTTAACACTAACACGATAACCGACCCGTTAAATCGGCCCAAACTCCGGTGTACACTTAAAATACTGAACTTAATTACTCTCGTGCGTTTTAA
The DNA here is from genome assembly GCA_963082785.1 of Philonthus spinipes. Taxonomy (NCBI): domain Eukaryota; kingdom Metazoa; phylum Arthropoda; class Insecta; order Coleoptera; family Staphylinidae; genus Philonthus; species Philonthus spinipes. The sequence goes on along the minus strand of OY720308.1, from coordinate 14,547,232 downwards.
TCGTGTGTCGCGCGGGCAGTAAAATAAATCTTCCGGATTTGAAAATTTTCTGTGATATGAGGGGGGAGCGACGACGGCCCGGATTTAATTGGGTGGTCCTGTACGACATTGACAACCGGGCCCGATAGCTGTTAATAAGTTGGCGCCACCACGCATTCCGGGAGATGACATTCCATCATCGGCAGCCGAATGCGTAGGAATCATTTGTACCTAAATGTAAGCGATAAGGCCCGATCACTAAACGGACTGATTGATGGAGCTGAAAATGATGCTGTCTTTTAAAGGGGGGTAATAAAGTCGGAATAAAAGATCGAATGCTCGTTGACACAGTCATCATTTTGATATGCTAGTTTTAACATATTTTCGTTTTTTTTGTAGGAGGGATAATACTTATTACGTGAAGATGATGTAATATAATAATAATAATACAGAACCAGCAACTCGAGAAGGAAACAAGATTAGGTTAGGTAGCTGTGGAAGCCGTAGGCTCACTTAGACCGTTCAGGCCAATTGTGTTGCCACGTAGGGGGAAAGTGATTGTTTTCGTTAAGTCAAGGAAGATTCTACAGAACTTTATGAAAAGTCAATGACCCACATGAACAACGGGGAAAATAACCATCCACTTAACAAACAAAAGAATTCTGAGAAAAAAAAAACAGTCCAATGGCTGGACTTCTGAAAGAAAGAGCAATAAGAATAAAATCTAAACAACGCTGGACTGGGTAATCCCGAAAAAAAAAGTAAGCTATGAAAAGAATTAAGAATTGGATACCACCTGGACTGGACTAAGTCCACAATTTTTGGTTAGAGAAATTCACGATAGTGCATAAGAACTGACGATCCTCTTGAAGAATCCGCAACTAATGTCCGAATTTATGGCTCAGACTTTGCCAAATATCGCCCAATAACCCGCTTGCTAGTTACCAATATCCATTCTAACAGACAAGATCTACAAGCATCTAGAAATCAATAAACTGCTTAGGATGTCGAAAGAAGTCTAGATGCAACTGGTAATGGACGCAGATACAGCATAGAAAGGCACTCTATGTCGCCTAAACCGACATACAAGAAAACGTTTGATTCTGTGCTGAAAGAAACCCTTCAGTTGTATGGACTGAATTATAGAATCATACGTTTCCTAGAATATGCCATGTCAAAATTGAACACAAATCTGGGTCTGCGAAAGCCGGATACATATGTAGAAACAGACCCAATACGAATCCGGATGTAGGTATTTCAAGGGAACGCTTTCAGCCCCATTTGTTACTGTCTTTTTAGTGCGAGACAGAAACAAATGGGGCTGACTTCGTTTATGAACACTCAAAGAAAAGGATTCCATATACCGAACTCAAATATAAAGCTAAGTAATGTGTGGTATATGGACGATCTTAAAATACACGCAGAATAGGAAAATCGCCTGAAATCTTTATTGGATTGCGACGATATTCAGATGGAATTCTTTTAGCAAGTGTAGCACTAGTACTATTCTAAAGGAAAGTGGATGTGTATGGGACGGAAGACGAGCCAATTATAATAGTAGGCCGAGAAGTACAAGTATTTAGGCTTCATGCAAGCGCAAAGAATCGACCAAAAAACAACTAAGGAAGGTCTAAGAAACACCTACTTAAGCATAGTGAAAGTAATCTTAATAACGCAACTGTCAGCACGCAACACTGCGACGACAATTAACACGCCTATGCCAGATCAGTGTTGACATACAGATTGTACAGGGTGGACCATTTTTGTGGTGCCACATGTGGAAAACTTTTTTATTTTAAGAAATATTGAAAAACCGTTTTCGTCACTTTTTAATGATAAAAACAATAGCGAAGAAAAAACTGATCTATCTTTAACCGTTTCCGGGTTAAAACCGGAAGTTGACGACGAGTCATTTTTCGAGGGTACCTGTAACTCCGTTATAATTAAAAATCGAAAAATATTATAAAAACTTTCTTAAAGCAACATTTTATGCTGACTTCGAATATGTTATCATATTTTACATATTTGTAGTACGGTGGGTGAAATTCAACTAAAAAAATCATTAGCACAGGCCGACTGCGTGTGCCTGAGAATGATGTCAGACGTATTGAAGAACGTTTTATTCGCAACCCAAGTAAGTCTACCAATACAGCTAGTAGATAACTTGGAATACCCCAAGCAAAGCACCTCACTGTACGAGAATGAATGAAATTTAGATGATTTTTTTTGTCAGCGCTGGATAGGTCGCAAGGAAGTCAAGACCTGGTTTTACATTTCTAGTCACCGAAATCTCCTGATTTCACCCCACGTGACTATTTCTTATGGTGTTATGTTTAGGAATCTGTCTATATCTCACCTCTACCGACAACTCTTTGATAAATAAATATTAGCTACAATTATTCACTCACCAAATCTCCTTCTCAGCACCATGTCCAGGCAGTCCTAAATTTTAAAACCAGCACTAAACATTTTAAAGCCAACACCTTAATTCACTTAACTTAATCCAATCACCAACATCTATCGTTGATCGTCATTTCGTACCGTAATTATTATCAATTTTATTTATTTTCATTTAAAACAATCACATTTTACCGTATCACATTCAAACGCTGGACACATTGAATATTTATAATGTATTAAATATCTTTACATCTCTACGAAGACGAAAATTCTCTCTCTTTCTTTCTAATGCACAATTATTAAAAACACACGAAATAAAGTCCACCTGCGTATGCGAATCCCGATCAATTATTTCCTTATCTAAAGAATGCGGACGCCTCGGGCGATTTTTTTTTTTTGCTTGTGATAATTTTGCGTTCGCAAATTTTAATCCAGTCGAGCCAATATGCGCGCAGATATATTATACGAATAAAATGTGATTGTTTTAAATGAAAATAAATAAAAATTGATAATAATTACGGCACGAAATAACGATCGCCAGTTATTCAAACGTTACATGTTGGTGATTGAATTAAGTTAAGTGAATTAAGGTGTTTTAATGTTTTAAAACGTGGTGTTTAGTGCTGGTTTTAAAATGTTATCCTCTCCTAGGACTGCCTGGACATGGTGCTGAGAAGGAGATTTTGTGAGCGAATAATTGTAGCTAATATTTATATACACAATTTAATTGATTATAATATTGAATCGAACTCTATATATTTGATTTGATTTTTTTAACTTACCATAAATGGTTTGGGTTTTCTTCTCGTTGCGTATTTTAATGACCTCAACAATACTTTGATTCTTTTTCTTGCGTATTTTGTTGTCCCTAGCAATGCTGCTCTGATGGCCAAATAATTTGGGTTTTCTTTTTCTTACGCATTTGAGTGGCCCCAGAATTTTTTCTCTGATGACCAAATGGTTTGTGTTTTCTTCTTTTTACAAATTTGAATGGCCTCAGCAATGGTTTGATTCTTCATTGTACATTTATTTATAGTCATAGAGTAACATTTAGATATATTTACGAATATATGATTCAATTTACACGATCCGTTCACATGATTCAAATCAACTTGAAAGTCTAGAGAATCGTTTATATTACGTATTATTTTAAATAACTCTAAATCATCCGCAAATAGTAAAAAAATGTTGGCTGAAAGACCGATGGTCGATAGACATTTTGGAATTAATAAAATAGATTGTATGGTATTTTACCATGTACAAATACCTTAATAAAGATGATTGTAAAAAATGGCTGTTTTTTAAAATCATTAATAAATAAAATAGGTACACAATAAGACCCTTGTGGAACCCCCGATGTAACTGAAATTGATTGATGCTAAAAAAAGTACGTTACTTTATTTTCCAATTTGGAAAATATAATAGTAAAAATTAAAAAAAAAAATGAAAGAACGTCAAGTTGGTCAATAATTTCGCTTACCTTTTCATTGCGTGTACTGCAATTATTATAAAATAAAGAAAAAAAAATATAAATGTTCAAACTGACCACCATTTTATGTAAGGCAATACTCAAGTCTGTACTGAAATTCTTCAGGAACTTTAACCAAAGTTTCGGGTAGAATTAATCTTATATCTGTACGAATTCTTTGATGTAACTCTTCTACTGTATGTATACGGTTGATATAAACCTTACTCTTTTATTATTTATTTTCACTTAAAACAATAACATTTTATTCAATAAAAAAAGTCCTATAAAAAGAAATCCATTTGAGGTAGGTCAGGTGATCTCGGAAGCCACTTTCCTCCTGCTAATCCATATAATACCAACAGCAAAATATTCCGGAGCACCATCTTGCTGAAACCATAGCGAATCTTTTGACAGAATTATTGATTTTTATTGTTCGGGTTATTCGGATAAAGCACCACAAGAACAGGAATTAAATCGTTTCTTAAGAAATCCAAATAGTTTTCGCTTATCAATGAACCCTTGATAAAAAATGGGCTTACAATTCCTCCCCGAAGGTTGACTTTTTGAAGAAACTACGTGTGCGTCCACTATCGATAATTATGGCGATTCTCTATTCCATTTAAGTGAAATATTGCTTCATCAGAAAATATGATTCGAATAAATTAAATAAAAATGATTTAAATTAATGAAAACCAAATTAAAGATTGTATATTTGATTAAATAAAATGAAACAAAGATGATTCACACATTTGCAGTTATTTAAATTCACTTCCATCCGCGATCTCGTTGAAGACGGTACGTAAAAATTAATTAAAAATTGTTTAACAACTAAGGGCTTGCAGGGCATAGCTGTACTGATGAGGGATGAAATCCCGAAACACGTGTCTACAGATGGCCTTGCAATTATTATTTGTTGTTTCCTTTCATTAAATAATTTCGACTCAAACCGTTGCAATTCGCAGTAGGGCTGCTATGCAACAACAAATATCTATTGTGTAATCCAATGTCCGGCGGGGTAAATGCTCGGGAAGTAGTTGTTTCAATAGATGTTTGTAAAACTTACAGTGTAAGTAATTTTTTTGCAGTTGGAAAACGGGATTGATCGAATTTTATTGATCATTGCCAGAAAAAATTTTCCTTGTTTAATTTCATTGTAATTGTATATTTGGTTTGAGTATAACGTGAAGTGATGTGACTTGAATAAAAACAGTTAGTTAAGGAATTAACTAAGTGTTTTTTTTTTCCAAGATTAAAGATTGATTTAAATTAAATTGTTATTCCTTTTAAATTATATTTATATCTATAAATTGTAGAAATTTTCAATGTACAACACTGAGATATAATTGAAATTTAATTAAATATAAAGTGGAAAAGAAATATTTCCGATGGGATTTGAACCCACGTCGCCCGATTTTTGGTCGGGTGCGCTACCAACCAAATCCCATCAGAGATATATATATATATTTTTTCACTTTAAGTCTATTCTGTGACCAGGATCATATCCATTAAGCCTACTAATTTGACTTTGTAATTTATGTTTCTTTGAAATCTTTATAACCAAACTTTAAGAGATTTCATCATTAGTTCTCTTGTAGAGACAAAAGAAAATATAAAACTCTGTACCTCATTCGGTTGTAAGACAACCACTCGTATAGCAATTCCTCACATAACCGAGTTCAGAAAACTTTCCTTCTATTTTGGAAACTGTCGCTCTTGTGGTGTGTTCTTCGTCAAGATTGCTCACAAGCCTCTTATTGTATTCTAGCACGGTCGCCACATCTTCTTCGCTCTTTTTCTTTCGAATATCCCAGCATTATTTACTTAATTACGTCAAAGACACGCAGTAATCAAGCTGACGAAGAACTGTCATAATTTTAACGGCAAATGTTGCATGGCTACTTGATTTTCTTTTTATTAAATCATGGAACTCTTGATTGCTATTAGGTTTATGGTTTTAAAACTTTAAAAGCAATTATTAAAAATATTTCAGAATACAATATCATACTTTTTTAGCGTAAATTCTTGATGGTTGAGGTTTCTACTTCGTTTTACATGTTAATTTAATTCTAAGATCAAATACGCTAAAAAGTGTAAATATCCTTTAAATATTTATATTTTTAGCGTATTTAGATGTTCGTGCTCTTTCCAAATTCAGCATAAAAAAATGGAAACGCTACATTTTAAAAAAATCACTTACATCACATCTCAAAAACAAAAGACGATCGTTAAGTGGTAATTACAGAAAAATATGTCTCATTTTAGATAAAAATTAAGCCAAACACCTTATTTTTTTATCTAAAATGATACATATTTTTTCAAAAACGTTTAATAAAAGATTTATTGTTATAGTTCCAGATGTTACACTCGTATTGTATATTACAAGAAATACCCTAATATGAAAATTATCCACCAAATGGCTATTTCAACCTTAATAAGTTCTATATTAAATAAAAATGATTTGAAAATAATTAATAAATTATTTCCACATTTAGCTCTGTGACTTTTGACTTACGTTACGTAAGTACGTTAAACAAATGCACATTAAAACAACTACTTCCCTGGCAAATACCCACGCCGGACGTTGAATTACATAATGTACACCTGCTGTTGCACATCAATAAAATATTGCATAATGCATCACATTTTTGATCCGAGAAAAATTCCATGTAAAAACAACAAAAGGAACGTTACTTAATAATAAAATAATTTATTAATTATTTTCAAATCATTTTTATTTAATATATTTAAATAACTGTAACCAAGTGAATAAATACTCTTTTCTACTTATCTTAATAAGTAATATTTAATAACAAAATACCTTATGCTGCACACACCCCATGTCTATACGGGGTACATTTTTTATGCAATAAAACTAAAAAACGTAAATGTCACTTTTTTACAACTCATTTTCCTCCCGACACGAAATAATAATTAGAGCCGCGCACTCTGCTGATTCATAGGCGTTCTTCATTGTGTAATAATATCCGTGTCCGAAACTAACTGCATCGCATGTGGGGTGGAATAATTAGCCTTAATCAGCAGATGACAGCCTTCGCGATTATTGTACCTGAATCATGCAAGGCATGAAGCGACGCAGATGGTTTTCAGGTAACATCTGCGCGATTTACGATTTACACTTTCCTGCTGATCTCTGTTGTTTCATTTCGGGTTTTCCCCCATTGTGGGGGGACTTCGAAGGCGAGAAAGCCACCCTCTTTCGTGTTGCGCAGTAATAGATCGTATAATTTTAGATGGAATATATAAAGTAAAAAGAAAGTGAGGTAACAAGAAAATCAACAATCCACAAGCCACCCTTTAGCTTAATTACACCCCCGGTAATATTTGTTTTTCTTTTGATTGATAAACGTGGCATTCAGTTGTTGAAAATTCTTATTCATTTTTTTAAATATAACAATTTTAATAATAGAAAAAGGATTTATTCATTTGGTCACAGTTATTTAATTCATAAAAATAATTTTATTTAAAATTAATTTCCTCGCTGAAGATGATCAGTGGTGGAAATTAGTTGTAGAGAAAAAAATATAAAAGTGATTTCCTGTGTTGCGTTGATAAACACTGTCAAAGCTCGGTCTAGCCGTAATGACAATGAACAAGTACGAGCGGATTGACTTTGCCGTGCTTCGCCTTCTAAATGATAGCAACAAAATATATTGTGTTTCCATGAAAATAGGGTTTCAATATTAAAGGAGGTGCGTAACGTAACCACCCAGTATATTTTTGACAAATATATATTCTAAATACTTTTGTACAAACTTAAAGTAAATTATAAGGCATGCTAATCATAATAAATTAAAAACGACGCAAGCGCCATCTTTTGTCTGATTTCAAGTGGCATCGTCAACGATTTGGGTCTACTGCAAATTATTGTTTCGTCCACTAAAGGAAGGCGAACTTGTTTATGCGAACAGGAAACGAAATTAAATATAAGGCATGCTACTTTTAAGGTAATTAGTATTTTTTGTATTGTCTTTATATAAGAGGAATCATTTGCAAAAAGTATTACGAAAAATAAAAAGACATCAAAGCAAGTCATTCCCGATGAAGATAGAGCGCGCTCCTCTTTGCTTTTCCTTTTCTCTCTCCAAAACCGTCACTGACTTCATCCACATCTCAATCAAAAACAAATTATCTCTCCCGCTGATCTACGATCGCTATCTTTTCCCTCTCCCTCCCTCCTTCTCTCTCGTTCTATCCTTCAGAAGATCCGATCCGATCGAATCGATTCCGTGGGTGCAGACACGTCCCACTTTCGAACGCATTAAGGAAATGAGTATGGACGCGGAGGCACCTAAAGACAGAATAGTGATGGAATAGGCGGACGCCCCGGGATTGTTTCAGAAAAAGAAGAAAAAAAAAGAAGGCGCAGAAGTAAAAGCCGGTGATGTTGCTCTTTTTTACACGGAGAAGGAGAAGAGTGTACGTGTAATTTATTCCTAATCGGTAGGGACGATCTTTTTCAATGTTAATTGTAGGTGGATTCATAATGGATCCATTATGCTAATCCGTGTTCTTTTTATTTTATGTGTATGTGTGTGTGTGCGAATGGAGGATTAGAGATGTTGGAGATAAGGAAAAGTCGGAGATCCACAAAAGGTTTAATTGAAATGATTATGGTGATTTTGTATGAATGTAGAATAAAAGGCAGAGGAAATAAATGCACTGAGTTAAAATTTTCTAATAAGACAATTGATGCTAATAGAATGATTTTAATCGTTACGATAGCAAATAAAACAATAAATAATATAGAAATTATAACAGTGAAAATCAATGTAGACAACACAATAGTAACACCACACATAAATATAGACACTTTAACAAACCTATTAAAAACACAAACTCTATATAAACACAAGAAATATATAGTAATAGGAGAGATAAACATAAACTTGCTCGAAAAGAACAGCATTACCAAAAGCTATAAAAACACACTCATTGAATACAACTATAAAATAAAGAATACATTAAACAAACAAAATTACACTAGATTTAATCCAAACGGAGAAAACTCCATTTTTGATCACGTTATTACAAATGAACAACAGAAAATAACAAAAATACTTAGAATATAGTCAAGTATTTTGTTGTTAAATGTTGTGTTGTTTATTAACGGTAAGTCCATTTAAATACATATGGCTTTATACTAACTATACATTAAAAGATAATGGAGGGTTACAATATAAGTATAATTATAAAATGCTAATAAATTAAAACTTATAAATAAGTTAAAATGTAAAATGACAAACATATACAAATACAAATAGAACAATCAATAGATTAAAATCAGAAAAAGAAATCACTTTATCTCACGGAGAAGTGACTTAAGTTGTTTCTTGCTGGTGATAGCAAAGTCAATGTTTGCAGAGTTGCAATGTACGGCAACTCTATCCATACCATAATTCCTACCATAGTTGGTACTATGGAATGGTACGTTGAAGAGGTCAAAGGAGTGCAAACCCCTGCTAGGCATATTGATTTTAAAGTTGCTCAGTAGGTAAGGGCAGTCAATATAACCATTTAATAGGTTGTCTCTGCTCCAACGTATTCATTTTCAAGTGCCTCAAAATTCTTCATAGGAACCATCAATGCGAAACTTATACGCAATAAAGCGTATAAATTTTATCTGGACCCTTTCAAGTAAATGTACCTCAGACCTGCCACTGGGATTCCACACCTCACAACAGTACTCTAAATGCGGTCGCACAAGAGAAGAATATAATGTTAGTAGAGTACTGATGTTTGTGAACTCTTTGCTGTTTCATCTAATGAAGCCCAGCATACGATGTGCTTTGGACGATACATTAGCCAGATGCACGTTGAAACTCCACTGTTGAGTCAGTGCAACGCCTAAATCCTTGACTGCCGAGACACGCAACAACTGTGTGTCATTAAGATAATAATTCCTCACAACAGTTGCTCTTCGCTTAGAAAAGGAAATAGTGTTGCACTTTCTCAAGTTTAGTTTCATGTCGTTTGTAACACACTAAGACTGAAATCTATCCAGATCATCTTGCAATAAAGACGGCGAACTACCGGATATTTCCGTGAAAATTTTTATATCATCAGCAAATAACAGGCATTCAGCATGATGGAAGCAGTCGGTAACATCATTTATAAAAATGTTAAAGAGAAGAGGCCCTAAGTGTGACCCCTGGGGAACACCATGCTATGTCTGATGATATAACACTACCAATACGTACTGCCTGAGTCCTTCCTGTCAGGTATGAACGAATCCAGTTAAGCATCACCCCACAGATTCCAACAAGCTCAGGTTTCTGAAGCAAGATGTCGTGCCTAACGGTGTCGAAGGCCTTGGAGAAGTCAGTATAGACGGAGTCAACTTCATACCCCCTCTCCAAGGCAGGCACGATATAGTGGCTATAAGATAATAAATATGATGAGGTGGAACGACCGCTTCTAAATCCATGTTGCTTTTCAGATAAGACCTTTGAGAGACATGGGGTGAGGGATGCTATTATTAATTTCTCAAATATTTTGGGAATATAGGATAAGAGAGAGATTGGTCTATAATTCGAGACGATGTTCTTGTTGCCACTCTTAAAAATGGGCGTTATTAAGACGTTCTTCCATAGTATGGGGAAACAGCCAGAGTGGAGTGATTGGTTGAATAGAAGTCGTAAAGGGCGACTAAGTGAAAAGGAACATCCTCTCAGAATAATCGATGGCAACCCATCAGGACCAGTACAGTACGAGTTATTTAGATTGTCAAGTTCTTTAAGAACATCTGAGATATTTACATTCGGACATATATTAAAATTAATGTGATTGAAAGATTTATCACAAGATTCGCCGGATAACCCATTCGAGGTGTGTGTGTGAATAGGAACATTATACACTGACCCGAAATGGTTTGCAAATAATTCAACAATGTGGTGCATACTACTAACTAATATACCATCATGAAGAAACGTGTTTGGGAAGGAAGAGCTACTTCTACTTCCATTTACGTGAGTCCAGAACAGTTTAGGAGAACTTTGCAAAGATTGTTCAATTAATTGTACATGGTTCCTGTAACAAATCTGAGACATCTTACATTGTGAACGAGTAGATCTAAAAAGCTGAAAGTTAGAGTCCAGACCAGAGCGTTTAAAATTTAAATGATGCAATTTCAGATCATACGAAACTAATAACAAATGTAAAAACAACGGATAAAAAAAATACGAACACTTTACAATCTACAATTTATAAAATAATAAACAAATAAATAAAGACATAGAAAACATAGATGAAACAACGAATAATCTAGAGGAACTTTCAAGGAAACTACACAATATTATAAGAAACAATAGGAAAGAAAAGAAGATTAAAAAAGCAATCAAAAATGCATGGGTAAATGAAGAAGTAATAAATCACATCCACGAAAGAAATAAACTATCAAGAAAGTACCACCTACAACCAGATAACCCCATTATCAGAGAAAAATATATAAAACAAAAGAAAATAACAAACACAAAAGTAAAGGAAACAAAAATAAAATATTACAAAAACATTTTACATAAAAATACACACGACCCGAAAACAATATGGAATTGAATATATAATCAAATAAATAATGCAAATAAACAACCACATATCATAAAAGAAATTACTAAAGAATATGGAATAATGACCAAAATCGGTCTAGAAATGGCAAATGAAATAAATACTTATTTTGCAGAAATGGGACAAAAACTAGCCGAAAAATAAATATCACGAACTGACAAACGATATAACAACTACAAAAATAAGTGAAATAATTGAAGACATTACTTCATTTAACCTAACAATAAATACAGAAATAGAAAATATGAAAAATCAACAATCCAGCACAGATACTTTTATTGCAAATCACCTTAAATTCGAACAGGGCAGAAAGACCCCAAGTCGATAGCCCGGACAGACTAACACAATATTTGTTTTCTTATTTAAATATAAATGTATATATACAATTATGTAATGATGTTGTCTGAATAAAGATGTTTGTATATATATATATCAACAATCCACAAACCACCCTTTAGCTTAATTACACTCCCGGTAATATTTTTTTCTTCTTTTGATTGATAAACATGGCATTCAGTTGTTGAAACTTTTTATTCACTTTTTTTTTAAATAAAATAATTTTAATAATAGAAAAAGGATTTGACTAAATTACAAACAAAATTTTGAAAGAAAATATCAACAAATTAGCTCCAATAATAACAAACAACATAAACAAAATTCTAGCAGAAGGGAAATACCCAGATTACATTAAAACCTCAATAATAATTCCGATATATAAATCTGGAGACAAAACCAAACCTGAGAAGTATAGATCCATAACTCTCTCATCGACCCTAAACAAAATCTTGGAAAAAGTGATTCATAATAGGATAATAGAACATCTAGATAAATACAACATTATCAATAAACAGCAACATGCCTTCCAAAAACAAGCTTAACCAACTTAAGAATTCATAAATGACATCAAAGAGAATTTAGAAAAAAAAAAGGAAATAACTGTAGCTATCTTTATTTATATGAAAAAGGCATTTTATACCATCTCAAAAGAAAAATTAATTAAAAAATTGAAGCAATAGGCATTAAATATAAAATATTAGATATACTAAAAACCTATACAAGGTGTACAGAAAATGAGTGAAAAGCTTTAGGTAGCGTGACTCTTTGTAATTTTTAGATAAAAATATTAACGAAAATAAGTCACACGGTCCTTCCTTAAGCCTCACGGGCCACTTAAAAGAACTATACATTTGGCAACGCTGGATCAAACAAGTGTGCATTTATCCTGTTTATAACTGCTACATCATCCGCTGGAGGTGTTGCATACACCTTTTCTTTTACAAACGAGCGTGCGTCGTTGCCAGATCTATTTTCATTAAAAGAATGCTTCTGATGAAGTTATAAAATTGTAAAAATATCCGATTTATTAATCATTTACATCAATGGAATTATACACGTGTCTAATTGATTGTTAATGCTATTGATTTTTTACAAAATATTTAAAAAACAATACTAATTTATAGTCACATATTTAAAATTCCGAAGACCTCGTGAGCCTCAATGAAGAACCATACAACATTATTTTATTTGGATTTTCTATTAAAAATTAATTAATGAATTGAGTTACCTGAAGGTTTTCACTCATTTTATGTACACCTTGTATACTAAAAAAAAAAAACAACAAATCACACGAATTAATAATACATACAGTGAAACAATAGAAGCAAAATATTGAATCCCTCAGGGAGGTATACTACCACCAACTTTATATATATTATACACAAATAGCATATTTCAAATAAATCTAATAGGAAAATTATATATTTACGCAGATGATACTTGCATCTTATATTCAGGGAAAGACTCGCAACAAGTACAAGAAAATATAAAATCAGACATGAAAAAATTAGAAGTGTGGTACATCAAAAACACAATTGTGAGAACACAAATCTAAATTTATACATTTCAACAAAACAAAAAAATAGCCCAAACCTCCAAATAAATATAAAACACACACAAATTGAGGAAATAAAAATAATAAAATATCTTCGATTAAACATACAGAAGAATCTAAAATGGGACGCATATATCCAGAAACTTATAAAAAAAACAACTGTAAAACTATAGCCTGAAAAAAGGGATACACATCAAGATTGGACAACACCAGTCCCAAGAAATAAGAAGAAGAAGAAGACATCAGACCTAATAGGAGAATCAGTAAAAAATCAAAACATCAAAGGAGTAGCGCGCAAAGCATTCCTTTGCGTATCACGCCTTGAACCGAGCACTACACCGCAAGAACTGGATAAATATATAAAAAGGATTTCCCGGAAGCAACGTGCGAATTATTAAAAAGTAAATTTCCCCAATTTTATTCATCCTTTAAGGTAACCATTCACTTATCAAACCTTCAAAGAGCGATGGATCCAAAAATGTGACACCTACGTGTCCCGGTTTTTTCACAGGAACGTGCAAACTCACAAAAAAGTAGAGACACATTCAGAAAACGAATAATATCCATAGATGAACAAACAAGTGGAATAATGACAGTTTTCCACAATAATTTACAATCGTTAAAAAACAAAGTGAATGAATTAACAATACTTTTGCATGTATTAAATATTGATATATTTTTAGGTACGCAGCATTGGGTTACTGATGGTGAAGCTTTTCCTAATATCCAAAATTTCCAGCCAATTTCAAATTATCAGCGCAACAATTCCCTACACGGCGGGGCATGCATTTGTTTTTTTCAAAAATAGTATTAGGGCAAACTGCAGACCGGATATAAATGCTTTCTCAAAGGATGTGACAATAGAGGTAGCAGGTGCTGATTTTATCACTAAATCAAAACAAAAAATAGTTATTGTATGTATCTTCCGCTCCCCCCAAGGAGATTATAGTGCGTTCCTGGGTATTTTTGAGGATATTATATATAAATTAATTATGAGAGAAAAATCACATGTCATCATTGGATATGTTGATATGTTAAAAATTAATGATTATAAAACTACCCAGTTTAAAAATCTTAGTGCTAGCTATAATTTAGACATAACAATAAACTCGGAAACTAGAATTACCAATAGGCTCATCCTAGAGTAGGGGTACCGCAAGGAAGTATCTTAGGACCATTGCTGTTTCTATTATTCATCAATGACATGCCACTTAAAATTAATGCACACATTACGATGTTTGCTGATGATTCGACATTCTGCCTGAGTGATGAATTTATATCGGATCTAAATTCGGCATCAAATGGAATATTGACCGATTTAACACTGTGGCTTGATTCAAATAACTTAATAGCAAATGTATCAAAAACACACGTGATGAATTTTAGATCAGCAATGGGACAAACAAATATATCGCTAGAGGGTGAGAGTATCCAAGAGGCAAAAAATGTAAAGTTTCTTGGGATAGAAATACAGAGTGATCTGAAATGGGATCAGCATGTAAATAAAGTATGCTCAACAATTAGTATTCATACCTGATATATTCATCCAGAAATGATATTCATCAGGAAGCGGCTCGAGCAGTATATATGTCATACTGCAAACCGCACCTAACATATGGCATAATATTTTGGGGTAATACGACAAAACAAAACATACAAAAAGTATTTGTAACACAAAAGAGACTCGTAAGAGCAATTTGCAATAAAAAGCCTCGTACAGAATATCTGCCATTATTTAAACAACTAAAATAATTAGTATATATATATATTTGAGTCAATAAAGTTTGTCGTAAATAATATTCACCTTTTTACAACCTCTCAAAATAAACACACTTATAACGTTAGAAACAAACAATTAACAATACCAAAGCATGGTCACAGTTACATCCACAATTCTTGTGTGATACAACCAGTTAAACTGTATAATAAACTTCCGCAATATATTAAAGCACTTCCTAATAAAATACTTATAACAAAACTAAAGTCAATTGTATTAGAACAATCTTTCTATACGGTGGATGAATATATTAAATATTGTAATGACAATAAATAATTGATTATATTCAATATAAACATTAAATACATGATGTCCGTTGTTATATCTCTATGATGTTTGCTACAATATATTTTATTCTACACTGTGTTTGTCCTCATATACAAATATTTTAAAATGTTCATTTCTAGATACTAAGTTTTATTTTTATTTAACTAAGTTTTAAATCAAATTATTTTTGTTCCGTCCTTTATACAATTTTTTCATATGTTTTCTACTAGATCTTAAATTTTTATCGTTTTAAATAATAACATTTAACCTATTAGACTTTTAAATTAAATTATTTTGTGTACTGTCCTTATACATTTTTTTTTCCTAGACACAAGTTTTATTCAATTAGATTTTATATTAAATTATTCTGTGTATAACGGACAGTTTATACAACCTTTTAATATGTTTTTCTCGTAGATACTAAGTTTTATCTTTTGTTTTTATTGTTACCTAAACGTGTAAAATACCATTAACTCGATGTATATTATTTTTTATATGCTAGATGATAAGTTTTTATTCTATATGTCTTACTAAATTACTTAAGATATTTTGTTTAATAACCATCGCAACCAAATGACTCATCCATGAATGTTCTGTACTTATTCTTCTTGGAAATAAATAAATAAATAAAAGAAAAATCAACAATTATTTAACAAAAAGAACAAGAAAACAACTTTACAACAGCTTATTTGTTATCTAATAACTATATGGGGAAATACAACCAAAAAATTGCTACAACGGATACAAAAACAACAAAACAGAATACTAAAAATTCTTAATAAACTAAATAAAAGAACACCAACGGAAGAAGTTTACAAAAAAACAGGTGAATTAAACATAAAACACACTAAATGATGTATTTTTTTTTTATGAAATTATCTATCTATTAGAAAAATTTAAGGTATCCAAGTTTTATAATTAGTTGAAAAGCTTGCACGGCGAAAAAATCCAGACTGGTTAAGCGTGGGTGTCAGTATTGCGAGCGAAGCGAGCTTAATAAAAATATCCTGAACTGGCTGAGCTTAGGTGTCAGGATTGCGAGCGAAGCGAGCTCAATAAAAATATCCTGAACTGGCTGAGCGTGTCAGGATTGCGAGCGAAGCGAGCTTAAAAAAAATCCTGGACTGGCTGAACTTAGGTATCAGGATTGCGAGCGTAGCGAGCTCAATAAAAATATCCTGAACTGGCTGAGCTGAGGTGTCAGGATTGCGAGCGAAGCGAGCTCAATAAAAATATCCTGAACTGGCTGAGCTTAGGTGCCAGGATTGCGAGCGAAGCGAGCTTAATAAAAATATACTGGACTGGATGAATTTAGGTGTTATTTAAATAAATTAATCAAAACAGAGAAGTACATTTCTATAAACAAAATGTGCGATCACTTGCTCCTTTTTTTATTAACATATAGAGTCCGGCAAAAAAAAACGAGGGTTGGGTAAAGTTCACTCCCTCCACAATCAGCGTTCCGCAGTCGCTCGATAATCAGGCTTTTGATGAATGCACGTGGAAAAATGATGGTCCCGATCAGGATTGAATTATGTCATGGGTTTCCATGCAGTGAGTAATGATGTTTGCATCGGATCCTGATGGATCGTGCGGTCGCTAAACGTGAAAACTTTTCATTGCGTTACATCCATAAATCAAAAACACATAATGCACACACACACGCGCGCATGCATACATCCACTAACATTCATACAAATAGGCGTGTAATATATCAAACTGTTATATTTTTTTTGTGTACAAATATATTTTTTTTTGTGAAAACGAAAGTTATTTATTAAAAATATAATAGAAAAGAGTATTTATTCGCTTATTCACAGTTATTTAAAATAAATTTTTATATTTGGTAAATTTAAACACATTTTTTGTTTCATATTTTTATTTCCAGTTACCTGACATGTTTCGAACCATTACGATCATTTTCAAAGTTATTATATTTTTTTTTCAAACAACTGAAAATAAAAACGTGGAATAAAAGAAATTTTTAAATTTACGAAATATGAAAATTTGGTTTAATAGAAAAAGTTGAATGATATATTTTTTATGAAGATTTTCGATTCTACGTTTAAAAATAATCATTTTTTATACAAGATTTAATAGGACAATTGTTCATAGTTTAAAGTTATAAACAAATGAATGTTGAAATCGATAGATGTTTAGAGCCTAATATTTCAATAATGAAAAATAAAATACACATTCTGTCAACGCCATACAAATGCGAAAATACTTAATAATAAAAGAAACACTCTTTTTTTCTTAAAACAAAATTTTATATACAAGGTGAAGCAATACGCAAAATGATTTTTTTCTCATTTTACTTAAATGGGACACCTTATATTTTTTATGCTATTTTAATAGAAAATTGATCACTCTTCATTTTTTATATAACATAATAAATAGCTACCGTTTACCGTTTTTGAGATATTTAATCTCAAATACAAATTTGGTATAGAATTTTTAACCAAAGTAGGCCGTGCCAGAACAACTAATTTATTTAGTTGTGAAAGTTACGCTTAATATCGCTATTTAAGTAAAGTATATTTTACGTTATATTTTGTAACACTGGTGCAGTTAAACATACTTCTTAAATAAATGCTTAGTTTAATTGTTAAAAACTTACAACAACTATATTTTCTGGTTATTATTCGAAAAATATTTAAAATATTCCTATTAGCTTGTTAAATTGATTTATTTAAACAATTCATGTTGACTGAAAAACCGAAAATAGATACTAAGTGAAATAATAAAATACTTATATCATTATATTTTGTTAGTATTAACATTTTTATGTATTTATTTCACGCACTCACATCATTTTTTTTTTTTAATTCAAACATTTAATATTTTTTTCTTAAAAAATGTGTCACAATAACCATTATAACTCGCTAAATAATCGTCGAGCAAATATTTTCATTATATTTTGCATGCGCCTTTAAATATCGATTGTCATTAGAATATCCTTTTAGGTTAGGAAGTAAGTACGTTATTAAATGTCAGAAAACGATTATGAATTGCATTTGTTTTAATTATAGCCTACTTAAATTATAGATTATAAGCGAAACTTATAATTTTCTACTTTGAATTGAAATTGTTAAAAAACGGTAACAAATAGGGGTATAGTTTATTATACAAAAATTGAAGAACAACCAATTTTCTATTGAAATAGTGTAAAAAATATAGGGTGTTCCATTTAATTGAAAAAAGAAAAACATCATTTTGCGTATTGTTTCACCCTGTACACAACATTTGCTTTATGGTAACAAACAATTATTCGTAATATTATTAAGCATTTTTTTTCAATTAAATTGCGTTAACAGAGAGTTTACATCGTTTTTCAATTTTGAAAAATAAGGCCCTAAACTTCCATCGATTTCAACATTAAATTGTTTATAACTTTTAAAATATTAAAAATTGACCTGATAAACCTGATGTCAGAAATGATTAATTTTAAGCGTAGAATCTAAAATCGACATAAAAAATATAGCATTCCATTTAAAAAATCATATGTTTGATACGTCACGTGATTATTGGACACCCTGTATATATGAAACTAATTTTAAAATGTGAAGTTTTACAGTAGCTACAAATTATGTCAGTAATATTTTTTTGTAAATTTCTAAATAACTGAGATATTTGACTTCATCGGAATCTTGCGCCACCCTGTATTTACAATAAATAATGGTATATTTGTTTCTTGCTTGCTTGCTTGAACAGGCTATCGACCTATGGTCTTTCCGCCAACGTTATTATTTATTAAATCGAAAATATCACTTTACAAAAATCGTACCAAAAGTATGATTTTCGGTACGATTTTTTTGTATTTTCAGGGCGATTTCTTTAATTTCAGGACAATTTTAGGTAGGTAAAGAATAACATCAACTTTGTATTTAATTTTGTCAGTACTTGTCATATAACATCCGTGTTTTTTTTTTTTTTTTTTTTTTTTTTCATTCAAAAAAATGAAAATCAGTAGCGAAAGTGAAGCCGAAATGATTCCATACGAGATTAGCGAATCTGCTACTTATGAATTTGTTAACATTTTAAGTTTTTGTTTTAAAAAAAACACACTTTCGAAATATAAATTTGTCCTTTATCCGGGACAATTGTTTCGCACGCTTTTGCGGCTTCTTCAGGCAAAGAATGATAATTAAAATACAGTCTTACAACTGTATATGAATTATTTCCAGTAAAATCAAAGGCGACGTATGAATTGATCTACAAATTATTTAGAGACATTTCAATAACAGCGTAATACAGACTATGAATATTATAATTAAAAAGCAATATATTTTTTGCGTTTATTATAATTATTACAATGAAATTAAACAAGGAAAATTTCTGGCAATGATCAATAAAATTCGATCAATCCATTTTTTTCCAACTGCAAAAAAATACTTACACTGTAAGTTTTACAAACATATATTTAAACAACTACTTCCCGAGCTTTCACCCCGCCGGATATAGGATTACACAATAGGGAAGGGATTGATCGAATATTATTAATCATTACCAGAATTTTTCTTTGTTTATTTTCATTGCAATTTAATTTCATTTTCAATTTAAAGTGCAAATATGTGAATCATCTTTGTTTAATTTTATTTAATTTATTATAATTATGTTTGCGCCTTTTTAAAGACAAACCCGAATTTACAAAAACAAGACCGCTTTTCCCTTATAAATAATGCGCGCGCGGGCGCAATAATTACCCGAAGACCATTATCATCTCATTAATTCATAATTGGATGATTAGGGTCCTAAGCACAGGTGTGTTTTGCGGGGACTTTTAAAATAACCGCGCGGAACTTTAATGGGGCGCGCGTAAACTCCTAGGATCCGGGGACTTTTACTCCGTTAATTTCTCGGGGTGAATAATTAAAGAGTTTCAACCGTGTACGTGCATGATTTCACCCACACGCACGCAGGGTTTGTCCGTGCGCGTGCTTGCTTAATGGACGGGAAAAGTGGCGGAGGAGGCGGACTTAGTTTTAGTTTAGCAGCGGCTCAGGTGGCCGAAAAGGCCTTTACGACCATAAAAGGACTGGATAGTGGAAAGCCTTTTCGGGGGCCGGTACTAATTTTTAGTAGTTGTGAATAATTTAGTTTTATGCTTGATGGAAATTATTGGGGGGACTCAATTTTTGTTGAGAGAATTGTTGATTTTTATTGGGATATAAATAATTCTAAATTAGATAAAATAAAGATTATTTAAAATAACAAAACAATCCTCATTTTATTTTTTGCCATACGGTAAAACTAACGAATTAGTTCTCTGGGTCAGAGCCTACTAAATATACAGGCCGGAATATTGGAGTGGGAAAACAGAAATCTCGGAGTCCACGCACATCTCCTGTCAAAAAAGCTCCTTTATAATTCCCTATTAAATTCCTCTCCGAAAAATCATTTTAATTGCAAAATCTTATCCCTACTTTTGTTTGTACAAAAATTCCTCCAAAATAAAAAAACCCACCAAACGCAATTTTCGAATACATTTTATCATTTCATCTTTTCACTCAATGACGCTCGACAGAAATGACAAACTTTGGTAGGAAAACCTCTGGTCGATAGCGACAGTTACATGAGCATAAGTCATTAATTATATAAGAAAATTTAAATATTTATCATTGTAACTACACGCAAAAATAATTGTTACAATTTAACCTGCTTGCATTAGCGCAATGCGGGAGACGAGCGAGCGTTCCATACGTATGCATCTCGAAGTCCTCCCCGCTCCGACATTCCGGCCTGTATATTTAGTAGGCTCTATATGGACGGATTTAATATTTAGTTTAGAAAGCTTTCTTGATTATTTAATCAATGCATTTAAAAAATGTATAAAATTCTGAATTTTAAAAATTTGTATATTTTTATACTGGGTAAATGAGTTCGAGTTCAGCAGACTTTAAACTATCTCTGTAGAAAGTCAGGCCATTGCAGCCTGAAATTATCTTTTTATGAAAAAAGTTGTAAGGTTCTTTTTTCTTTATTAAATTATTGAGAATTTATTCTTTTTTTTTTACTCCATTGTTATTAGCAATTACTATAATTCGGCCTAGTTCAACCGAGCTGATCTCTTAGTGCTAGAACATTTCGTGTTTTTTTTATCAATGGTTGTATTTTACAGCGAGTAAATGAATAAAGTAAACAGAACGGGGTCGGTCGGGGAGGGAGGCGGGCAACCCTTTTCGGGTTCAGCTTTAGCTTCCCTTTTATATCCCATTGTAATCCCCTCCGTTCATTAGGTAATTGCCAAGTCAAGAGCGCTCGCTGCGCCATTATACACACATAATCGAATCTTCTGTCGATACCCACTGATTTGTAAACGTATTTATTATCATTACGCCCGAATCCGTCGAACGTTTGATTCTTCGGGGGGTCGCATGTTTAAACCTTGCGCAAATGAAATTTCGAAAGGATAATTAATTAAATTAATTAAAGGTGACATCAAGTTTTATTCCGCAAATACTTTACTTGTGCCCTTATTTGCGGATGGTAAAATTGTGCCTAAGCAAGATTATTTTTTTATTATTGTTATAACAATATTTATTAATTTATTATTACCATTTTTTGTTCTTCTTTAATTTCCACCTTGAAGATCCACAATTACTAATACATTAAGTCGGTTGGTCAAGTTATAAAAGGTTAACACCCAACCAGTCCCACTTTATCCGACTCCAGTCAAAATAACATAATGACTGTTTTCAGTCGATCTCTCTCCTTTCCCCGCCGTCCTCGTCCTTTTCCTTCTACCGAGACACGAGGAGAGGTTTTAAATTGAAACAATGGCCCTCGTTCCATTTCACAAATTGGCCGGCCGCGCACCTGCTTCACAGTTACTTCGTCTCTATTAGCCCGCTCGCTATTCGTCCTGCCCCGGACCAGACCGGACCGGACATAATTCCACCTTATAACAGTTAATTAAATATAAAGAACACATCGGACATGAGTGTTCTCCGTTCTCTCCTTGTGCTCCGGTTTTTTCGGTGACTTGCAGTAAGGCACTCACGGGCTAATTGCCCACCTATCCAGCCATTATCCTATCGTCCTGCCAGTGCGGCGGGATCTGCTCTGCTCTCGGTTATTATTTTTAGTGCTTTCGCTCTCCGCTGGAAACATGATTTATAATCATTTCCACCGCCACAAACACACACACACTTAAGTTACTTTCAGTTACTGTTATTTCTCGTTGCGCTCCGGTGGTTGTTATTACGTGAAAACGCACGTAGTCACAGGGAATATTTCTTAATTTGTGAATGCATGGTGATAAAAGTCAATTTTAACTATAATTATTACATTTCGCAAATTGCCCATGTATATATTATATTTATTAGACACTAATGTAAGTAAAACTACTCAAACGCATTCGGGTGCATAATAATTTTCCACTTCATTAAGTTTATAATTATTTTTTTCAGTTAATTCGACTCATTTTTTTTACTTTCCCCAGACTCATGTTCAAAGGAAAGTTGCAAACTAACCGAAAATTGATTTTTTTATGAAACTTAAATTCTCACAGATTAATCGAAAATAACTCAAAAACTACGGATAGGATCATTTTCATTTTTTTGATATTTTGAAAGGGGAAGGTTTCAACAACATCTCCAGAAAGTTTCACGCAGTCACCCCGCAAAATAAATAAATTATGATTTTTATTTTTACCCCTTGCAGAAATGCATACAAAAATTCGTGATTTTTTGCATAAAATCGAAAATAACTCGAAAACTACGGAAGGGATAATTTTCTTTTTTGGATATTCTAAAAGGGGAAGGTTTCAGCAACATCTCCAGAAAGTTTCACGCTGCCACCCCGCAAAATAAATAAATTACGATTTTTTGTTTTTGCCCCTCGCAGAAATTCATACGGAATTCGTGATTTTTCGCATAAAATCGAAAATTACTTAAAAACTACGGATAGGATAATTTTCTTTTTTGGATATTCTAAAAGGGGAAGGTTTCAGCAACATCTCCAGAAAGTTTCACGCTGCCACCCCGCAAAATAAATAAATTACGATTTTTTGTTTTTGCCCCTCGCAGAAATTCATACGGAATTCGTGATTTTTCGCATAAAATCGAAAATTACTTAAAAACTACGGATAGGGTAATTTTCTTTTTTTGGATATTCTAAAAGGGGAAGGTTTCAATAACATCTTCAGAAAGTTTCACGCAGTCACCCCGCAAAATAAATAAATTACGATTTTTTGTTTTTACCCCTCCCAGAAATTCATACGAAAATTCGTGATTTTTCGCATAAAATCGAAAATTACTCGAAAACTACGGATGGGGTAATTTTCGTTTTTTTTTGGATATTCTAAAAGGAGAAGGTTTCAACAACATCTCCAAAAAGTTTCACGCAGCCACCCCGCAAA
This sequence comes from Philonthus spinipes, assembly GCA_963082785.1. NCBI lineage: Eukaryota > Metazoa > Arthropoda > Insecta > Coleoptera > Staphylinidae > Philonthus > Philonthus spinipes. The sequence continues at coordinate 14,523,507 of OY720308.1, read as the reverse complement.
ATAAATAAATTACGATTTTATGTTTTTGCCCCTCGCAGAAATTCATACGGAATTCGTGATTTTTCGCATAAAATCGAAAATAACTCAAAAACTACGGAAGAAGTAATTTGCGTTTTTTGGATATTCTGAAAGGAGAAGGTTTCAACAACATCTCCAGAAAGTTTCACGCAGTCACCCCGCAAAATAAATAAATTACGAATTTTTCTTTTTACCCCTTGCAGTTATTCATACGGAAATTCGCGATTTTTCGCATAAAATCGAAAATTACTTGAAAACTACGGATGGGATAATTTTCGTTTTTCGGATATTCTGAAAGGGGAGGGTTTCAACAACATCTCCAGAAAGTTTCACGCTGCCACCCCGCAAAATAAATAAATTACGATTTTTTGTTTTTGCCCTTCGCAGAAATTCATACGAAAATTCGTGATTTTTCGCATAAAATCGAAAATTACTTGAAAACTACGGATGGGGTAATTTTCGTTTTTTAGATATTCTGAAAGAGGAAGGTTTCAACAACATCTCCAGAAAGTTTCACGCTGCTACCCCGCAAAATAAATAAATTACGATTTTTTGTTTTTGCCCCTCGCAGAAATTCATACGGAATTCGTGATTTTTCGCATAAAATCGAAAATTACTCGAAAACTACGGATGGGGTAATTTTCGTTTTTTTGGATATTCTGAAAGGGGAAGGTTTCAACAACATCTCCAGAAAGTTTCACGCTGCCACCCCGCAAAATAAATAAATCACAATTTTTTGTTTTTACCTCTCGCAGAAATAAACTAAATACTCCGAAGATGAAAAGGAAAAGTCTGTTTATTATTGCAAAAACAATTTATATACCCTAAAAAACTTTTAAACAGACCCTTTTATTTTCCATGGAGTTTAAACTAGATAATCCGGAGATTAAACGGAAGCGTTAGTTTATTTATTATTTTTGTTATTAAAGGAACAATTCATATATCTTAAAACACTTTTATACAAACCCTCGTACATTCCATGGAGATTAAGTTAACTAATACAAAAAACTTTTAATAAAACCCTCGTATATTCCACGGAGATTAAACTAGCTAATCCGCGGATGAAACGGAAGCGTCTACTCAGTGGGATGTGTGCTTATTTTTATTTGCGAATAATCGTAAAACAATCGCTGGAGCGTTGAGCAGCATTAACAGTCTACAAAAGTTAGTTAAAGTATGAATGGCATCTGTAAACTTGTTTGCACAATACTAGCCACCATATTACATCTCCATTCCGTGGCACAAAAGCAAATATATGCACACTACTAAAGCAAATTATCCTCAAGGCCCGCCTGCCTTTTTAGGCGACACAATCGCCTACTGAACGTGCTCTCTTCTTGTCGTCCTTTACTTCAACAATGGCCAATATTTGTAAACACGCCGACCTCTACAACGCCCATTACGATTCACTCCGAGATGAAAACGAGAGGGAGAAAAATAAAAGAGGATCCTTTACACCTTATCGAAAGGAATTACGTTACATCATCGAGGATAATCCAAATTAAAAACGCCAACAAATAAAACCCAGCGGGGCTGTCTTCAAAAATCACTTTACGCGCCATCAAAAGTGTATCATTATCGCATCCGTTTTTTTTTTTGTTGTGTTTGTTTCGGGGACAATCGCGTTCTGGTTTGAATTTTCGCACACCTTTTCACGCCGCGCCAGTTTTCACGCACCATTAGATGCGGACTTTGGGATGGATTGTTCGAAGGGCGGAGAAGTAAAAAAAAAGGAAGAGGAGGAGAAGGGAAAGAGGAACGGAGGCAGAAAGCAGCCACCGGGAAAATCCATAGGATTATCACTTTAAATACAATGAAGGGGCGAGGGAAAAACGGCGGCGGAGGATTTAAGGGTCCACTGAACTTTTAAAAAAAATGCTCGCAGTGGACTTTTACAGATTGAATGATAAATAAAAAAAGTGTGTATTGTAAAAATTGAGATTAATTATTTCTTAATTTTGCAATGAAATTAAAAAGGATATTTCGTTGGATTATACATGGGTTGGTTGACATTACCGGAACACCTAAATAATTCTCTAACCTTAAGAATTTTCAAATAAAAATTTCTTGAATATAAACAAGCTATCATTTAAATATATTTTAAATATACAAGATGTTGAATTTACTCAGACAATTGGGTAAACTTTCTTTTTTTTTAATGAAACACCCTATACAATTTTACATCTCATGTTAATTCCTTTTGTAGGAATCATTTTTCTATAAAATGCATTCTTTTTAAGTTAAGTAAATCATAATATGACACAGACCTGCATGAATTGGACCGAATTACACGCAGGCTACTAACAAAATTTAGATTTTACACAGAGCTAAATGTGAGAATAATTTATTAATTATTATCAAATCATTTTTATTTAACGTTACATATTTTTAAATAATCGAGATCACCATGCATCCAGTATAATACAGGTTATTATTATTTTATTATTATCATTATTAACAACAAAACAAAAACGTATGTCAAATTTTCGAATCGACTCAAATTATTTAGCGTTTTTTTTTTCAGCATTTCCCTATAAATCCTCCTAGATATCCTCTCAAATTTCAATCCGGCGTCTGAAAGCTCAGCCGTTGATAAGGACCGGCGCCCGCCTCGCCCCCGTTTGCGCTGCACATCCGGTCATTCGATAGCTGACACCTATATTCCACCCCGCAGACTGGTGTCTGCGCCACCGTCTCCGAGGTTCTTGTGTTACGGTCGCTGTCCGTCATAAACTGTCTACTCCGGAGTGACGGATAACATCTAACCGCGACACGTATTTACCACTCGACAATAAAAACCCATCGTAAAAGTCTTTAAAGCCCCGAGACGGCAACGCAGTTGTCGAATTGACCACCTTCGGGGCAATTCCGTTCCATTGTGTCGTCGGCCACTCGGAAAAATTGACCGGAGACTGTTTGGGTTTACAATACTCAGCGATTTGTATTGTTGGCGGTCATAAAAAAAATGTGTAATTTTTCCCGAAATGGTCGTTACTGCGGATTTGCAGAAATTGTGTGAATAACGCGACGGGATTTTTTTAACGCCGAAAGGTTGTTGATTGCTCTTTTGGTTGAAGAGAGTCTCAATTAAAACGAAAGAAAAAAACATAAAATATAAAAGAAATGACAAAGACTTATATCAGTCAAATAAAATCATTTAGGCATAATTTAATTATTAAATAAAACAATAATTTCAAATTTACTCTCGGTTTAAGAATAAAGCTAAACAAACAAGCCTTATGTATGTATAACTTGTTATTCTCAGGGGACAGTCCATTCCATTGAGTTTCATATTTTCCTTTGATAAATTTTCATTTATTATTAAATGTTTAATCAAAAACTCATTTAACCGAATTCACCCTGGAAAGTACCATATCACCATTTTAATTAACTTATCTAGAGAATCTTTTGTTTTTTGGAAATAATTTACCAGGAATTCTCCGGCTCGGTTTTACACACGGTTCAGCATCATCACACAATGTTAATTTTTGAAAATTTGGCAATTTATTAATACATCAGAATACTCGCTAATAATTTTATCGTTGGAATTTAACACTAGATATTTAGCGTAATAAAAAACACACACTTGATTTTTCTTTCGCAGAAATATCAACTTATTTATTCACTAGTTTCGATCAGACACATCACCATTTCATCAAAGTTACAAGATATTATTAATCTTGTAACTTTGATTCTGACCGAAACTAGTGAATAAATAAGTTGATATTTCTGCGAAACAAAAATCAAGTGATAATAAATTTCGTGTTATGATGCCGTCCGTTAACAATATAGTCCGAGTTGAATTTTCTCCAATACCATAAGCATGAAGTGAAGTTGTAGTGCTTCTTATTTTATCCAAAAGTTCCTGATTGCCTTCCAGAATCCTCGCAGCTAATACATTGCAATGTGCTCCCGTATTAACCTTAAATACAATATTTTATTTTAATTGAACTATATTTACATTTTGTATCATTATCAATACGACCAAGACCCTTAAGGGTACAAGGGTTTTTTTATTATACATATATATATATATATATATATACAGGGTGGCGCAAGATTCCGATGAAGTCCAATATCTCAGTTATTAAAAATTATACAAAAAAATTAGTGATGGGCAAAGACGATTTTTTATTATTGCTAAATTAAGTATATTATAATTTTTTGAATGTTACTTATTATAAAAATATCAAGAACAACTTATTATTTATTAATAAACATAAATTTGAAGTCACTTTTTTGTTTTAAATACTTAAAATGACACATTTAGTAATACTCGATTACTAATATTATTCGATTTTGCCCATCACTAAAAAAAATGTTACATTATTAGTAGCTACTGTCAAACTTCACATTTTAAAATTAGTTTCATATGTACAGGGTGTTCAATAATCACGTGACGTATCAAACATATGCTTTTTTTAATGGAATGATATATTTTTCATGAAGATTTTAGATTCTACGTTTAAAAATAATCATTTTTTATATCAGATTTAATAGGTCAATTTTTCATATTTTAAAAGTTATAAACAAATGAATGTTGAAATCGATAGATGTTTAAAGCCTAATATTTCAATAATGAAAAATGAAATAAACATTCTGTCAACGCCATACAAATGCAAAAATACTTAATAATAAAAGAAATACTTTTTTCTTCTCTTAAAATGATTTTTATCTCTTTTTACTTAAATGGGACACCCTATATTTTTTATGCTATTTTATTAGAAAATTAATCACTCTTCATTTTTTATATAACATATTAAATAGCTACCGTTTACCGTTTTTGACATATTTAATCTCGAATACAAATTTGGTATAGAATTTTTAACCAAAGTAGGCCGCGCCAGAACAACTAATTTATTTAGTTGTGAAAGTTACGCTTAATATCATATTTAGTAAGTAAAGTACATTTTACGTTATATTTAGTAACACTGGCGCAGCTAAAGATACTTCTTCAATAAATGATCAATTTAATTGTTAAAAACTAACAACTATATTTTTTTTAGTTATTATTCGAAAAATATTTAAAATATTTCTATATGCTTGTTAAATTCATTTATTTAAACAATTCATGTGAAAAAAACGAAAATAGATACTAAATGAAATAATAAAATACTTATATCATTATATTTTGTTAGTATTAACATTTTTATGTATTTATTTCACGTATTCACATCATTTTTTAATTCAAACATTTTACAATATTTTTCTTAAAAAAATGTGTCCCAATAACCATTATAACTCGCTAATTAATCGTCGAGCAACTATTTTCTTTATATTTTGCATCCGCCTTTAAATATCGATTGTCATTTGAATATCCTTTTAGGTTAGGAAGTAAGTACATTATTAAATGGCAGAAAACGATTATGAATTGAATTTTTTTAAATTATAGCCTACTTAAATTATAGGTTATAAGCGAAACTTATAATTTTGTACCTTGAATTGAAATTGTTAAAAAAAACGGCAACAGATAGGGGTATAGTTTATTATACAAAAATTAAAGAACAGCCAATTTTCTATCGAAATAGTGTAAAAAATACAGGGTGTTCCATTTAAGTGAAGAAAGAAAAAACTCATTTTGCGTATTATTTCACCCTGTACATAACATTTGCTTTATGATGACAAACGATTATTCCTAATATTATTAAGGTTGGAAAATTCTTATTGGATTGTTCTTATTAAAAGACCATTTTTTTTTATTAATGCGTTCATCCTCACAACTTTTAATTTTAATAGGCCGAAGTATTTTTTTTGTATTTTTAGGATTTTCTATTTGTTTAATAGCTTCAATTCTCTGAGGATTCCTTCGTTATTAACTGTAAGGCGAAAACCTAGTATAGCACCCACCTTTGCAGCGTGAAGTTGGGCGCGTAACGCCACTCAAACTTGACGCTTTACGTAGAGTCGTAGAGCATGTACAATACGAAATACGGCCACGAGATGGCGATACAATTTTGGTTGTAGAAAATAAGTCTGTATAAATGGGGTTATTAGGTTAACCACTGTCTAAGTTTTGCAAAGATAAAATAACATAAAAGAACGATTTCCTTAAAAAGGGTATCAGGTTAGGTTAGGTAATGTTTAGATATTGCATAGATGAAATGATATAAAAGAGTGATTCCCTTAAAAAATGTGTCCGGTTAGGTTAGGTGATGGCTAGGTTTTGTATAGAATAAATGAAAGAAAATAGATTTTTATCGATAGAAAGACGTTTATTTACTTAAGAGGGAAACAAAATGTAGGAACCGTACTTATCGTTGGCTATCTATCGTCAGTATTGAGAACTAATGGGATCATTCACCAGATGAAAATACAAGGAAACAATCTCACATATCGCTCAATGAACGACATATTTTTGCGAAATATATTTTCGATAATTTCTCAATTAATTGCTGTTTTAACTCAACAAAAGTATGATGCAGTGTAATAAAGGTGTAATTATGTGCGTTAAATAACAAAATAATGCTTTTTAGTGTGGCGGAAATACTAAAATTCAGTTACATAACCTCCCGACTTTTGAGCTAAATTGTGAGAAAAATATAAGTGAAAACCCCTTAAAACCACTAAAAATCCACTCCTACGTCTATCAGTTATCATAAAAAAACACCCCTTTGTAGGGGTTTTCCAATAAAAACTGAAATTTGAAGGGGGGGGCGGTTGCTATACTAGGCCAACTATAAAACCTAGTATTTTTATTTCTTTTACACAATTATATTTGGGTTAATAATGCGTTTATTCGCACAACTCAGGGTCAACTGATCATCAACTCTATTGATGCATTGTTGCATTTATTACAAATATATAAAAAAAAAAAAAATAAAATAAGGCAGAAAGACCTATGGTCGATAGCCCATGACAGACCACTAACACAATTGTAAATATTGTTATAATAAATTTTGTAAAATTTTGTTGTCATAATAAAGATGTTTGTATATATAACATAAAATAAACGCGCCTAAATTAAATAAATAATAATTGATTCCATATCATTAGAAATCCTTTCATTTTTTTATTATTTTGGATACTATAATCCTGGCATATATTTGACCACAGCCATTATTTAACTATTACTTATTGCCTTAACTTATGTTTTTTTTAATATTATCATGCATGCCGTGTATAAAAATTGTTGCAGTTCCATATCAGATTGCGGTTCCTGTGTGCCCTTTTTCGCGACGATAAGATTATGTCCGATGATAAGAATAACACGCTTGTCGAAAGTTATCTGTGTGCACACATATTTACTTTGATTTTCCACGACTGACACGCACTCTCACACAGGTTACAATTGCGATAACAACTCGACTAAGCAAACAAAACATTTTTTTTTGCTTTCGCGTATTTCAACCAGAAACAAATTCCCATTGAAATAGAAATAAAAATACAACACAAATCAAAAATTAGGAGTTGATTATTGTTGTTGAGGATTCTACATTTTTATTGTTACAGCCTAAGCAAGTTTCATAATTGATATATCGAGCGTATAACAAAAATCGACGACGAAGTTGGCGTTGGAAATCTAAAGTCATGTCTGAACTAAAATCACACTCGCACGCGTAAAGTACTGGTTGTTATTTATTTATTTATTTAACGGATTCACCTTTTTATACAACAACATAAAATGTATATACAGAAAAATATAAAATTATACTTAAAATTAAACAAAACATTGTACATAATCGATAGATTATGTTGACACTGTTTAACCGCAATCAGCATTTCACGCGTGTGATCTTAGTACAGACATTAGACCCCAGACTTCCAAAGCCAAATTCGTTGTCGTTTTTTGTTATACGCTCGATATATACTTAGATTCTGAGGTTAATTAATAACGTATCATTTCTTCGCCTGAATAAGCTACAGTGCGAGATTACAATAGACATTCGGGGCTATACTGTAAAGTAAATGTTAAGTTTAACGTGTGCGTTATTTATATCATCACAGTCTAAGCAACTTTGTAATAGAAACGTATTCATAGAATGTGAATTTAATAAAATAGCGTACACCTTAAACGTAACATTTTCGATAGGGAACAACTTCAATTAAAATATTAAATAGTAACATTTTATATAAAAAACGTACACGTTAAAGTTAACATTTCACGTATGTAATAGCCTCGATTATGTAACATACATGCGTTATTTATTTTATACAATCAAGTCATCAGTTTCTGCAAGTGAATGCGTATAATAATATTTACTACTTTTTTTTACTCGCTGCTATTCTGTAAGCAACGTCCCAAGAAAAATCATCAAATAAAAATGGAGTGTGAATCTATGAATTCGTGGAAATGTACTGCCCGAGGAAATGCTCTTTTATGACGTTTTCATGTGTGTGAATAAATACTATTATTATTATTATAGCAACAGAATTATCCATACAAAAAATCAAGCCTTGATTGAATTGTTTGTAAACTCACACACCGGCAGAATGAGAGAAACTGTAATGTCTCCTTTAACTTGGGAAAAGAATTAATAATAACTCCGTACTCTTTAATATAACTGAACTTTATTTCTTATTTCGCTTTGCCTGCACGGCGGACATTTTCACACTACGTTAAATGTTACTGCCAAAATATAGCGTTGCCTGTTCCGGCAAAATCAGAAACCTGCGTATTCGCGCAGACTTTTAGCGCGAATATGAACTAAACACTACAAAAACATTGAAGAGTTGCGCCCTTTGTGGAGCTATCCACAGGATGGGAGAGTGTGGCGATTTTGTTGTAAGGTTGACCAAGAAGAATGGCATCATTGCCAAGCATTTATTCAGTTATAAACGGAGAATGTATATGGTATTTTATAGTTAAATAAATCTTAATTTATATAAAAAATGAATAATTATTGAAGGAAAGAAATACTGTAAATTTTATAATAATAAATTAAAAAGGTAGAAAGACCTCTCGTCGATAGCACTGATAGACAGACTAATACAAACAGTTGTTTGCCAATAACTTTTAATCTGTTAGGAATTTAGGTAGGGTTGTAAGGAAGAAAAATGTTTTTTTTTTAAATACAGGAATTCCAATTTAAAATAAGAAAAATAAATTACATTCAAATTTGAATAGTTTGACACTAAATTTTGGACACTCTGTATAATTCATAAAAATAAAATTTGACTATTATGATTGTTAGACCTTATTTAACAATTACCCTGTATAATTTTATTCACAAGATCCTAATTTATTTTTTATTAATTTTTTAAACCAATGGCACAAAATCATTTTTTTCTACTTTTTAATTTTTTTGGTTGGTATTACTGAACCGATTTCAATAACATTTTAGGAGTATGTGGGTAATCATAAAAGTCACCTAAATAATGAATAATATGTACATCAAGCAATTTAAAAAAATATATTGTCACGTCGTAACTCTTTTTTGTTATTAATCTGTGTAAAATTTTCTACAACTTTGTCCTTTACAGTTTTTTTTCTATCTATGATAATAATAGAGATATATTGATTTCAAAAAATTGACACATTTTACTTTTTTCAAAATATCTAGTTACCCTTGACTTTTTCAAAAATTTTGAAAGTGTCATTTTATTCGTCTTATAAAACTACACTTCTTTCCCCATTTAACCGTTTTTTTATCTCTTATAGTTTTCGAGATCCCCATAGAGAACATCGAAAAAAACTCACCCTGTATATACATTTAAAAAAAATGCTTTTAAATGATTTTACAAAAGATTTTTTTTAAATTAAATTTTAATCCAATTAATTGAACGCTGAATAATAATTCCCCAACTGATTATTACATCTCCATCACAGAAGCGCACTTTCGCGAAATGCGACCGCATCATTCAGAACGTCTCATTTGGCGCATTAAACGAATCGCGCACAGTCCGATCTTGGCTGTCCAATTAAGCGTACCAACCTAATTAGCGGCATTCATCGGCAGTTATTAATATTTCAATTAAATCGGTGCCTGCCGTGAAACGAGCGGCACGCAAAACAGAAAACGAAAATCGGCCGCGGCCTGCATTCCACCCCGCTGATTACCCCTCATCATCTCGCATCTTTCGGATGTCTTAATTAACCAAAGGAGACGGAGAAGAGGAAATTCTTCGTTTATGCGGGATTGCATACCGACAAATTTTACATAAGTAAAGTTTTATTTGTATATAAAAATATTTATATATGTACAGGATAAGTCGGATTGAAATTTTTCTTCCTTATTTTTAATTTGTATCCTCCCACTAAGTAATTTTGTAATTTTATTCCAAAATTAATTAATAAACACGTCCTATCTGAAGATTTATCACACCTTTTCTGAGCTAAAAAAATGGATCGAATGATATTTTACTCCCCAGACAATATTTTATAATTACCTCGTATTTTTTTTATCGATAAGATGTGCAAATATTGATTGAACCAATGTCAATGTTTAATTTAGGACTTACATATCACTCATGCATACATAATTTTGTCCTCAAGATATATACACCGAAACATGCAACATAACAAACATGTTAAAACAATATAAATAAATATAATAGATAAATTACATATTTTTAAAATAAATAAATCTTTTAAACAATCCTTAATTTCGTCGGCGTTAACTTAGTAGTACAGTTTCAATATCAGATATAAATAAAACAAGATAACTTTTTTTAAAAAAACTTTATTTTTTTTATTAACATTTAATGAAACGTTCATTCATCTAGCGTATGGATAACTAGGCAAAAGGTGGCGCTTGCGTCGTCTTTAATTTATTTTTTTATTAATCTTGACTAGTTTCAATTACATGGTAATAATTTAAAAATAATAGTTTATTGTTTGAGAATCTAAATGGTGCACAAAAGTTATTTTGTAGATAAAAGTATTTTTTTTCTACTAAGTTAACGCCGACAAGATTAAGGAATGTTTAAAAGTCTTCTTTATTTGAAAAATGTGCGATTTATCTTTCGCGTGATAATTTTTGAATATTTACAAACAGAGCAATAAAAATGTATCGACAGGAAATTGCGAAAATCGGCGATAAATTTTGTTCCGTAAAATTCATGTAATCTTTATTTGCGATTCTATGAAACTATTTGCTGACGACATCGTTATATCTTACTCACATCCTGTGCCTAGTAAATAAATAGAAAATAACGTTGCATTTTTTAGGGAAATAATAGTTATGTTATAATAGAAAAACAAAATATTTATTCACTTGACCACAGTTATTTTAATTAAATAAAAACAAATTTGAAAATGATTAAATTAAAGAACAATAATAACTTTAGGCTCCCTAGGCCTGATGACATTCCATACCCGGCAACTTCTCTTCTGCATAAGGGAATATTTCTTTCTTTCTTAATCTTATCCTCTTTTACCCGTATTGGGTGTTGAAGTATAAGGGAATATTTGCTGGATGTATTTAATCTGATATGGGATGGGGAAGTCTACCCCCGAAACCACGATTTTGTCTTTTCCAAAGCCAGGTAATTACCCAATAAATTTTAATTGCTACCGGCCGATCTCATTAACCAGCTTCTTGGGGAAGATATTGGAGAGGATGGTCAACAATCGCCTCGTATGGATGCTAGAAAGGAATGGTCTTCTAGCGAAATACCAGGCTGGATTTAGGAAATTCTACAGCACGATCGACCAGTTAGTCCACTTAGAGAACTCCCTTCAGGATGCCTTCCTAGAGAGAAAACACCTCGTAGCGGCGTTTTTCGATCTAGAGAAGGCCTGGAGATATGGAGTTCTTCAAAAACTGCATGAGTGAGGACTAAGGGTCTGTTTTCCCCTTTTTATTAAATCATTTATGACTGGTCCGTCGTTTAGAGTCAAAATTGGGGAAACCGAGAACGGTATTCCCCAAGGTTCATCCATGGGTGTAACGCTATTCTCTTTGGCGGTCAACGAAAAAGCGAAATGTATTAAATCCCCGATCAAAAAATGCTTGTATATGGATATCTTGGTAGATACCATCCCTTTCATTATTCGCAAACTACAGACTGTCATCGATGAAGTGAATAGCAACGCGGAATCAAGAGATTTTCATTTCTCAGAGATGAAAACCTCTTGTATACATTTTTGTCTTTACGGGCACGAGGATACAATTAGTTGATAGTATCCGTTTTTTTTTTTTTTTTTTTGGCTAAGGCTCGAAAGATGTCTTACCAATTGAGCCCATGTCAAGGAACTGGCCGAGAGGTCCAAACAAGCTTTGAGTGTCATTAAGTGCTTAGCCAGCATCAACTGGGAAGCCTGAAGACAAGTACTGTTGCTTCTATATAACGCCCTGATTTTATCCAAGGTAGATTATAGCTGCGCAGTGTACTCTTCGGCAAGAAAGCCCCTAGACGCTATTCACCATGCAGGCATTAGATACGCCACAGGAGCTTTTCGAACGAGTCCCACAATCCTTCCTCTAAATGCACGCCGCAATCGCTACGCGGTGGCAATGCGTGCGAGGAAGGAGCATTTAAACCGCAGACACTTAATTACGGTAATCGAGCAGCAGAGAAAATACGCAAGAAAACCTACCGTCAGTAGGAACCGAAGTCCCTTTACAACTTCGGTGCTTCTTTTAATTTGTTTAATATCGTTTGAAATAAATATGAATAAATTATTAAAAATCAACCAATAAAACACAGATTAAATTGAATAACTTTAAATTCTCGACTAGTTTCGGGTTATTAGCCCATTTTCAAGAGAATTTAAAATTTGTTTTATTAAAATTTCTATGGATATTTACATAATGGATATATTGAATTTTTAATTTTTATTTTAATTTAATTGTGGGGCAGGCAAAATAATTTCGGTCCCAGCATTTGCTCACAAGGTGGAAAAAAAAACCACTAAAAAACCATCCTCAGGATCATTATGGAATTATTTTGCTAAAATTAAACAAAATTAGTTATTTATAAATAATTTGGATTGTTAAAATTAATAGAAATATAAAGATTACATATATGGTTTTAATAATAGAATAAAGTGAAAAATAGTATTTATAATACATCATAAAGTAAAGAATATAATAGATCCACTTGCTCATTTAGAAGTGATAAATTAGTGTCTTTACTGTGTAAATAAATTTCGATTGCTTCTAATATATCTAATTTTTGACCTTTTTCACAATGATGTAAGATTTTTGTATCATTTAAATTTGGAAAAGTGTGACTATTTGTAAGTATATGATTTGAAAAAGTACTACAATCGTTATTTAATCTAAATGCTCTAAAGTGTTCATTATATCTTATATTAAAATTTCGACTAGTTTTTCCAATATACACACTATTACAATCAGAACATATAAGTTTATAAATACCAGATTTGTTAAATGTTTCTGTTTTATCTCTTCTATTGTATAATATATTACCTAATTTATTTTTACTTCTAAATCATATTTTGTAATTATTTTTTCTAAATATACTTGCAATTATTTCTGAAATTTCTCTAAAATAAGTTAAAGTTAAATATTTTTTATTGTTTTCTTTAATTTTTGGATAAATTTCAAAAAGTGCTTTCTTTCTGAATTCTTTGTTAATTAATTTTTGAATTGTGTGATAAAGAAAACCATTTTTTGCAGCAATATTTCTTATAAAATTTAATTCATTATTGAATGATTGTTTTGATAGTGGAATTTTGAAAGCTCGAGAATTTAAAGTTATTCAATTTAATCTGTGTTTTATTGGTTGATTTTTAATAATTTATTCATATTTATTTCATACAATATGAACTACCAATGTCAAAATATTAAAACCATTAATTATGTTTAATATCGTGTTAGGATAAGCGTTTTTATACTTTCGGCATTTGATGTCCTTTTACAGCCTCAGTGCCGTTTCTTTGTGATATTAGGCTTAGGTTTTAAATTTTAGATAACGTAAAAGACCTAAAACTAAATTAAAGGAGGCATATTTAGCGTAATTAATGCCTAAATACGCTAAATAAGTGGCTGAAAAATTGCCACACGGATGGTGGATGCGCCGGGCTGGAAATCCGCAAGGATGTAGATTTAAGAAACAGTAAAAATGATATAAACACCAAATCTAATTGAATGTTATTAGCTACCGACTTTTAATTAAGTGTAAGTAAATTATGAATTGTAGGTACTTCTGTGATAAATTATGCATAATTATTTCATTTATAATAGAAATTAATTTTATTATTTCTTTACAATAACATAAACAATCCTATTTAAATAATTGTTTTCAAAATTTTTCGAAATTCTCTATTTCTTTGAATTTTTATATACATATACAAGGTGTACAGAAAATGAGTTAAAACCTTCAGGTAACTTAATTGATTAATTAATTTTTAATAGAAAATCCAAATAAAAAAATGTTGTATGGTTCTTCATTGAGGCTCACGAGGTCTTCGGAATTTTAAATATGTGACTATAAATTAGTATAGTTTTTTAAATATTTTGTAAAAAAATCAATAGCATTAACAATCAATTAGACACGTGTATAATTCCATTGATGTAAATGATTATTTTTTACAATTTTATAACTTCATTAGAAGCATTCTTTTAATGAAAATAGATCTGGCAACGACGCACGCTCGTTTGTAAAAGAAAAGGTGTATGCAACACCTCCAGCGGATGATGTAGCAGTTATAAACAGGATAAATGCACACTTGTTTGATCCAGCGTTGCCAAATGTATAGTTCTTTTAAGTGGCCCGTGAGGCTTAAGGAAGGACCGTGTGACTTATTTTCGTTAACATTTTTATCTAAAAATTAGTCAAAGAGTCACGCTACCTAAAGCTTTTCACTCATTTTCTGTACACCTTGTATATACAGGGGGTGATTCAGTTTGGTGTTCCAACCCCTTCTAACATTTTTTTTTAATTTTGACAGTAAACTATAACAAATTATATATATTTGTAAACTACAAGAAATTCTCTATTTAATGGTGTCACCGAATTGACAATAAGATGACAACTGTCAAGGTAGCGGTAGTCATTTTTTTTTCAAACGCCAATCTATGTTTTCTTGAATTCAATCCGAATATCCCTCACAACTATACTTTTTGCTAACAAAAAATGAATAAAATAAGTAAATAGTTAAGTGTTTGGATTTCTAAATCTAGTATTTTATTTGGTTCATCGCCTACTTTGATGAAATTGTAATAAATTCGTGTATTGAGTAGAGATATTAACCCAATTCGTTAGGGGCATTTTATTAGCACAAGCGTCGTTGAATATTCCAAAATTCACAAAAGCGTTAAAGTTTTGCTGCAGTGCAAACTTTAGTACACACGCGAACACATTTTTTTTTTTTTGCAAAAAGCAACAACCAAAAAATAAAACTTATATGGGATCCAACTATGAAAAGTGCATTAAAAGCCCCCACCCATAGGAATTACCTTCGCAGGGAGAGTGTTACGAGTACGGCGCGCAGCAACCCAACCAAAAAAAAAAATAATAAAGACTCGAAAATCCGGTAGCCAGTCATGTACAGGGTTTACAAGGTTAAATTTACATCTTTACAAAGAAGGAAAGCAAATTTAACACCGGCACACACACACACACACACGAGGGGGGATCGCGTTTTATCGATCGCCGCCCAGGCCCAACGCCGTCGACCATTTTGTGCCCTCGCGCTTTTGAAACTCCGGGAAAATACTCCGGTTTCCGCCAATGGAGACCCACCGGAAGGGCGGGGTTTAAGGGTGGTGGGGGTCGGCCGGTGCGTGAAGGAACCGTTTCTGGGAAGCAGTTCCGAGTTTGCCCGACGACGGGATATCAGTCAGTACGGATCTGTCGAGTGTGTTGGACGTCTGTCGTATATTATGCACACTGTAAACTAGTACACAAAAGCTCGTTTTTTTTTGTTGATTTGGTTGTTCGGGTCACTAAATGGTTGGGATTGTTGTTTCGTGCGCGGTTGGGATACAATTTTCGTGCACACACTTTTGAGTATTCCGCGGGCTGGTCCCTCTTTTCGGGTTTGTTGGTTTTGAGTGCGGGTTGTTGTTTTTCCCTCCTCGGCTCCGGGGGAGAAAATTGAGAGGAAAGGATTGTTTTGTGAGGAGTTTCAATCCGTCGCAGTTCGTATGGTGATGTCAGAGCAGGGCGGGTTGGCCATGCACCAACTACCGATGCACCACCGCGGCTTGGTGCAGCCAAGTTTGGTTATGAACCCACATCCCCTCAACGACTCGTGTTCTATGGATTCACAAGGCAGTAAGTACAATTTTGTTTAGATATTATAAAAAACACGACTTTTTGCCATTACTTTCTTTTCCATAAAAGAAAGAACTGAACGAAGAAGAAAAAATCGAAAGAAATATACAAGTGCAGTCGATCAAGTAATTGAAAAAAGCCATAAACTGTTGCACGAAAACCTTCAATGAAGTAATTGAGAAAAATCAAAAATTTTGTACAAAAAACTTCTACCAAGCATTTAAGAAAAATTATAAAAGTGCCTTCAAACGAGTCATTGAAACAAAAACTAAAAAAAAGTTGCACAAAACCCGCTAATCAAGTAATTGAGAAAATTAAAGAAGTCATACAAGTAATTGAAGTTTTTCAAACAAGTGAAAAAATGTCGAAAAAAGATATACAAAATCCTTCAATCAAGTAATAAACGTTAATAACTCGTGTTCTATCGATTCACATGGCAGTAAGCACAAATTTGTGCGAAATTATGGCTACATCCATTTATTATTGCTTCTTTTTTGATCAATGGTAGAACTGATTAAGAAAACATTGAAAGAATTATACGAGTACCTTCAATCAAGTAATTGAGAAAAAAAACAAAAATAAAAACATACAAAACACGTCAATCAAGTATTTTTAAAAAGGTACAAGTAATGAAAACAAAAATTCATAAAAAAAAAAGTACAAAAAACGTGTATCAAATGTATCAAATAATTAGGAAAAAAAACAAGAAGAAAATGCACAAGAACCGTTAATCAAATAATTGAGGAAGCTCATAAAAGCACTAAAAGGTAAAATAAGGAAAAAGCTTTTTTGTTATTATTGACATTTGGGGCTATTCTGTACGAGAAATGTCATATTTAACGAACACGTTTCTTTTTTATCTATTTATGCGAGTCTTCGTATACTTGGATCGTGAGGTTATTTAATAACGCATACGTTAAATTTAACATTTCCCTGATTAACAATTCACGTAAACTCAAAAATCGTAATTTGAAGAACATACTGTTTTTTTTTTATTATTATTTCTTCATTAGTTAACTCCAACAATAAAAAAACAGTTTTGTGTAATTATAAACAGAAATAAACCACAAATTCATCGATTTGGAATTAAGTAATGGATACTTAACAATTGTGAAGAGGTTTATTGAGGTGTCTAATTATTTGCAAGAACTCTTAAGGGCTGAGCTTTCACCGACTTACACATTTCTTAGGGCGTTAGAACGAGAATTGTAGTGCAAATTAGCCGCGTATTCAAACAGGAATCGATTAATAATAATAAAAGTTGATTTATCTATAAAATTAACAAATATTAGAGAAGTCAAAATAAATAAATGAATAAATAAACAATTTAACAAGGTTATGCAAATAAATAAACGTTTTATTTTTTTTAATTTTAAGTTAATTTAATTATTGTTATATTCATTCTCTTCTCTAAATACGTTTTTCATCTTGTATATTGTATGTTGTTTGTAATTATCTATTTTTATTTATATAATTATTTCATGTGAGACAATAAATATTATATTATTAAACGAAAAATTTTCGAAATTGAAATTCTTAAAAAAAATATAAAAGGTTTAATAATCTCACATATATTTTCATTCTTGGATCTTGGAAGCGTTCACTTCGTGGTGCATTTTCAATTTTGATGTAAAGAAAACGCTCAACTTTTTATGCCACTTTTATATATATAAATATCTTTATTTATGAATTTTGTACAATGAGGTGTGTGTTTACATTTTAATATATGTTATAATACTGTCTGTTACAATAAAGCAAAATTCACAAACTGGCTATCGACCAGAGGTCTTTCAGCCTTGCCACTTTTACTTTAGTTTCAATTACACGGCAATCATTATGAAACATAGTTTATCCTTTCTTTTTGTCCTGAATGGGGTAAATTATTTTCGACTTGAAAAATAACTACTCCCCGCTTTTTCAATTAGTGCAAAGCTGTTGTGGGATTTTTTTCAGGAATTTTCTAACGAATTTATTTTTCGCGTAATTTTTAATGAAAAAATCTCGAATTTCCCGAAAAATCCGAAAACCTCCAATTAACTTCATATTATAACAAAATGTTCACAATGAATGGGAGAATCAGCTGTGTTAGTTTTACGCTCAGCAAATAAATAGTTTTTGAAAAACAGACACTCAAAATAACAACTTGCGAATTCTTGAAAAAAGTATATTTCGATTTTGTGATTTTTTTGTGGCGAACACAAAAAGTTTTCATAAATAAATTTTTATGGGTTTCATAGATACAACATTTCTCTATCTAGTGCTTCAATTCGCAAGTTTTTATCCCATATGCGAATTGAGAAATGTTAATTCAATTGAAGCCCTACTGCTTAGGTAAAAGCAGTACGGTTTTATTTCAACCGTTCCCATGTAAATTAGGTTAAAAAAAATAAAATTTCTAAATAAATTTATATTATACCAAAATGTACAGAATGAGTGGGAGAATAAGCTGTGTTAATTTTATATCCAGGAAATAAGTAGTTTTTGAACAGTAGATACTCAAAATGACAACTTTTAAATTATTGAAAAAGTACATTTAGATTTTGTGATTTTTTTGTGGTGATCACAAATAATTTACAATAATGATTTTCTATATCAAATATAGCTACAATATTCTTCTATCTAATACTTCAATTCGCAAAATTCTATGCCTTCTGCGAATTGAAAAAAAATGTATTCAACTGAAACCCTACTGGTTTAGTACAATCAGACCGGTCTCGTTTCAACCATTGCCGTGTAAATTTGGCCAAAAATTTAAAAAACGCCAAATAACTTGAAATTATATCAAAATGTACAGAATGAATGGGAGAATAATTTGTGTTAATTTTACATTCAGAAAATAAATAGTTTTTGAATAGCAGGCGCTCAAAGTGACAACTTGTAAATTCTCGGAAAAATATGTATCGATTTTGTGATTTTTTTGTGGCGATCGCAAATAATTCACAACAACGAATTTTTATGTTAAGTATAGCTACAATATTCTTCTATCTAACGCTTTAATCCGCAATATTCTATCCCAACTGAGAATTGAAAAAAATGTATATAACTGAAACTATACCGGTTAGTGATAATCAGACCGTACTCATTTCAACCGTTCCCATTGAGATCCATGTAAATTTGGTTGAAAAATTGATATTCTTCAAATAACTTAAAATTATACCAAAACATTCAGATTGAATGGAAGAATATGCTGTGCCAATATTACACGCAGGAAATAAATATGTTTTTGAACAACAGAGGATCAAAGTGACAACTTGTAAATTCTTGAAAAATGTATATTTCTATTTTGTGATTTTTTTGCGGCGATCACAAATATTTTACAAAAATGAATATTTATGTGAATTATAGCTGAAACATTCCTGCATCTAATGCTTTAATCCGTAACTTTCTGTCCCATATGTAGATTGAGAAATTTTCACTTATCCGAAAGCCTGCACGGCAATGTTGATTAAACCGTTCTCACTTTAATCGTTCCCATAAGGCTCCGTGTAAATTCGGGCGAAAAATGAAAATTCTTCAAATGATTTTAAATTACACAAAAATGTACAGAATGAATGCGAGAATAAGCTGTGTTAATTTTACACCCATGAAACAAACAGTTTTCAAATAGCAGAAGCTCAAAGTGATAACTTGTGAATTCTTGAAAAAGTGTATTCCGATTTTGTGATTTTTTTGCGGCGATCACAAATAATTTACAATAATGAGTTTTTATGTGAATCATAGCTGAAACATTCCTCTGTCTATTACTTCAATCCGCAACATTCTATCCCATTTGCGAATTTAAAAAAAAATAATTTAACTCAAATTATACTGCTTGCGTGATAATCAGACCGTTCTCATTTCAATCGCTCCCATAAGGATCCATGTAAATTTGGTCGAAAAAATGAAAAACCTCCGAATAACTTCAAATTATATTTTAAAAAAGCTGATAAATCCGAAACAACTGTGGTATTAACAAAATAATTATATATTCAAATAGTGAAACTATTTATGCGTAAATATTTTAGGGAAGTCCGAAGTGGTTCAGGTAAAAAGAGACAAAAGTGGAAACAATCAACCTGATTGGGACAACAAACAAACAAAATGAGAATATCTTTCGGGATAGGAGTAAATATAACAACGTATGAATCAAAATACAGCATTAACAATAATATAAGATTTTATACATAAAACATGATTTTCTTGTTATGGGATTAACAATCGACGAATCATCCCTCCTTTATCAGTATATTTTTAATTTAAACTTATTTAAAATTTAATAAAATATTCAGCCAGCATTCATCTAGCGTATGGATAACTATTGATGGCTATTTCGGTTTTTCGAACCTCATCAGACTAGTGTATTCCATGTGCAATGCCTTGATGATGGCGCTTTCCTTGTCTTCCATTTATTATTTAAAATAATTAATATTTCAAATATAGATTTATTATTGTTATTGAAAAGTGATTTATAACGCATATTAAATCTGTTTCCGCCCACAATCATACGAAACCATATTTTTTCCGTCTCCACGATTATCTTTATTATTATTTTTTTTAGTAAAAGAAAATTTTACCTGCTCAGAAAATGTATGCAAAACCATCCTCTCGTCCCTGATGGATTTTTAATGACGAGCGACTTAATTGCGGCGCCGAACGTTCCCTCGTCCATTTTTTTTTATTTTATTTCGGCCTAATCCGCAAAACGTCCGAGCATTAAGTCCTTAATCCCCGGCCAACAAAACTAACACTGATTAATCAAGGTGCGAAACAACTTAACACATTAACCCTTAACGAGTTCCTTTGAATTGAAACGAGGACCGATTAGGTTTAATGCTCGAGAAGAACAAATGCTTTAGCTTGAGTTATAAAAATAATGCAAATTATAATCCATCTCATTTTTTTTTGTTTGCAATAAAGTGTAAAATTGAAAAATAATCGCGATTAAAACAAAGAGAACTCTATTCTTCTTTTTCAAGAGTGATTAAAAAAAAAAGTGAATTCCATTCTTCTCTGGAATCGGGATTAAAATTAAGAAAACTTCAATCTTCCAAGAGTGGTTAAAAAAGTGATTTTAAAAGAAGAATGGGAATTCTTCTTTTAAAATATGATTAAAATAAAGAGATTAAAATTAAGAAAACTTCAATCTTCTTTTTCGAGAGTGATTAAAAAAGTGATTTTAAAAGAAGAATGGGAATTCTTCTTTTAAAATATGATTAAAATAAAGAGATTAAAATTAAGAAAACTTCAATCTTCTTTTTCAAGAGTGATTAAAAAAGCGAATCCCATTCTTCTTTTAAAATGTGATTAAAATAAAGAGAATTCCATACTTTCCTGTAATTAAGGCTCACACATTCTTCCCTTAAATTGTGATTAAAACAAAGAGATTTCCATTCTTACCTATAATCAAGGCTTACACTGCGGCCCTCTACTATTCTTATTGTATTTAAATGGCATTTCCCTTTCAATTGATAACTCAAACTTCTTTCTATTTGCTGACGATAATAAATTCGCAATAATGATGTTTGTTTACTCTAGCTTTTGTTTTAAGCACGATTATTTTTCGATTTTACACCTTGCTGTGGACAAACAAATAAAAAAAATAAGGGATGGATTATAATTGGCATTATTTTTATAACTCAAGCTAAAGCATTTGTTCTTCTCGAGCATTAAACCTAAGCTAAAGTATTTCGTCTTCTTAAGTATAATTTCGATTATTATAGATAGATACAAAAAATGGAATGGTTTATAATTTGCATTATTTTTTAATTTAAGCTAAAGTCTTTCTTCGTCTTTAGTGTAATTTCGATTTTACACCTAATTATGGACCAACAAACAAATAAAGATGAATTATAATTTGATTTTTTTGTAATTTATGCTAAATTATTTATTTTTTCTTCTTAAGTGAAATTAATAGCCATTGTTTCGAAGACTTATGAAACAATTACAGCAATGGCCTTTTTTTAAATTTGGTTTATTATTATTAAAATAAACCTACACCCATATGGGTAGAAAGGATCATTGAATATATATATATATATATATGACCTATCCATTATTAATAATAATAATATATATATTATTATTATTATTATTATTATTATTATTATTATTAAAATACAATAGAACTAAAGTGATACAATGTTTTTATTTAATTGTGAATATGCCGCTTCATCAAGTGATAGCCTCAACCGTTGATTTTTTATATTTTATTTCTTATACATAAAATATAAACATATTTTTGAGCTTAAACAGTGAAATCAAGATAAACCAAAAATATAATGTACAATAAATCGCGTGGAAAATGTGTGTGCTTAGTGAATCCCAATCTTTATTTATCGAGAATTTTTTCAAGCACGTTTTGCGAACTTCAATATTTTTCACACTCCTGCCTGATCTATCAATGATATTTGAGGAAAAAAAATATACGCGACGCACTCGAAAGATAACCGCTTGTTTATTTTTCGATAAGAGTCGTGCACTTTTTTTTTTCTAATAGCCACTGTTTGTGTATATACAACAATCATCAGCGGATAAATGTATATTTTCTTAAATACCGACTTCGAGAAATTCGAGAAAACTTAGCTTTGCTTATTAGTTTTATTTTTATAAAAAAAGTTAAATCAATTACATAAAAAAAATTTGAAAATAATTAATTATAAATCAATCATCTTCACTTTAGCTCCTGTGGAATGTTGACTTACGTTACGTAAGTACTTTAAAACACATGTAAATTAAAATAACTACTTCCCGGGTAAATATCCCGCCGCATATAGAATTACGTAATGGATTTTTAGTGCTATTGCATTTCAATAACAAAATTCTTTCCTATTATTTTTTTATTCTATACATTATTAAAGCCAAATCATTTATTTTTTTCATATTATTTTTTTCTAATCTTCTTTATGTTGGTTGTGGAGACTTTAATTATTTAAATAAAAATAGTTGTCCTTTCTCCTACTTATTTTTTAACTTCAACTACTGAAGATGGAAACATAGTTTCAGAAATATGTCAATAAAAAATAAGTAGGAGAATGTATAGAAAAAAATTAATAGGAAAAAAATGATTTAATTTTAATAATGGATAGAAAAAAATAATTTATTTAAATAAAAATAGTTGTCCTTATTTTTATTTAAATAAATTATTTATTTAAATAAATTATTTTTTTCTATCCATTATTAAAATTAAATCTTTTTTTTTTCCTATTAATTTTTTTCTATACATTATTAAAGTTAAATCATTAAAATTTAATTTCTCTATTTACGGAAATTTCATAAATAACATCACACGCGTGTCGTCATGTTTGCAACACGCCCGCCATAATAACAATCTGTAATAGAAAAATATTGAATGGATTAAACAAATAATTAAACTATTCCTTGATCAAGTGGGACCATTGAGTTTTTCAATCAGTATCCATATAAACAATAATGCGAAATTTATAAGCAAATATCGGATAAAATACTGAAAACTGTTCTTCTTTTCTTCGACCGATCAATATTTTTAATCGGCTCGATTTTTTTTTTTTTTTTTGATCGGATCGGCAAAAATCTGAAAAAAATCTCAAAGACTCTTGATTATTCTACTAACAACGTTAAATGTTTACTTTCCAGAAAAATAATTATTTTGAATTATTTCGGGCCATTTGAATTGGCTCCCTGGAATTAACATGTAGCCTTATGGGAACGGTTTAATGGAAACTCGCCGATCGGCCGTTTCGGACGCATCTGCAGTTGGAGCTAAATTACAAAACTCACATATAATATAGAAAAACGCGGTTTTCAGCATTCGTTTTCCAAGGAATTCAACTATATTTCCACTCAAATTAATGTCTTTGTACCGCTTGAGACTGACAGGAAAAAATCGCAAACTTTAATCAAATTTTCGCCCAATTCGGGAAAGTCAACTTTGCGAGCAGATTGGTGGAAAACTAATTACTTGACAAAGTTGCAATTTTCACAGATCATTCTCCTATTCTTTAGCTACATTCTGGTATAATATGAAGCCATTTGGAGATTTTCGGATTTTCGCTGAAATTCCATTTTTTTTTTCAATTTTCGTTAAAAATTTGTATCGGTCCAAAAAATCTGAAAAAAATCTCGAAAATACTTGGTTATACTACTAACAACATTGAATATTTAATTTTTCTCGAAATAATCGTTTTCAATCATTTCAAGCCATTTTAATAGTTCCGCGAATTTAACATGGAGCCTTATGGGAACGGTTTGGTGGAGACCCGTCGATTGGCCGTTCCGGACGTTTCCGTATTCCGAACAGAATAACTAAATTCACGAACAAGCTAGAAAAACGGGATTTTCAGTAATCGATTCTTATAGAATCCAGCTACATTCCCAATTAAATTAGCATCTTTGTATCGTTTGAGACCGCCAGGAAAAAAATCGCAAACTTTAATAAATTTTTCGTCCACTTTGCGAAGGTCAACTTTGCTAGCAGATTGATCGAAAACTAAATATTTTTCAATGGTCAAATTTTCACTAATTATTCCTCCATTCTCTAGCTACATTTTGGTATAAAATGAAGTCATTTGGAGATATTCGAATAATCGACGAAATTCCACTTTTTTCATTTTTTTTTATCGGCTCGATCCTTCAATTGATCGATCTTGCCCTTAACTAGTTATTAGTGCTTTATTTATCAATTTATATGATTTAGAACTTAGTACTAGGTCCTGTAAAATAAATTACCATTCAATTTGCCCATACCACAGATCCTCTTCTAAAGTGCTTTGATTTTTTTATAACCACACGCTATTTCTAAAAAAAAATAAAGAATTTGAATTGACAATTAATGAAACATGTGAAGTTTCTAATGTGTTGTTGTGAGTTACGTGAAGAGAATCTAACAATTAAAAAATAAAACACTTCGTATTCCTTTATTCACTTGTTTATTTTTATGCTATATGCACACTTCGGGCACTATGTGTCGTGTATCAATAGCTGACAAAGTATACACTTTGTTTTTATTTGTAAAGTTTAATTTGTTTTTATTCATTGGTGCCAAAAAATGTAAAATAAATCAAAGCACTCTAGATGAGAAAAGTTCTCAATCATATGATAAATTTAAAAAAAACTATTTATTTTTTAAATAATCGTTAGCGAATAGGAATGTAACGGAATTTCCGAACAAATTTTCGTGAGCGCCGTCCGGGCAATATATTATTCGCTCCGGGTCGGCGGCGCTTCTTCCTCCTTATCGAAGAATTTTAAGCACTCCTTCCTTATCTGGCCGATTTCGCCGAATTTATTCGGAACCCGGCGATTAATACAAGGAGAGAAAGGACGGCGTTAATTGGCGAGCCTTTATAAATACTTTGCATTTTCGTACGGTATCCGTTTCGCTCGAATGCCACCGTTCGCGTCCGAGAGAGTCAAATGTGATTCGTTTCAACTTGGTCGCGAGAACGTTCAGGATTATTAAATGTCTATCCTCAACTATAATTGTAGACTCAAAATATTTAAACTTAAACTTAAGAAATGTGAATAACACCGTGGCGTGGAACTATATCCTGAAGGTCATATCTATAGGAGCTATATCCTGAAGGACTTTTGTAGGATATGGAGCTATAGAAGAGTTGTGGTCATAAATACCTATAAAAAAATCGAAGCAAGTAAAGAGACTTTCTTGCAAAAAAATAGTTTTATTTACTTTTTGTCTCTTTTTCTTTTTTCTTGTCAAAGCTATTTTCTATTAACTTCAAATGTTTTCATAGATAACTTTATAAAATAATATTAACAATTTAATAAAATACTAAATTGCAAATCTTGTAGGTCATTTCAGGATATTGAGCTATATCCTGTAGGTTCTTTTAGAGTATGGAGTTATAGAAGGTTTATTCTGAACGTATGAATCTAAAGAAACTACATCCTGTAGGATATTTCAGGATATGGAGCAATATGAGCTATATTCTGAAGGTCCTTTCAGGGTATTGATCTATAAGAACTTAATCTTGAAGGTCTTTTGAGGATATGGAGCTAATGGAGCGATAACCTATAGGTTCCTTTAGGATATGAAGTTATAGATGCTTTATTCTAAAGGTCCTTTCAGGATATGGATCTATAAGACCTACATCCTGAAATTATTTTGACGATATGGATCTATAGGAACTAAATCCTGTGGGACATTTCAGAATATGGAGCTATAGGAGCTGTATCTTGTAGGTCCTTTCAAGATATGGAGCTACAGGAGCTGTATCCTGAAGGTCCTTTCAGGATATTGATCTATAAGAGCTTAATCCTAAAGGTCTTTTGAAGCTATAGATGCTTTCAGGATATGGATCTATAAGAGCTATATCCTGAAATTATTTTGAGGATCTATAGGAACCAAATCCTGTGGGACATTTCAGAATATGGAGTAGTAGGAGCTATATTCTGAAGGTCTTTTCAGGATATTGATCTATAAGAGTTATATCCTGTAGGTTCTATTAGGATACGAAGCTATAGAAACTTTATTCTGAAGGTCCTTTCAGGATATGGATATATAAGCCCTATATCCTGAATTTATTTTGAAGATATCTATAGATTGATCTATAGAAACTATATCCTGTAGGACATTTGAGGATATTGATCTATAAGAGCTTAATCCTGAAGGATATGGAGCTATAGGAGCTATATCCTGAAGGTCCTTTCTGGATATGGATATATAAGATCTGTAGGTCCTTTCTTTAGATATTGCATTGTGCTCGTCAAAAAAAAAGATTATGTATTCATATTGAAGAATTATCAACAACAATAAAAAACGTTACGTTTTCCTCCGCATTTCACTCATTACAAAAACGTGCAAAAAACACGACCAAACAATTCCAGCAATCCCTAAACAATTATTCCCCACAATAAACCTTGCATTACTCAACCCGCTATTATTTTTCAACCTCGTGCCTCTTAGCAATGTTATCTTATCTGCGGCACACACAAAAGCTCGCCTGTTATCCGCGATTTTCCTATTGGAATCCTGTTGTTATATTACGAAAGAACGCGTGTACACGCGTTTTTCTTTATTTTTTTATGGCGTTTTTCGAATAGCAAAACAGCCTTATCCTTGTGTGAGTGTTTTTCCTATCGGGATAATTAACTTAAAATCATGTAGAGTTTGTAGGTTTTTTTAATGGCCTAATTGGCGCAATTACGGAATTCTAAATTCAGGAATGTGTGTGTAATTATTGGAAAGTGGAAATTAATAAATTTTCATGTAAAGAAAAAAAATGGGTAATAAAATCTACGATGTACCATATAATAGAGAATTTTTCTGATATATTTTTTCTTAGAGTAAATTTTATATATAGGGAGAAGCAATACGCAAAATGATTTTTTCTCTCCTTACTTAAATGGAACACCCTATATTTTAATGCTATTTCAATTTATTAGAACATATTAGAACGGTTTAAAATTAAACAGTGAGATTATCTATACGAGATAGAATTCTAAACTGTTATATTTTTAATGAAATAAATGATTTGAAAATAATTATTTCCACATTTAAATTATATTTTAATTCCTACCAGTTAGGATTGATATATCAAGCTGATGATCATCTAAACGGCTTTTTAAAGCCCCGATAATTACGAAGCTCGTGTACGCAGCCTAATTACGATTTTATTCAAATGCCTCCCGAGGGCAGGTAGACACCTCCACGACCGAAAGAGTCGCCGACGACGACGACGGACGGCCCAGACAAGACGCGACGACAATTCCCCTAATCGTATAATGACACAATAAGGCATTACAAGCCAGGATAAATCTTTTACCTTTATTCCACCTTTAAAAGAGCGAGAGAAAGGGGAATGAGGAAGGGAAGGAGAGGTATTTGAGTTTTACGTTGAGCTTCGTTTATTCTCTTTGGTATTGTTTTTGTGATTTATGAAAATTAGGTCTTGCTATATATCTGTTTTTTTTATATAACATTAAGAGGGATGATTTTCCCGCCACGGGGGACAACGTCCGTCCTCCTTGCTATCCCATCGCACGATCAAGTTCTCAAATTATAATTTTATTCGAGGACCTGATCGGGATCCTGTACGACGAAATAGCAAGAAGTTGTTGTTTCAATAAAAACAACATTTGATTTATATGAGGAAAAAAAACACACATACAAACATTATTAAATTAAATAGAAAAATGTATTCATTCACAATTATTTAATAAATTAAATAAAACTGATTAATAAATTATTTCCACATTTAGCTCTGTGACATTTTGACTTATGTAACGTAAGCACTTTAAACAAATGCACATCGAAACAACTACTTCCCGTGCAAATACCCCGGTTTAATGTCCGGCGGGATATTTGCCCGGGAAGTAGTTGTTTTATTTAATACATTAAATTAAATTTTAAAAAAATATTTAAATGACTGTGACCAAGTAAATAAATCCTTTTTCTTTTTACAAACATTATTGGCTGCCCTTTCGAGAATATGAATGTATGGAATAATAAAGTCAATACAAATTGATAATATATAAAAATAAAACATTTGTGAATGAACAATTCTAGTTTTGATCATTTTTAATTTGTGACTTCCTTGTCTTATTAACGAGCAGCAATTAAAAAAGAGATAACAAACATAAGTCCGGAGCATCTTCAACATTTATTTGAAAATAAAAAACTTAGAGTTAACATTTTGTTAGAAAATTGGAAAAAAAAATATACAGGGAATTTATTGGTTTCGGGTTTAAGGGATGTGAAGCAAATTTGTGAGAATGAAAACTAAGTCTTTCTTTAATGGGAAAATTCTTCAATATATGTTCAATTTATATAAAATGCGTTTCCCTTTATTTCAAATACATTTCACATTTTATCCTTTAACCATAGAGAAAAAAATACCAAGAGCGACAAAGACGGCAGTGTTAAAAAAAAGCTTCACGATTATTAAAGTTGGTAAATAGTGTCGACATTTAGTACGAATTCTGGTAACCACCAAAGACCCAAAATAGCTCATAAACGGTTTAAGCGTATTATTTATTTCCTCAACAATCTAATTACAGAGAAATACTCAAGAAACTAAAACTCAATTACAACTAATACTAATAATGGAATAATTTAATTCCACGACGAGTATGCAACAAACACAATACATTTGCATATCGAGAAAACAAAATCGAACGAACTACCTCTCTTTAAATGTTTTGTTGAGTTAAGTGGAGTATTTAATCACAATATAACCTCTCTCTCTTTCTCTTATACTTAATTATATGTAATAAAAACCACACGAGGAACAGACGATTAATTTGTGTTTATATTATATGCTTATATTTGTGTGCATTTTTATATTAAACATCCGCAGCGCTCGCGATACGGTAATAAAATTCACTAAGTACATGCAATCAGTTCTTAGAGTCTTCGGGATATCTCCCTAGCAGCAGCTGTAGAGTAGAAAAATACACCGAAAGCGTGGCGCTAAAATCCTTACTGGTTGTTATCTCTTAGCCAGTCCAGAGCTTTAATAAAGCTCGCTTCGCTCGCAAACTTGCTACTTAAACTAAGCCAATCCAGGGCTTTAATTGAGCTCGCTTCGCTCGCAATCCTGACACTTAAGCTCAGCCAGTCCAGAACTTTAATAGAGCTCGCTTCGCTCGCAAACTTGATACTTAAGCTAAGCCAGTCCAGGGCTTTAATTGTGCTCGCTTCGCTCGCAACCCTGACACTTAAGCTCAGCCAGTCCAGAACTTATATAGAGCTCGCTTCGCTCGCAAACTTGATACTTAAGCTAAGCCAATCCAAGGCTTTAATTGTGCTCGCTTCGCTCGCAACCCTGACATTTAAGCTCAGCCAGTCCAGAACTTTAATAGAGCTCGCTTCGCTCGCAAACTTGATATTTAAGCTAAGCCAATCCAGGGCTTTAATTGAGCTCGCTTCGCTCGCAATCTTGACACATAAGCTCAGCCAGTCCATAACTTTAATAGAGCTCGCTTCGCTCGCAAACTTGATACTTAAGCTAAGCCAATCCAGGGCTTTAATTGAGCTCGCTTCGCTCGCACGCAAGGAGTAGACGAGATTTTTATGTTAACTTTGTTTATGTTATTTGCGAGTGTATGTTTATATTAAACATCCTTTCGAAAGTGGAGTAGAGCTCGCGATATGGTAATAAAATTCACTAAGTACATGCAAGCAGTTCGGGAAATATCTCGAAGACTTTCGCAATGTTTCCCTGACAGCAGCTTTCGAGTCGAAAAATACGCCGAAAGCGTGACGCTAAAATCCCTAGTGGTTGCCACTCTATGTATTCCTTACTCAGTGGTTTGATATTTATTTTACAATTTGATATATAAACAAATTTCATATGGCTGAAAGACCGATGGTCAATGGCCATTTAGGAAGAATGTATTGTATTGTACCTAATTTAAATTTTACAATAAAAAATGATTGTATATATAAATCTCATTAGACCAATCGGGGAAATGCAGTTGGAAAATAAATCCGTAAAAAAAAGCATTTGACATAACGATTGAGGCGAAAACAAAAATACTGCAATAACATTAAAAGCCGTCCGTACAATTCCATAATTACGGAAACCCAAGCCCAAGCCCTGAATCAATTAAACCGATCCGAATGAATTCATTACGCCAATAAACGCCAACTGTTCCGCGTTCAAACTTCCTCCGCGATTTTCCCAACGTATCGGAATAATCGCCCGAGCGAGCGAGCGGTTTTTCCAGCTGAACCATAAAAGAAGAAATAAAGCCGACGAAGAAACAGTTGGCCTCCGAGAGGACAGTTCTCCTTAATCGCGTTATTCGCGAAATACGAGGCAATCCCGCCTCGTAAATCGTGGATCGGGGCCGTTTATGCGCGTTCCGCTTTTAAAACGGTCGCGAATTATATTGCTCTTACTGTACGGATTGTTTATAATTAAAAGCCCGTGCAGGAATTGCGGTTGTAAAATTCAGAATCCGATGGGAATTATAGTAAAAACAGAAGAAGAAAAAAAAAATATAAATGTTGACAACGGTGGGGTTTTATTGGGTTGAGTTGAAGGAATGTGTTGTTATTTCTATGTGGAATACAAAAGAAAGGATAGCTGGTTATTCAAAGAGAATTTTATTTGAACTGCCTTCTTAATTATACAAAATATCTTCTTAATTTTAGTATTAATAATAAGAATGAATATAAGAATATTATATGAGATTATGTGTCATTCATTTGTTTCTTGCTTAAATAAATAAATAAATTTTATTTCCCAACAGGAAACAATATAAATATAAAACATAAATAAACAATATTAATAAGAAATAACTAGAATGAAAGGAAAGTGTTTTTATTTCTACGAAGAATATAAAAAAAGACACTACTGATTTTTCAAATAGTATTATTGATGAAGGTATTTTTAATTAAATTACACTTTTTTTGTTTCACAATTTAATTAAACAGTTCAACATGTTTCACCAAATGATAAATGAGAAAGTCATTCAAGAAATTTCAAATAGCATTCTTTAATTAAAAGCACTTTAAACCTTTCTTCACAAATTTGTTATTCACCAGATGTACATTTCGGTTACAAATTGATCATTATCAATAGTTTGTATGGTCAGTATCAAACTATTGATAATTTATAGTTAATATCAAACCATTGATAATGTAAGCACTTGGTTTGTTTCACTTATTTATATATTTTCCGACGACTAGTTTCGACCATTGGTCATTTCCATGAAGATGGTCGAAACTAATCGAAGAACATATAAACACGCCAAATGTTTTAATTTTAGGTAAAAATCCTGAATTGTTGGAGATTGTTGAGAATTTTGAAGATAGAACGAGTCCATCGTGATTATACTTGTGATTTCGCATAGGAAGGATTATAAAAAGGATTACTGGAATATCTTAATTTAGTGAAGGATCTTTTATCTACGCGTAATAGGGTTAACTATTAGTTAATAATGGAACATTGAGTTTCTCCAACGAATCCATATTCGTTATAAATTTACGAAAAAAAAAACGGTATTTCGAAAATTTATTGAAGTAATTCACTTTTCGTTCATTATCCATCCTGGATTTCACCTCAGACTGAGAAGTAGTGAGGAACTTATAACGATAACTAAATAAATAAATAAATCTATCCCGGATATTCAATTAGCAACAAAAAAAACTATCTTATCTCCGCATTTTCTGTGAATGAATTTTTCTGCAAAACAAAAAAAAATCGTGAATGAACAGGAAACACCCTCTCGAAAATCGCCCCCTGTGGAGAAACAAACAAACCGAAAGCCGAAGAAAAAAATCCCCCATTCATCTTCCTTTCTTCCACTTCTTCCTTTCCGAGGTGGTGGTGATTTATGAGGGTCGTCTTGGGCGCTGGTGTCATCAACGGTAGGCGACAAGTGCGGAGGCGCCGGCGCCGGCGGCCCCAGACCTCTTTCTCTCTCCTGCATAATGTCCCGTGCAGACGTATCTCAACCAGATTTTCGGAGACTGGTTTACGGCCCCAACACTTTACGACACTGATATACAAACTCCGTGGAGGAACAGAGACGACGACGACGACGACGGGTTTTGAATGTGAAAAAGGGATGCGATGCTCGCACGAGATGGAAATATTTGAAATTGACAATAATTTTGAAAAAAAAAATAATTAATGGTTTTAATATTTAGACATTGGTAGTTCATATTGTATGAAATAAATATGAATAAATTATTAAAAATTAACCAATAAAACACAGATTAGATTGAATTGAAAGTTATTCAATCTAATCTGTGTGTGTGTGTGAATTGAAAGTTATTCAATCTAATCTGTGTGTTATTGGTTGATTTTTAATAATTTATTCATATTTATTTCATACAAAAAAAAATAAATAAGAAGAAAATTTATCGGAAGTACATCGTAGGCAAAGCCTTACATCGAATTTTAGAGAAAACTATTAGGTTTACGTGTAAAATACTTTTATACTTTTAAAAAAACAATAACATTTCCCACAATTTACGGCTATTAGATTTAAAATAAGCACGAAATTCGACCTTTAATATGTTTCTGGAGTTACGATAAATTATCAAAACATCTTTAGATTTTAAATTCCTGTAAATAGCCGAAAATATTCACCCATTAGTCTAATACACTGATACAAAATTTCATTTGTTTTCATTCACCCATTTGTAAGTTACAATTTTTTTTTTTCGAAACGTCAATTTTTCCAAAAATATTTAAACATTTCATTATTAGATTTAGGTATACGAATATATTATAAAACTTTATTTAAGATTTAGAATCTTAAAAAAAATTAAAATATGGGGTATTCCATTAGGAAAAATATAACTATGATACGCCATGTTTTTATGGGACACCATGTATATTTGAAACTAATACCATATATTACCAAATGTACATTTGGTAATCCAAATAAAAGTGTGAAGAAAGGTTATACGTGCTTTATTCGTCGAATTATATCTGAAACTAATTTTAAAATATGCTCCTAATAGACCTACCTACTCGACCCGCATGCTGAGACACCCTGTATATATCATAGAGAAGTGGATGTGAATTTAATAAACTTTTTCTATATTATAATTAACTTGTCACATTGACGCACTCATGAAAATTTGTTCGGAAACTCCAATGCTTCGTTCGTTCGTATTCGAATTTATAGAGATGGTTAAAGATAAACCAATGCCCATGTGTGAGTTAGGAAAAAAATGTTTTTTTTTTCGTGTATATTACAAACGTCACACTGAAACATCACCAAAACACCATTACATACTGTAATAGTTTATGAATCATAAACATTTAGAAATGTGATTGAATTTTTAGAGAAAAAAAAATAGTTATTTAAAGCTCTCGTGTACTAATAGTGGTTTTATCGTGCACATTACAGACGCCACACTGAAATTTCACATAAAACATCGTCATGTATAGTTATTATTTATAAATCATAAATCATAAAAGTGGTTGATTTTAAAAAAATAGTTATTTAAAGTCCTCGTGTTTTAATAATGGTTTTTTCGTGCAGATTAAAAACGCCGTGATTAAACTTCGCCAAAAACAAAAAAAATGGGTCTTTAAAATGGACACAAAGAAAAACATCTACTTGATGAAGAGCAGCGTCGGTTGCTGTTACTATTTCACGAAATGTTACTAGTTCAATCACGTTCAACTGACTCAATTTGTCATCTGTGTCTTTTCAGTCCAAAACTTTAGGCGTTGATAGGACCAAATTTAATAAACGATCAGGTGTGAATTTGTAGCGTAACATTACACGCTTATAATTGTCAAAAAAAAAATCTGCGGTTTTATTAAATGCAAAATTTTTTGCAGCGCTTGTTTTTTCAAGCTTTTTTAGCCTGAGCTTTTGAATCCTATTGATCATTCTTTTCCGGCGCGTTTATTTATTTATTTGTTTTTTTTTTTCTCATGGTTCTGGATATTTGCATCCCAAATATTTTGCGAATTCATAATCTAATGTCAAAATATCGAGCGTATAACAAAAATCGACGACGAAGTTGGCGTCGGAAATCTCGAGTCTGTACTAAGATCACACGCGTGTTTACTATATTAGGGGTTATTGAATCCTGACAGCTTTACGAGTACGCGTGCAATTTTAGTTCAAACATGACTTTATATTTCCAATGCCAACTACGACGTCGATTTTTGTTGTACGCTCGATATATACGATTCAAAACCTCTTATTTCCTTCCTCCAGATTGCTTTGCATTTTTTTGTTTAAAAAAATTATAGCAATAAAAATAATCACCAATTCCGGGTTAATATCTAAGGAAAATGTTAAGTTTAATGAGTACATTATTTTTTTATTATCACAGTCTAAGCAATATTTATAAATGAATGAATATGAAGTTAATTAATAACGTACACGTTAAACTTGACTTTTCCCGAACGGAATAGCCTCAATTGTAGGTTGTAACAAATTGAATAATTTGATTTGATAAGGAATGACAGATGTCAGATTTTATTTGTTTTTATTCAGTACTGCCAACAAAATCTAAAATGAAGACAAAAAATCAAAGCACTCTAGAGGAGAAAAAATCTCGATCATATTTATTTATTTATCAATGGATATCTACTTTGTACAAAATATGTAACACACATATAATAAATGGTAAATATTATATTATTAAATAATACAAATTATTTTTGGCGGAAAGACCATAGGTCGATAGCCTGTTCAAGCAAGCAAGAAAGAAACAAATATACCATAATATATTGTAAATATATGTAAAACAAATAACTTTGAATAAAGATATTGTAGTAGTACAAAATATTTCTTATATTCAGCACATAACTGTGAGATTAATGTGAATTAATGCTTCTATGTTAATCCGGGAAAATGGAGAACCACAGTTCGATAACCAATTAACAGATATTAATTATATTTCATAAACTTTGTAACTTTCATTATATTTGTATATTTTACTAAATTATTAAATAAATAATAATGGAAAAAATAAAACGAAGCGAAAATCATAATTAATTATTTAAACGTTAATTATCAATTTCGCTTTGTTTTATTTTCACGCCTGTGTTTTTTTTGTGTGTGTTTCCATCTCGCTCGAATCGGTACTGGTTTTATAAAAGAGTGTGAAAACTGGTCACTAGTACCAGATTGACCGACTTGACCGGTACAGCACACGCGGCTCTTTTTCCTTTCATTAACACGTCCTATGACTTCACCGATCCGTCGTCGTCGGCTGAATCATAACACGACCACAGACAAAGGAATACCTCCACTCAATAAAACACACCGAACATATATATATAAAGAGAGGAAGAACAAAACAAAAATACAACAAAAGCAGATTAACATTTTATGCGCGGAGATTCATCGTTTATTAACGGTACAATTGAAAGTCCGCTAGCAGTGTGAAATTTTGAAAATGCGTATACAAGGGTTGGTTTTTAAGTATTTTGTTACTTTTTTAGAAATATTCATCCTTAAACTATTTTTCCAAAGGAATTCTGGGAACACTAAGCTGAATTCATAGAAACATTATTTTGAAAGTCTTCAACATCATATGACAAAAATCGCTGTTTAAGCATTGTTTTGTTTCATAATAAATGAAAGACGACGCAAGCGCCATCTATTGCCCAATTTCATCGTCAATCGCCTTAATCAACGCATTGCACATGGAACACACTGGTTTGATGAGGTTTGAAAAGCGAAATGGCCATCACACGTTATCCATACGGTAGATGAACATTGTATTAAACATTTTTTGTTTGACTGTGGGGAACAGGAAAAAATCTTTAAGTGAAAAATAAAAAAAAATCAACAAGGATTAGGATTTTATGCGCGGAGATTCATCGTTTAATAACGGTAGAATTGAAAGCCCGCTCACAGCGAGAACTCTTGAAATTGCCTATACAAGGGTTGGCTTTTAAGTATTTTGTTGCTTTTTCGAAATATTCGTATTTTTCCAAACCAATTCTAGTAACATGTTCTCCGTTCTAAAGCTGAATCCGTAGAAACATGTTTTTTAAAGTCTTCAACAGCTTCTTGATAGGTTGAAAATCGCTGTTCAGGCATATTTTGTTTGACAGTGGGGAACAAGAAAAGTCAGTAAGTGATGAACAAAAAAATACAACAAAAGCAGATTCCCATTTTATCCGCGGAGGTTAATCTTTTATTATTATTTTCTTAACGGTACAATTGAAATCCTGTTATTTTTAAATTGCGTATACGAGGGTTAGCTTTTAAGTGTTCTGTCGCTTTTCGAAATATTCGCCATTGAAATAATTTTTCAATCGAATTTTGGGAACATTTTCTTTACTCAGAAAGCTGAAATCGTACAGACAAAATTGTAAGTGTTTTGCTGATTTTTCATAATTTTCGCCTTTAATCCGTTTTTGAAAATCAATTCTGAAAAAAATCCTCCATTTTAAAGCTGAAACAGTTTTCAAGCGAAGCGAAGAAAATCGCTGTTCAAGCCCTTTTTGTTTGGCAAGAATAAATCACTTAAAAAATGTTAAGCCTCATAAAATGACTACCGACCGCCGCTTCAGTCTTTCCGCTTAAACATTATAGTTAATTAAAAAAACTTGTTTGTGTGTTTTTTTTATGCTTGATAAATTGTCGCTAATCTCGCGAAGCGAGAACGGATTTATAAATAAATATTTCTTTGTAATTAGGCAAAAAAAATAATAATTTCACAACAAGCAAGAAATTATTATTATTGAATTTATTTATAACAATAATAATAATTTCTCAACAAGCAAGAAATTATTATTAATTAATTATAATTATAAATAAATTCAAATTCACGCATAAAACAATGCAGAGAAATAAAATAGACCGTCCACATCCTTTTTTTCCCCTTGTGCTGTTTTGAAGCATTCGGAAAAATAAACGCGGCGCGAGATGGAACGAGAAAATCACGTCCCGCTTAATTAAATAAAACTAACAGATTCCACGCTCGCCGCGGAACGGGTCGAATGTGAAAAAAGGAGAGAAAAATGTAAGAAGAGGGGAAAAATCCTACTCAAAGGCGACCGACGACCGTTTGAAAAATGACCTCCGATCGGACGCGGCGTGTGATATTTACCGCGGTATTTCTATTGAGAAAGATGTTCTCGGCTGTTCGTGCTCGTTTCTTTTATTTTTACGATTTACACCGAAATGGGTGTACCGGGGAAATAAATTTGAATGCTCGCTGAAGGAGAATGGTTCCTTTTTTTATATTGGTTTATAATTGTCGAGTTTATTTATCTTTAATCGGCTATCAGGCTGTAGCTTAATTAATTCAGCTTGAGCTTAAATGATCACTTCAAGAAGGATCGAGCTTTCTGTTGAATTTTTGATACATAGAAATCCATACGCTCAGTATTGAGATTGCGAGCTTTTCAGTTAAGGATTTGTTTAATCAAGTATAAAAATATATTTTCAAGGAAATTAATTAAAAATATTTAAGCTTGAGCTTAACTGAATATCCACAAAAATCACGTCAGGAAGGAGCGAGCTATCAGTCGAGCTTGGAAAAATCAGTCTGCACTCTTAGCGTTGAGTTATTGAGCTTTAAATTGTGGACTGTTAATCAAAAAATAAAATTCAATTTTCAAAAAAGAACCTCTGAAAATATAAATTAAGCTTAAGCTACACTAAAAATATAGTTGAGTCGCTTCAGAAAGGATCGAGCTTGTAGTTGAGCTTTGAAACAACGAAATTCGCACTATCAGCGTTGAGTTATTGAGCTTTAAGTTGTAGACTTGTTTATTCAAGAAGAAAATTCAATTTTAAAATAGTAAATTAAAAAAAATAAATTAAGCTTGAGGTAAACTGAAAATATAGAAGAATCGCAGTCGAGCTTTGAAAAACCAAATTCGCACTCTCAGCGTTGAGTTATTGAGCTTTAAATTGTGGGCTCGTTTTTTTTTTTTTTTTCAAGAATAAAATTCAACTTTTAAAAAGTGAACTGAAAAAAATAAATTAAGCTTGAGATAAACTGAAAATATAGTAGAATCGCTTCAAAAAAGATCAAGGTTTAAGTCGAACTTTGAAAACCCAAAATCCGCACTCTCAGCGTTGAGTTATTGAGCTTTAAATTGTGGGCTCGTTTTTTTTTTTCAAGAATAAAATTCAACTTTTAAAAACTGAACTTAAAAAAATAAATTAAGCTTGAGATAAACTGAAAATATAGTAGAATCGCTGCAGAAAGGATCGAGCTTTCAGTCCAGCTTTGAAAAAACAAAATCCGCACTCTCAGCGTTGAATTATTGAGCCTTAAATTGTGAACTCGTTTTTTTTTAAAGAATAAAATTCATTTTTTAAAAAGTGAATAAAAAAAATAAATTAAGCTTAGGATAAACTGAAAATATAGTAGAATTGCTTCAGAAAGGGTAGAGCTTACAGTTAAGCTTCGAAAAACGAAAATCCGCACTATCAGCGTGGAGTTATTGAGCTTTAAATTGTAGGCTCGTTTTTTTTTTTTTTCAAGAATAAAATTCAACTTTTAAAAACTGAACTGAAAAAAATAAATTAAGCTTGAGATAAACTGAAAATATAGTAGAATCGCTGCAGAAAGGATCGAGCTTTCAGTCCAGCTTTGAAAAAACAAAATCCGCACTCTCAGCGTTGAATTATTGAGCCTTAAATTGTGAACTCGTTTTTTTTTTTAAGAATAAAATTCATTTTTTAAAAAGTGAATTAAAAAAAAGAATTAAGCTTGAGGTATACTGAGAATATAGAAGAATTGCTTCAGAAAGGGTAGAGCTTGCAGTTAAGCTTTGAAAAACGAAAATCCGCACTATCAGCGTTGAGTTATTGAGCTTTAAATTGTGGGCTCGTTTTTTTTTTTTTTTTTTTTTTCAAGAATAAAATTCAACTTTTAAAAAGTGAACTGAAAAAAATAAATTAAGCTTGAGATAAACTGAAAATATAGTAGAATCGCTTCAAAAAAGATCAAGGTTTAAGTCGAACTTTGAAAACCCAAAATCCGCACTCTCAGCGTTGAGTTATTGAGCTTTAAATTGTGGGCTCGTTTTTTTTTTTTCAAGAATAACATTCAACTTTTAAAAACTGAACTGAAAAAAAAAATAAATTAAGCTTGAGATAAACTGAAAATATAGTAGAATCGCTGCAGAAAGGATCGAGCTTTTAGTCCAGCTTTGAAAAAACAAAATCCGCACTCTCAGCGTTGAATTATTGAGCTTTAAATTGTGGGCTCGTTTTTTTTTTGTCAAGAATAAAATTCAACTTTTAAAAACTGAACTGAAAAAAATAAATTAAGCTTGAGATAAACTGAAAATATAGTAGAATCGCTGCAGAAAGGATCGAGCTTTCAGTCCAGCTTTGAAAAAACAAAATCCGCACTCTCAGCGTTGAATTATTGAGCCTTAAATTGTGAACTCGTTTTTTTTTTTAAGAATAAAATTCATTTTTTAAAAAGTGAATTAAAAAAATAAATTAAGCTTGAGGTAAACTGAAAATATAGTAGAATTGCTTCAGAAAGGGTAGAGCTTGCAGTTAAGCTTCGAAAAACGAAAATCCGCACTATCAGCGTTGAGTTATTGCGCTTTAAATTGTGGACTTGTTTCTTTTTTCAAGAAGTAAATTCAATTTTCAAAAAGTAAATTTAAAAAAATAAATTAAGCTTCAGCTAAACTGAAATTTTACGATGAATCGCTTCAGAAAAAGAGCGGGCTTTCATTCGATCATTTAAAAACCGAAATCCGCACTTTTAGCGTCGAGTACTTGAGCTTTAAAATTCAGAGTCACTTATTCATGAATAAAATTTGATTTTCAAGAATATTAATTAGAAAAAAAATATATATTTATAATATAATTAAGTTTGAACTTAACTGAAAATCTATAAAAATCGCTTCAGAAGTGATATAGCTTTCAGTGAATCTTTGAAAAAACAATATACGCACTTTCAGCTTTGAGTAATTGGGCGTTAAAATTGAGAGTTGTTTATTTAAGAAGAAAATTTAATTTTAAAGAAAATTAATTAGAAAAGAATAAATATAATCACTTGCGCTTAACTGTAAATCCACAAAAATCGCTTTGGAAAGGATCGAGCTCTCAGTTGAGCTTTGAAAAAAAAAAATTGCACTTTCAGCGTTTAGTAATTAAGCTTTAAAATTCAGAGTTGTTTATTCAAGAATAAAATTTGATTTCGATAAAATGAATTAGAAAAAAATATATACAATTAAGCTTAAGATTAACTTAAAATTCACAAAACCCCCTTCAGAAAGGATCGAGCTTTCAGTGTAGCTTATAAAAAACAAAATCAGCACTTTCAGTCTTGAGTAATTGAGCTTTAAAATTCTGAGTTGTTTATTCAAGAATAAAATTTGATTTCCATAAAATGAATTAGAAAAAAATATATACAATTAAGCTTAAGATTAACTTAAAATCCACAAAAACCGCTTCAGAAAGGATCGAGCTTTCAGTGAAGCTTATAAAAAACAAAATCAGCACCTTGAGTCTTGAGTGTAATTGAGCTTTAAAATTGAGAGTTGTTTATTTAAGAGGAAAATTTAATTTTTATGAAATTAATTTAAAAGAAATATATATAATTAAGCTTGAACTTTACTGAAAAATCCACAAAAATAGCTTTGGAAAGGTCGATCTTCCAGTTGAGCTTTGAAAAAACAAAAATCGCACTTTCAGCGTTTAGTAATTAAGCTTTAAAATTCAGAGTTGTTTATTCAAGAATAAAATTTGATTTCCATACAATTAATTATAATAAAATATATACAATTAAGCTTAAGATTAACTTAAAATTCGCAAAAACCGCTTCGGAAAGGATCGAGCTTTCAGTGAAGCTTATAGAAAACTAAATCAGCACTTTCAGACTTGAGTAATTGAGCTTTAAAATTCTGAGTTGTTTATTCAAGAATAAAATTTGATTTCCATAAAATGAATTAGAAAAAAATATATACAATTAAGCTTAAGATTAACTTAAAATTCACAAAAACCGCTTCAGAAAGGATCGAGCTTTCAGTGAAGCTTATAGAAAACAAAATCAGCACTTTCAGGCTTGAGTAATTGAGCTTTAAAATTAAGAATTGTTTATTTAAGAGGAAAAATTAATTTTCAATTTAAATGAAATATATATATAATTAAGCTTGAACTTACTGAAAAATCACAAAAATCGCTTCGGAAAGGATCGAACATTCAGTGGAGCTTTGTAAAACCGAAATCCGCACTTTCAGCGTCGAATTATTGAGCTTTAAAAACACTCCTCGATGTTTTTAGTTACTTTTAATTGTGAACGAAAAAAAGAAAAGGACTTTTAGGTAAAATATTTAAATATATATATAATTAAGCTTTAGCTTAGCTGAGTTTTTACAAAAATAGCTTCTGAAAGCTTTGGTTTATCGTAAGCTTTATGAGTTAGACTTACAACAAATCAAAGTTTCTCGATAAGCGTTGAATTATCAGCGCTTTTATAGAAACTAGGTAATTAACATTTAAGCTGCTGTAATTAGGCAAAGCATAAACATAACTCAAAATTTTCAAGTCGAGCTTTTAGTATTCTTTTTTATATAGTTCGTTTCATCAATGAGTCATTTTTCTGCGTTGTATAGTTTAAGAAAATTGTTTGTTAACTTTTTAAGTTAGCTGAGTATTTTCATTACTAACACCTGAACAAATTGACAGTTTAATTGTTGTCACTCGTGACTGGCACTCAGCTGATGGTGATGAAGTGGCACATTTTCTTTTATTTACCCATAATTTATGATTACGTCAAAGAAAACAAAAATCTATGCTGAGCAGTCTTGATGATTCGCACTAATGAATGGTGGCGAAAGGATGTTTTTTTTTTTATTCAGAAGAGATATTGAGGGTTAACTAGTTTTATTATTTCATATTTTTTTTAAATAAACAATTGATTAATCCGATATTTTCGTTTTTGTCGTGGCAAATTTGTCCATCCCGCGGATTCGAATTAATTAGGTGCAAATTATGGCCGGAGTCCGGGTGAATTAAGTGCGGCATAAAACTTAATGAATCTCCCCCACTGTACGTACGTACTGAATTTAAGTGGCGGTTTCGGATCGGAATGGCCGTCGTATATATGTAAATAATATTGCCCCGTTTTCGAACGCGCGCTCCGCGAACTGCCCCATAAATCCGAATTAATTAGCGCGCGCCCAAACAAACTAAATACGCCGCCGACAAATATTAATTAAGATTAAAATTGTATTCGTTTTGATGGAAGTGGAAACTTCCATCTCCGTCGAAACAAATCGGTTGTTGTTTCAGGATTGTTTTGAAAAATAAAAATGTTATGAACGCATTTATCAACACAGATTAATGTTTACTTTCCCCGGACCCCTGTTCAAGGGAAAGTATTGTGTTTGTGAAAACTTTCAAATCGCCAATTTCAACGGATATGCGCGTTTTGGGGAGGACCTTACAATTTCGTCCAAACGGCTTTTTCAAAGAAATCATCCCTTAAGTGTTTAACACCAATATTGTGTAAAAAAGAGATTTTTTTATTAATTTTTTCATTAATATCAAGGATAATTTCGACGTAAGTTGAAACTTGTCGGAGAAAATAATCATATTTTGGTGAAACAAAACAATTATATAAAGAATGTCCTGCTAATTTTTGGAAATGGCTTAACCTTAGGTTGCCGACACCAAAATATGAATACAAAAATTAATAAAAATATATTTTATTGATAACAATCGAATGTTCCATTCGATTTGAATAAAATTTACAGTGCTTCTCGCCGGGGGGTATCCCTTAGGTATCCGCGCTTGGACGAAATTGCATCGTCCCGTTTTGGGGTCCCCTGAGTCCATTTC
Source organism: Philonthus spinipes (assembly GCA_963082785.1). Lineage (NCBI taxonomy): Eukaryota > Metazoa > Arthropoda > Insecta > Coleoptera > Staphylinidae > Philonthus > Philonthus spinipes. Next base: position 14,480,184 of record OY720308.1, on the reverse strand, counting down.
ATCGAGTTTTGAAAAATGTGCATGTGTCTGTTTGGGGTACGGGATTCGTTTTGGTTATATTCCGGAAACACTAGAAAACAATGAAAATAATAGGCAGAAGAGAAATCAGAATAAGAAGTCCCATTCGACACCTGATATTCTTTCAGGATTCGAGAAGAATAAATATTTGAGAAACGCATGTGTTCCTTCAGAATTTTTACACTGAAGCTGATTCGTAATTAATGTCGGAGAGGTTACGAATTCATTGAATTCAAAATGATAGAAACTACAAGGGCGCGTTTGAATCTGTTTCCCTTGAGGAGTTTTGGCAAAGCAATTGCGTGCACTAAAATTCGGGAAATCGCCTTGCCTCTTCACCATGACTTACTTGTGCGAACAAGGGTTTCATCAGTTGTTTCATAAACTATTGAAACCTGACATGTTTATTTATTTAAGTCGTATTATTATTATTTGTTCTCCCTGTCTCGATAGTTGCAGCCGTCAGGCTATGGCCATCTAATGTTTCTGGACCAGTCTTGAATTGCTCAAGCAATGGCGAATCTTGTTTCCTACTCCAGAGAGTGGCGTTTGAAATATAAGATTTCTGTAGTGTTTAGTTCATATTCGCGCTAAAAGTCTACGCGAATACGCAGATTTCTGATTTTGCCGGCAACGCTCTATTTTGGCAGTAACATTTAACATAGTGTGAAAATGTCCGCCGTGCAGGCAAAGCGAAATAAGAAATAAGCCCCTGCCGCGGATTTTTTCCCCTATATAGAAATAGTCTTCATGTTTGGTTCAGTGGGTGCAATCAGTCAGATGTTGTGGCGTAAGTCATATTAAGTTATAAGCTTCCATAATAAATGAAAAACAACGCAAGCGCCATCTTTCGGCTAATTTCATGTGGCATCGTCGAAAGATGGCGCTTGCGTCGTCTTTCAATTATTATGATTACTCTCAGGTATATAACCACAATGCGAGATCCGTTCGGCCGTTTAGCACATGGAACACACTAGTCTGATGAGGTTTGAAAAATCTAAATGGCCATCAACGCTAGATGAATGCTGGTTGATCATTTTATTAAATGAATTTCGTTTCCTGATCTCGTAAACAGGACAAGTTCGCCTTGTTTTAGTGAACGAAACAACGATTCTCGGTTGTTTACCTTTGTAAACTCGAATCGTTGACGATGCCACATAAAATTAGGCGAAAGATGGCGCTTGCGTCGTCTTTAATTTATTATGATTACTGTCAGGTATATAACCACAAGACAAGATCCGTTCAGCCGCCTTCATCAAGGCATTGCACATGGAACACATATAAGTTTCCGTTGGAAAGAATCCGATTACAGAAAAAAAAAAAACAAATAATCCTGATAATTGAAATAGTCTATCGTTTCTGGATCAACTGTTGAGACCTAACGGGTTTCATCAATTGTTCCAGACTCTACGCCCTGTTTCAATTATCAGGATTGTTCGTAAAATAATAAATTAAAAAGAATTAATTAAACTGAAAATACAGTTGAATCGCTTCAGGAAGGATTAAGCTCTCAGTCAAGTTTTGAAAGCATAAAACCATATAAAGGTGCTGAGGACTGGTATTTTGCTATCTCAAAGAGAGGACGCATTAGGAGCCTAACGAAGCTTGTGCGTTTGTGTACTAAACCATTAAATTTTGTTGAATAAACAAAATCCGCACTCTTAGCGTTATCGACCGCTTTTTATCGAGCTTTTAGCCTGAACATTTCTTAAACCTTCCGAGTTGTTTTTAAAAAGAAAATAATAATATTATTCATAGAATTAATATACAATTGAAATCAATTCATTGCACAAATCGAAATTTCAGTGAATTTTATCGGTAGGGTCATTATGAACGCAGACCCGGGCGCGTACTGTTGTCGAATTAAATATTAAACAAAACGCGAATTAATTTCGGCGGCCCAAAAATAAATTAGCGCGCTCGCGTATTTATTTTTGCGCGAAAATTCCACGCATTAAAATTGCGTCAACACAACGGCCCGCTATTAATTGCTTATAATATTTCAATTAAAATTTTATCAGTGCCTGTTGATTTATTTCAATACAAAGTTTCAATTAACAATAATAATTTATAATAGGAAAATATTATTTATTTACTTGGTCACAGCTATTTACATAAATAAATTACACAAAGTTTATTAACGAAAATAGATTTTGTACAAAGGTGTGATTATTTTCAATCAAATGCAATCTAAAACGTTCTTGAAGTGCGATATAGACTCCTTTACATATCTTACAAGATGGTGAGTCCATATAAATCGGATTCCATTTAGCTCTTCTTGAAGTGACGTGTGAATCAGATCAATCAATTCATTCTTTGATAAAATGTAAACGTATACAACGGAAGGGGATTGCGCGTGGAATACCCGCGGCTAAGGCGTAACTAAGTTACAATAAATCAAAAAATAAAGGGAAACATGCGAAACTAAGCCTTTAAGGCTCATTTTACTTTGGTGTTGAATATAAGTTTCCCCATTACTTTATTTTCTAAAATGCGTAATTAGCGAATAAAATGGGATACAAATCCTGGAAAATAATGGCACGAGTGCCATCTCGCGGAGAAATTGTGGAACTTTCAATGCTGGCGTATAAGGAGGCGTGGATCAGTGGATATTCGTTTTGTTCATCTTTGTCTCGATATAAGAATTCGCATATGCTACACGGGATTTACTCTTCTAAACTGTGCGCAGAATTAAACATGTAAGTAAGGGGAAAATAGTAAAAAGTTAAGCGCATATGCTACACGGGATTTACTCGTTTAAGCTATGCGCAGGTTTAGACATGCAAGTAAGGGGAAAATAGTAAAAAGTTAAGCGCATATGCTACACGGGATTTACTCTTTTAAGCTATGCGCAGGTTTAGACATGCAAGTAAGGGGAAAATAGTAAAAAGTTAAGCGCATATGCTACACGGGATTTACTCTTTTAAGCTATGCCCAGGTTTAGACATGTAAGTACATGGAAAATAGTAAAAAGTTAGGTTAAGCTACGACTCACACTTAATGATGATCAACTGTACGACTGTCCCACAGACAAAAAATAAATACAGCAACATTTCGTCACAAGTAAGTAAGGGGAAAATGGAAAAAGAATTAAGTGCTATAACTTACGCGACACCCTTATGTCGTACTTGCGGCACACTAAGGTCCCCACTTTAAGAACCACTACTCTAAATAATAGTGTAATCAAAATTTATGTTCTTTTTGCGATGCGAAAAGTAAACTGCAGAGTAATCATTGCTTAATTAATTTAGACATGAAAAGGAAACCTCCTTGCATCGTATAATTTTTTTGATTAATATTTTATTGTTATTTTCTAAACAAACACAATTAATTCAATCCCGCGATGGACTCACTCGTTTATCTAACTCCTTTCGTTTCTTGCGCAAATCCCCAATTTGTCACCGCTTGAGCGTGCGGTACTAATTCATTTGGACGCCGCGGGAAAATTTTCGGCCGACTCTAGGAAATTTATTCACTACCGAAACTTGTTTGTCTCGATTAGATCCCTCCCTCTCTCTTCATCTCTGGCCGCGTCTTTTTTCCTCTATCTCTAAATCTGTCCGAGATTAACTGTTGATCGTGTGAAGTTTATAAATCACGAGGCGGGAGCGATTATCTCAAAAACGAATCACTACGTACAAAACGCGGTTTGATTTGATCGAATCGGAAATTAACAAAAAAAAAATAAAACGCGTTTTATACTTCGCAACTTTAATAAATGATTCAATTTATTGTATTATTTGATGTGAAACATTTTTTTAAGTAGACTTAAGTTAATTTCTTTAATAACATCAATCAATCAATACATTCGGTGCTAAGCTATTTCGATTTCCATTCATTTGCTATTTTTGTTTTGTTGTAATTTTCGGGTTATTTGTTATTGTTTGTAGTTTCTACCTGAATTGTACACAAGTCCTCTATAGCGCATGCAAATCGCCGGCCTCGGTTCTTAATGAGCCGTAAAAGTCGGGACTGACAAAGGGGGCCTCTTAAAATTTAACGGCGACACATTCTGAACGCGTAGATAAGCCTCTTTATTGGCTTATTAGTCGCCGTTTAAAATCCCGGCCTGCTTGATTTTATGCACCGATCCAAATTCGATTGATTCTTTTTTTAGTATTTCTTGAAACGACTCACTGAAAAAGAACAGAAACAAAAATCGCTGCGGATGTCGCAATATTGATAAAAATCGCTGCGGATGTCGCAATATTGTGATATCAGCTCGATATGCTCGCATATATTAAATAATATTAATACAGTATCCACTAATCGCGAAACTAAATAAACATTGTTACTGTACGAAAGTATACTAATGTTATTGGAATTAAGCAGTGTTAGAATTAGTCATCCAATTTATGTTATTTAGTAGGGATTGGAATTAGTGGACTATTCTTCGGCAGTGTTGGAATTAATCATCAAATTTTCGGTCGCTTAATCTGCTCTCGGAAGAACAAAAAAAGAGTGGTCCCGGGATTTTTGCGAGCTGCATTATTAAACTGTCAGCCTTATCTCGGCCAACAACAAGACGATAATTGGAGCAGTAAAGAGTACGAATGCAAAACAAGCAAGAGAACAGCGAGAGGCGATTATTAATTGAAGGAGCTTCTGTATTATTTTCGTCGATGAAAAAATCGTCTACGGAATCTTCATAAATGTTTTTTTTTCAAAAACAACAATGTTTCGCACACGAAAGTCATCAATTTTTATAATAAGAGTAAATAATTTATTAATTGAGTAAATGAATCATTTTCAAATTTTTTTATTTAATTTAATTTAAGAATAGTGTAAAAATCACATTTAATGGATTACAATATGGTTCCCTTAATATTAATCATAATAAATGAAAGACAAAGCAAGCGCCATCTTTCGCCTAATTTTGGTTTAAATTCTTTTTGGGTAACACCGGTGGTGGATGTTATAAACGGTAAAGTATATGTACGATCTAATTTCCATATTCTTTAAATTTCTATGGCTAGCGCTGTACATTTTTCGATGTTCGCTATATATTTATTGGCAGTGTTGTTGTCTACCGGTATGGCAATATTAATAATGTATGTGATTTTTTTTTTGTTGTTGTCCTGGAATCCGGTCTATTGCATATTATGTTTCTGTCAATGTGTATAGATATATCGTAGTACAGTTTGTATTTATCATTGTCTATTACAGAGGTCGGCACATAATTATTTAATAATAATAATAATTATTATTATTATTATAAGGTTGTAATTCAAGCAGTGGACGTATTCTTAATAAATAAAACCGCAAACTTTGAGTTAACGTTTTCGCATTTTTAATTGATCCTCGGCCGGGTCGTAAAATGGATATATATATGTCGACGTTGAAGGCCAAAAAGAGAGATTTTTCGTTAAATTTGCATCCGGTTTTGCGCGGCCGGAGCGGTCGGTCCACGGCGGCAGTAACCGTAAAGGTTGGAGACGTCGTTTCAATAACAGTAACTTCTGAACTACTCGAAATTCCGTCGCGGTAATTCCGAAATATTGCACATTACAGCCGAATGAGTATTCAGTGAACGTATAAAATGACGTAGCCTTAATTTTCTTGTTATTATTTTTGGAAATTAAACAAAAAATGTAAACGTGGAGTAAGTCTGTTTTTTTTTGCCAAAAATTGTGCACATTAAGCCAATTCCGGAATATTACACATCACAGCAGAATTTGTATTCAGGGAATGTATCCATTGCATGAGAGCCGCTGTATTAGAACAAGGGGAGGCGCCCCCCTGGATTTTATTCCTAAATTTTTTCTTAGGTGCATATATTTTTTCAAGAATTTCCGTAGGAAATCTTTTAGAATTACCTCATGTAATGCAGATACAGAAAACAAAATCCCTGTATCTTGAAGCATTTTCGAAAAATATATTCCAAAAATCCCTAATGTTCAATCCAAAAAAGTGACGAGATTTAAATAGTAAGGAAATTTCCATTGTAACGAAAAAAAGTGACGGAATTTCTATTGAAAGGGAAAATGTGACACGATTTCTATAGTTAGGGAAAAATTAAGGAGATTTCCATTGTAAGGGAAAAAGTGACAAAAGTTCTATTATGTCAATTTCGGACGATATTAGTGACGCACAAGGACTTTAAAGTCATAATTAGGCAATAATAGTGACTTACAATGACTATAATGCCTATTTCCGACGAAATTAGTGAGACACAATGACTTTAAAGTCAATTTATGACGAAATTAGTGATACACAATGACTTTAAAGTTATAATTAGGCAATGGTGGTGACTTACAATTATAATGTCTATTTCCGACGAAATTAGTGAGACACAATGACTTTAAAGTCACAATTAGACAATAATAGTGACTTATAATGACTATAAAGTCAATCTATGACGAAATTAGTGATACACAATCACTTTAAAGTTATAATTAGGCAATGGTGGTGACTTACAATGACTATAATGTCTATTTCTGACGAAATTGATGATACACAATGACTTTGAAGTCATAATTAGGCAATAATAGTGACTTACAATGACTATAAAGTCAATTTATGACGAAATTAGTGACACACAATGACTTTAAAGTCATAATTAGGCAATAATAGTGACTTACAATAACTATAAAGTCAATTTTCGAAGAAATTAGTGAGACATAGTAATTTTAAAGTCATAATTAGGGAATAATAGTGACTTGCAATGACTATAAAGTCAATTTATGACGAAATTAGTGACACATAATGACTTTAAAGTAATAATTAGGCAATAATAGTGACTTACAATGACTATAAAGTCAATTTATGACGAAATTAGTGACACATAATGACTTTAAAGTAATAATTAGGCAATAATAGTGACTTACAATGACTATAAAGTCAATTTATGACGAAATTAGTGACACACAATGACTTTAAAGTCATAATTAGGCAATAATAGTGACTTACAATAACTATAAAGTCAATTTTCGAAGAAATTAGTGAGACATGATAATTTTAAAGTCATAATTAGGGAATAATAGTGACTTGCAATGACTATAAAGTCAATTTATGATGAAATTAGTGACACATAATGACTTTAAAGTAATAATTAGGCAATAATAGTGATTTACAATGACTATAAAGTCAATTTCCGAAGAAATTAGTGAGACATAATAACTTTAAAGTCATAATTAAGGAATAATAGTCACTTACAATGACTATACAGTCAATTTATGATTAAATTAGTGATACACAATGACTTTAAAGTCATAATTAGGCAATAATAGTGACTTACAATGACTATAAAGTCAATTTCTGACGAAATTAGTGACTTACAATGGCTATAAAGTCACTTTCTAATGAAATTAGTGGCACACAATGACTTTAAAGTCATAATTACGCAGTAATAGTTATTTACAATGACTATAAAGTTAATTTCTGGCGACATTAAAAGACACATAAGTCATAAATAGACAATACTAGTCAATTATAATGACGGTTAAGTGAATTTCTGATGAAATTAGTAACACACGATGATTTTAAAGTCATAATTAGGCAATAACAGTGACTTACAATGAATATAAAGTTAATTTTTGAAGATATTAGTGACACAAAATGACTGCAAAATCAATTAATTTTCCATTCTAAAGGAAAAAAGTGACTAAATTTCTACGAGGTTACGAGATTTACATTATAAAGAAAATATGAGATTTCTATAGTGAGGAGATTTCCATCGTAAAGGAAATCTTGACACTTTTCAGACTTCCGCGATAATTCCGGTCTTTCTGATTAAAAATAAAGGACTCGGATGACAATGTGCGAAATCGGGTTTGATTAAATGAAACATTACTCTTTAAAACCCCAATCGATTATTGGAAACAATTCAAAATACTCCAAAAAGTGAAAATATTTCTATTGTAAGGAAAACTTCGTATTTTTTTTGTGGGGGGGGGGAGGTTTGATTGAACATTCGTGATTTTTTTTGTCGTCTACGCAAATCACAAAGAAAAAATCCGTGCAATAATTCCTGTGAAAATAAAGGACTCTGCTGGCTGGCAAAGTGCGAAATCGGGTTTGATCGATGCGGAATTTCGCGCGAGTGTCTCTCACAGGCCGCGCGCGAGATGTTTACGTCGGCCGGAAAATGCGGTTTCTCTAAATATTGAGTTCGGCTGTCGTTGGCGTTCACGTGTCACATAAACACGCCGGGCTTGTATATCGTTTACTCCCCGGCCCAATTAAGCTCCGACTCTGTGTTTACTCGGGCTTTTCAACGCTGAAAGCTTTTCGAGAGCGCCGGGGCTGCGCTTGTTTATGAATCGCCGGGGCAAAACAAAACAAAAAATGAGAAGAACTCGTGTCGGTTTTTGTAAACAGTGTTTTTTTTAATTAGAAAGCGCGGCGGTTTATGGTAGCTCGGGGATGATGATTAAAATCGATTTGCGTGCACGCTTTTTTAAAACAAAATCCGATTAATTGTTGTTTACAATAAGAAGTGTGAAGTAGAAACAATAAATTATATGCGTTGAAATAATTACAAAAATATTTAAAAAAGCTCAAGTTTTGTGAATTAATTACAAAAAGGAAAAAAGAAAACTCAAAGTTTTGGTGAATCCGATCAAAGGATTCACACAACTTGAGTGCTGTAAGGTATCCTAACAAAAGATTCTCAAAACTTACAGGGCTCTGTATAGTAAATCAATTAAATAAAAGAACAGAAGTTGACTTTATGGTGACTGTAAGTCACTATTATTTTCAAAGTATGACTTTAAAGATACTTTACGTCATTATTTTGACTGATTTCTTCAGTAAGTAACTTTAAACTAACTTTAAATCACTATTTTTAATATAAATTGACTTTGAAGTCATTGTAAATTACTATTACCACTATAAAATAACTTTAATGTCATTATAAGTCACTATTTCCACTATAAAATGACTTTATAGTCATTGTAAGTCACTATATTTACTATAAAATGACCTTATAGTCATTGTGCCTTACTAATTTCTTCAGAAATTGACTTTACAGTCATTGTAAGTCACTATATTTACTATAAAATGACCTTATAGTCATTGTGTCTCACTAATTTCTTCAGAAATTGACTTTAAAGTCATTGTAAGTTACTATTACCACTATAAAATAACTTTAATGTCATTGTAAGTCACTATTTCCACTATAAAATGACTTTATAGTCATTGTAAGTCACTATATTTACTATAAAATGACCTTATAGTCATTGTGCCTTACTAATTTCTTAAGAAATTGACTTTACAGTCATTGTAAGTCACTATATTTACTATAAAATGACCTTATAGTCATTGTACCTCACTAATTTCTCCAGAAATTGACTTTAAAGTCATTATAAGTTACTATTTCCACTATAAAATAACTTTACAGTCATTGTAATTCATTATTTCCACTATAAAATGACTTTATAGTCATTGTAAGTCACTATATTTACTATAAAATGACCTTATAGTCATTGTGCCTCACTAATTTCTTCAGAAATTGACTTTAAAGTCATTGTAAGTTACTATTACCACTATAAAATAACTTTAATGTAATTGTAAGTCACTATTTCCACTATAAAATGACTTTATAGTCATTGTAAGTCACTATATTTACTATAAAATGACCTTATAGTCATTGTGCCTCACTATTTTATTCAAAAACTGACTTTAAAGTCATTGTAAGTCACTATTTTCACTATAAAATGACTTTATAGTCATTGTAAGTCACTATATTTACTATAAAATGACCTTATAGTCATTGTACCTCACTAATTTCTCCGGAAATTGACTTTAAAGTCATTATAAGTTACTATTTCTACTATAAAATGACTTTATAGTCATTGTAAGTCATTATTTCCACTATAAAATGACTTTATAGTCATTGTAAGTCACTATATTTACTATAAAATGACCTTATAGTCATTGTGTCTCACTAATTTCTCATTATAAGTTACTATTTCCACTATAAAATGACTTTATAGTCATTGTAAGTCACTATTTCCACTATAAAATGACTTTATAGTCATTGTAAGTTACTACTTCCACTATAAAATGACTTTATAGTCATTGTGCGTCAATATTTTCATTATAAAATGACTTTATAGACATTGTGCGTCACTATTTTTTTCAAAAATTGACTTTAAAGTCATTGTAAGTCACTATTACCACTATAAAATGACCTTATAGTCAGTGTGCCTCACTAATTTCTTCATAAATTGACTTTAAAGTCATTGTAAGTCACTATTTTTACTATAAACTGACTTTATAATAATTCTGCGTCACTATTTTTTTCAAAAAATGACTTTACAGTCATTGTAAGTCACTATATTTACTATAAAATGACCTTATAGTCATTTTGCCCCACTATTTTTTTCATAAATTGACTTCAAAGTCATTGTAAGTCACTATTTTTACTATAAAATGACTTTATAGTCATTGTGTATCACCAATTTCTTCAGAAATTGACTTTACAGTCATTGTAAGTCATCATTTTTACTATAAACTGACGTTATAATCATTGTGCGTTACTAATTTCTTCAAAAAATAGTTTACAGTCATTGTGGGTCGCAATATTTACTATTAATTGACTTTAGAGTCAGTGTGCATTACTGATTTTGCAGGAATTGACTTTATAGTCATTATGCGTCACTAATTTCTTTAGAAATTGACTTGCTGATAATATTAATTTTGCTTCCAAAGCGCAAAGTGTAATGACTGGGGTTCCTCAAGTCTCTAATCCGGGTCCTCTCCTATTTATAATTTTTATTAAATAATAAATGATTATATTCAACTTACTAGATGGCAGAAACATGACATAATATTGGAATTCATTAAATAAATAAATGTATTTAATAACGTACGAGTATCAGATTTTACAAATCCAACCATATATACAGAGAGGTTTTTTTATCAGTATACATTTCTCCTATGTATACCTGCAAAATACGCAAGTCAAATGCATTAATGTATGTATGTTTGGTTGCCTATAACACGCAACTATATACACATATGCCAAATAGTCAACTAAACATACACACATTAGTCGGTTCAATGCGTTTGACTCGCGTTTTTTGCAGGTATACATAGGGAAAATGTATACTGATAAAAAAACCTCTCTGTATATTAAATTCGCTTGAGAATAGACTAATAACTCGAAACTACTCGACAGTTTAAAGGTTCTATATATTTATTTTTATAGTACTAGCAGGATTTTAATAATTTATTCATATTACGATATTACATCAATTTCTCTTAATAAATTGTGTATATGTATTATTTTTGAACAGTGGATCGATTGAAAGAGTCGATTCAGTAAAGTGAGCCGTACTTTACAGAGCTGACTCTCAGATGGGAAACTTCTGAGTGAATCGATTCAAAGAGTCAACTAAGTAAAGTGAGCGACACTTTACACAGCTGATTTTCAGATGGGCAGCTTTTGAGTGAAATGATTCAAAGAGCTGAGTAAAGTGAGTCGCACGTTATGGAGTCAACACTCAGATGGGCAACTTCTGTGTGTGTAAAGTGAGCCGCACTTTACTAAGTTGACTCTTTGCATCGATTCACTCAAAAGCCGCCCATCTGAGAATCAGCTGTGTAAAGTGTCGCTCACTTTACTTAGTTGACTCTTTGAATCGATTCACTCAGAAGTTGCCCATCTGAGAGTCAGCTCTGTAAAGTACGGCTCACTTTACTGAATCGACTCTTTCAACAGATCCACTGTTTAAAAACCGAAAGTAAAATCATATCACAGATGAAAAAATATTGTTTTTTTGTTTCTTCTTTACTAAATGTTTCGAATCTCGGACAACAAAACGATAATTGACTTAATGGAAAATACAAATGTAAAATAAGTAAGAGAACAGCAGGGCGTGTTTATATTTATGATTTCAAGTTGTTTTTTTTTTATTCTCAGGCAAATATGAAACAGAACAGCAGCCGGATAAAATTAAACCGACGTTAACCGACGATGATTATAAATCGAATCGAAATAGATTTCCCCCGTTATTTTTTCTACTTTGCTGTTCCTTGTAATCTGTTTCGGGTTGCGTGAAAATGCATAAAACCGAGAATATAGTGCATTGTTGATGTTCCTAGTTGATATAAATAAAGGCGTGATAAATTAACGCCCTCGATTTCGTTTCGAGCGCGCCCGAAATTCCTGGCACGGGAAAGGACCGTAAGTTCCACTTTTACACAATTCGTGTCTGTCGCGAAGATAAACACTATTTATACCGGCGGGACGTAATTTGTCCCCAAACTAGAAAATGTACGGGAAATGAGTAGTGCATAATTCTCGAGCGATGCATAAAAGTTGTCGAAATGTGTGAGTTATTTTCGTAATTATTATAGTGTATGAATTAGGGCTAACGTGCGGCTCATTTTACTGAGCTGACTCTTTGAATCGATTCATTCTGTGTAAATGGAGGTATAAAATTGAGAATAATCAGTGAAATTTGTCTTTTTTGTCTAAAATTGAGAATATCTCAAAAACTGTGGATGGGGTATTTTTCGTTTTTTGCATATTCTGAAAGAGGAAGGTTTGCTTAATATCCCCAGAAAGTTTCATAAAGCTGCTCCTCAAAAAACTCAACCCACGTAAACTCCATTAAACATTATGAAAAGTTGAACATACAAAAATTTTAGTACTTATTCAATTTTCTTTTGTTTTATTTAAACCCTGATGAATTGTGAGAGTATTTATTTTTAATCCATTTCATTAAAATAACCCATTTTTATTATTTCACTTTGTCTCGAATTAATCGATAGGAGTTTCAAAACAGTAATCGATCGAATATTTCATTGAATGTTTATTATTGGAAACCGCCTGGACACGCACGCGGTCGCATTAACGCCTTATTTATCGAGGGGGAGAGGAACGGGCGCGCCTCCATTCGGCTATCTGCTTGTAATCTCGGTAATTACGAGCACTTGTTATCGGGGCGGGCATCGAGAAAGAGAACCGAGAAGAAGAAGAAAAAAGGGAACAACAACGCCGCGGCGCACGAAAGCGACTTCTCGGCTTTTGCGCTCGTTCCGCCCGCCGGCATTTGCATACACAATTGTAAATTATTAAATTCGGAGCGTCAAAAGAGAAACACCGATGTTGTCATTCAATAACTGAACGAATATTTAACCAACCAAAGATATTTTCGTAAATTCAAAGATTGCGACATGCAGAAAGTGACCGAGGACGTGTTGAATCGTTACTATTATTTTGTAAGTATGACTATAAATTAACAGTAGAGTCATTGTAAGCCGCCACTATGGCCTAATTATGTCTTTAAAGTTACTATATATGTCACTAGATTTACTATAAATGGACTATAGAGTTATTATGTGTCACTTATTACTTAAAAAAATGACTTTATAGTCAGTGTAAGTCACTATTATTGCCTAATTATGACTTTAAAGTTACTATATGTCACTACATTTACAATAAATTGACTATAGAGTCATTTTGTGTCACTAATTTCTTAATAAAATGACTTTATAGTCAATGTAAGTCACTATTATTGCCTAATTGTGACTTTAGAGTTACTATATGTCACTACATTTACTATAAATTGACTATAGAGTCATTGTGTGTCACTAATTTCTTAAGAAAATGACTTTATAGTCAATGTAAGTCACTATTATTGCCTAATTGTGACTTTAGACTTACTATATGTCACTATATTTACAATAACATGACTATAGAGTCATTGCGTGTCACTAATTTCTTAAGAAAATGACTTTATAGTCAATGTAAGTCACTATTATTGCCTAATTGTGACTTTAGACTTACTATATGTCACTATATTTACAATAATATGACTATAGAGTCATTGCGTGTCACTAATTTCTTAAGAAAATGACTTTATAGTCAATGTAAGTCACTGTTATTGCCTAATTGTGACTTTAGAGTTACTATATGTCATTACATTTACAATAAAATGACTATAGAGTCATTGCGTGTCACTAATTTCTTAAGAAAATGACTTTATAGTCAATGTAAGTCACTATTATTGCCTAATTATGAGTTTAGACTTACTATATGTCACTACATTTACAATAAATTGACTATAGAGTCATTGCGTGTCACTAATTTCTTAATAAAATGACTTTATAGTCAATGTAAGTCACTGTTATTGCCTAATTATGACTTTAGAGTTACTATATGTCACTACATTTACTATAAATTGACTATAGAGTCATTGCGTGTCACTAATTTCTTAAGAAAATGACTTTATAGTCAGTGTAAGTCATTATTATTGCCTAATTATGACTTTAGAGTTACTATGAGTTACTAATTTTTCAAAAAATGACTTTACAGTCATTTTAACTCACTATTATTGCATAATTATGACTTTACAGTTACTATATGTCACTACATTTACTACAAATTGACTATAGAGTCATTGTGTGTCACTATTTTTTTAAGAAAATGACTTTATAGTCATTGTAAGTCATTATTATTGCTTAATCATGGCTTTAGAATCATTGTGCGTCACTAATTTCGTCAGGAATTGATTTTATAGACATTGTAAGTCACTATTCAATAAATTGATTTTATAGTCATTGCAAGTCATAATCATTTCCTAATTATGACTTTAAAGTTACTTACATAGTTATTCCGTAATCAAAATTACACTCTGACATGACTAATGGTGAATAATAAAAATCAACCCCATGTGGCGCGGGTTGTTAGTCCATTCTGATCTGTTTGGATTATCGACAACTAATAATAAATTAAACAATTATATAACAAATATTAAAATTTGTAAACAAAATTATATAAATCTATTGATAGAATTTGGATCAGCTCATGTTTATCACCGTAAATTGCAATTTTCGATAAATATTGGTTAACGTATCGAAAACCGTAAATTATTTTATACCTTTATACACATTGTGGATAATTGAAATTACACTTTGAATAATTATCTCATAATATGAAAATGATTATTCGCTGATAATGGGGATGAAGTAAGGGCTGCTTTGTCGATGGGAATACTCCGATTTAAGTAGTAAACTTAGCGTCAAAAATAATTCTCAGGTAATTGCAGGTCACGAAAAGATAGATTAAAATTAGAATTTTGAATAGAGAAGTGAATGGTGAGAGGTTTTTTCCCCATAAATCTTTCCTGAATTAGTCAAATGTAGAATTTTATATAACAATTTCGTTTACTCCTCGCGTGGTTTTTAGTTCATTCAATTAAAACAAAACATTGATCATTCGTCATAAAAAAATAGATTTTTTTTAATAAAACTATCCATGTCAGATTAAAATGTTATGTTGTTTTATTAACATGAATATTAGCAGAGAATTCAATAAAAGTGTGACTAAATGAAGTTCTGAGGGTAGTGAAGCTGATGATGTAATGATTTGCGTGAAAAATAAAAATATGCGGAGCGTTCTAAATCACCCAAGACTTCACCTAGCTTAAAATGAAAACAATGATTCGTTCCTTACTTCACTTTTTATTTATAATAGCTAAATGTACATTTCGAGTACCATGTACTCATTATCAATAGCGAATAGCTATTCATAAAGAGTACATGAAGTAAGGAAGGAATCGTTTTTTTTTATTTTATCAAACACACTTCGCATAACTCATAAAGCAAACTTAACATATCCGATATCTCTGTGGCAACAGCTCTCGTGTCGAAAAATACACCGAGAGCGTGACGCTATATAGAGAGGCAATTATTAGGTAAAATCCCTAATGGTTGCCACTCTATGTATTTCTTACTCAATGATTATATGGTGTAAAATATTTCAGGAAGTGCTGGATAAGAAAATAAATCTACTAAATAAAATCCTTACTAGTTGCCACTCTAGGTATTCCTTACTCTATGACTATATAGTGTAAATTATTTTATTAAGTGTTGAATGAGAAAATAATTAAAAATAGGTTCTTTATAAAATTTTTGAATAACTTTCTCACTTATTACTTGATGAAATATTTTTAACTAATAATATTTAAAGGATAAATCAAAACACTTGGCTTGTTTCACTACTGTAGAAAAAAATAGTGAAACCAACCAAGTGTTTTAATTTATCCTTTAAATATTACTAGTGTTCTTTATTTTTATTTATTACCTCAATGGCCAAAGATTTCAATCTCCTGTTTTTTTTTTTAATTTGAATCATGTCTGAAAATGATTATGGAAATAGGTCCGGTGAGCCGTCGGCCATGTTGTCTGATCTTCGTGCTGATAAACCGCTCTCCTTCGGCGGCGCGCGTTTCCCATAAATCCTGCGGGCTACACCCCGGAATATAATTCCCGGCGCTCCCGTTCCATTGGCGGCTTTCCTCCACACACACACACACACATACATACAGAAAGAGCCCTCCGCTCCCTTCCGACCCTCCTCCACCTCGCTATCTCTAATTAATTCAGCCGCTATCGCTATTCTAATTTGTAACAATTTATGATATAATTAAGGGAACGCGTTAGCGCGACGAAGGCATAACTCGCGTAATTGCGCGCCGATAAGCGGCGGGCAGGAGCTATCAATCCGTTTTATTACACACTATTTTATTCCTCCTGCAATTTCTTAATTAAGAGGATTAATTAATTAAAAACAATTTTTGCTCTTTTCGAGAGAAAAAAAAAACAACAAGCGCGTTATTACACATCCGGCGGATGGACCGTCGCGGTTTCTTAAATAAAAAAGGCTGGGTGCATTTTTTTTCTGTCTGCGCCCGTTGTTGTGAAAGTGTTGTTATGTGTTAATGAAACGGGTAAACTTTGGGGCCGGTAGCGGGCGGCTCATGCCGGCGGGCAATTAACACGAGGGTGCTAAACGGGAGCGCTGGCGGCACCTTACATCCGATGGACGGATTCATGGACACACATGTTGAAAACCCCACGCATCTTTACGGGCATGTGAAATTACGTGGGAAGGGTTTCCGCTTCATAGATATACATTTATTTTTGAAATTTTATAGCAACTCATTCGGAATAAAAAAACAAAACAACTAAAGGGGACAGATATTTGCAACATAAACAGGCTTTACTGTTTATATAAAAAAAAATATTTTATAGCAAATAATATTAAAGCTATTTATTGTAGGTTTGTGAGTTGTGTGAATTCGAACAACTTGAATAATAGAAAACAGTTGTATTCCTTAATTAGAAGAGTAAAAAAAGAAAATATGATTTTGTTCCTTTTTTGTAATTTTTAAGGGTCAGCTCCTCTAGAGACTGCACCAGCTAGATTATCTTCGCTATTACATATTCGGCGCTATTCACTAAGGGAAAACATAAAATTTAACGTATCCGTTAATTCATAATCACAACCTAAGCAGATTTGCATTTATTATAATTCATAGAAAATCCACTTGAAATACATATGATACCTCCCGGATAACGATCATGTTATATTAAACGCTATCCATACAGATTGTCCGACTAAAAATCGAAAACTCATTACATTTCCTGATAAAACTGCATGTATACATTCCGTACCTGTTCTACAATTTTTAATCGGAGCCGATTTTTTTCATTATTTTTTTCAGTACCGTTTATGACCAATGATAAGCGTAACGGCCGCAATTTACATAATGCTTTCCCGTTTGTCGGTTTTAATTACGGTTACTTAATGCGCAATTAAAATAATTTCGCGTTAATTATGCTAACGACCGTGATGTATGTCTTTCAGTATTTTATTAATTAAACATGAAAATATTTATTTATAACGCGTGACGGTTTTTAGTTCGGTTTTCACGTGAAAAAAAAATGGCGGGGTAATAAATAAAAAGCGCAATTGCGGTGTTAATTGCGGACTTTAGCGCCCACGTGGGCGTAATTTGAGAGTCGAATAAAATCGAGTTGTAATTTTTTTGTCGGTGTACTTTATTTAATAATAGAAATTATATGCTATCTATTACAAATCCCACACTACTTAATCATCCTTATTCATAACTTCCTCTTAAATCAAGTAAGAATCAGCCAAACTCCTATTAATTCCTAATTTTACAAGGTGTCCCCCAAGGTTCCGCATTATCTCCTTTACAATATATATATTGCAGCGATATACACAAACTTGATCGCACATATTCTAATTATTCGCAATATATCATGTTTGAGTCTCTATTATTGATTTAAGTTGAGCTTCATTTTCAATGATTAAAATCCATTTTTATTTCATAACGAAAAACAAAGTCGACTTTAATTGCACATAATTCCACTCTTAGCGTACGAATTTTACTAGATTATTTAGTAATCGTTAAGTTTGAGTTTCTCTTATTGATTTTTACAAGCTTTAAGTTGAGCTTGATTTTTTAATTATTTTTTAAAGATTAAAATCCAATTTTATTTCAGAACGAAAAACAAAGTCGACTTTAATTGCACATAATTCCACTCTTAGCGTACGAATTTTGCTAGATTCTTTAGTAATCGTTAAGTTTGAGTTTCTCTTATTGATTTTTATGAATTTTAAGTTGAGCTTAATTTTTTGCTATTTTTTAAAGATTAAAATCCATTGTTATTTCAGAACGAAAAACAAAGTCGACTTTAAGCGCTCATAATTCCAATCTTTGCGTACGAATTTTGTTGAATTGTTTTATTATCGTTAAGTTTGAGTCTCTCTTATTGATTTTTATGAATTTTAAGTTGAGCTTAATTTTTTTATTAATTTTTAAAAATTAAAATCCATTTTTAATTCAGTAAAAATCGACTTTAAGCGCTCGTTATTCCACTCTTAGCGTACGGATTTTGCTGAATTCTTTAGTAATCGTTAAGTTTGAGTCTCTTTTATTGATTTTTATGAGTTTTAAGTTGAGCTTAATTTTTTAATTAATTTTTAAAGATTAAAATCGATTTTTTATTTCAGAACGAAAAACAAAGTCGAATTTAAGCGCTCGTTATTCCACTCTTAGCGTACGGATTTTGCTGAATTCTTTAGTAATCGTTAAGTTTGAGTCTCTTTTATTGATTTTTATGAGTTTTAAGTTGAGCTTAATTTTTTAATTAATTTTTAAAGATTAAAATCGATTTTTTATTTCAGAACGAAAAACAAAGTCGACTTTAAGCGCTCATAATTCCACTCTTAGCGTACGGATTTTGTTGAATTCTTTTGTGATCGTTAAGTTTGAGTCTCTATTATTGATTTTTATAAAATTTAAGTTGAGCTTATTTTTTTATTAATTTTTAAAGATTAAAATCCATTTTTATTTAAAAACGAAAAACAAATTCGAATTAAAGCGCTCAGAATTCCACTTTGATTTTGTTGAATTCTTTCGTGATCATTAAGTTTGAGCCACTATAATTAATTTTTATCAGTTTTAAGCTGAGCTTAATTTTTTGCTATTTTTTAAAGATTAAAATCCACTTTCATTTCAGAACAAAAAACAAAGTCGACTTTAAGCGCTCATAATTCCAATCTTAGCGTACGAATTTTATTGAATTTTTTTGTTATCGTTAAGTTTGAGTCTCTCTTATTGATTTTTATTAATTTTAAGTTGAGTTTATTTTTTTTATTAATTTTTAAAAATTAAAATCCATTTTTATTTCAGAACGAAAAACAAAGTTGACTTTGAGCGCTCATAATTCCACTCTTAGCATACGGATTTTGTTGAATTCTTTCGTGATCATTAAGTTTGAGCCTTTCTAATTGATTTTTATCAGTTTTAAGCTGAGCTTAATTTTTTGCTATTTTTTAAAGATTAAAATCCACTTTTATTTCAGAACAAAAAACAAAGTCGACTTTAAGCGCTCATAATTCCAATCTTAGCGTACGAATTTTATTGAATTGTTTTGTTATCGTTATGTTTGAGTCTCTCTTATTAATTTTTATGAATTTTAAGTTGAGTTTATTTTTTTATTAATTTTTAAAGATTAAAATCCATTTTTATTTCAAAACGTAAAACAAATTCCAATTTAAGCGCTCATAATTCCACTCTTAGCGCACGGATTTTGTTGAATTCTTTTGTGATCATTAAGTTTGAGTCTCTTTTATTGATTTTTATGAATTTTAAGTTGAGCTTAATTTTTTATTTATTTTTAAAGATTCAAATACATTTTTATTTCAAAACGAAAAACAAAGTCGACTTTAAGAGCTCATAATTCCAATCTTAGCCTACGAATTTTGTTGAATTCTTCTGTAATCGTTAAGTTTGAGCCTCTCTTATTAATTTTCATAACTTTTAAGTTGAGCTTATTTTTTTATTAATTTTTAATGATTAAAATCGATTTTTATTTCAGAACGAAAAACAAAGTCGACTTTAAGCGCTCATAATTCCACTCTTAGCGTATGGATTTTATTGAATTCTTCCTTGATCGTTAAGTTTGAGCCTCTCTAATTGATTTTTATCAGTTTTAAGTTGAGCTTAATTTTTTGCTATTTATAAAGATTTAAATCCACTTTTATTTCAGAACGAAAAACAAAGTCGACTTTGAGCGCTCATAACTCCAATCTTAGCTTACGAATTTTGTTGAATTCTTCTGTAATCGTTAAGTTTGAGCCTCTCTTATTAATTTTCATAACTTTTAAGTTGAGCTTATTTTTTATTAATTTTTAAAGATTAAAATCGATTTTTATTTCAGAACGAAAAACAAAGTCGATTTTAAGCGCTCGTAATTCCACTCTTAGCGTTCGGATCTTGTTGGATTCTTATATGATCATTAAGTTTGAGTCTCCTTATTGATTTTCATAACTTTTAAGTTGGTTTTATTTTTTATTAATTTTTAAAGATTAAAACCCAATTTTATTTCAGAACGAATAACAAAGTTGACTTTAAGCGCTCATAATTCCACTCTTAGCGTACGGATCTTGTTAGATTCTTTTGTGATCGTTAAGTTAGAGTCTCTCTTATTGATTTTTATGAGTTTTAAGTTGAGTTTAATTTTGCTTAATTTTTTATTAATTTTTATTTAAGAACATTCTTTTTACTAAAAAGTGAAGTTATAAACGAATCTTTCATTTGTTTTATTTGGTGTATATTTATTGTTACAAAAGTGTTTTTATTTACTTCATTTACTTTCAAGTAAAAAAAAATGCTGCTGCTCCAGTCGCCGCTTATTAAGTAAATTATTTTTTATTTGTATTTGACAAAGATAATATAAAAACCTACACCGTATCGAAGAATAGTCAAACCAAATAAGAATTAAAAAAAAAACGTCCCTTACATTACCCGTAATATTAGACGAGAGAGTATTCCTGGCGCCCGCGGGATTATTTTCCACTCTGGAATCGACTCGTTAACGGGGTGAGGGATTAACTGTCTCCCCCGAGGGCGTCGCCGGCGGCGGGGTTTGGACAAACGGCACGTTTCACTTATACACACTTTTTTTTTCTTCCTCCGTTGGTTCGTGTTTGTGTGTGTGCGCTGTTTTGTTTTGAGGATTGGAGGGAAGGGAAAAAAAAGCGGAGGAGATATAATCCAGTCCGGTTGTAATCCCACATTCCGTGGCCAGGGCCTCCTCGTTGGCGCCGCTCTTATCACCTGAAACCGTCCATAACACCGTCTGCCGCCGATCCGATCCCAAACCCCGAGCTTTTTTGTTCGGCGAACCGAAAATTTTGGATGGAATTACAGGACGGCGATTGTTTATTTTTTTTTTTTTTCGGATCTTGTAAGCTCGGGATTTATTATTTAAATAAAAATAATTTATTTATTTTATTTTAAATAAATTAAAAAAAATGAAAATAATTAATTTTTAATCAATTATTTTTCCTTTAGACGCCGTGAAAATAATTAACAATTAATTATTTTCATTTATTTTAGATAAATCAATTGAATAAATACTATTTTCTATTGTTACTGCATTTAAATAATTATACTATTTCCACAACCAGCTGACTGAAGATTTCAGGATTGTACAGAAAATATTTATAGTCCGGGAACTTTAAATGTGACTTAGAGTGCTTTAGTACACTATAAATAGAACAACTTTTTTCTAAGTTTCACAAAATTAATTTTCGAGACACTGCTATAATTGTTTCGCAACATAATGTCATCATCAGACAGATTATTACCTTTTAGTACTCAAAGTAAGATTGAAATACACAACAGTTTGGAGAGTACATATTTGCAATCCGCAATAAAGAAATTTGCTATCAAGTCATGACCGGAATTGTTTGAGCTTTTACTTCTATTAATGCTTTTGATAGTGTTAGATGCTTAAATTTCAGGTGGGTATAAAGTTTCACAATTAGTAAAGACTGGATGGGGGCTATTGTAGCGCATGATCGAGAACTTGTGAGTTTGAGTGCTTTAATTTTTTTTATTAAAAAATAACATTGGCAATAAAAGGCTATAAAACGCCATAGGTTATGTTATTGAAGAACTTGAATGACACATGAGATGTTTCATTTGTTTTTATTCACTGATGACAACCGAATGTAAAAGAAATAAAAAAATCAAGCACTCTACAGGAGAAAAGTTATCGATCATATAGTATTACAAAAAGCTAATTGAATTTTTATAAATTCCTCGATAAAACCAACGAATAAAAAGCTTGAATTTTAATATAACATCTTGACCTAATCTAAAACATAAAGTTTGAATTACACGCACTAAAGTCATGAAATGTCAAATTTAAAAGATCACTTTTGCTTACGCTCATTTGACTTGGAGAGACTTATTGCGTAACTTTAAGTTATTTGGAGTGCAAAGAATATCAGCACGATCATTTTTTTAATGGCGCGTGCCATCTTATGTGAGACTGGGCCAAATTCCCTACCATCAAAGAGATTACACTACTGGCTATACAATGCTTGTGCTTTTCTTGTTCTGTCTGAAATGAGAACATGATGGTTGAGGCGTTTATTTAACGAAACTCCATAATAAACTCTTGGTATTTTTTAAGTTTCACAAAAGTTACTGCTACAATTATTTCGCCAACATAGTGGCATCATCAGGCAATACATTTTATGAAACTTAAAAAGAAACCCTTTTTTAGCAAGAGTGTATGATATTAGTATATAAAAATATTCTTAAAACTTAAAAAATACACCTTTTATTTCAAAAATAAAATATTTACACTACGTTTAACGCTCATTAAAAATGTTTTGGAAATATAAAAATACATTTTTTTATTCATTAACAACTTAAATTTATGTAATTCAAGAAAAAAAAAAGTCGCAGCTTTATATTTGTTGCAAAATATGTACTCTTCAAACCGCTATGTATAATTTCTACCTAACTTTAGTTTATTTCAGTTTTGTAGATTAACGAAGATAGGTTTGATTATTATTGTTCTAATAATAAATTGTTGGTTTTCCTTTTCAGAGAAACCTAGAAGGCTGAGTCATTGCGTCGGATGCGGGGGCCAGATCCACGACCAGTACATCCTGAGGGTGGCGCCGGACCTCGAATGGCACGCCGCCTGCCTCAAGTGCCAGGAGTGCCGGCGGTTCCTGGACGAGTCCTGCACGTGTTTCGTCAGGGAGGGCAAGACCTACTGCAAAGGGGATTACGTTAGGTGAGCGCGCGATTCATTCCCAAATAAACTTATCTAAAATGCGAAACCAGTGAAACGTCTAGATTTTGAAGAAATCGCTCGAGAAATTAAAAAAAAAACGCGGAAAACGTCGCTGCAATGTGTATTTGGATAATTTGGTAGGGTTGTTCAAGCCTGAATCTATTCATGATGATTTGTCAAAGTGTGATGAGCATAAATGTCAAAAAGTGGACGCACTTTTTGACATTTACAGCTCGTTTGACAGCTAACCTTTTCGTAACCAAAAAAACCTTTATATGGTGATTATTCGATAGCCATTTGTTTGCATTCCGAAAAACTGGTCTGATTGCGTGGGAACTCTTGCAAAACGCCTAAGAAAGGTTGTTTAATTAATTACTTTTGTAATAATAGAAAAGACCAGGCTGAAAGATCTCCGGCCTTCCCCGAATAATAATATTATTATTGTAATAATAATAATATACAATGTACATATTATTATTATTACAATCATCACAATCCTTCTACCACACAGGGTGTCTGGTAACATTGTATATATAAATATATAAACAATGAAGTTATAATCATAATAAATAAAAGACGACGCAAGCGCCATCTTTCGCCTGATTTCATGTGGAATCGTCAACGATTTATGAAATTATAAATCTAAACCGTAGGTGCTTATTAAAAGAGCAGCGGCCATTAAACGCGCAAGAACACGAAAACCAGATAAAACCCGCGCCCTTTAACAATACCCCATTTACGAACCGTTAAAAAGGAAGTCGTAAAAATTCTTCCTCGACATTTTTCTCCCGTCAATTTTTTTTAAAAAGCAACAACGTACACACACAATCCCGACACTGACGTCCGTGATAATTCCCAAGGATTAAATCATTAGCATACGCGCCTCGTCTCCCGTCAAATATCCTGACAAGTGGAACGGCTACCGTGACCGAGAAAAAAAGGAACGGAAAATAATAATAATCAAAAATAAAAAAAACGTCAG
Source organism: Philonthus spinipes (assembly GCA_963082785.1). Taxonomy (NCBI): domain Eukaryota; kingdom Metazoa; phylum Arthropoda; class Insecta; order Coleoptera; family Staphylinidae; genus Philonthus; species Philonthus spinipes. The sequence goes on along the minus strand of OY720308.1, from coordinate 14,455,817 downwards.
GAGCTTCTTTACAGATAAGAGAGAGAGAAAAGGCCAGGAGTTCCTTTAGAGAGAGATTTAAAAAAACGCCAGGAGCTTCTTTAGAGAGAGAGAGAAAAGGCCAGGAGTTCCTTTAGAGAGAGAACAGATTAAAAAAACGCCAGGAGTTTCTTTAGAGAGAGAGAGAGAAAACGTCAGGAGTTTCTTTAGAAAGAGAATATATTAAAAAAAACGTCGGGAGTTCCTTTAGAGAAAAGAGAGGAATAAACGCCAGGAGCTCCTTTAGAGAGAGAGAGAGAACAACAAGAGGAATAAGAAAGAAAAAAAACTCCCGTGCGGTACGATTTCGAAATTCGAGTTGCGTGCGGTATTTACAGTTTGTTTTAAAAGCCGGGTCCTTATTGACACTGCACACCTGCGTGCGTGGAAGAGGTCTACCGCGACGATTCTAAAATCGTCAAAAGGAGAAAGACCGCAGCCGGAGGAGACGTCAGCCGAGAGAAAAAGAGAGGACGGACAGCCGGGAAATTGAGTTGATGTTTTTGGGTTTCTCTCTTCTTTTTTGTAATTGAGTGTTTTTTTTTTACGAGGGGGATTATAGGGTGTTTTCGCTGATTGTTTGGGGTGTGGTGCTGTCAAAATAGGCAAATTGCCGATCTAGGTAGTGGGCTTGGAAATGATGATGGATGGTTAGCGAGCGTCTAATTACATTCCCTACCTGCTCGTTGGGGATGACTTATTTAGGATGATATTTTTAGTTTAGATTTTTATGAATGAACCCATTAAGCAAAACGGACGTACTATAATATTTATATACATCATAGAGTTCTGCATCACAACTGTAATATTTAATACTGGATGTTTAATCCCTGATTTTTTTAATTAACTTCTCTGCACCGCCAATGCTAATAATTTGAATTTAATCAGCTGCAATTTAATAAAATTAATCATTTTTATTACTGTTCTAATTCGTCAATATTTTCTCTTTTTAGGTTATGTTTTAAAAAACGGACAATAATAAGCGTAATAAGCAATTGCGAAAAGATCAAGTCGCAGAATGTTCAAAAACAACTGTTCAGTTAGTGAAATAATAATAATAGTAGTTTATTTGACGAATATATCTTCTTTACAAAAGTAATACATATAAAGTTAAACACTACGATAAATTATACCCTCAAAAACCGAGATTGCTCAATATTTTTTGGCAATTATGCGAAATCTGCATCTGGGTCTAACTTTGTAGCTGAAAAGATAGCACAAGTGTCATCTGCTGGCTAATTTACAAATGCCAGTTTGACAGCTCGTTTGACAGCTAAACTAGCACAAGTACCATCTGCTGGCTAATTTACAAATGCCAGTTTGACAGCTCGTTTGACAGCTAAACTAGCACAAGTGCCATCTGCTGGCTAATTTACAAATACCAGATTGACAGCTCGTTTGACAGCTAAACGAGCTGTCATACTGCACTCATTTTTTTTACATTTCTGATCAGTATACTTACGCAAATCATCATGAATAGACTCACGCTTGAACAATGCTACCGAATTATCCAAATTTACTTTGAAATTTAGGTTGACTTCGTGATTTTAATGATGCACTTAATCGTCCGTTGGAGCAAGCCATGCGATAGATTTCATACAACATGCTCTCTAAATGATGCATTATAGAAGAGAATGCCGCCGTTGTAGGCGAAAGTTTGGAAGAAAATCCAAATTTATCAATCGGTCGCAGGAATTGGAAATTAAGAACAAGGAAAAATATTAGTGTTGGGCAAAATCGAATAATATTAGTAATCGAATATTACTAAATATATTATTTTTAGTATTTAAAACGAAAACGTGATTTCAAATGTTTATTAATAAATAGGAAGTTATTCTTGATATTATTATAATAAGTAACATTCATAAAATTATATATATATTCAATGACCCCTTTCTATCCACATGGGTGTAGGGTTCATAAAATTATAATATTCTTAATTTAGCAGTAATAAAAGATCAACTTTGCCCATCACTAAAAAATGTGCGCCGTAATACACCCACATTAGCTAGTGCAGGAATTAAAACCACGATACCATCATAAGCGTCGTTGTTTCGCCGATCGGGCTCTAGAGCAGTTGCAAACTGACCTTTTGTTTTTTTCGAAAAATTGTGTTAACTAAAGGGTGTTTTTTTTCTGCTTAGATAGAACTTACGAAAGGGTTTATACATCATTATTTGGCAGAGTATACTAATCATAAATGTCAAAATGACAGCTGTCATACTTCGCTCACTTTTTTGACAGCTCGTTTGGCTTTTTAAATCGTTAAAAATTCCAACATGAAACATAAGGAAGATTACAAAATAATTTATTAATTAAGTAAATTAGTTATTTTCAAATTCCTTTTATTTATTTTAAATTCTCTTGAAAATGGGCTAAAAACCCGAAACTAGTCGAGAATTTAAAGTTATTCAATCTAATCTGAGTTTTATTGGTTGATTTTTAATAATTTATTCAAATTTATTATTTTTTATGTTATTTGTTACAATATATTATTCTGTCGGGCTTAAAAAAACAACAACTTTTACTATAAATTAAGCAAAAATTAAGAAAAAAATGTTGATCTGAAAGTTAAGAAGTGTACTTAATAGCAATAATGTGATTTTTTTGTTTAATGATTATTTATAATTATTTTTTTGTTTATTTTCAGGTTATTTGGTACAAAGTGTGACAAGTGCGGTTCGTCGTTCAGTAAAAACGACTTCGTGATGCGGGCGAAAAGTAAAATCTACCACATAGAGTGTTTTCGTTGTTGTGCCTGTTCGAGACAGTTAGTACCCGGTGACGAGTTCGCGCTGAGGGACGGCGGCGCGCTCTACTGCAAGGAGGACCACGACGTGATGGAGAAGACGTCGGCGCCGACGACGCCGCATCCCGGCGCCGAATCCAACAACAACACCAGCCTTAGCAACAACAATCACAACAGCAACAGCACCGAACTGGGATGTATGTCAGGTGAGGACGAAATTATCATTCGTTTGAAGTTCAACTTAAAAAAAAGACTGTAATAATAGAGATTTTTTTATAACAACTAGTGATGGACAAGATAGATCATACCAATCGATAGATTTGTTGAAGTATCGAGACGCTCGAAAGGATTGAGCCGAACAGAAGATCGAGCGGCTCGATTATTTGCAAGGATAGAGCAGTCTATCTTTTTTGATCCATCACTAAAAAATAGTGACAATTTCACAAAACTTCAATTTACAATATGTATAAATCTAATATAATATCTAATATCATGTCTATAAGCAATTTCTACTACGAATAATGCAAATAAATTTCAAATATTTATTTGCATTATATTGCAATATTTGAAATTTATTTGCATTATTCGTAGTAGAAATTGCTTATAGACAAGATATTCGAACATTTGGAAATTGTAACTGCATCTTGTCTTTTTATAATGAAATATCTTTTATATTTAAAGAAAAATAAAAAGTGACACACATTAAACAAAAATATTCACGGATACGATACACGAAAACGTGATCACTCACATTCGCGTTAAACGTTTTCGTCAGTTTAAATCTAAAACGGACCCTCGTTATTATCAAGCTTTCACCGATTAGAATATTTAAACCAAAAAATCTAAAAAACAATCTAATAGAAACACTGTTTATTCTATTGAAGAATTTGAATTTTTGTAAGTCAAATTCAATCGTTAACGCTTTGATCTCTTTGTCAATGTAATAAGCCATTTACCATTTTTTGCTCTCTATATTTCTGTAATTTTATGTATGTGTATGCCTGTATTTTGTCCTAATTTTAAATTTACCAGTATTTTATAATTTTATTGGCTTAACTTGTTCTTTTTTTTTAAAATCCTAAAAACCAATCTTTTCCGGGTACGCTATCTTTAAAGGGAGTTTTCAAATTATTTTCTTTGGCACAACACTACTTTTCTACATTTAATGAAAAAGGTGGCGCTTGCGTCGTCTTTAATTTACTACTTTTCTAGGCAATTCAAATCCATTTTTTTTTGAGGTTAACACTCAATCGGCAAACACACAGATTTGTAAACTATTAAATTATCATTTTATAATGCTTTGCTCTGCACCTGGAAATACCATGAACTTTCTCGAACGAATTAACCGCGGGGACAACAAGATACACTGCGCTTATCTATGTTAATCCTTCAATACTAACCAAAGGAAGATTTCTAGTTTACAGTTGATACAATGCAACGTGTATTCGTATAAGTGCGGATCTGTCCCGTGTACGGATTTAACTTTTTGTAAAATCCATCTTTTATGTTCTTCCAACAAGCAACAACATTTCTTTTCTTGAATCCATAGTCAAAGGTAATTTTTTTATTAGCCCTCGCCCAACTCCTTAATCGAATGTTTGACTATGCCCATGATTATGGAACTAACATGCTACCTTGAGGAACACCAATATCGATAGGTTGAGGTAGAAAAAGATTCATTCAAAATACACGGATTGAGTTCGGCCATAGAGATATACTGTAAACTAAAAGCGTGATATCCCGAATACTATAATTATCTAGTTTATCAAAGAGAATTTTGGAAGAAATCGTGTCGAATTCATTCCACAGATCTAAAAACACATCCTTTTTTTCTAGTAATAAGATAAACTGTATAAATTCTAATTGAGCGAGCGGTATTGGCGTACACATAAGCCATTCCGTGGAGATTTTTTTTAATATAAGAGCTGCAACTTTCAATTTTTTATTGTTTTTAAACTGTTAAATAATCTAGGAGTTTATGTACTCAAATCGTTTTTTTTTAACATTATATCTAAATTGAAAATAAACAAATGACTACTACAAAAACGGTATAACCCGAACATGTGGAGTAATGACAAACATTAAGAATAACACAATTATTATTTATAAAAAGTATAAATTTCATAAAACATTGGGTACAATTCGTATATATGAATTAAATAAGATTCTTTAATTTTGTCGGCGTCAACTTGGTGGTACATTTTCAATATAATATATAAAGAAAACAAAATTACTTGGATCCAAGTGGTATAAAAATGTAATTTTCTTTTCTTCATATACTATAAATAAGATTACTTACCCCTACACCACCATTATGGTAAATGGGAAATTTGGATTATATATATATATATAGACAGAGAGAGAGAGAGAGAAAGAGAGAGCTTTTTTTATCAGTATACATTTCCACTATGTATACCTGGGAACTACGCGAGTCAAACGCATTAGTGTATGTGTGTTTACTTGCCTATAACACGCAACTGAACATACATATGCCAAATAATCAACTAAACATACACACTTTAATCGGTTCAATGCGTTTGACCTAATGTATACTGATAAAAAAAAAGAATAGATAAAAAAAGAGAATAGACTATTCTATTCTCATGGCAATAATTACAAAAAAAAAGTGAAGAATGATTGTCCAGTATCAGCAATACAGGGCCTTCAATACTTGCCTTATACTTATAAAATGTTTCAGCCAGATTGTGAATAAATCTTCATTCTTAATAGGTTGAAAAATACACTTGATTTGTTTCACTACTTAATTTATTTCCTCCGACTAGTTTCGACTCTCAAATAAAGTGTATTTTCAACCTATTAATATTATGATCATGTTTCATCAAGTGATTAATGAGAACCAAATAAAAGATTTAATTCTTCATTCATCCAACCGCTTCAAAAAGTGGTGAATGGATCCGAAGGGGGGATTGTATTATTTTCTAATACTAGTTGGTGTCATTCCTATGTGAGGATAATAAACATTAGTGGAATAAAGTTTCCTGCAGCACTCATAGGATAACAAGCGGTGATATTTTTACCTCTTTCTAGGCTGGTAACAACCGCAACTTGTTCTTGGCCCTTGGGGTCAACTATTTTCAAGGTTTTGTGAACTGTTGCCAGTCCATTTTCATTTTATAAATTATAGTCTTGCCTGGACAAAAATCGGTATAAACCGCCACCATCTCGCCCTTAATATTTTGAGGTGATATACAAATAGCTTTATTCAGACAATTACATTTTTACAAAAATTTAGTTTTAGGTTTGTCTGCCCTGGGCTATCGACCGGAAGGGTTTATACCCTTTTGAGGTGATTTTCCCTGTTTGGTTAAAAATTTAATCACCGCACGAAACTCGACATTTAGCAAATTACCAATTTTCTTCGGTTTCGATGCATTAATCGAACCTCAGCTCGTGTTCTATTGATCCGATCAGGATGAAACTCAACACTAATGCTCGCAAACAGTTACTCGGTACAACCAACTTGTTGACGCCACCCCGACCAACCCTTTTCCATGGATATCTTGACTTGTATATTAGAAGCGCTGAAAACTGCATTTCTGCATTACTTTGGAGTTGCATGGTCTAATCAAGAACAAAAAATGGACACCAAATTTTTTTTATAAAAATTGTAGGATGACTTTAATGCGATGTGTGTCTGGAGAAAATTAATTTCTTCAATTTGAGATTCCAGTATTATAGCGAGAGCTCATAAATCACGAAATATGTTAATTCTGTATGCCACAAACTTCTGGTCTTAATAATAAAAACAAACATAAGATTTAATAAAGTGTTCAACCAGCATTCATCCAGCGTATGACTGGTGATGGTCATTTCGTTCTTTCAGACTATCCCAAGCCAATCTGGCGGCGTGGAGTGCGAAACAGATTGCCCCCCTTCACACAGAAAAACATTAGGCTAGGTGAAGTAAGAAAAGTTAACTCGCTGCTAAATGGCGAAGGACAGGAGACGATCTCCTTCCTTCTTCAGGAGATTACAGAAACGCAACAGCAAAATAAAAACCCTGTCAAGGGCAACACGAAATGTGAAATAAAAGAGAAGGCCGGAGAACTATGGGAACTCATAAAAAATGTTAAATTGATCAACGGGGAAAAGGCCGTCCCCACATCGCCAGAAATCGTTTTCAAAGGGCACACGGAAATCAACAAACGGAAATGTTAGAAAAGCAGACAAGTTGACTCCAGAATAGAAAGAACTTTAACAAGTGTACATTCTGGACCATTTTTTTTATCAAACTGATTGTCGAAGTTTATTTGTGGTATCTTCTTTTCCTTCTCCGAAGCGTGTGTGGATGCTGTGTAATGATGAAAGATTTCCTTGCCGCGGGTGTTTCCTTCATAGAAATAATTTTCTGGTTCATCAAAGCCACGTCTGTTGGTAGTTGTGTTGACGTAGATGTTAAGATCCTTCGATCTCCATGGCTGATCCCTCGTAGTTAGACATCAGCCGGTCGTGCTACCCATGCCTTCTCAATTCTGAATCAATCCCTGACTATTAGTACGGGCATAAGTGTGCTTGATGTCAGCAAGTTCCATTATTGCAACCGAGAGACAGCAAGCAGGACCTTCGCCAGCCGCCCGAACGCCCGCGTGCAAGATTGATTTTGCCGCCACCTCTTTTTACTTACCCCGAAGCCACCATAGTCCGATTGGTCGCGGTGGAGGGGCTATCTGCACCCACTGATATAGAATATTATTATTATTCCCCGGACATCTGCTTAAAGGAAAGCATTGTTTTAACCAATTATTCATACAATCAAGGAGGCCCTGACAACATCAAGCGGGTCAGTGTCCTTCATTTTGTTTTCCCTTGACGAAGTTCTGTCATAGAGTAGTTGAACGTTTTTTTTATCCTCCTTTAAAAATTAACGGCATGATTAATTTGCCTCTTCAGCTATCCTACGCAGGGTATGTAGGATGGAGATTTCTCCTCTGGTGGATCAACCGGGATTCATCAATTCTAGATCGATTCAAGGATTAAGCTGCGACTATTTTTTTTTTTTTTTGGGCTGTGAAAGGGGAAATCCAGTTACGGACGGAGTGTGGGACTCCTTCCAGTCTGGTGTTGACTGGAAGCCTACCCACTAAAACCCCTCCCATTTTACCGGCTTCGACTGCTAAGGTTATTACCCGGTCTGCTGCGACTATTAATACGGCTATTAGTATATATATATATATTTTTTTAACCAAGAAATCACTTTAACTCTTCACATCGTTTTCCTTGTTTGCTTAAACAGGACAAGTTCGCCTTCCTTTAGTGGACGAAACAATGATTCTCGGTCGTCTACCTTGTAGACCCAAATCGTTGACGATGCCACTTGAAATTAGGCAAAAGGTGGTGCTTGCGTCGTCTTTAATTAATTAACTTTAACTCTTATTCCTTTTTCTACAATATATCACTTATATAAAAAGTAGTTGTTTGCAGTGATTTCTGAGTTTTGTGCCAGCCGGTATATTCCAGGATCAAGAATAATGCCTTCTAAAGAGTATCTGTTATTCCTATTGATTCCTCGAAATATAGCTAAATAATTACTTATATTTTCTCCTTAAAAAAAAACACATCCAATTACTACACATCCCATTATACATTCATTCACCTTCAGCGTGTCCGCTCGTCCTTTCAGACACTCGGCGCGTTTATCCGACAATTTGCATTCCCCCTCCGGGTGATATTAATTTAATCAAACAACGCCGCGCCCTTTGTGCCGAATTGTACGTGTAGATTTGATAATATCGAATTCACAAAGGGACAAAAGCCGGTCCGTCCGCGTTTAAGCTCGCCGCTGGTCAGCGTTTCACGCCTACGCTAAGCCTTTCGAAGAGCGCGCGCGAGGGTAGGGGGGCGGGGGATTAAACAAAAGGGACGGCCTAATGGACCGGACTTAGGAATTATACACCCGGTTTGGGATTAGGGCTAATTTCTTGCCGCCGCGGCGCGTGCACCGAGCGAGGAGTTAATTCCGCGCATTAAGGGATTGGCTTTTTCTCTATTTTCGAACGTGTATGGAAATTAAAATAGAATGGAGGTAAACAAATTATAATTAATCACAATAAATAAAAAGACAACGCAAGCGCCATCTTTGGTCTAATTTCATGTGGTATAATCAACGATTTGGGTCTACAAAGTAGTAGACAGAGATGAATGGTGGCTGCACATTTTATTAAATTAAAATTAATGTTGTTATATGGATTATACAGAGTGTATGTATACCAGGTGTAACATTTAATCTGACTAATCAAAATAAATCAACAAATAACTCGATGAAAAGTGGGGAAAAACATTTTTTTTAAGGGAACATATAATAATAAAAATAATAATAATTGAAACATCATGGAAAGGAAAATTAAATAAATACCGACAACTGGCCAACAAGATAAAGGATGTGTGGAAGCAGAATGCGGTGTTTATAACACCCATTGTTGTTTGTGTCTTCAACTGGCATCATTCCAAAGAAGCTTCATGATAGCTTAAGGAAGCTACCCCTTTACATATATTCAGCTTCAGAAATAAGTAATCCTCAATACCTCAGCAATAGTCCGATCACACCTTAACCTTCCACAATAATAATTGATGCTTACATGTTACATAAACCGTGCCATCTATCACCGCTTTACAGCGAGCAAAGCGAGGATAATAATAAATACCTTTATTTCTTCAAAAACTTTACAATATAAACATAAATAGTATAGAAGTAGGCGAACGACCGTCGACGCTAGATCCATAGTATAGGTCCCCGGGGTTGTTCTGCAAAAAAATTTTGCAGCGCCTGTCATAGAAAGATATTTGTATAATAAAGACATTTCCCGGCGCATCCACCATAGTTTAAGCATTTGAATTATTACTTTCGTTGCGTTCAGCAGACGCTACCGGTTATTTTATCCTACAAAAATTAACGCGATTAAGACGAGTAATGAAAAAAAGGAAAATACTGTGATCTAACTAATTGTTGTTTCTGTGTAACGTTTCAGATTCCGGCTCGGAAAGCGGTTCTCACAAGGGCGGCGGCCCGAGGAAGTCGAACAGCGCGACGGGCGGCGACGGAAAGCCGACGCGGGTGCGGACGGTCCTCAACGAGAAACAACTGCACACGCTGAGGACGTGCTACGCGGCCAATCCGCGTCCCGACGCCCTCATGAAGGAGCAGCTGGTGGAGATGACCGGCCTGTCGCCGAGGGTCATCAGGGTGTGGTTCCAGAACAAGCGGTGCAAGGACAAGAAGAAGACCATCCTGATGAAGCAGCAGATGCAACAAGAGAAGGTTGGTTTTAGTAAGCCTATGCACATTCATGTTGGTTTTTTTTTAGAAAATTATTTTAATCCTACAAAAAAAAAACATCTAGTTATATATCTCCGAATATAAACAATCTTTATTTACATAACATTCAATACATAACATTATCAACTATATAGTTTTTTATAATCACAAATAAAAAGACTGTTATTCCTTACTGTTACTTAAAACCTTACTGTTGTTAAATATTTGAATCCTTCAAAATACATTCTTCAATGACACCGGCACTTACTCATCTTAGAGCAATGGTTCGTAAAATGGAGAATTAAAATTAATCTCCCGTAAATCACAACTCCTTATTCCTTACCACAAAATTAGCAATTAGCCAATGACAATTTCCTTAATCCAAAACCAAATTTGCCCATCTCCTTATATAAAATACCTTGGTTTTACTTTCGTCCAAAAACTCAATTTTAAAAAGCTGGCATGTATCATCAAAAACAAAATGACAACGAGAGCGAAAATATTCTCCAACCAAAGCTACAAAACTGAAATAAATATATGAGAACAGCCACCATAATCTATAAAATGATATGCTGTCCCCTAATTGAATGTAATTGAGACTGAAACTTCGTAACGCCAATATATAGTTGTTTACTGTATAGCGTACTTCGTGTTGCTCCTCAAAATTATCTTGTACTTTTGTGAATCGATTAGCGAAAGTTCATGGTTAGAATATGAAATGAAATAGAAGCACACCTCCCCCCCCCCTCCCCATTTTATGTTGAATGAAGAGAAGGATATCAAAGCAGTGATCAGGATAATCTCGGCCTGCTAGACCAACAAGGAAATAAAGGATAAACTAGAAAATCGCGGATTCGTGGTGAATGAAGAGAAGGATATCAAAGCAGTGATCAGGATAATCTCGGCCTGCTAGACCAACAAGGAAATAAAGGATAAACTAGAAAATCGCGGATTCGTGATGAATGAAGAACGGTAGAAGAATCTACTCTACCTTCCAAAATCTGAAGAAGCCAAGAAAATCTTCGAAATCAGAAACCTCCTCGACCACATTGTCCAGATCGAACCTAAGCGATCAACAGATACGTACGGATACATACATGACCTATTACTAGTCGATGCCTCGCTCTACCTTCCGGTGTCGACTGTGCTTATGTGCAACATCGACGCCATATAATCGAAAACCGCTGCCCGCCGGAGGCCATGTGCATTTTCGCTGTACAGCCAAATTTGCGCAGACGTACCATTTCCCGAGAAAAGATCAGACAAGCATATAAAATGTGCTAATTGTGGGGAAAACCACGCGACGATGTTTTCAATCAAATGAAAACGCCATCCTGTTGACATCAGAATGGCGAATGAGGCAAGAATTAAACTTAAGAATAGAGCAGGACAAGGGCAGGACGTAGCTTCGCGGATCAAGTGAAGAATACGATCACAACTTCAGTGGTACTATAGGTGAACATAGAAAAAAAAAATAATAGCAGAAATTGTTATTAAAATAATTATGGAATTACAAGGAATTTTTTTCGGTGGAATCATTTAATCATAAAATTAATAATATTCCAATCATGGTATGCCGATGGACTCAAACACAACATGAAGAGAAGACGGTTTTTGCGAAAAAACCATATCCCAAATCACCACGCATATGGAATCGAACACAACATGAAGAAACAACCATGTCCCAAATCACCCGGACGAAGATGTAGGCAGCACTTAGTCCGGGTGATTTGGGATATGGTTGTTTCTTCAGATTGTGTTCGATTCCATAGGCGTGCCATAATTACGAGCCACTACATCAGCATTAACTCGCCATCCCTACTAAGGATAACTCCTTTTTACGCACATACGAAAATTTTCCAGAAAGTAAACTCGCCGTACCCTTGCTGGGCGAAACATTTTACAAGTAGATGAAAAACGAATCTATCCGCCTCTTAAAAATCCTATCCTATACCACATCTAAGTTAGCAACTCCTAAAATACCTTATATAATCCTTCGAATTAACTTTCTCGTAATTCCGGTAGAAGAACGCCGTTGCATCTCCAAATTCTGTATACACCTAAATCCTATCATATCAATTAAATATTAAAAAATAAACGCACTAAATCTATTCCCAATTCATCGCATCTTTTCACTCCTTCGCCTATTACGACGAACGTACGATAAAATCATTTAATCTACACAGAAAGACTTCGAGTCGATAGCCATTTAATAGTGACAGAGATAGTTACAAACGAAAAATCCAATTACTGATATATTGTAGATAAATAGGCCATGTGAATATTCTGTTAATAAAGATATTCGGGACTATTTCATACGTTTAAACGAGTGCGTTATTAATTAAATTCACATTCTATGAATATATAAATTATTAATTCATTAGCACTAATCATCAGGACAGTTCAGCTAGCTAGCATAGATTTTTCTTTGACTTTATCATAAATTCATGACATAGCAGAAAGACTTAACTCTGGTCGATAGCCCCGATTGAAAGACTAACACCTACATGTATTGTAATTATTTATATTGTTAAAATTATCTGTATAGTCTGAATAAAGATATTTGTATATATATATATATGTACTATTTCAAAAAAGAACAATTGAGATTTTTACTCAAAATCATAACAAATTATTATGGCAATATTACTGTTTTTAATTTCACCGATTGTGTTCGTTAAATCCAGTGGAATCCACGAAAACTGACTTGAACAAACGATTATCTCTTTTTTTGTTACCTAAAGCCAAACAAACGAATTGCAACAACCATGTTCGATTGTTGCAGTTCGTTTATTGCCTTAACCTTGTTCGGTTGTTGCAGTTCACTTGTATTTTTTTTGTCTCAACATTATTCGGTTGCTGCAGTCCATTTGTTTATTGCCTCAAGCTTATTCGATTGTTTCAGTTCGCTTGTTTGTTGCCCCAATCTAATTCGTTTGTTGCAGTTCATTTGTTTATAGTCTCAACCTTGTTAGGTTATCGATGTTTATTTGTTTGTTGCCTCAACCAACCGATCAATCTTTATCGGTCATAGCAGTTCGTTTGATTGTTTATTTGTTGCCTCAACATTGTTCGGTTGTTGCAGTTCGCTTGTATTTTTTTTCTCAACCTTATTCGGTTGCTGCAGTCCATTTGTTTATTGTCTCAAGCTTATTCGATTGTTTCAGTTCGTTTGTTTGTTGCCCCAATCTAATTCGTTTGTTGCTGTTCGTTTGTTTATTGCCTCAACCTTGTTAGGTTATCGCTGTTTATTTGTTTGTTGCCTCAACCTCGTTCGATCGTCTGTTTCTCGCATCAATCTTTATCGGTCATAGCAGTTCGTTTGATTGTTTATTTGTTGCCTCAACATTGTTCGGTTGTTGCAGTTCGCTTGTATTTTTTTTCTCAACCTTATTCGGTTGCTGCAGTCCATTTGTTTATTGTCTCAAGCTTATTCGATTGTTTCAGTTCGCTTCTTTGTTGCCCCAATCTAATTCGTTTGTTACAGTTCGTTTGTTTATTGCCTCAACCTTGTTAGGTTATCGCTGTTTATTTGTTTGTTGCCTCAACCTCGTTCGATCGTCTGTTTCTCGCATCAATCTTTATCGGTCATAGCAGTTCGTTTGATTGTTTATTTGTTGCCTCAACATTGTTCGGTTGTTGCAATTCGCTTGTATTTGTTTTGTCTCAACCTTATTCGGTTGCTGTAGTCCATTTGTTTATTGCCTCAAGCTTATTCGATTGTTGCAGTTCATTTGTTTGTTTGTTTGTTGCCCCAACCTAATTCGATTGTTGCAGTTCGTTTGTTTATAGTCTCAACCTTGTTAGGTTATCGCTGTTTATTTGTTTGTTGCCTCAACCTCGTTCGATCGTCTGTTTCTCGCATCAATCTTTATCGGTTATTGCAGTTCGTTTGATTGTTTATTTGTTGCCTTAACCTTGTTCGGTTGTTGCAGTTCGCTTGTTTGTTTATTGTCCCAACCTAATTCGAGTGTTGAAGTTTGTTTCTCCAATCTTGTTGGGTTGTTGCAGGTCGTTTTTTTTGTCTTTATACAACAAAATAATTGACACAATAAGAAAATGTTGACATTATCAATCTTGATCACAGTTTCGTCCAGTAAAGGAAAGGCGAACTTGTATTGTTTATGATAACAAGAAACGAAATTCATTCGATAAAATGTTCAGCCACAATTCATCTAGCGTATGGATAATTAATCCATACGCTAGATAAATGGTGGCTGACTATTTTATTAAACACAAATTTCTATTTCATTGTGTAGTTAGAGAGTAAAAGAGTAAATTGTTTTAGTAAACGCTATAATTAATATTTTCAGAATTGTTTCTCAAAACGTTTACTAAAAGAGACGGATTTTTTATGAAGCTAGCCCGGCCTGGTTTGATCTTTACATAAACTGGTGCGGCACTTTCTGCACTAAAACAAAACGGTTGGCTACATGCTTGAACTCAAGTGTGTTCGTTTACGTCAATTCATTTACATAAAATTTTCACGTTATTTTACACTGCTCCAAAATAGGTGCAATGAGTGCAAGTTTAGTGTTGATTATTACAAATAAGTGAAATTGAATTGTAATAATCACATTTTTATCAATGGATATTGTCTAAAATTTATTATAACGCTTACTAAAACAATTTACTCTCTCCATAGTAGTTCATTATTGTAGAAATAGTATATATTTTAGATATAAATACGTTTGATTAAAAGTACTAAGGAACCAAATATCTTGGTTAAGAATTATTAATTTGTAAAACCACTTGGCATGATCGCTATAACTGGCGTTTTTTTTTTGAATATTTGATCAAAATTTGTTTCGGAAACATACCACATTTTTTTCTACATTCACTGAGGAACCAAATATCTTGGTATATAATTAATGTAAAAATAAAACAAGTATCATTTTACTTCTCTTATTTATTTTGTATTGCTAAATGTACATTTCATCCACCGAAGTAGACATTATCAATAGTTGTACTTGAATGGTGAAACAAACATCACATTAATTCAAATCATCTTCACGTAACTCAACGTAATGATTGGCATGCAATTTTCCTACAATACAAAAGCTCTCTTCACAGAAAGAGTAGAGTAGAAACATATACTTTAAATCTAAATAGGTTTGATTTAAAGTAGTGTTGGGCAAAATCGAGTGAATTTAGTAATCGAGTATTTCTGATTAACCAATTTTAAGTAGCTAAAGTTATTAAATAACAATAAAATTGAGTTAATTAATAGGTAAAACTTTCCAATATTAATATTATAAATAATATTAAGAAAATTGTCATAAACTTCATTTTGCAGTGACAAAAAAGATCGAAAAGCTCGACTTTGCCCATCTCTAATGTAAAGTATATGTTTCTATAATAGAGAAGTGTTGTATATATATATATATATATATATATATATATTCAATGACCCTTTCTACCTATATGAGTGTAGGATTTAGAGAAGTGTTGTAAGAGAATAAATTGTTTTAATATCATCCTCATAACTATTTAATTTATTTTCTCATCACTCAAGAAAATATGACGAACAAGATCCGTCGGAAGCGGAATCTCCTCGGGTATCACACTCTCTTTCCCTCCCCGAACCGGAATCGATCGAATCTGTCGCTGCTCCCGATTGCGTATTAATTATTTAACTCGATCATCATCATCATTTCTCCCCCCTCCGCCGCCGGCGAGAACACGTTCGTGCATGAATTCGAGAGGGGCGTGTCCGCCGGTTCCCCTCCCCCAGGCGAGCCAATCGCGGCGGTGCGCGCGCCATCCCATTCATCCCCACCCTTCCCAACCCCCCCACTCGATCGATTCTCGAACAAGCAAAAACGCGCCTTCTCTCCCCCACCTACCACATGCGCGCGTGCATGCACACACACGTACACTTTCGGCAGGATTTGCTCCTGCATTATTTATCGGTTTCTCGTTAGTTTTTTTTTTATTTCTCACGTTTTTTTTTTGCCGTTTTCGAAGGTATTGTCTGGAACCTGTTTTTTTTTGCCTCGATGGGGTTTTCCTTTTTGTTATAATGATACGTGTCCAATAACAAAAGTGTACTTTTAGATAGATGATCCTAAGATTGTCCTTTCGGCTTTGTTTTTCCTATGATAAAATATTTTTTTTTTAAATATTGTTTTTAAAACAACACATTTTTTTATTATCTTCACTACGAACTACAACAACCAAACAAGATAGCGGCAACAAAGAAACGAAATTCAACAATTGAACAATGTTGAGGCAATAAACAAACGAACTACAACAACCGGACAAGTTTAAGGCAATAAATAAACGAAAAAAAAAACGAACTGCAACAATTGAACAAGATTGAGGCATCAAGCAAACGAATTGCAATAACCGAGCAATGTTAAGGTTTTATAAAGCTAAATCTAGTTGTAATTATTACTTGCTTACACATGTTTTTAAGGATTAAAATTATTTTTTTTAACTAACATCTTTATTTATATACAGAGTTACAATATTTACCACTTAACATATATTTACAATGATTATCTAAATTTCGTATATAAATTGGCTAACGACCAAAGGCCTTTCCACCTCATTATTTTTTATTTGATTTATATTTGTAAGATTCTATTTGTATTTTGGTTGAAATCTAAAAGAACACAGTTTTTTGTGCAGGATGGCCGTAAGCTGGGCTACGGCGCCATGCAGGGAATTCCGATGGTGGCGTCGTCTCCGGTGAGGCACGACTCGCCCCTGGGGGTGCATCCCCTCGAGGTGCAGGCGTACCAGCCGCCGTGGAAGGCCCTCTCCGACTTCGCCCTCCACTCGGACCTCGAACAGCCGCACGCGCCCGCCTTTCAGCAATTAGTCAACCAGGTAAGAATTATTCTTATTTTTTTCTCTCGTATTTACTTAAAGTTTTAACAAGTTATTTCACTGAAACCGCGGTGAAATAAACACTGAGAGTTTATTTTAATCAAATGATTACATAATTAAAAAAAAGTAATTTTGACTCTAAGTAAATTAAAGACGACGCAGGCGCCACCTTTTTGCCTAATTTAAAGTTAGGCAAAACAATTTTATTTATTTTAAAATTTATTGTGTGTTTAATTTTTACCTAATTATTTAAACATGTTTCATCAAGTGTTAAATGAGGAATTTAATTCAAGAGTTATGGATTTTACGCGAAAGGAAATTTCATGTAGGATTTTTTAGTTACGATCACAACTGAAATCCAAATATTTTCTACTTCGATATCCGCTAATACCGCCTGGAACCTAATGAATGTTCCTTTATTTTCCGACAACTCTTTTCTTCCCCCTCCAATAACTTTTCATGAACCATCTCAAATCCCACTGAGATCACATTCTTTCCCACACATTGCATTTTTTGTTTGCATTTTTCTAAAATGGCGCACTCGTCAGAATAAACTACTTGAAATTGAGCTGACTTACCATTCAGACAAAAATAAATTATAACATCTCCGTTTTATTTATATTAAAACATTACACCCATATGGGTAGAAAGGGTCATTGAATATATTTATATATATATATTTATATTACCTTAAAATTGCGTATTTACGTTGAAATGCAATTTAATAATTTTACATAATCCAATAAGCCACCTAGGCTGCAGTGCACCTGGATCCGCAAGGCAGACGCCCCCCACAGGAAAAAAATTCCAAAAAAGTATTATAATGTAGATGATAATTATAAATATTACACGTACAAACATTGCGAATAAAAGTCACGCTGTGTTTTTGCCGGCTATAAAAGTTGTAGAATCCCGGCGCATTCACCATAAGTACAACGATTATAAAAATAATTATTTCCAATGCCGGTGATTTTATGATTTTCCAATAAAAATTAGTTCTTTGCAAATGTATCACTAAACTGAAGCTTAAATGAAAAATAATAATGAAATCATTGATAAAAAAATACGTATACAGACTGTTTCACCGATTATTTCGTTCGATACAAATACGTATACAGAGTGTTTGTTTCACCGATTATTTCGTTCGATACAAAATTGATTTATTTCATTGGTTCAAATAAGAGTATTCACGACAGAAAATACGTGTTTTCGATTTTAGATTTCGACTCGTTATTAGTGGTTGTTTGAATTGTTTTGCATTTCAGTTTATTGTTGGTATTTTTAGTTAATATCTACCCATACAAAAAATAGGGTTCCGTTTAAAATAAGGAAGTTTAGGTGTAACCAGAATCATGAATCTACATACCTTTAGTGTGCGGTTTCCCTGAAACACCCTGTATAATAATTTAAGGATGCCGCGATAGGAAACAGTTTGAGAGCCACTAATTTAAACAAAAATAGAAGAGAAATAAGGAATAAATTAAGTTATTATTCAAAATATAAAAACCTCACGTATTCACAAATAAATTCATCAGTGTAAAAATAATAATCGATGTTTGGTTTTTAGTTACGTGAAAAGTATAATCATAATAATTAAGACTGTTGCATCCTTTCTTCACACTTTATAGTGTGATTATACTCTTCACGTAACTCAAAACCAATCATCGATTATAATATGGCTTCCTGGTCAACTGAGTTTAATAAAGTTTGAAGATAGGATTAATTATTATAAAAATAATAATTCTTTATAAATAATATATTATTTTCAATTAAGATTTTAAAAAATAAACATTTAAGTGATTTTTTTATCTAGTTTTTTTATTATTATTACAGAAAAAGAATCGAGCAAATTCTTAGAACTTTAAACTTTTTAAAACAAAAATAAATCGACCATTTCCGAGGGGATGGTTTGTGGTACATTTTTTTATTTCTTGAATAACATTCTAACATATCACTTGATGAAACATTTTGAACAATTCTGATTAGAGAACTGTCTGTCCTACAAAATTTACTATTCTCTTTAACTATATAGTCTTAATATGAATAGAGTT
The DNA here is from genome assembly GCA_963082785.1 of Philonthus spinipes. Taxonomy (NCBI): domain Eukaryota; kingdom Metazoa; phylum Arthropoda; class Insecta; order Coleoptera; family Staphylinidae; genus Philonthus; species Philonthus spinipes. The sequence goes on along the minus strand of OY720308.1, from coordinate 14,436,892 downwards.
CTGTGCCCTTGCGTCAATTTTCACCTTGATAAATAGTTAATCACGATTGAGTCTGAAATTGGTTTTACAGCAACTTAATTATGGTTAAAATAATTATTAAATCATAAACGTAAAAATTCATGAGATTTATAAGGCATGAAATTATTTGCAAGTGAGAGACATTTGTAGACCAACCAAATATTTTAAACTATAGACAAATATAATCCGACACCATATGGTAAAAGGGATTACTGATTATATACACAGAATGAGCCATCGATATCTCCCTTATCGTTAGAAATTCAACATTAATTTATTAATAAAAATTAATAAATCTTGCTTGACTACTGAAGATGCATAATATAAAATTATTTTCATATATATAGGGTGTCTCGTTTTCCTAGAATTGATATGAATTTATGTATATTGTCTTGTAATTGGGATGTATATTTCCTGTTGGGCAATAAAGACTTATTATTATTATTATAAACTTTATTATTTTAAATGAAATACTCTACATATCATATTTTTATTAGATCCCCCTTTAAATTTTCTTTACCTCAATAAAATATGGTTAGTAGTTTTCACTAGCCGTTATTGCAGAAATAATATATATATACAATCATCTTTATTGTGGTATTTACATATACATATATTATACAATACATTTAATATAAACTTATAATGGCTATCGACTTTAGGTCTTTCAGCCGCAGAAATAATAATAGTCTTTATAGTTCTCACTTCTTACATTTAATTATATTTACAAACAGAAAAAAATGATAGTAGGAAACCCATGAGTGGTGTTCAGAGTGATGAAGTATGTCTGCTTTTAGCTCAACCCATATAAAAGAAAAACGCATACACATCATTACTTTTTTGTTACTATACCTGTAATAATTAATCGTTTTTGTCATAAAATCATACGTAGAATCAAAATCTATCACAAAAAATATGTGTTTCCATTTAAATTAATCAAGTTGCTATCGACTTCCGGTATCACCGGAAATGGCAGAATCTTGAAAATTTATTCATTAAAAAGAACATACCGTTTTACATAAATGGTAACAATTTCAGTATAATCTATTAATTATAAGTGTATACACTTTTAATGAGCGTTCTCGATGGGATGCTTTATAATTTTCCCCTAATTTAATTGTCATGAATTTTGAAATATTGTTTTTCTTTGCAATAAAAAAAACCCTCACCTTTAGAAAATGAATAAAATATGATACAAAAATAAATATATGCGATTAAAGATCACACTTTGCGTTTTTACCGGCTAATAAAAATGCGGGCTCCCGGCGCATTCACCATAAATACACCAATTTTAAAACTGTCTATTTACAAATAATTATTTGAAGTGCCGATTAATTTATGACTTTAAAATATTTATCGAAAGCTAAATATTATCGATACAAAAATAAAAATATAAAGATAAAGTTACACTTTACGTTTATACCATGCATAGGGCCGGAACCCTCCTGCGGTATCGCAAAAACATCAGTTTAAAAAATGGATGGAGACACGGGCCCAATCCTGGTGGTTGAAGACACCAGGGCTTAGGCAGACGAAGGTTTTTCTTAAAAGATGAACGCCGAATCTAACAATAGAAACAAGACAGAAAAGTGGTCAAAACAATACTAAAAGGACACTGCAGGCTAAACAAGCATATGTTCAAACTAGGCCTATCAGAAGATGCGATTTGCAGATTCTGTGAAGAGGAGGAGGAGGAAGACCCCCTTCACATACTGTGCCAGTGTGAGGCCCTATCGAGGATTTGATACCTACAGAAAGGGGATACAAAACCTAGCCCAGAAAGGTACATCCAAGACTCATTGTCAGGGTTAGTAGGGCTAATCAAGGAGGCGAAGCTAGAGCTAGTCACCTGAGATATACGGGATCAAATTACATAACAGTTAACCTCTGTGTTCCCTCTACTCACAATAGATCTAAAAAGGTCCCAATCAATATCTATCTATCTTAGGTTTACACCGACTAAAAATTCTGAAATCCCGACGCGTCCAATATAAATACAATTATTCCAAAAAATTATATTTGCGAATAATTATTTAAAACGTCGATGCATTTGTAACTTTAAAATTATTATCAGAAGCTAAATGTTATCGATACTAACATAAGAATATGCGATTTAAAAGTCACACTTTACCTTTTTAATATATATATATATTATATGTATATATATATATACATATAATTTCAATTAGGCAAAAGGTGGCGCTTGCGTCGTCTTTAATTTATTATGATTAATTAATAATATTTAATTATTCTTTTTTTTTTTCCTGTGATAAATTTAATTCAACCGCCAACATCCAGCTATGGCTTATGAATAATTTGTGTTGTTTATTTGTTTCAGATGCACGGTTACGATCTGCCGCCGCCGAACATGGGCCCGGCGCCCGGACCGCCCCCGGGCATGATGCAGGCGTCCGCGCCCCCCTCCGACGCCATGACCCACCCCGACAGCACCGATAGCTACGTGACGTACCTAGAAAGCGACGAGAGCCTGCCGGCGAGCCCTTAACAACTTACCCCCAAGCAACGGTCCATCTTGAAAAATCTCATCGTGCAATAAAAGGAATTTTAAGAAGTAAGGAAGCAGACGACGACAAGCGGCCATCCCTCGACAGAAACAAGAATAAACAACAACAACAAAAATAACACCGAGTCATTATAATAATAAACATTTTTAAAGGAAGGAAGACAGAAACATGAATAAGTTATAAGAAGGGAAAAAACACCGAATAATTATTACAAAAATTTAAAAGGGAAGAAGACAGAATCCAGAATCATAAATGGATAATAATATGAGAAAAAAGAACACCGAATAATTATTAAAAAATGTAAGGAAAAAAAAACAGAATCAAGAATAAATAATAATAAGAAAAAAACACCGAATAATTATTCAAAAAAATGGAAGGGGATAAAGACAAAATCAAGAAAAAATAATAATAAGAAGGAAAATAACACCGAAGAAAAACTAATAATAAATTTAAAATAATACACCGAATAATTATTGATAAAAATTGTAAGGGGAGGAAGACAGAAATAAGAAGAAATGATAATAAAAAAAATCAGCGAATAATAATAAATTGGAAGGGGTGGAAAAAACTGCCGCACAAGAAAATCAGCCTTTGTTTAAACGAACAGCAAGTGAAATAAATAAATAATGCGGGGATTGAGGAATTGTATAAGCTGATGTTTTTTTTTGGTTTAACTTTTAAGCCAGGTTTAAATTTTTAATATTAGAAAACAATAAATTATATTGATATGTTCAATTAATTTCTCACTTAACCCGTGGTGAAATATTTTTGATCTAATTCAGGATATTTAATTTAATAAGTGAAGTAAATCAAAGGTTTTAATTTTAATTAAATTAAATATCCTTAATTAAATTATTAATAATTATAAATTAAAAAATATCAAAATTCCGTCTTTTTTTAACTACTGAAATGGAAACATAGTTTCCGAAATATTAGAAAGGACAAGCATTTTATTTAAATAAATAAAAGTCTCCACAACCAACATAAAGAAGATTATAATTCAATCATTATTTAATATTCAAATAATTTAATTGGAAAGATTGCATTAAGTTCCATATTTTGCTTAATTTAAAAGTGGCATCGTAAGCAATTTGAATCTAAAAAAATGAAAACGCCATCTTCTGTCTAACTTATAAGTGGCATCGTCAACAATTTGAATATACAGAAGACCAAAGCACCACCATCATTTGCTTAATTCATAAGTGGATAAGTGGCATCATCAACAAAATGCCATATTTTGCCTAATCAAAGCACACAGATTTTAATACTTTTAATCTATTAACATTCTTTCTATTGGTATAGTGTTTGTTCATCGCATCTTGAATCAACAAAAGCAGCACCGACAGAAAGAGTATTTATTAATAGAACGTTACTCCCATATTTTTGTTTTGCAAAAAGTCGTCTAATTTTATTTTTTTTAAAATGACGTTAAATACAATGGGTTATTCTTTAAAGATTAGGCAGCAATAGAAATAAATTAATAATTTTTAATAAAATCGAATTTAGAAAATTAAAGCGACTTTAATATCAGGACTGAGCAATGGGATTTTAAAGTCAAAATTGGGCAATGAGAATAAGTTTAAAGTCATAATAAAGCTATGAAATAATTTTCAAAGTCAAAATTGGGCAACAAGACTGACTTTAAAGTCAAAATTAGGCAATGAAAATGACTAAAGTTAAAATGAAGGAATGAGAATGACTTTAAAGTCAAGTCGGAATATGTGAATGAAAATTAAGTAATAAAAATGACGTAAAGTCAAAATTAGGCAACAAAAATAACTTTAGAGCCAATTAAAGTCAAAATAAAGCTATGAAAATGATTTTAACGTCAAAATCGAGCAATGAAAATGACTTTACAGTCAAAATCATCCATGAAATTTATTTTAAAGTCAAAAGTAAACAATGCTAATGACTTTAAAATCAATATCGAGCAACAAAAATGACTTCAAAGTCAAAATCAAGCTAAGGAATCATTTTTAAAGTCAAAATCGGGCAACAGGAATGACTCTAAAGTCAATTAGAGTCAAAATGAACCTATGAAAATGACTTTAAAAACAATATGAAGCAATGGGAATGACTTCACAGTCAAAATCATCGATGAAAATGATTGTAAAGTCAAAATTGGTCAAAAAGAATGACTTTAAAGACAATTAAAGTCAAATTGAAGGTATGAAAATGACTTTAAAGTCAAAATCAAGCAATGAGAATGACTTTATAATCAAAATCAAGCAATGAAATCATTTTTAAAGTCAAAATTGAGCAACAAGAATGACTTTAAAGTCAATTAAAGTCAAAATGAAGCTATGAAAATAACTTTAAAGTCAATATGAAGCAATGGGAATGACTTCACAGTCAAAATCATCGATGAAAATGATTTTAAAGTCAAAATTGGACAACAAGAATGACTTTAAAGACAATTAAAGTCAAATTGAAGGTATAAAAATGACTTTAAAGTCAAAATCAAGCAATCGAAATTACTTTAAAGTCAAAAATAAACAATGAGAATTACTCTAAAGTTAATATCGAGCAATGAGAATGACTTTAAAGTCAAAATCAAACAATGAAATCATTTTTCAAGTCAAAATTGGGCAACAAAAATGACTCTAAAGTCAATTAAAGTCGAAATGAAGCTATAAAAATGACTTTAAAATCAAAATCAAGTAATCGAAATGACTTTAAAGTCAAAAATAAACAATGAGAATTACTTTAAAGTTAATATCGAGCAATGAGAATGACTTTAAGGTCAAAATCAAGCAATGAAATCATTTTTAAAGTTAAAATTGGGCAACAAGAATGACTGTAGAGTCAATTAAAGTCAAAATAAAGCTATGAAAATGATTATATGTCAATATCAAGCAATGAGAATGACTTCACAGTCAAAATCATTAATGAAAATTACTTTAACGTCAAATATAAATAATGGGAATGACTTCACAGTCAAAATCATCAATGAAAAATACTTTAAAGTCAAAATCAAGCAATTAGAATGACTTTAAAGTTAAAATAAAGGAATGAGAATGACTTTAAAGCCAAAATTAAACAATAGGAATAACTTTAAAGACAAATCAAGCAATAAAATCATTCTTATTGCTTGATTTTTACTTTAAAGTCATTCTCGTCGCTCGATTTTGACTTTAAAGTCACTCTTATTGCTTTATTTTAACGTTAAAATTATTTTTATAACTTGACTTTGACGTTAAAGTCATTTTCATTGCCCGATTTTGACTTTAATGTCAAAATCAAGCAATTTAATTGTGTTTAACGTCAGAATCAGGCAACAAAAGTGACGTTCAAGTCAAAATATCGGCTTTCGAGATCGACATCGCCTCGAAAACGCTCTCGCTGACACAAACTATCGACTCGATACGATTAGCTGCTCGGTGATGAACTAAAATGCAGAGACGACCTTAAGACATCAATCAACTATGTCATCTTTATATTGTAAATTAGGCAAAATATTGTGTATAGTGTCATCTTTCCTCATGAATTCTATCGTCTTTGTTAATTAAGCAATGGAAGGTGTGAAGTGCATTCTTTCCTTATGAATTAGGCAACAGATGGTGCTTAATGCTATCTTTCTTTATGAATTCACCACAAGATAGCGCTTTGGGCTATATTTGTAATTATTCTCAAAATAAATATTTCCAAATGACGAAATATTTTATTAAAACATTATTTAAACCACGCTTAAAAGTTAAATTAAAACGAAAACACATTCAAAATTACGATAGTTTCAACCGCTACTGTGTGGTAATTATTTTAAAACGCATACAATTCCTGAATCTATATTTAAAAAGAAAAACAACCTTATTGTGTATCATATTGTAATTTAGTAAACACGAAAAAGAAAAAAATACAAAGAAATAAATTAAATATTTTTATTGTACAATTTGTTACATATTTTCCGCTTTACGATGATGACGAGTAAATAAATAGGTGTTATTGGATTAAATTTGGGAATTTGTTCGAAATCGAAATTGATGATGTTGATCTTGAAAGAGAAGACAATGCGCATTTGTTTTTTTGTTGTTATTTTTTTTATATTTTTACAGAAATGTCCTGTATGAATTGCGAACGGAAAATTATACCAAGAGAGGAAAAACAAAAAAAAAATGTTGAAATGTGTATTTGATAAGGACGAAATGAAAAAAATAAATAAATAAAAAAGTGTGGATTCTAATGTAAATAATGTTATAGTGTAATGAATTTGTAAATATACTTGAAAATAATTATTATACATAATGTTTTGTGTTTTTATTATTTAAAAAAAAATGCTGCCCTAATAAATCTGTCTCCTCGTGCGATTTAAAACACCTTCCTCCTCTAATTTTTAACAGAAGATGGCTGCCCCGATATAGGATCTCGTATGAATTGTAGTTTTTTAAATTTATTTATTATTTTTACTCCTACCCCAAAAGATATTCTCATGTTATTTATTGTCCCAATCAAAGTTGATTTTTTTCCATTTTGATCAATAGGTTGTCTATGCAAGTGTGTAAACGCAATTTAGACTATTAGTGTATAGACTGCAGTTTCAATTAGAAGCTTATTTCTGCAGCTTCCAGTATATATAATACGCCCGCCCCCAAAGTATATATAATACACAATAATAACTGTGGACTACAACAGTCAAGGCAGATAGTCAAGCTTGTAGCCTGCAGTTTATAAGTAGCTGTAATTGTGTGTATATATTGTAGGTGCAAGTTCAAGCTTATTTATACCTATAGTTTTAATTATAAAAATATAATCTATGGGTTGTTATGTCAACTACAAGCCCATAGTCAAAGGGCTCTGGATGGGTATTCAAATGTGTAGCTACAGTTTCGACTACTAGTTTGGCAATTTTCAAAGTGCCGTATTTTCCAAACTGGGTTGTAGATTTCTGATTTTCTTTAAATGATTGTTTAAACAATGTATTCAGATTAATATCAAACAACAAAATCACCCTCACAGCATTTATTTATTTTTTTATTAATTTTACCAGTCGGATCGGCCTGCTCGCGCTATTCACTAAAAATTGACAATTTTCAAAGTGCGGTTTTTTTTCAAAACGGAGTGGTTAATTTCTGATTTTCTTTAATTGATTGCTTAAACAATGTATTTAGTTTAATATTAAACAACAAAATCACGCTCACAGCATTTATTTATTTTTTTATTAATTTTACCAGTTGGATCGACCTGCCCGCGCTATTCACTCAAAATTGACATTTTTCAAAGTGCCGTATTTTACAAACAAGGTGGTTGATTTCTGATGTTCTTTAATTGTTTGTTTAAACAACGCATTCAGATTAATATTAAACAACAAAACTACCCTCACAGCATTTATTTATTTTTTATTAATTTTACCAGTTGAATCGGTCTGCTCGCGCTATTCACTAAAAATTGACAATTTTCAAAGTGCCATTTTTTCTAAACAGGGTGGTTAATTTTTGATTTTCTTTAATTGGTTGTTTAAACAAAGCATTCAGATTAATATTAAACAACAAAATCACCCTCACAGCATTTATTTATTTTTTTATTAATTTTACCAATTGAATCGACCTGCCCGCGCTATTCACTCAAAATTGACAATTTTCAAAGTGCCGTATTTTACAAACAAGGTGGTTGATTTCTGATTTTCTTTAATGGTTTGTTTAAACAACGCATTCAGATTAATATTAAACAACAAAACCACCCTCACAGTATTTATTTATTTTTTTATTAATTTTACCAGTCGGATCGGTCTGCTCGCGCTATTCACTAAAAATTGACAATTTTCAAAGTGCCGTATTTTCCAAAAGGGGTTGTTGATTTCTGATTTTCTTTAATTGGTTGTTTAAACAAAACATTCAGATTAATATTAAACAACAAAACCACCCTCACAGCATTTATTTATTTTTTTATTAATTTTACCAGTTGGATCGGCCTGCTCGCGCTATTCACTAAAAATTGACAATTTTCAAAGTGCCGTATTTTCCAAACGGGGTTGTTGATTTCTGATTTTCTTTAATTGGTTATTTAAACAAAGCATTCAGATTAATATTAAACAACAAAACACCCTCACAGCATTTATTTATTTTTTTTATTAATTTTACCAGTTGGATCGGCCTGCTCGCGCTATTCACTCAATATTGACAATTTTCAAATGGCCGTATTTTCCAAACGGGGATGTTGATTTCTGATTTTCTTTAATTGGTTGTTTAAACAAAACATTCAGATTAATATTAAACAACAAAATCACCCTCACCGCATTTATTTATTTTTTTATTAATTTTACCAGTCGGATCGGCCTGCTCGCGCTATTCACTAAAAATTGTCAATTTTCAAAGTGCCATATTTTCTAAACAGGGTGGTTAATTTCTGATTTTCTTTAATTGGTTGTTTAAACAAAGCATTCAGATTAATATTAAACAACAAAACCACCCTCACAGCATTTATTTATTTTTTTATTAATTTTACCAGTTGGATCGGCCTGCTCTCGCTATTCACTAAAAATTGGCAATTTTCAAAGTGCCATTTTTTCTAAACAGGGTGGTTAGTTTTTGATTTTCTTTAATTGGTTGTTTAAACAAAGCATTCAGATTAATATTAAACAACAAAACCACCCTCACAGCATTTATTTATTTTTTTATTAATTTTACCATTAGGATCGTCCTGCTCGCGCTATTAACTCAAAATTAACAATTTTCAAAGTGCCGTATTTTACAAACAAGGTGGTTGATTTCTGATTTTCTCTAATTGATTGTTTAAACAAAGCATTCAGATTAATATAAAACAACAAAACCACCCTCACAGCATTTATTTATTTTTTTATTAATTTTACCAGTTGGATCGGCCTGCTCTCGCTATTCACTAAAAATTGGCAATTTTCAAAGTGCCGTATTTTCAAAACGGAGTGGTTAATTTTTAATTTTCTTTAATTGTTTCTTTAAACAGTTCACTTACATAAATATTAAACAATAAAATCGTTTTCATAGCATTTATTTACTTTTTTATTCAACATTTTTCAAACTACTTATGGTAAACGTCCCGGCGCATTCACCAAAAGTTACATCCACTGTTATTAAATGTTTTTTATTTTAATATTTAATTCATAATATTTATTGAAATTGTACTAGGAAGTGTAGTAACTGAGCTATCAAAGAGTTGGAGTGTAAGACCCTGTTTATATAAAATTAAAAATTTGTGTTATCAGAGCGCTCTAAAAACTTCAAATTCGATTTAATTCAATTCGTCCTGCTAAATTTGATTAAATTATTAAATGAATTGATACTGAGTGAATAAATTTTGGAGCTATGTTTGAGCTTCGAGGAATACATAAGTGTTGGATGATATGGATAATATGGGGATAAGTGGGAAATTTTACGGAGAAGATTTCTAGTTTTTCTTTAATGGTTGCAGGTTTCGTACAGAAGGAAATTTAATGGGTTATGGAGCGGGTTATTCCGGTATCTGTTTTTTGTTAACATTCTAAGGGCTGATCTTTCCGCGACCTGGAGATTTTCCAGGATTAGGCGCCTATCCTGTCGAGTAATTGCTGATCTGGACACATGTGAGTCCCTGGCAGATTTCGTACGATCGAAAATATAAGAAATACGGACATTGGCTTAAACTTTTGTTAGTCTGCAGTGATGTAACGTATGCATTCCGAAATACTTGCTTGTGGTTTGTTTAATAAAAATATCAGCAATTAATTTCGTAAATTAAATAAAAATGATTTGAAAATAATTAATTTTAATTAATTTATTAAATGTCTGTGATAAATACTCTTTTCTATTTTTATATTAATTTCATGTTCTTGTAGTTGAATGCATTTAAATATGCAAATAAATAAATTTGATTTCAATTTGGTTCTCATTGATCAATTAGTGAAATATTTTAACTATTTTTTTAAAGCTTTTAAATTAAACACTTGGTTTTGTTTCACTATACTATATAACTACTATATAGTGAAAGAAAACCGAATGTTTAATTTAAAAGCTTAAAAAAATAAATAAATTTGTTTATAATGCATTGTTATTGTTATAACTTATTTATTCAATAAATATCACTAAAATTCGTGCCATTCCAGCACGATTATAATACATTTTTTTTGTTTATCACGTATTGTAATTTCCTAATTTAAAATTGAATTAGATTCAAAGGGAAATGTTTCGGTGTCATCCTCTGTAACCACCGTATCCGCCGCGGTGACCTCCGGGTCTACCTCCGAAGCCGCCGCCTCCGAAACCACCTCCGTGTCCACCGCCTCCGAAACCACCTCCATGTCCACCGCCTCCGAAACCACCTCCAGGCCTACCGCCTCCGAAACCGCCGCTATGTCCACCGCCTCCGAAACCACCTCCGGGCCTGCCGCCTCCAAATCCTTCGGATCCAAATCCGCCTACGTGTCCACCACCTCCTCCGCCTCCGAAGAAATTGCCTCCGGTGTTACCGCCCCCTCCACCCCCATAATTACCCCCGAATCCTGAGCCGCCTTGAGCTTGGACGTAGCTGGCAATAGCTACAACTACTAATACCACCTATAAGCAACGGTTTAGAAATTAACAGGGCGTATGTGTATGCGGGCGCTTTTCTTTTCCTCATTACTTTGGTTTAATATATATTTCTCGTTTGATTATAATTGTTTCTTCCCATCCATTGTAATTGTCTGTTTTCCATTTGTTTGTTCATCTCGGCAATCTGTAGTTATTTTCTGATTTCTTCTTTTATATATCTGTCTAGTCTCGCTACCCGATATTATTTTAAGTAATTTAAATTTATAAAAATATTTGTACGCACAATAAATCGATAAAAACACATTCTTGAACATTTAATGCAATCGTTTCTTAATTTAAATTAGTGATGGGCAAGATCGATCAGTTGAAGTATCGAGCCGCTCGAGCTGTTTAGAAAGATCGAGTCGATCGTAAAGATTGAGCCGATCAGGAAGATCGATCCGATGGCGCCGATCAGAGGGATCAAACAGACCGAGCCGACTGAGATGATCAGAAAACCCCTAAAAAATCCTTCATGGAATATCACTCCCTCAGAAAACTACGCTGTGAAACGTATCTGGAAAATTACAAATCATCTCAAAAATCATCCCTGTAAAATTATTCCTCGAAAATCGTATAAAATCATCCACCGCAAAACCACTCCCCGAAAAATAACACCTGTAAAAAAATACCCTCCAACTAAAATTTACCTGTTATTCATATTAAAACGTATCTTAAAAAGAAACAAAATCTGCAAGGCGACATAAATGTGACATACAGACTATCAATGACTTTAAAGTCAATTTTTAATAATAATTGTGACTATGAATGACTTTAAAGTCAATTTTTGACAAAAATATTGACGAGTCGATTTTTGACAATAGTGGTGACTTTAAAGTTAATTTCTAGTGAAAACTGTTACAATGACTTTAGTCAATTTTTGACTATAATAGAGACGTATTGTGACTTTCTACCAAAAATAGTGACGAAAAGTAACTCTAAGAGTCAATTTCTAGTAAAAATATTGACTATCAATGATTTTAAAGACAATTTATAGTGATAATAGTGACTATACATAACATTAAAGACATTTTTTAGTGAAAATAGTGACTATACATGATTTTAAAGTTAATTTTTTACCATTATAGAGACTATCAATGACTTTAAAGTCAATTTTTAATAATAATAGTGACTATGAATGACTTTAAAATCAATTTTTGACAAAAATATTGACGAGTCGATTTTTGACAATAGTGGTGACTTTAAAGTCAATTTCTAGTGAAAACTGTGACAATGACTTTAGTCAATTTTTGACTATAATGGTGATGTATTGTGACTTTCTACCAAAAATAGTGACGAAGAGTGACTCTAAGAGTCAATTTCTAGTGAAAATATTGACTATCGATGACTTTAAAGACAATTTATAGTGAAAATAGTGACTATACATAACATTAAATACATTTTTTAGTGAAAATAGTGACTATAAATGATTTTAAAGTCAGTTTATAGCAAAAATAGTGAATATAAATGACTTCAATGACAATTTTTAGTATAAATAGTGACTATTAATGACTTTAAAGTCAATTTTTGACAATAATAATGACTTTAAAGTGTTTAAATTCATGGTGAAAATAGTGATTATGACTTTAAAGTTATTTTTTGGCCATAATAGAAACTATCAATGACTTTAAAGTCAATTTTTAACAATAATAGTGACTACCAGTGATTGTAACGTCAATTTTTTACTATAATGGTGATATAAAGTGATTTTAAAGTCAATTTCTACGAAAAATAGTGACGAAAAATTACTTTAGAGTCAATTTATAGTGAAAATAGTGACTGTCAATAACTTTAAAGACAATTTATAATGATATTAGTGTCTATAAATGACTAAAGACCCTTTTTAGCAAAAATAGTGACCATCAATGACTGTAATGTCAATTTTTGACAATAATAGTGAAGTAAAGTGATTTTAAAGTCAATTTCAAGAAAAAAATAATGACCATAAATGACTTTAAAATCAAATTTTAACAATAATAGTGACTATAAGACAATTTCTAGCAAAAATAGTTACTACAAAGTAAATTTCTAGTGAAAATAGTGACTTTCAATGATCTTTGACTTAATTGTTGACAATTATATTAACTTTAAATGACTTTAAAGTTAATTTCTAGCAAATGACTATAAATGATTTTAAAGTCAATTTATAGTGAAAATAGTGGCTTTTAATGACTTTAAATATGTTTTTGACAATTATAGTGACGTAAAGTGATTTTAAACTGAATTTCTAGTAAAAATAATGATTATAAATGATTGTAAAGTCAATTTCTAATGAAAATAGTGACTATGAATTACAATTTTTGGCAATAATAGTGACGTAAAATGGTATACATGACTACATGTATTTATTTTTGTTAAATTAAAAATGTATTTAGTAAATAATAAATTAATAAAAACTGTTTGCATAAAACAAAATAACTTAAAAAAATAGTTTGATTCAATGATCGACCTTACCTGCTCGAGCCAAGCTACATAACATGATCAATCCAATCTGGAATTTAGTCCGAAAAGATTGAGCCGGTCAATGAGATCGAACCGATCGAAAAGATCGAGCCGCTCGGGCAAATAAAAAAATAATGAGCTGTTCATATAGATCGGGCAGCTCGATCAACTGCAAGGATCGAGCAGTCGATCTTTTTTGATCGATCTTGCCCATCACTAGTTTAAATTCAATGCATATTTTCAATTTAATATTAAAAGAAAGAAAACACATAACGTAGATATATCTTTTGGTGGATGCGCCGGGGTAACAACATAAGTCGTTTGAAAATTGTCGAATAAAAAAGTGAAGAAATACTGTGAACGCGGTTTTATTATTTAATATTGATCTACGTGAACCGTTTAAAAAATTAATTAAATAAATTTAAAAATAAACCACCCCGTTTGAAAAATGCGGCGCTTTGAAAATTGTCAATTTTAAGTGAATAGCGCGAGCAGGCCGATCCAAATGGTAAAATTAATAAAAAAATTAATAAATGCTGTGAGGGTGGTTTCGTTGTTTAATATTAATCTGAATGCTTTGTTTAAACAACCAATTAAAGAAAATCAGAAATCAACCACCCCGTTTGGAAAATACGGCTTTTTGAAAATTGTCAATTTTGAGTGAATAGCGCGAGCAGGCCGATCCAATTGGTAAAATTAATAAAAAATAAATAAATGCTGTGAGGGTGGTTTCGTTGTTTTGTATTAATCTGAATGCTTTGTTTAAACAATCAATCAAAGAAAGTCATATATCAACCACCCCGTTTGAAAAATCGGCATATTACTTATTTTAATTTTAATTGAATTTTCGCAACAATGAGAAAGGAAATGTTTGAATTAATTTTTATTAATAATATTCAGTATTTAATTTGCAATATTTTTGTTATAAAATAAAGTAATTATTACTTAATTTTGTAGTTAATCCACCAACATGACTTTCAATAGTTTACGTAATTGAATTTGATCTTTAGAGAATTTAATTTTGATTACGCATTTTTACCCAAAAAAACAAAACAACAAATCAATTACATGAAGTCATCATCGGCAACAACAACAAAAATACTCACAAAAAGTTTGGCCATGTTCGAGCTCGAACGCGAGATTTAATCCAAGCCGAAAACTGGTCTTTCCGCTCAATCGTGCCCCGTATTTATACACAACCGAATTTCATTGAGCGCAAAAAAAATTGGGGATAAGTGGGGGGACGAGAATAAGAAAATTTATTATAATTAGATCCGCCAGTTTGCCTTTATTTGCGTCTTTTTTTTTTGTTTCTCTCTTCGATCTTCCCTGTACTTCATTTAAACGGCCGCGCCGGATCCTTGAAGGAGTCCAAGGATTCGCTCGCCGGTGAATACACATTTCGGAAATTAATTATGAATAAATCATTTGGGATTAATTAGATTCAAACACACACGAAAAAAGTGAATGAATATGTTATTAGTGTACTTAGCGTGGTTTTTTTATGTGTGTATGCGTGTGTTTGTGAAAAATTGCCAAGGTGAATGGGAATTATCTTGATGGGTACAAGTTCAAGGTGCGTGTGAAAAAAAAAATATATAATTATAGTTAAATTAACTGAGATTTTTCTACGATTCACGCTTTTTTTGGTTTTTAGAATAATCTTCAATACTTAGATTACGAATATGTCTAGAGGCTATCATAAATTAACATATTTTTTTTTTTTAATTAAATAGAATTAACATAACAAACAAAAAAATTCTACGTAGAAAAATACAAATTCAATTATTCATTAAATTATTTATTTAAACGTCTTTTGCTTCTCTGTCTTTATAATTTGAAAAAAAAAACTTTGAGCTCAGAATACTCAATTTAACTCAGTTAATTATTAAAAGGAATGAATACTATGTATAAATTTCAAACCCATTTTTCTTATAAGTATTCCTTATATTACGAAAAGCTGAAACTCGATTAATAATTCAATTCTAGATAGTTCTATCGTTTACAATCAATTTTAGAAACAGTTCCGCCATTTTTCAATTTTTTTATGAATATTATTAATTCAATCGAAATTAATATAAAATCGCGCGTAAATAACAATTATGTAAATTAATGACAAAACCCAAGGAATATTGTTTAAATTTGGTCCAGATAATCCAATGTCATCAGTGAATTACAAACAAACCAAACCCAGCATGAAATCCTAGCATTGGCCAAACGAAGCGTTAATTTAGAAAGTAACGCGATTTTGGCGTTGTTAAAACGTAAACAATCTAAAGGATCTGTTCGGCAACGACGAAACCATCACTCAAGGTCCGTTTTTTCCGCACCTTGAACTTTGTCTGAAGACAGGTTGAATCATAATTGATAGTGGATTTACGTTCTGTTAATAATTGCATGAGAATATAAATTATTTCAAAATTTAAAATATATAGCGCTGGAAAAGTTCAATTGTTTAACAATAAATGAAAGAAGAGTGTCTAGTGAACAAATTAAGATCATTTAAGTGTACCTCCCTTATGAAATAACTTCGCACTTTGACATTTACTGCGACCAATCACCCAATCGCGATTCCACCCGAGCGAAATTAAATCATAAATCCAGATTGGCGCTGGATATTTTCAATTGTTTAACAACAAATGAAAGAAGAGTGTCTGGTAAACAAATTAAGATCGTTTAATTGTTGCACCCTTTCGAAATAACTTCGTACCTTGATATTGATTTTATTTTATTCGTTAATTTCGACATGAATTAATTACCCAAATTCATTATTATAATTACACACTTTTTTTGCTTGAATGGAGATTATAAATGATTTAAGTCATGCATGAAATAATGAAAACATAACACAGATTTTTGTTTATTTTATTTTTTTGTCATGATCATTAACAAAATTATGCAATGGATTATAATCACCAATGCTTTTGCGTCCATTAACTTGCCACTTTACAAGTGATATTTTGATTATTTATTTGTACTTGAATCAACGGCCTTGTGCATTTGCATTCTGGTTTTCGTTATATTCCAATGTAATTATCTCAAAATTTTGATGAAAAGACAATGCGACAAGATTTCATAAAATTACTACAATTACATAAATAATTGCAGTAATTTAACTGGATGGAATAATTCGATTAATAACTTTTGAGTTGTCTGAAGATCCGACAGCTGAAAGTGTATAAGGATTCGAGAAGAAGAAGATTTATGTGAAGTTGTTATAAAATCTGCAGCCCTGGATTCGGAGGATACGTATGGTTTTGAATATTTCTTCTGTCAAATTTACGGCCTTAGAAATTATCTTGGATTTTCATACAATTTCAGATAATGATCCTATTTAGTCATACAGAATGGTAGTTTGCACTGACCCCATTGCACACGCTATTGCAATGCGGATGACACCAGAATATTTCTGTAATCCATTTTTAATACGTAAATAAATTAATGCCTTCACAATTAGTAATGATAAATAATTTATTATATACATAAACTAAAAATGCAACAATAATCGTTACGTTTTTTTTTAAATACAATTACAATTCAACATCTTTAATCAACAACCGTTTATTCGGATCGCTCTTCAAGCCCAACTCCATCCTCGTCACGGTCCATTTATCCCCGACGCTCTTCCTCTGCGCCCAGAAATACAGCGTCCCCTTCTCTTTCGGCCCCTT
This sequence comes from Philonthus spinipes, assembly GCA_963082785.1. NCBI lineage: Eukaryota > Metazoa > Arthropoda > Insecta > Coleoptera > Staphylinidae > Philonthus > Philonthus spinipes. The sequence continues at coordinate 14,419,720 of OY720308.1, read as the reverse complement.
GACCGGAACTTCATACTTGGCGGCCAGCTCCGTAGTGTAATTATTCTCCGTGTCGCCGATGTTGATCGTATAGTCTTTAATCGGCTCACCCATTATGTAGACCGCTCCCTTGTGCGCCCTCAGGGTCTTCAGGGCGTCTTTGTAGTACTCGGTGGCACAGATGTTGGAAAGGATTTTATTCCTGAGCAGCATTCCCATCGTCACTGTTATAACACCACCGATCGAAGCCGTTCTCAAAAGGGTTAAGTTTGAGACCATTTTTATACGTTTTAAAAGGGCCGATTGAGAGCATTAATTATTTTAATCTAAATCAACACAATTATAATAACTTTTTTATTTAATTGGCATAATGTAAATAATAAATATTAAATAAATTTTAGGTTATATTATTGACAACCATAGACTAAGAATGATTAGAGTACTTCAAGAATGTTTTCACTGGGTGGACACCCTAAGAGTATATTTGGTTGCATATGTTACAATGGAAACATTGTGTTGCGTATGTTACATCAGATTATTCCATAGATATAGTATATAAATAACTATTAAGTCCATGGATTCAGGGTAGTTATTTAAAGGGCTTGAAAAAAAATGTTTTAAATAAATGTAGAAAATTCAACTATTATTTGAAACATTTTGTCCTAGCTGTCAAAATAAATCGAGTTTTTGTATCATAGTATACAGGGTGGTTATTTAAAGGGATAGAAAAAATATTTTAAATAAATCTTGTGGGGAATTGAAATATAAACAACTATTATTTGAAACATTTTACTTTAACTGTCAAAATAAAACGAGTTTTGGTAGAAAAACTGATTTTCTTCACAGTATACAGGGTGGTTATTCAAAAGGGTAGAAAAAATATTTCAAATAAAAGTTGTGGGGAATTGATTTATAAACAACTATTATTTGAAACATTTCGCCTTAGCTGTCAAAATAAACCGAGTTTTGGTAAAAAACTGATTTTGTCATTGTATACATGGTGGTTATTTAAAGGGATAGAAAAAATATTTTAAATAAATTTTATGGAGAATTGAAATATAAACAACTATTATTTGAAAAATTTTACTTTAACTGTCAAAATAAAACGAGTTTTGGTAGAAAAACTGATTTTCTTCAGAGTATACAGGGTGGTTATTTAAAGGGGTAGAAAAAATATTTCAAATAAAAGTTGTGGGGAATTGATTTATAAACAACTATTATTTGAAACATTTCGCCTTAGCTGTCAAAATAAACCGAATTTTGGCAAAAAACTGATTTTGTCAGAGTATACAGGGTGGTTATTTAAAGGGATAAAAAAAATATTTCAAATAAATGTTGTGGGGAATTGACTTATAAATAACTATTATTTGAAACAGTTTTACCTAGCTATCAAAATAAACGACTTATTTTTTACATTTTTTGTAATTAGAATAAAAAAATTAAGTTTTTATTTAATTGTTATAGTTTAAATAAAAACTAATAAATAATTTATATATTATGTCAATGACAATAATCACAGACTACCAACTAATTAGAGTATACCAAAAATGTTTTCACCGGGTGAATAGCCTAAGAGTATATTTGGTTGCATACGTCACAATCTAAACATTGTGTTGCATATATCACAAATACAATGGATCATTGATAATTAATTATGTCGATTCTAGAGGTTTTCTATGATTCCCTAATTCAACTGAATTTGGAGGTTACGTGAAGTTTTGAATTATTTGATAGACTTTAAAAATATTTTTAATTAGATTAGTGTAAATAAAGCAGAGGTTTAGAATTAAAATGGTTTAGTAATAACAAACTGTAAGTATTTAACGCAATTATTATATCGAATTGAATTCATTTTAATTATGAAAGGAAAAAAGCATACATAACCTTAATTTTTTAAGTATATTCAAAGCTATTCTGTAAGAGAAATGTTATTTTAACGTGTAACGTATTTTTTATCAGGTTTTGAAATAATATATATACCGAAAGGTATAAGGTATTTGAAATAAAAAAATAGAATGTGAAGTAATTTAGTAAAGTACACATTACACTTGACATTTCCCGTACGGAAAAGCTCCCCATTATATAAATTGAAATATCTTTATTCAGACAATTACATATTTACAAACATTCAGTATATCTATTAAAATACAGGTTTGTCTGTCCTGGACTATGAGTAACATAGTAACAGAGTTACAAAAGGCCGTCGACCAAGGTCTTTCAGCCTATTTCAAATTAATTGTTTTTATAAATTAAATTATCCTTACACCAAAAGGGAGGAAGGAAAAAATTAGTAAATTAAAACGACAATTGGCTAAAAGCCGTAAGCCTTTCTGCCCCCGTATATTAAACTCTTCTTCTCTTCACTGCTTAAGTAAAAAATAATAACAATTTTGTACTTTTCTGATTTTTAGTTAAAACAAGCTCGAAATCGCAATCAAACATGGACGATATAATCACGGGTTTCGGCGCTTTAAAAATATCCGCCTTAACAAAGGTGCGATTAATAAACCAGTACGTCGACCGTGTCACGATCGGCCCCAACGCGAAACCGCCCTCCGAACCACTACCCCCCAAAACCCAAATAAAGAAAAACGAAAGCGATAAATCCACCTCATCGACTAAAATAAACACAAACCCCTGGGATCCCAACAAGAAGCGTGCGAAGAATTACAATTTAATCCTCGAAGAAGTCGAACTCGAGCGCAGGAACCAAGTGCAGAGCGCGCTCGAAACCAGGCACAAGAACATCCTCGAGATGTGCAAGCGGCAGGAGAGCAAGCAGAGGGAGGAGTGGTGCAAGCTGCAGGAGGATAAGGCGGAAAAAATGCGGAGGCAGGAGATGGATATCTTCGTGGCGCTGCAGGCGCACGATCTCGATTCGAAGAGGAAGCGGGAGAAGCTGGTGCAGTACTACCAGGATTTGGCCGCGCGGAGGGTGAACAACGATAAGGTGATCCGGGAGAAGGAGGAGAAGCAGCGGAGGTTTACGAAGAACGTTGACGCGATTTTTAAAGCGCAGAAGGATTTCAAAGGGGCGTATTTGGAGATTATCGAAGCACTGAAGGGTTGCTCGAATGAGGTTAAGGAGGGGTTGAAGGAGAGTATCCAGGGGATGAATCGGCTGCCCGGGGAGATGGAGGAGCTAGTGGGTAAGTGCAAGGCGGAGAGCGTGGAGGACGGGGATGCGGCGCACGCCTTGAATTTAGTCCAGAGGGTTAGGAAATTCAAGGAGGAAATCCGGGTTAAGCAAGCGGAACACAACGAAAAACTGGAGAGGGCGAAGGCTGCAGAAGCTGCACGAAAAGCCGAAGCGCAAAAGAAAGTCGAGACCGTAAAGAAAGATTTGGATTTCGTTAAAATGGCAGCGTTTAAACGCTCTGCAGAATTACAAGAGATTTTACAAAAACACCAAGAAAGTTTTCAGGATCTGCTAAACAACGCCGAATTGAAAACGTTTAAATTCAACTGCAAAAAAGCAATCAACATCCCCGTCAATGCACTCTCAGCTGTTCGCGCCGATCATCTCTTAGATAAATACAACAAACTAAGGGCTTTACTAGCCGGGGAATCCGTTCGGATAGCCGACACTGAAATTAAAGCCTCCCAACATCCGCAGGGCGTTCCTTTCTGCATGGACTTGCTCGCAACGAAATTTATTTTACAAGGGGATTTAATGATTTCCAGCAGTCCTGAAGCGACGTTCGGTTACTCGGCCATGATCGTCGCTTTATGGAACGACTTCCCGATGTTCGGAAATATTTTACTAGCACACTTCTACAAAGAATGCCCGTATTTAATCCCGATGTACCCCCCGAAAACCGCCGATCAAACAGACGAGCAATTTTACCTAAGCCTCGGGTATAAATACAAGGATGGGGTCGTCGAAAAACAGGACAAATATTTAAAGCGAATGACGGGAATATTCCGGCTTTACTTCTCCATAATGATCACGAAGACGAAACGAGGACACGACAAGAACCCGTTTAACTTATCGCACGCTTGGAAGTGGGTTTCGGATATTTTGAATCTTCAACCCCGGATGGATATAACGGCGACGGCTCTGTTTGTCTTTCTGGAAGTCCTCGGAGCGGCCATGCAGAGGACTTACGGGAAGCAGTTCAAGAAGCTCGTCGATTTCATTAATAGAACTTATTTGGATTTGTTGAAGAAAAACGATTCCGGAGGACCAGCTGTCCGTTTGGAATTATTATTGGAGGAATACAAGAAGAGCGGAATGTTTGCGGATCCCGTCGGGATGCTTCCTAATAATTTTTGGTGATTCAGTAAAAAAATATTTTTCACCGAAATAATCAATTCATCTAAATTCTTGACGGCTCTAGTTGTAATTTGGACAAAAGATGGCGCTTTGTGTTGTCTTTATAATTACGTAAAAGATGGCGCTTTGTGCTGTTTTTCCGATTAGGCAAATGATGGCGTTTTTTGTCGTATTTTCAATAATTTATTTACATTGGTTTATTTTTTTTTATCATTACCTCATTGTAGTCTTAGACTCACACAAACATCCTGATAAAAAAAAAAATAAAATTAATTTAAAAAAAAAAAGGGGGATATACAAGATGTCCCGGGTAATAAAATACACTTTAGCGACATCAGTTGCGCACTCCAGATTTGTTCTGAATTTCACCGCTTTATCCTTGCTATCTTAAATTAATTGTATCTTCGAAAATGAAAAACTGTGATTTTTATATGTAAATATTTGTTTAGTATATTTTTTGTAAAGAAGTAGAAAATGTTTACGATTGCAATACTTTCCCTTGGACGGGGGTCCGAGGAAAGTAAAAAGGAAATCCAAGTGACTTATTTGTGTAATTTTATTTTTTATTTTTACATAGATTTAAATTGTATAAAACGAAAAAACAAAAAAAAAACAACAACGGATTATTTGTAACAAGCATATATGCAAAATAAATATTTTTATAATTACGATTTTTATTCGTGATTCTTGTTAATTGTAAATTAATCTCGAGCGATATTTTAATTATAAATATGTATTTTTTTTTATCTTATTACGAATAATAATAAATGTATATTAATTTTTGTATTTCGTTTGCATTTCTTATACAGGGTGAGTTTTTTTCGATGTTCTCTATGGGGATCTCGGAAACTATAAGAGATAGAAAAATGGTTAAATGGGGAAAGAAGTGTAGTTTTATAAGACGAATAAAATAACACTTTCAAAATATTTGAAAAAGTCAAGGGTAACTAGATATTTTGAAAAAAGTAAAATGTGTCAATTTTTTGAAATCAATATATCTCTATTATTATCATAGATAGAAAAAAACTGTAAAGGGCAAAGTTGTAGAAAATTTTACGCAGATTAATAACAAAAAATCAAAAAAAAAATTTCGCCCATATTTTGGGAGATATGACACAAACTTACCTTTTTTTAAATGGAAACAATAGTTGGCTATGACTTTATTAAAAGGGCTATTTTTTTCCCTTTAATCCGATATAACATATGCCATAGTTATTTTTAAAATAAAATAAGTTACAGTCGTTTTAAATTTTAACATTCACCAAAAAATAGTTAGCCATGAAAAAGACAAAAGTAAAACAATTGCGGTTTATAGCAACGAAATCAATAGCATCGAATAAGTTGGGCAAGATTGCTTGCAACTTTCTCAAAGAGATGCGACTGTACTGCGGGGGGCTAACTCATTCAGTGAATCGGGGATGTCCACAGGGCTCGTGCTCGGAAGCGACGATGTGGCTCTTTGGAATAAAATGCGAGTTATTTAAAGCCTAGAATAATAAACAGGATTTAAAAGTCCTTTCACACACTAAGTTAACAAACTAGCGAGCGAAACGAGCCTATCAGTCCCTGACCCAACTGCGGTTATTTCAGACCTATTCGGACGACCAGATGGTGGTAATTATAGTGGCCTCTTCTTTAAATTTCATCAATTCGGATGAATCTATCACTAATATTTATAGATTATTTAATAACATATACATTCTAAAATTAGTTAAGTTGACCCAAATGATAAAAAAAAACGCGGACATTAATTTCACGAGATACAGAAACAATAATGCGTATTGTTTAAGGAAGTACGATTTTAATACCACACGCCTACTTAGATAATCCACTTGAGAAGCACTCGTTTTCGGAGATTAGCGATCATTTTCGACGACGTAAAGCCACTCGAAACCGGCGTTTTACAAACCAACTAACCGAAATCAAGGGCAACGGAGATTATGAATGAATCCGAAACGCTTGACATACTAAACTTGGAACCCGCTGACTAGATTATAGAAATTATTTCACAACAATGATTCCGAGAATGGTAGACTGCAAACTTTTTGTGTTCAAGGCACACCTACCAAATTAAGACATTTCTGAGGTACACCAAAGAAGAAAAAACATTGTTTATTTATTATTAAAATCAATATATAGAGTTTATGGCCTACTTGCTGTCCTCCCTCCCCCTTAAATCCTTAATTCTTAAAAACAAAATAAATTAAGAATTTTTTTTAATGAAAACTAGCTTGTTTAACTGAGCTCAAACGATCAAAAAAGATATTTTTTCTCTATACATAAATAATATGTTTCACAATGTAACTCCACTAGAAAATAAATCAATGGCTAAAATACGTGATTACGTTCCGTTTGTTTTGAAAAAAAAAACGATGATATAAACAAGTGATTAATTCAATTATTACATTCTGTATTATTGAACGGTATTATAAACAGGAAACCTTGTTATCAATTGATAAAGTTCAATAACAAGCTATATTTATATAATTCTTTGTCTTCAATAAACAAGTTGTATAAAAATTTTTGCTACTCAGACAACAAAAGCATCTTAAATAAATTTTTCATGGCCCACCCTGTATATATATACAGGGTGAGTTTTTTTCGATGTTCTCTATGGGGATCTCGGAAACTATAAGAGATAGAAAAACAGTTAAATGGGGAAAGAAGTGTAGTTTTGTAAGACGAATAAAATGACACTTTCAAAAAAGGGTAACTAGATATTTTGAAAAAAGTAAAATGTATCAATTTTTTGAAATCAATTTATCTCTATTATTACCATAGATAGAAAAAAAAACGTAAAGGACAAAGTTGTAGAAAATTTTACACAGATTAATAACAAAAAATAAAAAAAAAATTCGCCCATATTTTGCGAGATATGACACAAACTTACCTTTTTTTTAAATGGAAACAATAGTTGGCTATGACTTTATTAAAAGGGCTATTTTTTTCCCTTTAATCCGATATAACATATGCCATAGTTATTTTTAAAATAAAATAAGTTACAGTCGTTTTTAATTTCACCATACACCAAAAAATAGTTAGCCATGAAAAAAACAAAAAAAAAAACTGAGGTGAAAACAAAATCTGTCGGGAAATTCATTACGAGCATCTTTTGCTTGAAAAAGTTTTTCCTAACTGTCAAAATAAGCGATTTTTAAAATGTTTAAAGAAATATTATATTTACGCAAAAAAAAATCAATGAAAGTAATTTATGCAAATAAAGATTGAAAATGCGTTGTTAACTTTAATAAAAAACAATTACATGAATAGGTTTAGGTAAATGAATTTAAATAATATTTTTCACGTGTAAACCAATCAAAATTTTAGCTAGAAATTAAATTAAACACTAAGAAAATTAAAATTTTCAAAGTTGATACTTGAATCTTCATCTATGATTTGCATATAGAATTGCCTAACCTACCCGGGTCAAACGTCAAAAATTCCAACGTCAATAATCTGAGCCCGTGAACGTTTTCGCCAATTTCACCCGACGAAAATGCGAAATTCAAGCGATCCCCGTACGCAAAACGCACCGGCCACTTGAAAACCCGCCGCACGCGTACACTTGACCTCCATACGCGCATCCAAACAACCACTACACGTAAGGTTATTCACACAAACGCACAAAACAATGGAATAAATTACAATTTAAATATAATCAATTATTTATTTATTTTGTTTTTTCGAAAAAATGACAAAGCCTTATCGGTATTTTCGCAAAGCGCACAGACGGGACTAATCCCCTCTTGAAGAGGGTGCTCACTCGAATGTAATCTCGGGCCAGAAATGCAATAAAATCTGTGATAAGATTTGTTATAAAAATCAGACGTGGGGGCAGGAAAAGTATGAGTTTGAGGCGCAGGATGGAGGTGATCGATGTGAATTTACCCGCGGGGAGCTCGTTGCCCGATTGCGAGTACAGTGAGTATAAACGGGAGAGGGTCAGGGACGAGAAGCACAAGTGGAACGCCTGGTTCGGGATTTTGCTCCTCATATTGCTTTCGGTGCTGTTCAACGTCGTTTACAAGGCTGACAATACGGGGCCCATACCACTGATGCTCATTGACGAAGTAAGTAATATTTAATGTAATTAATATTTAAATATACGCCTGGCTTCAGCCAGAAGGACATTTGTTTAATTGTCCAGGTATAGGATCTATGGAAAAAAAAAATAATTTTGTTAAACAATAATTATAAAAAAGTAAATAAAATTCTTCTTCTGTTATTCCTTGTTGCTCCCTTAGGGCGCGGGATAAATAAAATTCATTACATTAATTATAATATATAAATTTCAATAATTCCATTATTTAGGAATCTCCTTCTTCCCTTATTGTCCCTTAGGGCATTGGGTATATTTATTAATCTAAACATTGAATTTTTCTACTCATAAATAATAATAATAACTTTATTGCTCAACAGATTAAACCATTTACACGACAAGAACAAGTAAATATCATTAAACTACCGCCAAAATATAAAATAAAAAAATAATAATCGAAACAATTGTTTATTACAGCTAATAATGTAGTGATTCTTGTATATCATTATTAGTCAATGTAACATTTATAAATAGAAAAATTCAATATTTGTAATTAACAACAATAAATTATTAAAAATTTTGCATTATCTTCATTACAAGTCTGAAAATTAGACTTCAGCTGTTAAAATAAGCGGGCTGTGAAAACATTACGGGAAAGTCAACGATAACTCGTTTATTTTGACAGTTAGGAAAAGCTTTTTCAAACAAAAGACGCTCGGAATGAAATTCTCAGCAGCTTTCGCTTGAAATGTTTCCTCGTAGCTGTCAAAACGAGCGAAAGAAAGGTTTTTTTTTCTAAATAACTCGTTTATTTTGACGGTTAGAAAAAACAGTTTCAAATAAAATTTGTTGAGAATTCTATTGTCTGCGACTTTTGTTTAAATAAATTTTTTGTAAGTGTCGAAACGAATGATTTACTGACTTTTTAATCAGTTATTTTAAGGTTATGTCGGAACGACTCGCTTTAATTGATAGTTAGGAAAAAAATGTTTCTAACAAAAGTTGTAGACAATTAAATTCTCTACAAGTTTTATTAGAAACGATTTTTCGTAACTATCGAAATTTACGGGAAAATCAACTCATTTATTTTGACAGTTAGGACCAACTTTTTCAAACAAAAGACGCTCGGAATGAAATCCTCGATAGCTTTTGTTTGAAATATTTCCTCGCAACTGTCAAAACAAACGAAATAATATTTCTTTTCCAAATAACTCTTTTATTTTGACAGTTATGAAAAATTATTTCAAACAATAGTCGTTCAAACTTGATTTTCACTTGAGGAAAAATGTTATAGCTGTTAAAATAAGCGGGTTGTGCAAACATAACCTCGAAATTTACTGAAAAATTAACATTAACTCGCTTATTTTCATAGTCAGGACAAACTTTTTCAAACAAAAGACGCTCAGAATGAAATTATCAACAGCTTTCGCTGGAAATATTTCCTCGCAGTCAATTTTCTTTTTTTGTTTCGTTAGGAAAAACATCCGGACAGATTCATTGCGGAACGCGCCCAAAACGTCCTGCAGTCCCTGACAGACCTGGGGCCGCGAGTCGTCGGCAGCCACATAAACGAGGAGGTGACGGTCAGCCTGCTGAAGCGGCAGATCGAGCACATCCAGAAGAACGCCAACAAGGAGCAGCTGATCGAGTACGAGGTGCAGACCGCCACCGGATCTTACTTCTTGGACCTGGGCCCCTCGGGGATGATCAACGCTTACGCCAACGTGCAGAACGTCATCGTCAGGATAAAGGGAACCTCGAAGAGCGCGGTTCTGATTAACTCCCATTACGATTCAGTGCAGACGAGTCCTGGTTAGTGAATGGAAGAGTTTTTTTTTTAATTGCATCCTCGGTAGAAGCTTAGTATAGGTCCTACACCTCATTTTTTTTTGTTATTATTGGATAATCTATATAAAGGGGTGTTTTTTTTTTTATAATAATAATCTTTGATCCCTTGCTATATGATAACAAGATATTTTGTCCTATTTGACAACTGATATTTTGAATACCCATTCCATTTAAGAAAAATCAAGTTAGCGCTGTATCTCAAAAAGTTTGACAGCTTATACTTTTGTCTACACGACAGGTGTAATTATTTGTTTCAATCCAATGCCTGATACTTTTTAAAAAGCTTGACAGCTAATGGCTGGTTGTCGAAACTTTTCAAGATACAGCGCCAACTTGACTTCTTTTTTAAATGGCATTATTTATTGAAAGATCTGATGAATAAATCTTGTTAACTCCTATTTTTAGGTGCGAGCGACGATGGCATAATGGTGGCCTCGATGCTGGAGGTCCTGGAGGTGCTCTCGAAGCTGGCGCAGCGTCCGACGCACGATTTAATATTTTTATTCAACGGTGCGGAAGAGACTTTTCTGCAAGGCTCTCACGGATTCGTGTCGGAGCACAGGTGGGCGTCGTCCGCAAAAGTCTTCATCAATCTAGAAGCGGGCGGCAGCGGGCACAAGGAGATCCTCTTTCAGACGGGCCCGCGGGTTCCCTGGCTCCTGCAGTATTACAGCCGCGTGCCGCATCCTTACGGGCAGGCCGCCGGCGAGGAGATCTTCCAGAGTAATTTGATTCCTTCAGATACGGACTTCAGGATATTCAGGGATTTCGGCAAACAAGTCGGTGAGTATCGAAAAAATTGTTCCAAACAAAAGTTGTTTGTATTTTCAATTCCAACATTTTTTTTACAACAAAACCAAGTGAACCAAGTTTTAAGTCGTTTATTATAAAAAATGTTTAATCAATTAGAAGCAAATGGCCGATATTTTTGATATTTTTTTCAGGTTATGAAATGACGTTTCCTAGTCATGAGTGTCTAGTGTTCGATATATTTTTTTTTTTTTAATTCTTTTTAGGTTATAATATGGCATTTTCTAGATATGGGTATCTAATGTCCGATATTTTTATTTATTATTTATTTATTTTTAGGTTATGATATGGCGTTTTCTAGACACGGGTATAGATACCACACCAAATTCGATTCCATCAAGTACATCCCGCTGTGGTCTTACCAGCACGTCGGCGACAACATTCTGACGCTGATCACGGAGCTGTCGCACGCGCCAGAAATTTCCGACATCGAGGATTCGGGCGAGGGCACGATCGTCTATTACGATTTCTTCGGCTACTTCATGATTTCCTACTCGCACCTACTAGCCGTCGTGATAAACCTGTTTGTCGTGATCATATCGACAACTGTCACTGGGATGGCGTTCAAGGAATTCGACCAAGGTAAATATATATATACTTCTTGTCGAATCCATACACCACCCTCCCTTTTAATTTAAAAAAAAATTAACATGAATTATGGAAAAAATCACACCATCTCTGAATATTTGCGCACTTTCGACACAGATAGTGTGATGTGAATAACGTGTAAGAAAAGGAAAAGATAGATGTGACATTTCATGTACACAGCACTCTAGATCAACACCATGCTAAATTCGGGAATTACGCTCGTCGTGTTGTCATGGTTTTGCGTACAGAAGTTTCGCAACGTGGCGCACAAATACAACACTAATAATAACACATTATCGAGACATTTCAGTAAAGAGGAGGACATGAATTTGCCTCTACTGTCAACACATTTAACAAAGCTTGGTCGATCGGTATTTAACACTTCTTCGATTGTTTCGCATGGATTTGTTTCGATTGTCAAACGCCCTTTATCAACTTTGGATGACCAGTTGGTTAAGGTTCTTTGACAGTTCTTTGATTGTTTGATATGGATTTGCCTCCCCCCATTTTGAGTGGTACTAGTTCTGTCAGTCCATTAACGCCAGCTATTCCTTGCACAAGAAGTGAAGTAGCAAAAGTCTTGATGCGACATTTTCATGACTTTCCGTACCTAAGACTAATACAAAAAATTGTTGGAACATTTTTAGAATATGCAAAAAGGATCTTGCATTAAAAATATATATATATATACAATGATTTTTGTGTTTTAGGTATGCATTGGGGTACATACAGATCGGTAGCAATAACGTACGGTTTCATCGCTGGAGGATGGATTTTGTCCCTCTTCGTCAATTACCTGATTGCGGTCATCCTGGATGCGAGCGGCAGCACGATGAGCTGGTTCACAAACACTTGGATTCTATTTGGACTTTACGTTGCACCCATGTTGTTCATCACATTCGGATCGATCGTGCTGTGCAATTATTATTACGGACAAGTGAGTATTATAAATTTTGAATTGATAAGAAAATAAATATATTGATAAATTACATACAAAACAAAGTTTACAAGTGATTATGAGTAACATAGTTAGTGGCAGCACGTGCTATTGTCACTTAAACCCACCCCTTATATTTTATTTTCCCCAAAAATCAAAACACTTCCCTCTAGGGTACAAGGAGATGAAACTTGGTCGATAAAACAACCCCCGATCAACCCCTCCACTTCAGATTCATAACATCCTTCCCTCCGAGAGTACCACCAACCACTCCAATCGAATCAACCCCCCTTGTTTAGAAACACCCCTAATTTATTTTCTTCAACCCCTATTGACACATTTTGCACCCCCGTGCAAAATAAGGGTAGCCGTTTTGTAGTGTATCTTCCGTAGATATGTTTAACCGTTTGAATTATCTTTCTAGCTCTTTCCGTTCAAAAGTTATCGCAAAAAACATCCTGAGAAAAACAAGAAAAACATTTTTTTTTGAAATTTTACTTTGATCATTCATAATTTTGGAACGTGTCAGCGAATTTTTATGACATCACTGGGAAATGAAAGATTGATCTTTTGGGAAAAATTCAAGCATATTTTTATCCATATATACCCACCCCTTATATTTTATTTATACCAAAAACCAAAACAGTTCCCGATAGGGTACAAGGATATAAAACTTGGTCGATAAAACAACCCCCGACCAACCCCTCCGCTTCAGAATCATAAAATCCTTCCCTCCGAGAGTACCGCTGACTACTACAATCGAATCAACCCCCCCTTTTTTTAAAACACCCTATTTTTTTGTCTTCAACCCCTATTCGCATATTCTGCACCCCCGTGCAAAATAGGTGTTGCTGTTTCGTAGCCTTTCTTCCGTAGATGTGTTTAACCGTTTGAATCGTTTACCTAGCTCTTTCCGTTCAAAAGTAGTCGCAAAAAACATTTTCGTAAGAAAAACAAGAAAAAACAAAAAAACTTCGCGATTTTGGATATTTTAAAAAGTTGACTTTGATCGTCCATAATTTTAGAAGGGGTTAAAGAATTTTTATGAGGTCACTGGAAAATGAAAGCTCGATATTTTGAGAAAAATTTAATCCTACTTTTAACCACTTTGACCCACCCCTTATATTTTATTTTCACTAAAAACCAAAACACTTCCCGCTAGGGTATAGGGAGATGAAACTTGGTCAATAAAAAAACAACCCCTCCTCTTCAGATTCATAAAAGATCCATGGTTGAGCTCGTAAAAAAGACACTCTGTATATTAAAAAGGGGGTTGATTCGATTGGACTGGTTAGCGGTACCTTCCAATTGAATCAACCCCCTTTGTAATATACAGGGTGTCTTTTTTACGAGCTCAACCATGGGGATCTTTTTTGTTTGAAGAGAAACATAGTTGGTTGAATTAGGGCAAAGTTAAGCATTCTCGAGCCTTATAAGGTCCCCTTTTTAAAAATCTAATATTATTATTTCTTTTAGGGTAATTTAAGCGAAGGCATCAAAGTCCAGATCCACATCCACTTGATCCGTATGATCTGGACCCTGGTACTCTTCCTGGGCACACTCTCCGGCATGCGATCCATCTACATGATAATGGTCCCCGTGCTGTTCAACTCTGTCTACTTTGCTCTGGTGAAACTCTTCAATTGGCAATACACGAGTGAGTAACGAAAGTAAAAAATAAACGTGTAAAAACTAACTCATCAAATGCAGATTAACAGAAAAGAAAGAAAAAGGCTTTTATGTGCATGATTTTCGTTTTTGTTCTTTTAGCTAAATTATGGCAAATGTTTTATTTGGCCAGCACGATAATTCCGACGGCTTTGTTAATGTACCAGTCGGTATTAATGATGAGCCTGTTCGTGCCGGTAACGGCGAGAAATGGGGCCGAAAGTAACCCGGAGCTGTTCGTAGGCGGACTTTGCGGACTTTTCACGCTTGCTATCACTTCTTATTATGTAAGCGTCGTTTTATTTCCACTTATCGCTTGCTTTTATTAAAAAAAAAAATACACACACACAAACACTCACACATTAATCATCATTGTTTCTTTTAACATAACCTCGAATAATTATTAAACTGTTTTTTTTTGTTTCGTTTTATATTTGTTGTTGTGTTGTGGCTAACTTTTTTGTTTTTTTTTTGTTTGTTTACGTGGAGAAATCGTTACGCTGGTTTCCATTTTTTAGGCACCACTAATAGGATTAATAAAAAGACCGCACCTCACGTTGATAACACTGTTTGGGATTTTCTTAGGCACTCTGTTTATAATCACCACGTTCCTTGGCTTTCCGTTTAGCGAGTCGTCGAATTACCCGACGCCCCAAAGATTTAGAGTCCATGTAAGTTTTTTTTTAAAATCGTATCCGAAAAAAAAAAAAGCTGTTTTATTTTTTAACATTGTATCTGTATTCAAAAGATTTTGTTAATTTAAGCCGTTTTTCTATCTCTAATATTTTCCAAGATCGAAAAAAAAAAACTCATCCTGTATATAAAAAAATTAATTAACAACATTTTTTTGTATACAGGGTGAGTTTTTAAAAATGTTGAAAAAGTGTATAGGTGAATTAATACCGACCTATTATTAATTATTCAAGCACCTGTCGAGGACATTCAGGGATGATAATAACTCGATCATCGAAGAGAATTCCGGCATATACTTCTACAACATGGACCGGAATTCTCCGGACTCTGTACGCACCTACATTCCCGAATTGGAACAGGCGGAATCCATCGCCGCCGATTGCGAGAAGTACCTGGTGTGCGGGCTGCCTCTGAGCAGCCCGAGGATGACGATGGCGAAGAGTATGTAAGTAGACTAGGATTTACAGATAATCGTGTTTAAGAACGTATTGTTTTAAATTAATCGGGGTTATTCCAAACTGGAGATGTCAATGTCAAGATTTTATAGGTTAGGTAATAATTAGTGTAACCTAACCCCTAAAATTACACTTACATATTTGGAATAGCCCCAATTAATTTAAAACACTTTAAAGTTAACTCTTTTATGCCCACTTGCACCGTGGGGACTTAATTATGATTAAATAGTTAATCACGGTTAAGTCTGAAATTAGTTCGCATCGAGACTTAATCACGTAAAATATTTAATCAGTCAAATATTGGCTATAATGATTTATTTCATTTTAGAAAACATACGACATGGATTCCTTTTGAAAAGCCAATATATTTAGACCCAATCTCGTTCACCCTAAATTCAAAAACCCGTGTTAACGCTGTGATTAGATACAGCTTCACCATGACAGGTAAATTCAATAAGACAAAAAAAATGGAACCAATTTTAAATTATTATTATTATTTTATTAATATTCAGGACCTGATCACTCGACAATTTTCTTCAAACCGAAAAACCGAGCTGTAGTTAAAGGCACGTCCCTAGCGGAAGTTTCCGGATCCACTATGTTCCAAATTAGCTACATTCAGGGGAAACTAGCTCCCCTGAATTTCACCATCGACGTGCAACCGCCCGAGGGCTATGCACAGGGCGCACTGCTGGAAGTCGCCGTCATTGGGAGATATGTGCACAACGAGGCGATGAAACTGAGCAAGGAGTTCACCCGTTTCATCAAGTCCTTCCCGCCGTGGGCCGACGTCACACCCACTGTCTCCAAATATGAATTGTTCGCATTTTAAAATTCTAACTACCCTAAGATTAAGTTTTAGTTAATTTTATATTTATTTTTTTTAAATATTGTTGATATTAAGTTTTTTTTATTTTTTATTAAAAAAAATGAAAGAAAGAAAAGCAGATATCAATTTTTTTTTATTTTTTTGTTTTATTCAAGCCGGATTATCGTTTCGTTTCAATCTTCGACAGCTTCGTTTATTTAAAACTGAAATACAATCATATTATATACAAAAAAACAAAACAAATATATACAAAACACGATTTTTATGAGTCTGAAAAAAAAATAATGGATGAATTGAAATTTTATACTTCGTTATTTTTTAACTCTTGTCAATTATTTGTCTTGACGTGAGGGATTTTTAGTGCGCACGTAAATCAATATCGATTCAATAATCCTGCAAATAATTTTCAAACTTAAAAAATAATCAGAGATTGTTGTTTACATTTTTATTTTGATTTATTACCCGTTTGGTGAGAAACGTGAAATAATTTGTATGAATTTATTATCGTAAATAAATGTTTTTAGTGGATAAGCGTTGATAATTTTTGTTTGCGATAAGCGGGAGTGTTATATAAAATCCCCCCGTTGTTTGCAGTGAGTGTTAGTACGTGTTTTTGTTCATTTTAGGACCGATCGACGATGATTAAAATTTTGGTGAGTACGTGTAGAATAATGGAAAAGCTTATTCTTTTAAAGGCCGATTCACAAACTCCCTAAGAACGGAAGGGATGAATCGTAGGATTTACACGTATTTGTTTGAATTTCCCAAGGAAGAGGATTTCTGTATATTATCCTTTAGCAATATTATTTTCTTCATCCATTGCCGTTCCTGGGCGATTGTGAATCGATCGATTGCAATTATTTATAACTAATCTTTAATTAAATGTCAGTTTTCTGAAGATTTCATAGATATAATATTTTATAAACAACTTTGTTATATTTTTGCATTTTTCCAGGTGATTTTTCTTGTGTTGGCGATTCAAGCCACTTTCATCTCCGCCACCTTCTTCACACTGATGGGCTCTTTCTTCAACCTCTTCAACCCCCTAACTTGGGGTTGGAACTCGCAGCAGGATAACAATCCGTTCGGCGGCTTGTTTGGAGGCGGAAACCAATACGCATGGAGGAAATGACATTCAAAACTAATCGTTGAAATTATTTGTAACTATTTAGTAATAAATGCGGTTACAAAATAAATTTAAACACTATTATTTTCGTTATAAGTTTTATTTTGACAGTTACGAAAAATTGTTTCAAACAAAAGTCGTTTAGAATCGAATTCCGCGCGATTTTCATTTGAGTAAAAATTGTTCTAGCTGTCGAAATGAGCGAGTTGTGGAAACATAACCTTAAAACGTACGTGAAAATCAACGATAACGCGCTTATTTTCATAGTTAGAAAAAAAATGTTCAAACAAAAAGCGTTCAGAATTGAATTCCGCGCGATTTTTATTTAAGAAAAATGTTCTAGCTCTCGAAATAAGCGTGTTAGGAAAACATAACCTCGAAATGTATGGAAAAATTAACGATAACTCGCTTATTTTGACAATTATGGAAAACTGTTTCAAACAAAAGTCGTTTAAAAATTAATTTCGCGCGATTTTTATTTGATAAAGTTATTCTAGCTCTCGAAATTGTGAAAACATAACCTAGAAATTTACAGAAAAATCATCGATAACTCGCTTATTTTAATAGTTGTGAAACATTTTTTCAAACAAAAGTGGTTCAGAATTGAATTCCGCGCGATTTTTATTTAAGAAAAAATGTTCTAGCTCTCGAAATAAGCGTGTTAGGAAAACATAACCTCGAAATGTACGGGAAAATTGACGATAACTCGCTTATTTTGACAATTATGAAAAACTGTTTCAAATTTAAGACGTTTAGAAATTAATTTTATGCGATTTGCATTTAAGAAAAAATTGTTCTAGCTGTTGAAATAAGCGCGTTATGAAAACGTAACTACAAAATTTTCGGGAAAATCATTAATAACTCGCTTATTTTGACAAGTGGGAAAAACCTTTTCAAACAAAATTCGTTCAGAATTTAATTCTGCGCGATTTTTATCTAAGAAAATTTATTCTTACTGTCGAAATCAGCAAGTTGTGAAAACATAACCACGAAATTTACGAGAAAATCAACGATAATTCGTTTATTTTAACAGTTAAGAAAAACTGTTTTAAACAAAAGTCGTTCGGAATTGTTCTAGCTATCGAAATAAGAGAGTTGTAAAAACATAACCTAGAAATTTACGGGAAAATCATCGATAACTCGCTTATTTTGACAGTTGGGAAAAACTTTTTCAAACAAAAGACGCTCGGAATGAAATTCTCGACAAATTTTGTTTTAAATATTTCTTCGCAGCTGTCAAAAAGAGTGAAAAAAGCTTGTTTTTCTTAAATAACTCGTTTATTATGCATGTTGAAAAATTCAGTTTTAAATAAAACTTGCTCAAAATTCAATTGTCTACGATTTTTGTTCAAACAAAATTTTCGCAACTGTCGAAACAAACGAGATATCGACGTATTGAACATTAATTTTGAGGTTATGTTCAAATGATTCGCTTATTTTGACAGTTACGAGCATGGAAACGTTTCTAATGAAAGATAATTTGACAGAATATTCTATGATCCTTAATATTCATCTATTTACGATCAAAACAACTTGTTTTTGTATTGATCTATTTAGTTTTCTATCTATGATGAAACGTCACGCTAGCAGCGCCCCCGTTTTGGCATTCGGCGGACACCCGCATGAAAACATACGGCCCCGTCCTCCGCGGAGAAGTGTCAAAAAAGAAAGAGGGTAGAGCGAGCGGAGTCATTCCGTTTTATTTTTTTATTTTCTTGGATCCGCGTAATTTACGTGAGATATTGCGTTTTTAAAAGGCCGAGAGAGTACAAAATGTAAGTAGAGAAAACGGCGCCCCACTGAAAACAAAAACAGTATTAACAACAACCACCACCACAAAACATCGACTAACCCGCGCTTGTTTCGTACCGCCTGACCTCGTCATCGATTTTTCAAAACGAGTTTTCCAAATTCGGTAAAAAAACAGAAACGGCCAGTGGTCGGGATTGCCTCATTTTTCTGCGATAAAAACGTCGTGCACGCGAAAGCGCAGCGGACTTTCGTCGATTGTTGTGTGGAACAAAAAAATCGTAAATAAACAAAGGATGATTTGTTTGGAATAATTTAAAAACAAAAACGAGTTAAAGTTGAGTAAGATTGTTTTTTATTTTGTTTACAAACATGTGTTAAAAACGATAAGGACTTTAATAAACTATTTTCTGCTAAATGTCACACGAATTTTAAATCTAAATTTATTTTAACAATTAAAAGTCTCCACAACCTCGACACCCAATACGGGTAAAAGAGGATAAGATTAAGAAAGAAAGAAAAGTCCACAAGTAACATAAAGAAGATTATTAATACAGTCGTCGGTAGAAAGAGTAAAAATTTAAAAAAAAGCAGTTGTCGTAATTGTTACACTTTTTGTGTAAAGAAAAAGAGTTACAGTAAACGAAGTGTTTATTAAAAAAAAGCTGGCTTTCGTTTCGAGCTCGCTTTAAGAATTTTTAATTGTCGTTCGCGGAGGGTGAGAGAGCGAATGCATTCGTGCCGGTCGTGAATGTTATGGGATCCGGATGGTGCGCAAAACGCAGAGCGGTAAATCTCCGAAAAAGTCGAGAAAGTCGAACGACGGCGGCGGCGACTGCTCGAACAGGAACCTGATGTTCAGCAGCTACACGTCGGAGACGTCCGTGCACAAGAGGAACCTCTGCATCGTGTCGTTCCCCATTATATTCCTGTTCAACCTGTTCCGGTCGCTCCTCTACCAGATCTTCGTCATCTTTCGTTTTATTTATTGTAGTTCCTCGTATTATTTTGTCCGTAACCGTAAAAATGAGCAGTCACAGCAGCAACAGCATGGCAGGGTAGAGGGGGCGGTCGTGATAGAGGAGATCCAGGACATGTCGCAGTCGCAGAGGGTCTCGGGCCCGGGGCCCGGCGATCCGCTGCTCGCCAAGCAGAAGCACCACCACCGCAGGGCCTTCGAGTACATTTCCAAGGCGCTCAAGATTGACGAGGAGAACGAGGGTGAGTTTTAATTGTTCAATCGAAAAACAAAAACGAATCACACAAACAATACATATACAATCAATATTGCACTTTTATAAGTTAGTGGCAGCACGCGCTGTTGCAATGCCGATGATACCAGAAAAATTCTGCAAATCCGTTGTATTATGTAAATAAATAAATATTCCCATTGTACCCTTGCGGGTGTTGGGTCACACGAACAATTCAGCTTTTCAAACAATAAATCCATACTTTCTTATTTTTCTTCGTAGAATTCTTGTTAATTCAAAGCCTACTAAATTTACAGGCTGGAATGTCGCACTTTGTTATTCCAGCCTTGGAGTATCTGCTCGATTCATGCACTCCTCTAACGCAAGTGGGTTAATAATAATAATATTCTATATGAGTGGGTACAGTCAGCCCATCCACTTGCAGTCTTTTGAGGAAAAAAATCGTTTTTTTCATTACGACTCTCTTAATTTGACAGCTGGGGAAAAAACATTTCAAACAAAACAACAATGATAATTAATAAATTTTAACAATTATTTTGACATGTAGTTACGAGGATACCCGAAGCCTTAAGGGACAACAAGGGATAGCAGAAGAAGAAGAAGTTACGAGGATAAATATTTAAATTTTATATTAAAAAATTTAACGACTTGACCATAAGTTTAATTAAAATAATTTTATTTAAATGAAAAAAATAAATTTCCAAATTAGGTAAAGAAACAATTGTCTATGGGAGATGTTTCTATGACAATGGTTTGTAGATGTTGAAATCCCCATTCAGAATATTCCGACGTGTAAATTTAGTAGACTCTGGTTAATCGTGTTTGAGGAAAGAAAGTTTAAAATCAAACACAATGTTTAAAGAACGCTACCCCTACACCACCATTATCGTAGATGGGGAATTTGGATTATATACAGTGTGTCCATGGATTGAATATATATAAGGTGTAAATGATTTTTTTTTTACAGAATTGAATCATGCCGTGCACAAGAGCATATCATTCCTAATGTCATTACTGGATGCCTAAAATTCGGCTTATCCAATTCACTGAATACTTGGCTTCGATGGTTTCAAGTTAAAACAGTAGTGCGGTTATATACACTCAATCCGTGGACACACTGTATATATGCACAAAGAATAGATTCCCACGTGTGCTAAATAATTGCATCCGATGCAAGGCCGAAAGATTTCCAGATGCCAACCTTCTGACGCTGGAATATTAACAAATCAAATCAAGTGAGCTATCATGTCCCACCTACCTAACAAGAACAGTTTAAGCGTAATTGCGTTGTTGTTATTATTATGGGACGAATTTATTCAGGCATGTAATTTCGGTTCATCGACATTTCCAGACATGAAATATTAATGAGAACGTCGGCCTCTAATAAAATCGATTTTGTAATAAAAAAAAGAATATATGGATTTAATATTTTATTATTGTTCTCCTCACAAATAAATGAAAAGTTCAAGGTTGATGAAATATCCATGTTACATCTTTGTATTAATTATGAAGGAATACGAATTAGTAAACTTTTTATTGGATCTATAACTATGATGAATTATATTTAGCATAATTGTAGGCTGTTAATCATTATCTATTAATTTTCTATGCGGGTTATGTTTTAAAATCGGCTGCCAATTCATATTTCGCCAATTTTACTTCTAGCTGCCAGCGCTGTAATGCAAGCAGTGTTTGAAAACCGGGGCAGTGCAATAAGTCACAGCTCCCATTCAATGCACACTGGTATGCAGAAAACACAATAAATCATGCGGTTTGCGCGATTTATTTATTTACATAATACAATGTATTGCAGAAATATTCTGGTGTCATCCGCGTTGCAATTCAGTATAAAAATTACAGTCAAAAAGTGTGAAAAGGGAAATATTTGTTTTTTTTTTTTTTACAGGAATTAACAGTATTATTATTATTTATTACATTTCCAGCTTTTAATTAATACCAATACAATTTTCTTGTTGAGTGCCTTTTGTAACACAGATTATGTTTCGATTGTCGTGCAGGTCAGAAGGAATTGGCCATCGAACTTTACCGCAAGGGCATAACCGAACTGGAGCTCGGTATCGCCGTCCAGTGCTGGGGCGGCAGGGGAGAGGTGTGGGAGAGGGCCCAGCGGCTGCACGAGAAGATGAAGACCAACCTCGCCATGGCCAAAGACCGACTGCAGTTTTTAGGTGAGAACGAATATTTCGTACTGCTACTATTTATTTTTTTCCATCCATTGTTTCCAACACAACGAGTAGAATTAATTCGATAGAATAAATTTCCGTTATCATAGTCGGCATCGAGAAATAATCTATAGCGCACGAAAAAACGATTCTCGGTCGTCTACTTTAACGTGAATTGTTGACAATGGCACATATAAATTAGGAAATAGATGGCGTTTGCACTATATTTTCAATTTTATGATTCATAACCTAATAAATGAACGAATTTGAAAATAATAAATTATTTCCACATTTAGCTACTGTCACAATTTAACTTATGTTTGACTGATGTCACAGTTGCTAAAGAGGAAATAATTTATTAATTATTTTCAAATTCTTTTTATTTAATTTATTTAAATAACTGTAATCAAGTGAATAAAATAGTTCAGATTATCCAAGAAATAACTCTATTTTCTATTTGTTTATTTATTTCAATTAATTACCATCCAAAATTTCCTAAAATAAAAAATAAATTAATCCAAGTGTGCTCCGCTCTGTGTGGCTTTGTCAAAACTTGAAACGTTTATTTACTTTTTCCGCGAGACGATAATTGCACTTAATTCACCGCACTTAAGTATAGTAATCGTGTTGAGCGGCACTTTTGAGTGATGCACGTTGAAATATGGTCATAAACAAGACGGTAAATAATCGCAGTGAGAAGAAGGACGATAGTAAGTTTTTAAAAATCGTTTTTGTTATTATTTTTGTTTTGAATACAATTGAGTAGAAGTT
This sequence comes from Philonthus spinipes, assembly GCA_963082785.1. NCBI lineage: Eukaryota > Metazoa > Arthropoda > Insecta > Coleoptera > Staphylinidae > Philonthus > Philonthus spinipes. The sequence goes on along the minus strand of OY720308.1, from coordinate 14,396,558 downwards.
ATTGAGAGTGATGTATTGTATCAACAATGTATCAGTACACTAGGTTATTATCCCTTAGAAAATTTACGCCGTCAAATGTATCTGGAAAATCACAATCCCTCCGAAAAACAGCCTCCTGGAAATTACCCCACCGCTGAAATACTGCCCCCCGACAGAAACACCTTGCGTAAAAATATTATTGGAAAACTACTTTCTAAAAAAACGTTGCCTGTTATTAATATCACCCTCACAAAATTCCCTGGAAAACCAGTAGCAGAAAAATCACGCCCTTCCAATATATGACAGAAAAGAACTGTCGATAAGATCGAGCCGATCAAGCAATTTGAAATGATCGATCACCTATTCAAAAGATCGAGCCGTTCATATAGATCGATCGGCTCGATCACTTGCAAGCATCTGTTGCGATTCTGCAGCAGTTTTCTTCAAATAATACAATCATTGCAAAAAGCAGATAATTGTAAACATTTCCTATGAAAATAATTCGTTTTTTACGGAATTATTAGCTGTATGGGACATTTTGTTACTATAAAGTAATAAAAGCACACCCAACGAGATTATTTATAAAAGATTCGTGTAAATTAATTTCCTTTGTACAGCGCCACCTGAAATGCGGAAACGCTCTTGAGTGAAATGGAATGAGTTCTGTTAGAGGGAAAGAAAGAGCTACTCTTTTAGCGTTAAAAAAAATGCACTGAGATGGCAGCCTGTTATAGTCAGTGATGGGGTGTGTGCTTTCTCTGGTCATTCTAACTCTATGGTGATGGTATTTTTTGTTTATCGTTAATCATAAAGTTGTTAGGTTAAACAAATGTCAAATGTAAACCCCCATTTGACATTTGCTTAACCTAACATTTATCGCTAATCATGACGTTGTTAGGTTAAACAAATGTCAAATGGGGGTTTACATTTGACACTTGTTTAACCTAACAACTTCATGATTAGCGATAAACACCAAAAAAATTTAAATTAATCATGAAGTTGTTAGGTAATATAAATGTGAAATGTAAACCCTCATTTGACGTTTACGTTAAATTTAACATTTCCTCGTACAGAATAGCCCCGAATATATATTTATTTCCTTTACTTCAAATTACGTTAGTAATGTGTGTGTGTGTGTGTGTGTGTGTGTATTTCTCCATTAACCATTTGCGTAAACCCATTGAATCACTTGTGTTTTGTTTTTTTGTTTTCGTTTCATTGTTTCCTTCCTTTTTTATTTTCTTTTTTGTAGAAAGCATGGACGGTTTAGAACGCATGGCGATGCAGTCAGTCGTGCCAATGGTTAGTTCCAATAATAATAATAATAACTCTAGCTCTAGCAACATACCAAAGCCGAGACTCGCCATGAACACTGCAGGTACCGTCTTTTTTCTTTATCAATAATTCTATTCGACTGTCATTGTCACAAGTGTCTCAACCAGTTTTTTTCTTCTCCCCTCTTTTTTTTTTTGTAGAATTTACATTAAGGCCCAATTTTACAATCCGCAAATAAGGCGTGAGTAACGTATTTGCATAATAAAAGTTGATATCTATGATTCTCTCCATTTAATTATCAACGAGACAGTGCTGCCAACCGAATTAAAAAATCAAGAGTAACATTACTTGTGGTTTGTAAAGTAGGGCCTAAGAATAATATGATACATTTTATTTATATATATATATATATTATTACATCGTGTACCCTTTCGAGTGTGGGGTGTACATTTTATATAATACTCTTACTAAATGGCTATCGAGCAACCAGTTATTTTTTTATTATTATTGATTTTTTGTTTACATTGAGAGTTTGTGGTTGTTGCAGCTTCCGGAAGGAAATTGACGATTGCCGCGAAACGGCCCGCCAACAGTTCCCTCTCCAAGAGCCAGACCCTGCCGCGCAGCATGGGTTCGAGGAGCGCCCCCATACAGCCCGTCCGGCCTTTTAACAAGCTATCGTCGACGCCGCCCGCCATCAAGAAGCAGCTCTCCATACCCGGATCGAGTTCCCCGGCTAGAAAGGCTCCCGCCTTGGGTAAGTAATGTTTATTATCGAACTATTAATCCCCCGTTGTGGCGGAGAATAGCTTACGCTTCAGATAATACAATTGAAGTTTTTCGATGTAGAAAAATAGAAACAGTTGTACTATCTATGATTCAGTTTGGTGTTCCACCCCCTTCTAACTTTATTATTTTGACAGTAAACAATAACAAACCACATATATATGTAAACGACAAGAAATTCTCTATTTAATGGTATTACCAAATTGACAATAAGATGACAACTGTCAAAGTAGCGATAGTCAACTTTTTTTCAATTTTATTGTCAATTTGATGACACCATTAAATAGAGAATTTATTACTGTCAAAATAAAAAAGTTAGAAGGGGGTGGAACATCAAACTGAATCACCCTGTACAGTGTATTCATTTTCAAGAGGCAGCACGTGTAAACTCAATCACAATCACAATCACACAGTAACATTCATTGTATCATGTATGTATGTTACTGTATTTAATGGCCTCCGTTAATTAAATAAATAAACATACATGCAGAATGAAAATGTAGTTACAATGAATTCTGAAATAATTAATATCAATCGTTTTAAAAAATTTAGGCAGCAGAGGTAGCACGAGGAGCAAGTCGATGTCCCTGCGGGGCGTCGATCCGAAACTGGCGCAGAACATCCTGGACGAGATCGTCGAAGGTGGACAGGCCGTCCAGTGGGACGATATTGTCGGGCAAGACACCGCCAAGCAGGCGCTTCAGGAAATGGTGATTCTACCGTCGCTGCGGCCCGAACTTTTCACTGGATTGAGAACGCCGGCACGGGGTCTCCTGCTTTTTGGCCCGCCCGGAAACGGGAAGACTTTGCTTGCTAGAGCCGTAGCCACCGAATGTCAAGTGAGTGCGATTGATATCTTACCAAAGTGATGATCAATTTTAACATTCCTTTATAAGCTGTGAATCACTTTAGCCACAAAACTGTGGCTAGAAATTCGTGGGTAACTTTACATCAGATAGAACATATGTTATGTGTCTGCCCAGCGGACCAGATAACATGATTAATGGTTTCAATTAAAAAAATTCAATTGTTTTTTTTTTTGTTATTCTAGGCGACGTTCTTCTCCATAAGCGCGGCGAGTCTGACCTCGAAATTTGTCGGGGACGGTGAAAAACTCGTCCGTGCTTTGTTCGCCGTCGCCAGGGAGCTTCAACCCTCCATAATATTCATCGACGAGGTCGATTCTCTTCTGTCGGAGCGCTCGAATAACGAGCACGAATGCAGTCGGCGGTTGAAAACGGAATTCCTGGTCGAATTTGACGGTTTGCCGAGTAATCCGGACAGCGAGAAGGTGATTCATCATTAAAATATATTGAAACTCATTTGATTTGAAATTACAATTCAAATTCTGTGTCATTTTGAAATAGTCATTCCGGTTAGATTAGATATTGTAATATTTCATCCGAAACCTCTAAATTCACCAATTTTCTTCACTTACACAATTTAACGGTGCAGGTTGTGGTGATGGCCGCGACGAACAGGCCCCAGGAGTTGGACGAAGCGGCGCTCAGGAGATTCCCCAAGCGGGTTTACGTGACCCTCCCGGATTTGGAGACACGGGCGGCCCTTCTGAAGAAGCTGCTGGCGAAACAGGGATGCACTCTGAGTCAGCCCGAAATGAAACGGTTGGCTGCTCTAACAGAGGGTTATTCCGGATGTGATTTAACCGCTTTAGCTAAAGACGCCGCTTTAGGACCTATCAGAGGTATATTACTTTTTTTTTGTTCCACCGTTGATTCCCTTCTATTTTCATTTTTTTAATTCTTTGTTCGAATAAAAATCTTAGATCACCGTAGCTGTGTGCGCGCTCTCTGCTGCCTATTGATACCGCTAACAGCATCGCTGGTTAGAGGCATAAAAATTAATTCATCAATCAATTATTTATTTTCAAATAAACTTTTGATGAAAACAGAGCTCTTTTTTTTCATTTATAACAAAATAGCAGCCAATTTAAAATTATGACATACATTTTTTGGTGTTTGAACTTCTTGGAAGTTCAGTGAAAGCAACCTTGCGAGGCTTAACAAGCATAGAACTAATAATTTATTTGTATTCACGTTACATTAACAGAATTTTAATTTTTTACGTTTATATTTTTCATAGAATTGCAGCCGGAGCAAGTGAAGCACATGGACCCGGGCGCGGTTCGGAGCATCACAATAAACGACTTCCTGGACTCGCTGAAGCGGATAAGGCGCAGCGTCTCGCCGCAAAGTCTAGTCGCTTACGAGAAATGGTCCCTGCAGTACGGGGACGTTTCCATTTGAACGAAAAGCAAAACACCCATTCCTTTGATTGATCGATGAAAATAGAATAGCGACCTACTTATTTTTGTACAAGTCATTTAATAATTACCGATACTCATAATTTCCGCACTCAATTAGTATAATTATTATTATTGTGAGAAAAAGAAACGAGACGTGTAACTATGCTGTTTATTTAATGTGATTTATTTTTAAGATTTGAGTTTTTAAATTATTAATGAAAAATGAGCCGAGTATGCTCTGTTATAATCGTAATTTGTGTCGGATGATCGATTCAATCAAAACTGCTATGAAAACAAAAGTTGAAACTTTATTTTAATTTTATAATATAAATTAATTATTCCCTACACCTTCCACCTTCGGGTGGGTAGAAAGGATTATAGGAATTAAATAAAAATGATTGAAAATAAATAATAAATTCAGAGGGCTAAATGTGGAAATAATTGATTAATTATTTTCAAATCATTTTTATTTAATTTATTTAAGCAACTGTGACCAAGTGAATGAATACTTTTTTCTATTTATATTAATTTTTTTATTATTTATTCATCTCAAATAAGGATTTAAAGAACTGAAATATGACAGTGACAGTCTGAATGTTGTTACACTTCATTGAGACAAAATTTTTATCCATATTAAATAATAATGATTTGAAAATAATTAATAAATTATTTTCACATTTAGCTCTGTGACTTATGACTTACGTTACGTAAGTATGTTAAACAAATGCACATCAAAACAACTACTTCCCGGGCAACCAAGTGAATGAATACTCTTTTCTATTTGTAAAAATTTTATTGTTAGCTGATTAACGCAAACCTAACCTAAATTCACAGTAGTTATTAAGCAAATTTCACCTCAATGACAGAATTATCATATAACCCAAGTGTCTGGTGATAAAACTTATTATTTATTTTATTTAGTCTTATATAACATCCTTATATGTTCCTTTCTACTTCTCAGTGTGAGGTATAAAATTTATAAAAAAAATAATAAATAAAAATGAAGCAAGGAATAAAACCGAATTGTATTTGAAAAAGAGCTTAAGACTTCGTTTTATTGGGAAATGTGCGTTCTTGACAAAAGGGAGTCTTATGCTTTGTTTTTAAATTACTGTACTTTTCACAATAAAAAGAAAGTCTCAAGTTTTTTTTTTAAATACAATTCAGTTTTACTCCTTGCTTCTTGTTAGTACCTGATGAAATTATTTATTAATTTATTTACACAACACAACGGATTGCAGAAATGTTCTGGTGTCTTCTGCGTTGCAATGGCGTATGCTGCCACTAATTTATAAAAGTGCAAACTGCCATTCCGTATGACTACAATCATAAAAAGTTTTCCCTTGCTCACATTTGCTTTCATAGAACTTTTGATTGAACGCCTTTGTCCAGCACGCTTTGCTTTTCCCCTTCATATTTTAACCGAAAGAGGGGAAAAGTGATAACAAAAAAAAAAAGACAGTCGATGCTTGTTAGTGCCGAGTTTGTGAATGTAACTATTTTATTAAGTTGAGTTTTTATATTTAGACGGCCGCCGACGACGACAGCGCATCAGTCGGAATGTTAACTTTGTTTTTTAAATCTTATAAATATTGTTTCCATTTTTCTTTTGTTGTTAATTCTGCTGAGTAATACTTTTTTTTTAGGTTATTTTAAAAATAATACACTTTTCACGAGTACGTTGTTGTTATTTCTTTGTATTTTAATTGGTGGTTGTTTCCTTTGATTTTTCTTTTTGAAACGAAATGTATAAAGTGAAGCTTAAATAAGGCGGTGAACTCCCCTTAAAACTTTTTTCAGCAAAAAATTATTGTAGGCCGAGAAAGGCTGAAACCATCCCAAGGGATTGCCAAAGGGCAATCAATCAAGTCCAGAAGGAAGGAAGGGTTTGGACTGCAGCATCGTCGCTGGAAGTCGCGTGGTAAGTGGTTTTAGTTTTCTTGCATGGAACTTTTCAGAGAATTTTTAAATTGTAAAAAAATGTCTTACACCTTTGAGAATTGCGCCAAAAAAAATTGAAATTCAGTTGAATATTTGAAAATTGTCAATTTTTAAAATTTTTGACTATGTAAAATTTCGTATTCTTTTTTTGTAATTTGTCAATTTAATTTTTCTGCTTATTTTAACAATGGTGTCCGATAGTGCTGACATCACATATTCGTACTGCTGAATTCCCTACACCCCAATTGATCATTTTTAATGAAAACATTTCTCAACCACCCCTGCCCCCATCCTTATAAATTAAAAATGCAAGAAATCCCATGTTTTCCGATAAAAAAATAATTTCTAGCGATTGTTCCTTCCGCTCAGAGAATATTTTAGCTCAGTTGCATTCCCTACACCCCAATTGATCATTTTTAATAAAAATATTTCCCAACCCCCCCTGCCCCCACCTTCATAAATTAAAAATGTAAGAAATCCCATTTTTTCCGATAAAAAAAAAATAATTTCCAGCGATTGTTCTTTCTGCTTAGAGAATATTTCAGCACTATTGCATTCCCTACACCCCATTTGATCATTTTTAATGAAAATACGTACGCCTCATTAAAAATTGAAATTTTAAATTTTCCAGTTATTTTAACTTTTGATCAAATCATATCGTAATTAGTAAATTTTCAGTTTTTTTTTCACTCAAAACGAAATAAAAGAAAAATATAAAATCATTTAAAAACACACGACGAAAAAAAAATGCCTTTGCTCGTTCTTCTGGCAAAAGAAATAATAGCAAACGAAAACAAGACTTTCTCAAGCGTGTTTAAATAAAAAAAATATGCGAAATCTACAAAAGTTTAATTTCCCAAAGAAAACAAACATTCTGCGAGCGAACGTGGAGTGAATGTCCTTGTTTAACTTAGTGTGCATTTCTTATTTCTCCAATTTTCTTTCCGTTTGCACTTATTTGAACGTTTTGTCTTTCTTTTTTCGTATCTTGCGCGACCAATGTGAAGTTACCCACGGATTTCCAGCCACGGATTTGTCCGGCTCCTCCACCATGGCGGAGGCGCCGGGCAAATCATTTATTTTAAAAGTGATTCACAGCTTATAAACGAATGAAATTAACCCAATTATACAAGAACCGTCATAATATATGTCGAACTTAATTTAAAATAATTTTTACTTTCAATTATTAGCCTCGAATAAAGACTTAGATATATCAGATTCAAGGTCCAAAACGAAGGTGTTTGTCACAATTCATAAATTTGTTTTTCCTCTTGGATTGTTGCTAAAGGTCTAAATCATCATTTAAAATAATAAAATCAGGGTATGTATTTCGAAACTTTTTTTATAAATTTATAAACTTCAGCCACGGATTTTGTATAGAGAGACGAACTTTTCTAAGTCCAAAACGAAGGTGTTTGTCACAATTCATAATTTTTTCTTCTTCTTAGATTGTTGCTAAAGGTCTAAATAATCATTTAAAACAATAAAATCAGGGGTATGTATTTTGTAACTTTTTTTATAAATTTTTAAAGCTCAGCCACGGATTCCCTGCTAAGAGACGAACTTTTCTAAGTCCAAAACGAAGGTGTTTGTCACAATTCAGGAACTTCCTTCTTAGATTGTTGCTAAAGATCTAAATAATCATTTAAAATAATAAAATCAGGGGTATAAATATTGTAACTTTTTAAAAATAATGTAAACTCTTAGCCACGGATTTCACCTAATGAGATTTAACATGAGATTTCTTTTGAAATCCGTGGCTCAACGTTAAAAAAAGTTACGAAATATATACCCCAGATTTTATTGCTTTAAATGATTACTTACACTTTTAGCAACAATCCAAGAATAAAAACAAATTTCTGAATTGTGACAAACACCTTCGTTTTGGACTTAGAAAAGTTCGTCTCTTTATAGCGAATCCGTGGCTGAGCTTTAAAAATTTATAAAAAAAGTTACAAAATACATACCCCTGATTTTATTGTTTTAAATGATGATTTAGACCTTTAGCAACAATATAAGAAGAAAAACAAGTTCCTGAATTGTGACAAACACCTTCGTTTTGGACATTGAATCTGATATGTCTAAGTCTTTATTCGAGGCTAATAATTGAAAGTAAAAAATATTTTAAATTAAGTTGGACATATATTATCACGGTTCTTGTATAATTGGGTTAATTTCATTCGTTTATAAGCTGTGAATCTCTTTTAAAATTAATGATTTGCCCGGCGCCTCCGCCATGGTGGAGGAGCCGGACAAATCCGTGGCTGGAAATCCGTGGGTAACTTCACATCGGTTTATAAAACCGAAATTTGGTACGCTTATTATATGTATAATAAAGTAATATCATGTCTGACATTTTAAAATTGTACTAGAGAGTTTTAAAATTACGAATGAGTATAATTTATTTAAGAGCACACAAATGGGACTATTAAAAGTCCTTAATATTCCTTGTAAGTAGATTAATTACTGATATTCTAGATCATTATAATAGACGATTTATTACTATCAATAATGATCAAAATTAATTAATACTAATGAAAACTATTAAATAGTTTTCGATTAATAAAAAAATATTTTCGCTATACAAAATACCACATGCGACAATGATAATTAAAATCACATAAAAAATAAAAACAAATCCCCGAAGGCCCATTAATCAAATCACAATGAATCATGTAACCTTACCCTTGCTGACTGGAAATTATTCAACATTTGTCGTAACAATAAAAAACATAGGATTGCATTTCCAAACATCGACCAAATCAATAGCAAACAACAATTTTCCGCCGACGCTTTCATTAAACGCACAACGCTTGGGAAACTGGGGTTTTGTATGCTCCGGTCGGATCCACGGGAAAATTATTTCTATTGTAAATAAATTACACATAATTGCAGATAATAAAAAAATATACTTCCCCTCAATCGCAGTTTTTATTATTATTTTTTTTAATTTGATATTATTTTTTATGTTACGTCCTCGACAAATGTCACAATGTCAACAGTTGGAAAATCCATCCAGTGTAAATAAAAATGGGAACTATGCCAGCAGATCGATCAGTATTGGAATAATTACAGTGTAGTTAAGATGCTCGAAATTGTAGTTGTTTTATCCTTTATTTTAAAGGATGTTAGCTCGCAGTTCGCTACTACTCTGCCTACAGGAAAGATCCCTGGCAGGGATCCAATATGCGTGCCTAGTGGTACATGTATCGCTCAAATGGGACAAGTAATAGATCCTAGGATTGTCGTTGAAAATGTGCGTATAATAAAAATAAACTTAATTTATTTCAGAAACAAAATTAACATAAATTTCGAAACTTAATTGAAATTGCTAAAAAAAAAACATAGTAATGGCTAAATAGTAAATAATTCTAGTAATATTTTCTTTATACATAGAAATGTTCATATAAATTATATAATTCAGCTTTCAAAATACAGGGTGTCCCGTTAATGTTGGGAAATGGCTTAACCTCAGAATACTGGAACCAAAATATAATGATTCAAGCAAACGTATCTGTATATAAAACGTAACCGTTATGCTGGAAATTATCTTCAAACTTAAACAAAATAATATTTCTTTTATTGATAACAACTAAATTCTTCATTCGATTTCAATTAAATTTAGTACGATTTAATATGATGAGCATATTTGTATTTTTTAATAATTTGCACAGTTTTGTTGGAAACAATTCAATACAATTCCTTCTATTATTAAAATGTGAGTCTGGTTGCCCGGAAAACGTAAATACATATTATTTTATAATTGTTACATAAAATATTTGTAAAAAAATAGTTATTAATTAATTACTTATTTATTAACATTTTAATTTTAAGTTTGATTCTCTTAGAAATAAAATGTCTTTATAAAACCTTGAATAATTAGGATATATTACCAAATAATTAATGTAATCGATTTGCATTTTATTTTTTTGCTCATATCATAAAATTTATCTAAAAGTATTAAGAGGCAAAGCATGTTTTAAATGAACTGAATGAAATGAAGATATTTAAATGTTTATGTAGTGTCACTAAAATATAATATATTTAATATTAATTTATGGTGGTCATATTAACATAAATAATGTATAATGTTATTTTATTAAAACATAATATATTTTATTAAAATGAAAGGAAGCATTCAATTGTTAATTAAACAAATAATATTTTCTTAATGTATTAAGATGAATTCCGGCTTAGCGATTAACTTTTGTATATTGATAAGTTTGCTTAAATCATCATATTTTAGTCCTCAACATTAACGGAAACAGGGTATTCCGTTAAGGTTGCGGTTTAGTGGAAAGGGATTACTATATAGTAAAATGGAAATAATCGTTTGAAAATAGAGCTATTCTTTTGGATTTCATAATATGAATGTGTATTTACATTTTTTATCTACCAAATATAAAGTATCAGTCTAAATAAAAAATAAATCGTTAATTTTCGTGTATTACGTCAATTTACTAGTTCAAGTTGGAAAAGAAAATTGTAAGATATAATGAAATTAATAGGTCATGTCTGCTAAGTTGTTTGAATGCAGAATTTAATGAAATCTTTTAAATTTTCATTGCACAAGTTTTTATTAGCCAAAATTTAATTTAATATTTCCTATAAATTTGATCAATTTTCATTGTTTTTCATAATTATTTTTCACAGAAACTAAACATTAAAATAATTTTTAATTTATCTGATGAAATTCCTGCTTATTTTAAGATTATTTTAATGTATAATACAATATTGTTCATTGATCACAACAATAATCTAACTCAAATTAGTGATTGCCCATATTTGTATAGCTATCTCTTTCTTCTAAAGCGCACCCTTAATGTGTCTACGTAAGTGTTTTTTGTGTTGATTTCTCAGATTTTTTTATGAAAGCTGGTTGTTCATCTTATAGATAAAACAATTGACATACGGTTTTAATCAACAATAACAATTATTTTCTTTTCAATTAACAACTTTAAGGATATTATTAGTTAAATAACAATCAATCGATGTGATCTCCTTCCCTCTCTATACATAAATTTGTTGTTTTGTTAAAATCTCGATTACATTTTCATGAATATTAGTATGATTATTTAAATGTGTTACACCATTTCTCATTTTATTTTCCCAATCCTCTAAATTTCCAAAGGCCTCTCAAAATAAACCCTGTTTTTTTTTTAAAAAACACCCCCATAAAAAGTAATCAAGTGGATTTAGATCAGGTGAGCGGGCATAGAAATTTTGAATGTCTTCCAATCCATTTCTCATTAAATTGTTCATTTAAAAATCCAATTACAACACAAGCACTATATACAGGTATCCCGTCCAGTATAACAAAAGAGAATTTCTTGTAGCCAAAGGTAACATGTTAAATTCATTTTACAATTCCGTTTTTAAAAATTCAAAATTTCCTTCTGAATTTAAACTCTGCTGAAATATATAGGGCCTTCTAATTTTTTTGTTCAAAATTCCAAACCAAACAACAATTTTTCGAGAATTTTTATATTTGGTTTTCTGTTAACCACTTACGATAATAAAAAATATTTTTTTTACTTTAACTCTTTATTGACCAATGGGAAGTCGTTGAATCCAAAAGAAGTGACCCTGTAAAACTAAACAACCCTATCAAAATTTATAGATAACATCCAAATGTACAATCTGACATCTTGTGATTCGTTACCATAGATAACTAGATAACATATTTTTAATGTGTGAAAGTTTATCTACGAATAAAGCCCGGCACAAATTGAACCCAACACACGTAAAGCCCACGTCTAGCCCATGCATAGCCCAAGTGCACGATTTTTTAAGGCAGCGCATATTGAATCCAACTGCGAACGAGCACCACTTCAATAAATTTTTCCATGTCTACGTTCAACCCACGACCCACGAAACTCGGACAACTCGAACCACGCGAAAAAAAGATGGGTCTGTGCTATGCATTGATTGGTTTTAATATGCGTTACCCCATAAATTCTGGTGTTCTACAGAATAACATACGCGTGGGCTGTGCATGGTCTCCGCGTGTGTTGGGTTCAATTTGCGCCGGGCCTAAATATTGCGATATTAAACTCATCTATGGGATGGAATAACAAAATGCTGCATTACCTGCAAGACTCCAAGCTATACGGGTCTTCAATCGAAGACATCCCAGTATTAATTTATTTTTAAGGTTAGACCAAAGGCTAATCGAGACAACCGAGACGAGGGATAGATCCCGAAACACGTGTCTGCAGATGGCCTTATATTAAGTAACGTTCCTTTTGTTGTTTTTACATTAATTTTTTCTCGGATCAAAATTATGCATTATGCAATATTTTATTGATGTGCAACAACAGGTGTACATTATGTAATTCAATGTCCGGCGTGGGTATTTGCCCTAATTGCTGCACGATAATCCGGTGGGCCGGGCGGTGAGGTAAATGTTGACCCGAAGGTTATTTCGCGGCGGCCGGCAGGTAAAGTGCTGGCCAAAAACTCATTTTATACCAGAAAAAAATAAAATTTTAATTTTGTTGACGACGATTAAAATTAATCGCTGGTAACAGATCCTTTTGAAATACCTACTGTCAAAATTGATAGATGTAATTTTTTTATTCTAGATGGATTTATTACTAACAATTTAAGATGTCGCTGGTCTGTCTATCTTGTTCCTACTAGAAGTTATTGGTATTTTTCGAAACGTCAATTTGAGGTTAAAATTTTACAAATATTTTTTTATCTCAAAAACTATAACAGTTATGTAGACATAAATCCATATGGGTGGTTTGGTAATTGAACGGAGAATCTGAAAAAAAATATATATAGCGTGTTCCATTTAAAATAACAAAGTTGGTAGCCATTTCAGGTACAATCGGAAGTGAAAGAAAGTCAAAATATTTACCATGAGGTAGCCTCATTCAACCGTGCAATTTATAATTTTAAAAAAAATTTCCGCGGGCAGGAACCTTGATACCTTTAATGGCCGTTATTCGTGGCCCACCCTGTATGTATAACGGGTTAATCACGGTATACGAAACTAAGTATTATGGCCAAAGCACACCACTTTTTAAATTTTTGATTTGAGAAAAATATTTGTGCCTATAAGGGCTACTTTCTTAAATTATTTTCATATTATACGGGGTGTCCCATATACCATATAAGTATAAAAGTTTTTTTTAAATGGAACGCCCTGCATATTATCACCCAAAATCGAAAAAAAATCGAATTCAAATTTTTTACACATTGATTTGGCCTGTTTGATAAAAATGTTTAATTATACGTATAACCAAGCCCTCCAAAAATTTCACGAAGATTCATCAAATGGCTGAGAATTTACGTTAAAAAATATAGGTGGCTATATAATTTTGTGTCACACTTAGATTCTACATCCAAAATAACTATCGTTTTCAATCAGGTTATTATTACGTAAACCTAACGGTTTTTGAAATAATTGGAATTTTATTAAAATGTAAACTAATTTTCAAATTTCAATTATTTGAGAAGTAAGTTATGTGCAGGAAAATTCCTTCACTGGAATTTTCCTGCACATAACTTACTTAAGCAATGGATCATATTTTATTTTCCAATTATTAAAATCGTAACGTATATACAGGGTGGGCCAAAAAATAAAATTATTGAACAAGGATTTTAAGTGGCCCAAACTTGATTTTTTCGAATGGAATGCCATATTTTTTTTACGTCATTAAATGCACGTTTTAAATTTGTGGAAATATACATCGAATAAAATGTGGACCCTCTATTCCATATTACCCCAAAATCTATTTTGATTACTAATTACCATTTCTATAAGAAAAATGTTAAATGTTTTGTATATTTACAATACTATTATTATAAAGTGACAAATTTTCTAATAAACGAGTTTTTATAATTCACATCCACTTTTTTTATAAATCGTTTTAATAGTCTCTTTAAAATGGTCGATTTAAAATTACTTCTTTAGCAAAAAGTATATGTATTATTTCAGTTGGTTAATAAGGTCTCTTGATAACATTGTACAAATATTACAAATATAACAATACCCTTCTATTTTGAAAAATAAAATATTAAAAAAGCATTACATTCAAATAATAATGATACAAGTTCTCACAAAAATTTAAAATAATACCATGACAGCAAAAAATGAGTTTCAAAATTGAAGTGACAGTTTAAATAAGTTATTTGACATTTTCTAAATCTATAGCTAGCTAGAAATATAAGAATATACTGAGAGAAAACTCCAAACGATGTGAAAAAACGATTTTTTGCATTTTCCATAAAAATGCCTCGACTTGGAGCTTGGAGGTGTAGGAATTTTTTAATGAATAATTATAGTAATTTTAATAGAATGTTAAAAAATATGGCATTTTATTTGAAAATACGAAGTATGAGCAATTACAATTTCTTATTAAGTAAATTTAATTATTTGGGCCACTTAATATGAGATATGAAAGACTGGGATTTCGATAACAATGTCGTTTCGCACCAGTTTCAAAATTAAAGTAACTTTGAATTTAGGAGCGAATCGATATTAATAAGAATTTCCAGGTGCGAAGTAATGCCTTTTTTTACAGGGTGGACAAATTAACTGCAATCCGGGTGAGGTCCTCTGCTTAGGCGTACTAGGAGGTGAAAGCTGTGGCCAAAGATTTGCATCAGTATCCTTACAAGAAGGACCCGCTCCAGAACGAGCCCATCCGTGGCAGGCGTACATCTTGAACCAGACCAGATACACTGGAAGCGGAGTCCTTATCGACAGCACTCACGTTCTGACGGCGGCACATAAAGTTGCAGCAAATCAGTAAGTGCTACTGACGTTGATATGTTGAAAATACAGTTGATTTGTTTAACTACTTATTTTATTTCCTCCGACTAATTTCGACCCGTCATTCTCAAGAAGTGTACAGAAAATTATTTTTATATGAACATATACTGCCTTAAAAAAAGAACACCAATGAACTCTACCGATGATCGAAAAATCAATTTATTTCGTTCTTATTTAATTGTATTTTTTTATTGAATTCACTCTTTATGAGGAACTAGTTATTTTTAATGTAACTGCTCCTAATATACTAGTAGGCTATGACTATTACCATCTAAGTGATTTTGATAGGGGTAGCTTTATTAGTATGCGAGAAGCGGGATTTTCTATTCGTGCTATTGCCGAAAGAGCCAGTCGTAGTGTATCGGTAATCGACTTAGACTTGGATTAGGACGACGAAAAAGCACTACTGAGCGTGAAAATCGAGCTCTTCATGTGATATATTTAAGGAACAGATTTACTATATAACGGATCTTGGGAAATGACTGTTTGGCTCTAAATGGCCAAAGAGTATCCATAGCTACTATTTATAGAAAAATCCACACGTTTGGTATCAGTCTACACACTGATACCAAACGCCGATCGTCGAACGACAGATACCTGTCGCGCGATCAGTTCAGGATGCTGACCCGGTGGTGGTCCCAATTCGGGGGGCGATGGGGGTTGCCGTTTGGAGGAAGATACAACCGACGAAGAATATTCGCGATTCCGTGTCGACAGGAGTAAACGAATAATGATTTGGCATCATTAAATCATAAAGAAAAATCGTTTCTATGAAGGGAACCCTCTGTAAACGGTCGTTTTCCTGGATTAAAAATCTTACATTTCAAACACGCCAAGAAGAATCAGAAAGTAATGTTTCGTGCCCCGGCGAAACGCACCTTTGCTAGCCGGTTATAAGTAAATTAATCATGCCTAGATGCAGTGAAATTTCTTAAAGACAGGAGGAGAAAAAAGTTTGGTATCAGATCCTATCGTCCATTATTGTGTCTGCCTCTTATTCTGCAGCATCGCAGAATAAGACTTGATTGGTGGAAAGGAAGTCAACAGTGGACCCATGAATAAAACAAAATTATCTTCAGTGATGACTCTTGGTTCTGTTTATGGGCTCAAGATGGTCGCACAAGAGTGAGTTGTCAATGCGGTGAACGGAGAATTTTACAATTTGTTGCTGAAAGACATACGGCGATTACACAGGAAGCCATGGTTTGAGGGGCGATATAATATAATTGTAGGTATCCTCTAGTTTGTATTGATGGAAATCTTAACGCGATTCGGTGTATTAACTCCATTTTACAGCCAGTCCTAATACCCTATGTAAATGGCTCGCAGAAGCCAATTTATCGGTAAATAATGCTCGGCCTCATGCAGCGGCCATTTCAAGACAGTTTTTTGATCGTGCTGAAATCACTTCAGTATCTTGGCCATCTAGATCTCCTGATCTATCGCCGACGGAACATGTTTGGGATATGATAGGTGATAGAATAGGCAACTTACAGCGCCCTCTAGTTCAATAATTGAAATTAAACGTCAAATTATCATAAACTGCGATGGAATATCTAAGTAGATATTTATTGCCCGATTAGTATGCTCCAGCGTGTTAATGAGAGCTTAGGAAGTCGTGGCTGTCCAACACACTATTAATTGTTATTCATTTATTTTTCTGCTTTTCAAGTTGATTTTCTCATCATCGGTATACTTTATTTCCATCATTAAATTATGTGAAGTTTATTAAAATCGTCCAATAAATTCTTGGTGTGATGTAATAAGAAATCTAAGAATTGGTGAGTTCCAGATGCCACCGTCTAATGCCCTACTGACTTCTCTTAAATTGAATGATTGTCCTTTATTACCTATGTACAATATACAGGTACCCTATGGTTGGATCCGATATAATGCCTCGTATAGTCCGTTGTTTTTTATTATTATCCATTATAGATTTTTTATGTTCTTTGATCCGTTTCTTAAAACTTCGGGTTTTTCCAATATACATTACATCGCAATCCCCACATTTTATCTTATAAACACCACATTTTTTTATTTTTATTAAGGGGAATCGGTACAGCTCTTTGGTGTGTTTCTGGCTCAGTAGATGGCACCGCTTTATATGGGACTTATAATGTAAAAGTTTTTCCGTTATTTCTCGAAAACTGTAGTTTGTAGGGGAAAATAAAAATCACCATCGTGTTCAGCGCAGTTAAGAGCAGTACGCATGTGAAACCTTTTTTTCCAAGAATTAAGTATTTGTGAGAAAATAATTAAACAAAATATTTAAGGCTAACATTCCCGCCTGTGTTAAATAAAGACAAACGTGAAACGATACCAATACATTTTTGCGAGTGAAGAAAGAGGATAGATAATTGAATCGTCGTCGTAGTTTTTCAACTTGTAATTTATCGCACTTCGTCGCCTCCGATTGGAGATTGACGCCTCGACATGCATTTCTAGTCCACGTGGACTCGTAAATACAGAATATAAACAAACAAACATAGAAAGAAATTGAATACGCTGATTTTGGAGCCGACAAAAAATCAATGAAAGCATCCAGAGGCATAACGCTGATATTTATTTACCGATTTGAATGAATTAAAAAATAAAATCATTGTCGGTTTAAATACTATAAAATAATAGTAATTATACATTTTTTCAAAATTACGTTCACTGCCAAATAATAGTCATCTTTCAATTTTTAAGGGGAAACTCCATAACCGCGTTTATAAATGAAAAGTATTTCCAACAGATCTCGGACAATGCAAATCGTATCAAAAAAAATAATAATGCATTGATTCCTAAATAATCACGTATATTCCTCGGCGACAATGGATAACTCTCAAAGTTATATTTATAAGCATTTTGCAATTAGTTAGTGACAAGTGTTATATTTAGTGTATTTTTATCTATTACGAATTGAATTTGATTGCAAAAAATATGGCCAAAAGGTACTCATATTCAAAATACCCTAAAAAAGTTAACCGCAATCTGTATCTAGACCAAAACAACGTCTAAATACTGGTCTATTACAATATTTGAATTCAAGGTAAGTAAATAAAATCAATTGCGTTAGAGGTTTTGGTTATTCACAAATAAAGTTTTACAAAATTAATTTTCGGGAGTTGTATGCTTTATTTTAGTAAATGTGCATTTAGAATTGGGTACTTTTTATACAGAGTGAGTCACCGAAGTGACTGCCTTCGATTTCTCCCTTGTAGAAATTCACCATTAATTTATTGATAAAATAAATAGAAAAGAGTATTTATTCACTTGGTCATGGTTATTTAAATAAATTAAATAAAAATGGTTTGAAAATAATTAATTAATTATTTCCACATTAGCGGCGGGATATTTGCCCGGGAAGTTGTTGTTTTAGTTTACATTTGTTTAACGTACTTACGTAAGTCAAAATGTTACAGAGCTAAATGTGGAAATCATTTATTAATTATTTTTAAATCATTTTTATTTAATTTATTGATAAAACTTTCTTGAGAATAGAGGGCGGAAATCATATCAACTATGTTATTTCAAATGGAACTAAATATTATTTTTTATTCGTTTCCTCTTTAAATTATCTTAATATTAATATAACATTATTAGTAGTTTTGACTAACCGTTACTGCAGAAAAAAAATTCTAAAAATTCCGACAGTTGCATAATAGTTGGTATACTATAAAATTATATTTTTTTGTGTGTTTTGAGATGGAGAAATTAAGTTGTTTATATATACTAATATAATAATAACTTTAAATGTGAAATATTTATATACACTGTGCAAATAAATAAAATAATTTTAAATATGTGACTTTTCAAACGGACGTATTTATTTAAATGGCGCCCTATACTTTTTTTTAATTATCATAAATTGATACAAATATTTCATTAAACATACTAGATGCCTATCTTCTATACTTATTAAAGTATTTCACATTCTGTAGTATTTATATGACATTTTAGCAATGAATTAAATAGTTGGACATGAAAAACAATAGAAACGAAAGTAACCATAAAAAATAAAGGAAATTGAAAACAAATGTCAAATAAATAGTATTTTCTATTTAAATTAGCGTTATTGAAAATCTAAATGTGAGTACGAAATAGAGATTGATCTTATAAATGAGTTAAAATTTTAGTAATAATAATAATAAAAAAAAATAAGTTGAAAACAAGAGGACAGGCCGATAACGAACAGCATCTAAATTTGGCGCAATCTGTAAAAGGCGACAGAAAACAAAATGGACTCCTCTCATATACAGTTTACTTTATAAGGAGCCGTTTTCAAATGAAGCCACAGTCTACGGACAAATAAATGAAAAAAATGCCTTATAAAAATATGAAGAAACGATCAAAAGTTCCGTAACACCGTGCGGCATTTTTATCGATGAGACGTATGGTTTTTTGGGAGCATCTCCAGATAGACTCATAGAAAAATGGTCGCGGAATTATCGAGGTGAAGTGCCCAAAATCGATAGAAAAAATGACCATTAAACAAGCAGCAAACGAAAAAAAAAAACTTTCTTTTTAGATACAGATTTAAAATTAAAACGTAATCACAATTATTATTACCAAATCCAGGGCCAGATGCATATTGCAAAAGCCAACTTTTGTGATTTTGTCGTATGGATAAAACAAGACCTGTTAATTGAAATAGTTGTCAGAGACGACAATTTTTGGAAAACAAAAATTATTGATAAATTAATATTTTTTTATAAAAATATTTTATTAAAAGAAATGATTGATCCACGGGTATGTTCCTACATATCTAATATGCCTATTAGAGAGTAATATTGAAACATGTGTGTGTATTTTCGCTTTATTTTAGATTATAAAGAACTTTAAACATTTTATCTGAAATAAAATTATATTTACGCTTTATTACTTACTTTTATTTATTTTATTTTTTTATTTGTCTGAAATAAAATTAAATTTACAGGTTATATTAAAATGTAACGAATTTAATTTTACAAACATTTTATCTGAAATGAAATTTCGTCACGAAATTATGTCTTGTATGTATACCTGGTGTTCGATAAAAAAAACGCCCAACGCCATAGCCGATAAAATATTTATTAACTGAACTATTGAACAAAAAACCAAAGCCAATGGCCGTTCAAATACTAAGAAATACGAATATAACATAAATTACGTAGTGTGGCTCCTTTGTTGCCGCGGAATATGCGTTATTATTTAGGTATTTTTGAAATTTAACATATTGCAAAAAGTACTCCACGTGTATAGTGCTTCCAATTATCTGAAATCAATGCAATTTTTCTTTTTTTTTTGATACGATTTGCAGTGTCCGAGATCTGCTGGAATTACTTTTTATTCATAAACGCGGTTATGGAGTTTCCCCTTAAAAATTGAAAGATGGCTATTATTCGGCAGTGAATTTAATTTTGAAAAAATGTATAATTACTATTATTTTATAGTATTTAAACCGACATTGATTTTATTTTTTAATTCATTCAAATCGGTAAATAAATATCAGCGTTATGCCGCTCGATGCTTTCATTGATTTTTTGTCGGCTCCAAAATCAGCGTATTCCATTTCTTTCTATGTTTGTTTGTTTATATTCTGTATTTACGAGTCCACGTGGACTAGAAATGCATGTCGAGGCGTCAATCTCCAATCGGAGGCGACGGAGTGCGATAAATTACAAGTTGAAAAACTACGACGACGATTCAATTATCTATCCTCTTTCTTCACTCGCAAAAATGCATTGGTATTGTTTCACGTTTGTCTTTATTTAACACAGGCGGGAATGTTAGCCTTAAATATTTTGTTTAATTATTTTCTTACAAATACTTAATTCTAGGAAAAAAAGGTTTCACATGCGTACTGCTCCTAACTGTGCTGAACACGATGGTGATTTTCATTTTCCCCTACAAACTACAGTTTTCGAGAAATAACGGAAAAACTTTTACATTATAAGTCCCATATAAAGCGGTGCCATCTACTGAGCCAGAAACACACCAAAGAGCTGTACCGATTCCCCTTAAAGATTGAGTTATTATTTCCAAATATCTTTTTTAAGTTGAAGTCATAATAATATTTAATTCTTTCTCATGTTAGCTTCATATATTTACTTTCCCCAGAACCCTGTCCAAGGGAAAGTACTGTGATCGTACACATTTTCGAATCGCCAATTTCAGCGAATATGCACGATTTGAGATACCCTGAGTCCATTCCATCAAGTTTTGAAAAATGTCTGTGTTGTGTTTCCACGATAGCGCATAAACAGCTAAACGGATTAAACCCAAATTTTATATCTAAGCTTTTTATAACAGTGGAATGATCTAAAAAGCTTTTTTTTAGAATCAAAATTCATTAAGTGCAACTTTACTCTCATCGATTTTGTATTATTTAATTCCGATAGAAAAATAATCTTAAAAAATAAGTAATTATTGTTATATAATTTTTATTGTAGGACCTTCAGTTCTCATTTTATAAGGGGAAGAATTTCGTCTACCTGATAAATTCCCTTAGAAATAAAGAATTATTTTTATAATCTTTTATATGTTGGCTATGGAGGCTTTAATTATTTTAATGACAATTAAAACGTCAAATATGAAATTATTATTTTTTAATAACACTGAATATGTTGCGTGAAGGAATAAAAATTGCAAAGAAATTATATACAGTGTATGGAAATTGTATCAATCTATTATAAGGTAAGAAATAACAAATACAACAAATCCATTTTTTCAATTAATATTTTTTAAATTACTAATTCACTAGGGAAAGTAGCATGATGGACACATCACAATTTTTTTTGTGATAAACTGTTAATAAAGTATTGTAGTTTATTCTATTGTTTTCTTTTATATTAGCTTTATATATATATTAATTTCATAAATTCTTTCAGTTTTTTTTCCTTTATTAGTGAACCTATTAATTAACTACCATATCTAATAATAATTGCTATTTCTTTAATTATATTTATTTCTTGTTCATAGTATGATTTTTCTAATGGTTCATTTGTATTTTATTTGATTATTTATGTTCGGCGAATTGGACATAATTAAGTCGGTGAATGTTTTGTATTTTAGTCCGCTATTATTTGTTTCAATAAGTGTGAGGTCTAAAAAATTAAACTATTACTTGATTCTAATTCCATTGCAAATTGAATTGTCGTGTTGATTTTGAAATATTACTAAATTGTCTCCAAGTTCCTGTCCAAATACAAAAAATTTCAACTACGTAGTGAGGCCAAAATTTTATATTTTTCCTTTCAGATCTTGAATTGATGAATCGAGGTGGAAGGACTTTCCTCATCACTCGCATTCACTGCGGCTATGTTTTCATTCGACCGATACGAAACGGCGACTAATTTTCGCGGTTACAATTGAACTACTAACCTCATTTTTTTATTAAATGCACCACAATATTGCGTGTTGCTACGTTATGATGACCAAAATACGTGAGAACTTTTCGAACCGTCTCTGCAAAATCCCGTGACACCATTCGGAAACCTTTCCAGCATTCGGACGACAGCAGTCATGTTGTGGCAGCTATTCGCAAGCTATCGAATGAAAACCAGTGGGAAACCTGGTAGTGGCAGATCGAGCCGTATCTAAAGAAGTTGTGCCTCTTCACCGAAGTCGACGGAACGCGTACCTGCCCTACAGCACTGGTCGGCAACTTCTTATAGTCCCATCATTTGATGGGACTATAAGAAGTTGAACTCTTTTGAAGAGTACTTTTGCCTAGAAAGCCTTAATTACAATGTCAATGACTAAGAACTTATTAAAGATGATTTAATTGGCATTAGATCCAGTATTGCCAGCTGAACTTAACGTAACGGATGTTTGCGACTTACCCCCTCCTTGTTAGACGAGCTATGACCATATTAATTTGCTGCTACGTAACATTGTGAGTCAAGGATGTCAGTATCAGTGTCAATAAAAACTAAAAATCGTAACCGGCTAGACGTCAAAGATGATATGCGTCTTGAGTTGCCCAAGACAATTCCTCAATTTAATGTACTTATCGAACGGAAGTAGCAGCAACAGTCTTATCAAACAACTCTCTCAAGAAAAAATGAAGAGTATTTTGAAAAAGAAAACTTGTTTTTGTTATCAAACCAAAGTAAAAATTAGCACTTTACTTTGCTTTGATAATAAATAGAAGTGTTCTTTTTGAAAATACTTTTTTTTTCTACAATTAATTTAGGAAGGGGTCCGTCAAATTGTTAAAATTTTAAATAGAAAACAGTATTCAATTCAATATGTTAAAATTTTGAAAGTAGTCCGTGACTACAAAAAGGTTAAGAAACCCTGCCATATAGGGAGGAAGCATTAGGAGCCTGATAAAACCCATATATGCCTGTGCAGCATGCGTACTTCCCACAAAACCATAACCGTCATAGCCGTTGTCCTGATACTGACACTGATACAGAGGACAACTTGTCCTCTGTATCAGTGAGTATTGAATCATCCTTCGGTTCGTTTATATTTTTAAATTCTCGGATTTTTATATATGGATTTTTTATTTTACGTCCAGTAAGTTCTTCCTTGCATTTCATTAATTTTGTTACAAGTTCCTGTCCACTTGATTTGTCTAATATTAATATTTGTTTTATCTGTTCAGAGGTTAAATCGTTGTCAAATTTAACTGTCGTCATTGGATTTAATGTCGCTGTAAATACGTGTTTTATATTTTAACAGTTTGATGATACATTTTAGGAGATTTCTAAAATTTTTTTTTAATGTTAGGAGTGTGGCGGGAAATGGACTCGGTTAATATTTTTATTAAAATGAGAAATAAGGGTAAGATTTATGTCGTCATTGTCGTTAAAAATTGTAAAAATCCAAATATTTAATCCAAATTCTACTATCGACTACACAATTTTATTTACAGAAAGGGATTACGGGATGAAAGGCTGCATGGAACCTCCTCGATGATTGTTTAATAGATGTTATTCGTTTTGTAATCGTTTAGATTTATGTGAATTATATTTTGCAATAAATTCTCTAAATTGAGTGGATTTTCTTTGACACTTGTATTAATAGTTGTTATAGCAACACTTTTGTTTTCCATATGTACAGTGCAATCTTATTACTGAATTAACCGGATTCCATTCAGTATTTGCTGTTAGCTCAATTTCACAAAATTATACAAACAGTTAAAGTATGTCCCTTACATTATGATAACCCTATATTGTACTAACATACATTGTAAGTGCAAGTCTTTGGTGTTGGATCTAGAATTTTTAATTTACACAACGCTTTGAAACACTAACACTATTTAAAATTCCATAAATATACTAAGTGACCGTATCGAGTAAATACTACAAAAAAGTCATTGCGAATGAAAAAAAAAAAATCAAATTATTTCGATATTAGATTTTAATTGATAAAATACACAGTATTTTTCCAATTAGGTTATAAGGCCGTAAAACTTCTTAATTTAAAATTTTAGCGTCGATGTTACGTTTTCCTTCTTAATTGTATTATCTTAAGAATCCTGTGAGATAATATTTTGCATTTCAATGAATGGAAAAAATAATCAATCCTTATGCATAAAATTTAGCATACATGTAATTGAGTAACTTATGTCGTTTTATAAATTGTTTTTATAATTAGAACGAAGATGACATCTTTTATTTGCTAATCCCACTTATTGATCACTTAGTTTGTAAAATTAATATTAATACCACTTATATTTATCTTGTTATCGTATATATTCCTCCCGACGTACCAGCTTTTGTAGTTGAGTCATTTTTTGACCTAATTAGGCTAATTAATTTTAATAATTGCCCCGTTATCCTAGCGGGAGATTTTAATTGTCCTCGTTTAACTAGTGAGACCAAGTCCGAAAAAGCAATGATTATATTTAATACATGTGCCTTCCTCGGCTTATCCCAATTTAATAAAATTAATAATCACTTAAATAATACACTGGATTTAGTCTATTCAAATTTGGACTGTAAAATTGAACATGAACATGATCCTTTGGTTGACGAGGACAATTATCATCCTGCGCTTAATATCTCGATATCAGGCTGAAAGACCTCCGGTCGATAGCCGATTCATCATCTACAGAATATAATTCTAATTTTTGTATATTATTGTACATACATATACACATTTGAATAAAGATGGTTAGTTAGTTATCTCGATATCATGTAATTTTAATATGGCTGCAATTAATGAAAGTGCCACAAAATTAAACTTTAAAAAAGGTGATTACTTGGGCCTGTATTTATACCTAGCTTCTCTTGATTGGAACTTTCTTTTAAATCATTCAGATGTGAATTCAGCACTTGATTCATTTTATGATGTCATTAATTGTGCACTTTATCAATTTATTCCTAAATGTATATTCAAACAGAGACGTAAGTATCCAAAGTGGTTTTCTGGTGAAATCATAGGTCTAATTAAAGAAAAAGCGCGTATAGGTAAATCTAGAAAAAAAGATCCCCATTCTGATTATATATTCAAGAAACTCAGGTTAGTTATTAAATCAAAAATCAAAATTGCTTATAAGTCCTATATAAATACCACCGAAAACTAACTTTCTGCCAATCCAAAGCAATTTTGGACCTATGTTAACACAAAAAAGTCAATTTTTTCATTTATATCTGCCCGAATGACTTGTGATGGTGAAACCTATGAAACGCCTGATGATATCTCAAATGGTTTTCGTAAGCACTTTGAATCTGTTTTTATCCCTTCATCGGACAATACCGGTCTTGAAATATTCTCTAATTTACCTTCTTTTTCTTTTTCACATATCTCCTCTGAAACTATCTTCAAACTTTTAAAGAATCTGCCTAATAAGTTATCCGCAGGTGATGACAACTTACCTGCTTTTTTTCTTAAGGATTGTGCTCGTATTTTTTGCTACCCACTTTTTTAATTTATCAATTCAAACTTCTTCTTTCCCTAATAAACTGAAGATTGTTTCAATTTGCCCTATACCTAAGACCTCGGTAAATACCCGTAATATCACCAACTACCGTCCGGTAGCTATCCTATCGCATCTAGCAAAAGTTTTTGAAAAGGCTATCTACGATCAAATGTATGTTCACGTGGCTCCATATCTATCTTTGTAGCAACATGGATTCATTCCTGGCCGCTCCACTGTTACGAATTTAACAATTATTGCACATGACATTTATAGAGTTTTGGATGCTTCCGGACAGATGGATGTCATATATACTGATTTGTCTAGGGCGTTTGATAGAGTCGATCACACTTTACTATTAGCAAAATTGGAATACTTTGGATTTAACGCTGGTCCTTTATTGCTTTTGCAATCTTATCTTTATAATCGCGAAACTTATGTCTCTGTTAACAATTTTAAATCAAAATCCCTCCGGGATTCCACAAGGATCCATTTTGGGCCCTTTGCTCTTCAATCTGTTTATTAATGATCTTTCAGCTGCACTTAATTGTAAACACCTTTTATATGCTGATGATTTGAAATTATATTCATCTGTTTCATCACTTGAGGACTGTCAGCAGTTGCAAGATCAGCTTGATATAGTATCTAATTGGTGTTCTTTAAATAACTTAACTCTAAATAGCAACAAGTGCAAGTTTATGTCATTCACTAGAAAGATTAATACTATTAAGTTTGATTACACTGTTTGTAATAATCCCTTAGAACAAGTTAGTGTATTTAAAGGCTTGGGCGTATGGTTTGATGATACCTTTACATTTAATATGCATATTCATGAAACGGTCAGCGGTTCCTTTAAGGCATTAGGTTTTATACTACGAAACTCTTTGGATCTTCAAAATATCACAGCGTTGAAATCTCTCTTTAATGCCTTTGTTAGATCAAAGCTGGAATACGCTTCTTTGGTTTGGCATCCTCTAACTCAACAACAAATTAGTCTTATAGAAAGTGTCCAGCGAAAATTTCTCAAATATTTACATTTGAAAGTTTATGGAACTTATCCAGTTAGAGGTTATAGCCAAGAGTTGTTACTGGAAAAATTCAATATTGACTCGCTTGAACGACGGAGAAGGACATCTGGAATTACGTTTTTGTATAAAGTACTTCATAACGGAATTAATTGTCCGGATATTTTGAAATTGATTACATTACGTATTCCAACTTTTAACAGTAGAAACAGAAGCTCATTTTAATTTGCTTCTAATCGTACATTGTATGGCTCCAAGTCACCTATTAGCATAGTCTGTGATCTTTTTAATCAACTATCGTTAACGTGTGATATTTTTGCAGATCCTTTATCATCTTTAATCATGCATTGTTAACTTTTTTTAAATTATGGCTAAATTAAATCTGTACTTTCATTAAGTAAAATCGCATAATATTGTTATTGTTTAAATGAAATTGTAATTAATTTATATATGATTTATATAATTGTCTTGTAATTGGGAATGTTCTCCTGTTGGACAATAAACGTTATTATTATTATTATATCGTTTTCTCAAACATGTTGGTTTGGTCTAGGTATCGTTCAGACGGGATTTTACCAAGTCTGAGGATATGTATATTAGATTTTGTTGTTGTGAAGGTTGAGGAATTTCCTGACTATACTACATGTGTTAATTATTACTGATTTCTGCATTTATGTAATTATACGTTCTGGTAGTCTCAGGTTCTTTATGTTTTCAGTAGTATTTTTGGGTATGACTCCCGTAACTGATACTACAATAGGTATTATTTTGACTTGTTGTTGTTTCCATATCCTTTTTTATTATTATTATTATTATTATTATTACTAATGTCTTTTTTGTAGGGCAACTCCTTACCACATCACTGTCGTGATGGGTGTCTATAATCCTCCTACATTAACAAACATCAGCAGGACTGTCACGCGCATAGACATCGCGGAGGGTTATTTCAAGAACCCGGAACTTTTGCACAATGACATCGCCGTTTTAACATTTGACCCAGCGATACCTTTAGGCTACAGAAGTGATATAAGTACACTGTGTTTGCCAGTGGACGGAGGTTCGAGCAGCGTGATTAATAGTGGACAACAGTGCATTGTGGCCGGTTGGGGCAACACAGCCTTCCAAGCCAATGATGCTCCAGTGTCACCGATGAAACAAGTAAATGTATCAGTGGTGGATTACAACGAATGTTTAGAAAAAATGTCAAGACCCGACGTCCTGGGTTCCAATGCCGCGAAATATCTGGACACCAACGAGATCTGCGCCGGCGGTGTGGAAAACAAAGATGCTTGCACGGTAAGAAAAAAACAAATAATCCCTACGCTTTCAACAACTGGTCTTCAATTCAATAACCTTCATCAGCATCATTTTATAACCAAAATAAAGTTATGAAAGGCTAATCCTAACAAAATTAATAACATATCATCCAGTTACCCCTCTTTATCCTACTCCTATTTCTTATCTATATTCAACCTACTTTTTGCACGGTAAGAAAAAACAAATAATCCCTACGCTTTTAACAACTGGTCATCAATTCAATAACCTTCATCAGCATCATTTTATAACCAAAATAAAGTTATGAAAGGCTAATCCTACCGAAATTAATAACATATCATCCAGTTACCCCTCTTTATCCTACTCCTATTTCTTACCTATATTCAACCTACTTTTTGCATCTAAGAAAGCATTTTATCCTAGCCATAATATTAAGTTTATTTTCTATTCTCAGATATTTCATTACGTTATTGTTTTGACCTAGACTATTTTCATTTAATGGGCTGTTTGAAAATAAATCTCGTTTTTTTAATTAAAATTAAAGGCGATTTTCTTATAGGCAATTAATATTTTGTTTAATTTAACATTGTCCATACTGGTCCTATACACTTTACTATACTTATGGCGCTCATTAAATATTTGATTTTTTGCTGAAAGGAAAAAAAACTTATCCAAGTGACCTATGTTTTTGATTAAACGTTTGTCTAAAAAATGTAGAGATAGAAACAAATGATAATCGAAAGATACCAGATTTGGAGAGTATGTGTTAGATGTAAAAGTATATTCCAGCCAAGCTCTAAAATATTTTTCCAAGTGGTCAAACTTGTGGTTACGCATTATACTGTTGGAGTACCATACTTTTCCTATTATTCAATTCTGATCTTTCTTTTTTTTTTCGTGTGGACGTTTTTTTTTTTCGTCTTGTTTATAAACTCTTTGAGCTAAAAGAAAATAATTGCTTAACTCGTATCGTAGGAGGGGGCCATATCCGTTGTCTAAGCTTGTATGACCGAAAAGGTATGGGCACTTTCCATGATTTTAAATATAAAATTAAGTATAATAAATGAAAGACAACGCAAGCGCCATTTTTGGCCCAATTTCATGTGGCATCGTCAACGTTTTGGATATATAAGGTAGACGACCGAGAATCATTGTTTCGACCACTAAAGGAAGGCGAGAACTGTTTATGAGAACAGGAAACGAAATTCATTTAATAAAGTTAATAAAGTGTTAAGCTACTATTCATCTAGCGTATAGATAACTAGTGACTGCCATTTCGGTTTTTCGAACCTCATCGGACTAGTGTTTTCCATGACACAAAAACGAAATGGCCATCACAAGTTATCCATACGATAGATGAATTGTGGCTCAACAGTTTATTAAATAAAATTAAGTACTAATTCTTCGGAAACTGAAACCTCGGACGAAATATTTTATCGAAAAATGGGAAAATGTGTGACCGTCAACTTTGAGGAGCTCTGAAAAAATGCAATTTATTGCATCACTTAATGCCTATTATATATTTTGCATCACTTAATGCCTGTACTGTGTCTTCATCAGCTTCAACTGGTCTTCCATAATGTGAAAAACCTTTGAGATCAAAATTGTCGAATTGAAATTTTACAAACCAGTTTTGGCACTGGCATTCACTTAACACGTCAACTCCATACACTACGGTTCATTTTTAACAGCATTTTTATGATCAATGGTTTTAATATTTAGACATTGGTAGTTCATATTGTATAAAATAAATATGAATAAATTATTAAAAATCAACCAATAAAACACAAATTAGATTGAATAACCCGAAACTAGTCGAGAATTTAAAGTTATTCAATCTAATTTGTGTTTTATTGGTTGATTTTTAATAATTTATTCATATTTATATTAGTGATGGGCAAAGTCGATCTTTTATAATTTCTAAATTAAGTGTATTATAATTTTATGAATGTTACTTGTTATAAAAATATCAGAAATAACTTCCCATTTATTAATAAACATAAATTTGAAGTTACTTTTTTGTTTTAAATACTTAAAATGACACATTTAGTAATATTCGATTACTAATATTATTCGATTTTGCCCAACACTAATTTATATTATACAATATTTTTATGATCATTATGAGGAAAAGCTGTTTTTCATTTTTGTTATGAGGTTGTGCGAACATCCAAAAGTTAAACATATTTATGCGATACTTGGTTGCGTGAGTTTCTATAATATACACGTACTCTCCTAATACCTCCGATGGCTCAGATAAAAAAATGGTCATGTGTCCATCATGGTACTTTCCCCGTTAAATTCGGTCAAATAAATTTTTGATTGAAAATTTAATAGGAAAGGAAACATTATTAATTGCAAAATAGATTGCTGTCTTTAAAGTTAATGTCAAGTATTTTGAAGAATATTACAAGAAATAACAAACTAATTTCTTACCTTAAAATGGATTCAAAACATATCTTCACACTCTTTTTCAGTGTTTGAAGCTGGAGGCGATTGCACATAAAATGTTAACTATGACGGTACTTTGATGTTTTATTTGTAAAAAATAATTATTTTATTAATTAATATCTCCACGGCCAACAAAAAGAAGATTGAAAAAATAATTATTTATTTTTAAGTAAACGAAATTCTTCCGCTGATAAAACGAAAACTAAAGGTCCTGCAATAAAACGTGTTTAACAAAAACTATTTACCTTTTTATGATCCACTTCTATTTGAAATAATTTTTTATCAGAAATAAAAAAAAATCGCTAGAAGTGAAGATGCATTTAATGAGTTTTGATTGTAACCAAAAGCTATTCAGATCATTCCACGGTTATAAAAAGCTTAGATATAAAGTTTGGGTTTAATCCATTCAGCTGTTTATGCGCTATAGCGGAAACACACAGGCACGCACACATTTTTCAAAACTCGATGGAATGGACTCAAGGGATCTCAAAACATGCATATTTGTTGAAATTGACAGTTCGAAAAGGTTGTGATTCCGTCGCGCCCATTCTTGAGTAGTTATTGCCGTGATTTATTACTTTGGGAATAGTTAGTTAATAGGGAATGGTTAAAACAAAATAAAAAGATGTATATACAGTGTGTTCCGTTAATGTTGGAAAATGGCTTAACCTCAGATTGCTGGGAACAAAATATGACGATTCAACCGAACTTATCTATATACAATCTAAAGAAAGATAATAAATTAAATATTGATTTCGTTGCTATAAACAACCGCAATTGTTTTACTTTTGTCTTTTTCATGGCTAACTATTTTTTGATGTATGGTAAAATTAAAAACGACTGTAACTTATTTAATTTTAAAAATAACTATGGCATATGTTATATCGGATTAAAGGGAAAAATAGCCCTTTTAATAAAGTCATAGCCAACTATTGTTTCCATTTAAAAAAGGTAAGTTTGTGTCATATCTCCCAAAATATGGACGAATTTTTTTTTTTGATTTTTTGTTATTAATCTGTATAAAATTTTCTACAATTTTGTCCTTTACAGTTTATTTCTATCTATGATAATAATAGAGATATATTGATTTAAAAAAATTGACACATTTTACTTTTTTCAAAATATCTAGTTAGCCTTGACTTTTTCAAATATTTTGAAAGTGTCATTTTATTCGTCTTGTAAAACTACACTTCTTTTTCTATCTCTTATAGTTTCCGAGATCCCCATAGAAAACATCGAAAAAAACATCAATTTTAAGGTCCTTGAAAAAGAATGCTAAGAAATGTGTGTGTGCAACATTTTTACAGCGAAATAGCTAAAGGTATTCGCATATATAAGTATGTTATTTATAAGTTCACGAAGACCGGAAAAGTTTTATTTTTATTTTTTTAAAAACATTTTAAATGAAACATTCAAACGTAACATCCTTTTCCTATAATTTTGAGATTGCGTGCTACACTGCACATCCTTATACGAAATCAATGGGGAAAGTATTATAAAGGCGCCAGTTTTGACTCAACACTTAAACTTTGTTTTGTCACAAATGATAATGTAAAAATCATTCCAGGAGGATGGCGGAGCCCCACTGACGTGCAATATCAACGGCAAATTGAACGTCATCGGTTTGGTAATATGGGGAAAGGGTTGCGGACGGAGAGATGTCTACGGAGTTTACGTTGACGTCTCGAAATACGGTTCTTTCATTCGATCAAAATTGTATTAATTTATCGTAATAAATATCTGCATCATAATTGACTTTATTTGTTTAATCCATATGATAAACGATATCCGAATACAATATTTGGTGGGAAACTCGCACAACGTACTGCACAAGTGGTCAAATATTTCCTAAATTTCAAACCATTACATTGTTTTAAAGATTAGGTTCGCTAACAAACTATGAAATAACTAATAACGGAACTTATATATATTTTAGCATTTATTATTTATAGTTAAATATTGTTAAATACGTGTAAGAATACAATCGCAGAGCGTGGGCATTTGCAATTAACCTTACCCACATGTTGTCGTAATTATTGCCGTTAGATCAAATTGTCACATCAAATTGTCAGTTTTCGAAATTGCAACTGTCGTACGTATTTATAAAGGTAATGTTTAATAAAATATGTCATTTATCAACTATTTCTTTTGAATTTAAGTTTTAAGATGACCAGCAACAGTGAGGAAGAGATGTGTACACCACCTGAAATCAGCGAACAAGCCAAAACTGCTACAAACGATTTGTTACCAGAAAAATCGCGTAAAAGACACGGAATTGTGTACCAAAGATTCAAGGACTGGAGGCATAGAAATAAAGTAAAATCATTGTCTGAAAACGTACTTTAATGAATTGTCAAAGCAAATGAAACCATCGTCACTTTGGGCTATTTATTCCATGTTACGAACAACAATTAATATAATACTTTTGGCACTGTTGAAGAGAAAATCTGATGGTTTTAGAAGTAAAAAATCAAAAACGCTCAGTCCAGAAAAAATTAACCAATTTCTGAAAAACGCACCAGACAGCGAACATTTGTTGTCAAAGGTAAATCCATCACATTTTTTAAGCTATAAAAATTCACATGCATATATTATTATAGGTGATTCTAATATTTGATATTAGTGGTGCTTGTAGAAAACAGGAACTGCGAAACATAAAGATTGAAGACATAGAAGATACTGGATAATTACTGATAATCAAAATCCCAGATTCTAAGACAAAAACCCAACGTTCCTTCATTGTGTCTGAAAAATGGTACGGTACGTGCAAGAAATACATAGATTTACGTCCATCAGAAGGGGATACAAAAAGTTTGCCATTTTTTCTAAATTACAAATACAAAAAATGTACCAAACAATGTGTTGGGATAAATAAGTTTGGTGCTGTACCAAGTAAAATTGCAGAATTTCTGGGTTTGGCGAATCCGAAACAATACACTGGTCACTGTTTTAGGCGCTCGTCGGCCACCATTCTTGTAGATGCTGGAAGTGATTTGCTCGCACTGAAGAGGAATGGTAGTTGGCGCTCGTCTGCAGTGGCTGAAAGCTATGTTGATAATTATACCAAAAAACAAAACTGAAAATGCGGTTAGGATTTCAAGTGCTATTTGTGATGGTGAAGCAAAATCAAATGAAACCACCGGCAGAGACGTTAAAATGGCTTCATCCTCTAGGACCAATATGTTCCATGACTACACAGTGGCGGAATCTATTCTTAACAATAATGTCACTATGGCCCCATCTAATGCCCCACCAGTTTTTCATAATTGCAATGTAACCATCAATAATTATTATCACAAACTGTAAATAAAAATGTTTTATATATATTTAATAAAATTTAATTAAATGTGGTCGTAGATAAAGTATACTACACAACTCGAGTTGTAAGGCAATTACGCACTTCAGGAATTATGCATCTCGCCGCTTCGTGGCTCGTTGCACAAACGTTCCTCTTCGTGCGTAAAATACACTCTTGTTTTGTAATATACTATTACAATGCAATTGTGATAATATTAAAATATTTTAAAAAATAATGTCGTTTATAAACTAATATAAATACAATTATAAATAACGTGCTAAAATTTATGATTTAATAAGATCTAACAGGGGGTTATTTAAGCAACTAGTAACAAAATTTAAAATATTATCAATGTGTTTTTTTTTATTTCAATAGACTACAACATGTTTAATTGTGTGAAAATTTAAGGTTTACATTTTCAATCGAAAATTTATGTCCAGTATTTATTGAATGAAAAGCTACAGCAGATTATTATTGTGCCAAGAGTGCAAAGAAATGTTAATTTTGCTCAACTTCGTGAGTTTGAGAGAAGCGGGGTTGTTGGAATGCGAGATGCGGGACTTTCTCTCCCCGTAGAATGAACAGAAGTGTAAGAACTGTGATTCGTTTTTGTCAGACATATGATCAAGAAGGTAGAACACAGCGAGCAAGTGGTACAGGACGTCGACGAAGAACAACGGAGCGCCAAGATCGCCGTCTCAGAAAACTAGTCATAAGGAAACATTTCGCAAGCACAATAGAAATTGCAAATCAGTGGTTTTCAGAATATGGAAGGCCCATTAATATACATATATGTTATGTATGCATATCTTACTAGATTACTATAGGCAACTTTGTACACAATTATACATAGGAGAACAATAAACGCTCTTCTTGTGCAAGCCGTTGATTCGTAAACATCACAGCATCATTTTATTCACATAATCTATCACTGATACCCAACCACGTGTTGTCTCACACAACACAACATCACAATATACCATCGGATAAGAAGTTTCGGTCTGCTTTCTTACCGCCCACATTTTATGCCACCTCTGACATCCGAACACCGACGTAATCGTTTAGAGTTGTGCAGAGAGCGATTGCAATGGAAAGTGGAATGGAATACAGTTGTCTTTATCGACAAATCTCGCTTTTTTTGAGCGTAAATGATGGTCGACAAAGGGTGAGAAGACAACAAGATCCACAGTACGTTCTTGCAAGGCATATCCATCGAAGAGTTGGTGTTATTGTATGGAGAGCTACTGCGTAAGGTAGCAGGTCCTCATTAGTGTTTATTCGAGGCAGTATGACATCTCTCCGCTACATACAAGAAATTGTTCGACCCCATATTATGAACTCCACTTTTTCAACAAGATAATGCCTGGCCACAGGTTGCTAGAGCTACATTGGACTACTTTGAACGACACCAAATCAATCTGTTACCCTGGTCACCAAGATCTCTAGATCTTTCTCCGATAGAACATGTGTGGGATATTATCGATAGGAGAGGAGAATCTGTTACCTTGGTCACTAAGATCTCCAGATCTTTCTCCGATATAACATGTGTGGGATATTATCGATAGGAGAGGAGACTAACCCATTTAACTCGTCCGCCAAGTTGCTTGGGATGAGATACTACAGGAGGATATCGATCACCTCATTAGAAGTATGCCTAGGCGTACTAGTGAATGTGTCACACATTGTGGAAGATCTACACATTATTAACATTTGTACACGTTCTAGCAAATCGATTACTTTGAAATTTTAATCAATTATTAACTTTATAATTATGAAAGTGTGTACGAAAATTGATTGAAATTTAATCACTCGTTCTTGGTGATTACATTTCTATTGCACTTAGTATAGTTTACCGAAAGACCATGTCGCCCTTACTGCTTTGACGGCTATGTTTTCTACATGGGTTTTCCAATTTAGCTTCTGGTCAAAAAGGAGGCCGAGGTATTTAACTTTATTGGAAAACCCAGTGAGTCCTATTCATGGTTGCTGCCTTGAGGTTCAATTTCTTACGCTCTGTAAATGGGACAATTACAGTCATTTCAGCACGCACCATGTACAATGGCAGCCGACGAAATGTGAACGGTATTTTGTTGTCATAGAGAAATTGTCTAATTTTGTACAGATTTATCAGAACTCTTAACAGTGGCGTAACTTAAGTTTTAAAGGATTATTATTCAATTGCTAATTACAAAGCTAAACATATTTATTCTTAATACAAGTAGAAATTATGAAATTAATATTTTGTAGGGCTGTGATAACTTTTGCCAAACGTGTACTCATGGATGAAACTAGATTCCTCATATTGTAGTTGTCAGCCAAATCCTCCCATGCATTTTCAACAATTTCGTGAAGTTCATATGCATTCGTAGGTCTAAAATCTCTTGAGTAAATCTTTTTTTGTAGGTATCCCCAAACATTCTCAATTGGATTCAGGGCTCTTCGCAAGCCAAGGCAATACTTGGATGCGGTGGTCATTTAGCCACTGAGTCACAATTCTTGCTGTATGGATAGGACTATTGTCCTGTTGAAATATAAAATTTTCCGGAAATGTTTGTGTTACTGAAGGCAACATTACATATTCTAAAATATCCCTGTATTTAATAGCATTTAAATGGCCATCTATTTTCCAAATTATTCCGGGTCCGTTTATACTGACCCAAGCCCAAAAAATAACAGAAAAACGACCACTATTTGTTATTGGACGGGTGAATCCTTCTTCATACCTTTGGTTTATTGGTCTATAAACTCGTAGGCTCCCATTACTACATGATTGAAATACTTTTTCGCCAGAAAAGACGACCGAGTTCCAAAAATCATCCCCGCGATACACAAATTCCTTGGCAAACTCCAATCTTCGTTGTTTATTATTTTCTGAGAGAAAAACTTTCTTGGCTGCTTGAAAATTTTGTAGACCTGCAGCTTTAATACGTCTCCGAGCAGTTCTAGTAAACCCCGCAAAACCCGTTACTTCTCGAGCAACTAAGGCACTATCAAATGGATTTTCTCTGAGATGATTCACCAATGCAACATTCTGTTCTTCATTATATACCCTTCCTATTCCAATTCGGGGTGGCCTTCTTAAATCTTGCCTTATTTCAAATCGGCTTTTCAAATTATGTATGCAGGTTTTGCTTACATTGAAATCAGCAGCCACTCGGCTAAGAGACCAGTTTTCTTCTAGTTTAGCTATTGCTCTGGTCTTCTCGTCTAAAGATAGATGTCTAGGCATATTTTTGGATGACTTTTATAAATCTGTCATTCAAATGTTTGTTTTCGCACAAACGCGACGCTCCTGATTAAAAGTCATATTCACATAGCTAATAAACATCGTTCACATTTCGTTGGCCGCCATTGTACTTACTTTTCGAAGGGCGATCTGCGTGTGATTAGACTTCGTTTATCATGCTTTTTCCTTACTATGGTGACAATGTCATCAGAATAGCCTTGCATGACAAATCCGTTGTTGGACAACATTGACATTAGTTCATCGACAACTAAAGGCCACAGCGGAGGCGAAAGAACCCCGCCTTGTAGGCATCCCATTACTGCGAACACAGTTACCGACTCATCACCAAAGGACATTGTCATCCTGCGATCATACGAATATAGCTTAGATCCATGTGGATGTGGAAGAATCAATTCCTATTGATTTGGTGATTATACCTATGGATTCGTAGGTGTTGTCAAATGCACCTTCGATATTAAAGAATTCACTTAGAGGCATTTCGTTTCTCTTCTCTATTCCACCGTTTACTATGTGAAGAGCATTTAATGTTGATTTGCCTGCTCGATAGGCAAATTTGTGTTTATGAAGAGAAAACGACTGGAGCGCTATTCCTCTGTTATTTCTATCAATGGTTTTTTCCATCGATGTTAGGAGAAATGAGATGAGGCGATATGTCATGGACTCATCAGTTTGGCGTTTGCCAGCCTTCGGTATAAACACTACCACCAACTCTCTCCATTACTTGGGGATATACCTAAGATAGTATTTGGCTCTGAATATTTGTGTGAGATATCGTAATAATTCCTCTCCTTCCCTTTGCAGAAGGGCTGGAAATATTCCGTCTGTACCCGCGGATTTGAACGCTTTAAATCAGTTGATCGCTCATGTTATTACGCTTGGACTGAAGATTTTCTTTGCAAGTTTTTTGCTTTCTCCGGTAGTTCGTTCTTCTATCTCAAAGCCGATGACAGATAAGTCTTCACTATTTATTGCCTGGGACCCAGAAAAGTGACGTTTTTTATAAGTAATTTAAATTATATTACTAAAAAAAATAATACAAATAATATAAGTAATCTTTGTAATATCAAATTTTGACAGACTACTGAAACATAAATAATTCCAGCAGTCAAATAAAAAAATGGATTCCTTCCAATTCAAATGGAACATTCAGTACTTCGTGGTAGTAGCCGGATCGATTTTGCTCATATCCTCGATGGTGTCGAGAAAGCCAATCCTGCAGCACCTCACAGCCATAGCAATTGCTTCTTTTGTCGGCGCCTTGGGCTCCCTAGTGCCTGAATATAAGAACAGCTTTGAAGAGGTAATGAAGCCCAGCTTGATGCTTGCCCTCATTCTACCCATAACAATTGTTAAGTTGATTTATGCGATAGACCTGTACATGCTTTGGAAATCAGCCTGGCAAATTTTCACTCTTTCAACGGTTGGATTTTGGTTGATGGTAACGGTTATAGGAGCTGTTGGGGAGTTTACATTATCACGAAGTAAGATTGTGCTGTATGGTGCTTTGATGGTGGGCGTGCTTTATCAGGTGTGTGATTATCCGGAAATAATAAGAAAAGTAGAGGGTGTAAGGAACTTGGAGTTGTTGCTGCATTTCGATAGCTTCTCGTCGATGGTTTATGCCGAAATAACCATGGTAATACTAGAAGGATTGATTGTTGGCTTCATGAATCAATACTACCATATTCTTTGTGTAATTTTAAGGTATGTAAAGATTTATTTTCAAAATAGCAATGAGTATTGTAGTTAAAAGTAAAAAAATCTAAACCTTAACTAACATTCCTACTAACTAACATTACGCTAACGTATCGTTAAGTGCATTTTGTATTTTATAAAACTAATTCAGCCATATTTGACGCATCTCTAGTTAATGATACGTTAACGTTACGTTAAGTCCACTATTGTGTTTTATAAAGAGCTAACGTAACGTTAACGTAATCGATGCCGACCATTGATTAATCAATAGTGAGGTTATGCAGTAAATAAAATAAATAATTCGGAATTATTTAAATTAAATGTAAGATACTTTTAAAAATGAATGTTTATTTATAAATAACAATAATATTAATTATCAAAAATATCAATGGTAAGATTTTCTTCATTAAATACGGCTCAATCCTAGTATACGTGCTACACTTCACCGTGTACGGAAAATCAGTGACATAACCTCCCGACTTTCAAGCTGAATTGTAAAAAAAAAATACAAGTCTAAACTCCCGAAAACTACCAAAAATCAACTCCTAAGATCATCATTCATCATAAAAATACCCGTTTATAGGACTTTCTTTCGAAAACTACGAAATAAGAGGTGTAGCACGTATACTAGGATCTAACCTTAAATACATTGAGTAATAAAGAGCCAAAACCTCTTCTCCGAACGAGGCGATTTTTATAACAAAGAATCCATATGACATCTACGATGGCAAAGAAAAATACACGATTAGTGAAATTGTATTTACTATCATTAATTGGTGGAAATACCGAACCACTTACTCGTAGAATTCATGCCGTTAAAGCAAAAGTCCATTCTCATTGCTCTGTGTGTAAAATTAATTATAGAGGGACTCGATGAATGATAGTACTGAAACCACAATACATATACATGAAAACAAGAGATTCGAACTCGAGATGTTAATTTTTTTTTTATGAAATCGGAAGATTTCCGAAAATAATTAGTACAATTGATCGTACTCATATTAGAATATGTTTTCCAGATGGAGGAAATTTTGAATTATTTATGAATAGAAAAGGCTATTTTTCAATCATCACAGAACTAATTATTTTAATTTCTAATAATATAATTTACTTACTTGTTTGTTATGTTTTGCATCCTCAACTTGGCTATGAAGGAGAATTTAACTGCACTTTTATTTATTTATCACTAATTACACTTTACTAAACAGAAACATGAAAAAAAAAACACTCGTTCGGAATGTTTTTCCATTTCACGAAAATTTGAGGTTACGTACGGTTTTTCACTGAAGCGAAAATGTAACACGGACAAAAATTATTAAAAGAAACGCATCAAAACTAATATAAAGTTAAAATGTAACTTTATATTAGTTTTGATGCATTCTAATTTCCTTTTAAGGAAAATGTAAAATCTTGCCATAATATTACAATAAATATAATTTTAGAAATATGAATAATATTTCTTTCTTTTATAAAATAGACTTCTTTATTAGCAACCGTTGCTCATCGAACCAAAACAACCCTAATAACGTTTTTCAAGCGTTGATTAACTAACATGTTAATCAGCTTTTATGAAATCGAATACGACTCAACATTAAGTTAGCATGATGTTAAATCTAACAATATGCTAGCTAATCACGGACTTGACAACGCTTTATACAACCGGACTTAATGTAATCATGAAATTTGTATTGTAAGTAATACAATTTAGCACTATGGGCCCAATTCCGAAAGTTACATTAAATTGAGGTACGTTAAAATCGCTTAGAACAAGAACTTGTTTATAAAAAAAATAGTAGATCCAATGACTCTAAAAGAAGAGAGAATGAGTCAGACTTAATATCAGGGGTATATAAATTAATTCAATATAAAATTGATGATAATTTACTGTACATTTACATGCTACGATTTCAACCAGGAACTTGTAACAGCCGTCATATCAACTGGTTCAGCGTAAATTTTATCGGAAAGCGCAAGTAAAACACCTCCTAAAGATCTGCCAGTAACATCTGTATTTCGATCACATCTAAAGACTTTGTAATCACTTGATATCAGTTCACTATTCCTAATAGAGTTATTTAATTATTTAAATAAAAATACTTGTCCTTTCTCCTACTTATTTTTTTATTTTACTAGATATATTTCGGAAACTATGTTTCCATCTTCAGTAGTTGAACTTTTATAAATATAAAACTTCAACTACTGAAGATAAAAAAATAAGTAGGAGAAAGGACAAGTATTTTTATTTAAATAATTAAAGTCTCCACGACCAACAACCAACATAAAGAAGATTAGAGTTATTTAAGTTTCAGTAACTGCTATGACGTCATAATCAGAGAAAATCAATGAGGTATAGAAGTCGTGAGTTTTAGTCCGAAGACCACAAGTGTTTTGGTAATAAATGTATAAATCGGTAGTGTTTGTGTTGGGCGGATTTTTTCCCCATATTGCCAGTATTCTACCTACTCTCAAGCCCCCATCTGGAATGGAAGACCCTCATAAATTAAATTGTTAACAACCGTATCATGTTTTTATGGTCTGTTGTGACAACTATTATCCCGTAATTTTGCCGACGTAGACGCTTTCAGGTGCTTCTCAAAAAAATGCACACCAATTTTTAAATCTTTCACTCTCTGCCTATTGGACTTAAATTATCAAAACGAAATAAAATTACTCTCCTCGTGTCATTAAATAGGAAAGGTAGGTCTAATAAAAGTGTTCAATCCATTAATGAAATTAAGTTTTCTTATAAAATGAAATTTTGTCTATGTTTAATACTTGTTATTTTCAAGCGAAAATTATTAAATGTATACAATTTTCTATAAAAAAACAAACTATTGTGCATACAGACTGTTCCACCGAAAACGCAAATTAAAAGTATATGAACTTCCAATTAATAGATTGTATTGAAACTTCTACCATTTATTTAAATCAGTATATTCTTTTTAATGAAAGTATTTTCAAGATTCTAACGCTTCCTGTTATAATGGAAGTCGATATCAACTTCCTTATTATAAATGGAACACTAAATATTTTATTGTTGATTTGAATTCTACATATAATTTTATAATAAAAACTATTAGCTCTTACTATACCTTAAATTAACTATTTTTGAGATATCTGGATATTTATAAAAAATGAGACTAAATATCATTCCATTGTTTTGTTTTTTTCTACATTTATTGTACAACCCATGGCCTAATTTAAAATAGCAAAGTTTTGAGTCCGATATGACCGGAAGTGGCAGAATTTTTAAAATATTTTGATTAAAAAGAACATACTTTTTTACATCAACTGTAAAAAATTCATTACAATCCAACAATATGAAACCTATATACTCGTAATGTGATTTCTCGATGAGAGACCAACCATAGAAATTTAAATATATTCAATTTGATGAACTGAATTTTGTCTAAACAAATGCAGAAAACTGTATGTAACTTGCCGGTTTTATTGAAAGTGGCATTGTTTTCTAACAAAAAAAAAAAAATGTATTAAATCATAATAACATTCAATGTAGATTATTACGACATATTTCATTTTCTTTCAATAATTATATTAATA
Organism: Philonthus spinipes; assembly: GCA_963082785.1. Taxonomy (NCBI): domain Eukaryota; kingdom Metazoa; phylum Arthropoda; class Insecta; order Coleoptera; family Staphylinidae; genus Philonthus; species Philonthus spinipes. The sequence goes on along the minus strand of OY720308.1, from coordinate 14,354,137 downwards.
AGTAAAAATATACCACATTCTTTGCATACAATGTGCAAACTTTGGAAGTAATTTTCTTCTAATCTATTAATCTGATTCATTTTTATTTAGCCTTTTCGAAATCTATGGAGTTTTAGAATTATTTTGATATATAATATGATGTAATTCATAATTGAGGGTTTGTGTGTTAGAGGAATTCAATTGGCATGAAATCGCTTAATTTTACATACGATAAACGCCAGCCTTAAGACTTTACAACAAAATGAAAATATAATTTCAAATAAAATCATTGATTTAATTAAAAATGCAAACGAAGAAAATTATAGTAATGAAGAATTTATCAAGATTAAAAATATATTAGATGAAATTAATGTTACTTTAAATATGATTATACAATTATTACAAGATTTAAAAAATGCCATTGTTTTTGCTAAATTAGGCATTACTCATAATTCTATAATTAAATCAAATGAATTTCTTTATTTAATTTCAAGAACATTATCTTATTTATCTCCAAATATTTTATTATACCCTATTAATTTAGAATCCGTAAATAAATATTATGAAATAATAAATAATGTTAAGACATAATTGCTATTCCTATTGTTCACCAAGAATATTATAAATATTATCAATTATATCCAATTCCAGTGTTAGATTCAAAATATCAATATAAAACATTATGTCCAAAAGGAAAACATTTGTTAACTTTTAATGATTATTATATGTATACTAATGAAAAATGTAAAATGTTAAATAATACTTATTTAGTAAAACAAAATCTGATTGTATTTTTCAAATTTTACAATTATCAAATAATTATAGCTCCTGTAATTATCAATTAATAAATATACCTAATAAAATAATTGAATAAGTTGATAGTAATAATTATATATGTATTTTTCAAAATCCTACTAAAATCACTACAAATCGTAAAACACAAAATATTTTAAATATTAATTAAATTTATTTAAAATTCCAATTGACTTTATTTTTTTAATTACAGAAATGACTTTTACTAATAAGTATTACCAAATATTATAATTCCTAATAATAATAATAACAATAATATTAGTACTGATATGACAAGTATTAAAATAAATAATATTGATTTATGTAAATTAAAATTTTACATGATCATGCCAAACAAATTAATTATGTATTTCCTAAAAATGTTACTAATTTTCATTTTATAAATTTATGGACAATTATATTATATTGTATTTTAATATGTTTATGTTATGTATTGTATAAATATGTATTTATGTTGTATTGTAAAAATATATTATTTTGTAATGGAAGAAATGCTAATGAAATAATAAATTAAGTAACTTTTGAAAATAAAGATAAAGTCAATTTAGAAACTAATTTATCGAATCTTTTATATTTATCAAAAATATAAAGTCCTCTTAAGGGGAAGGTGTTATGTTATCACTTATGAATAATACCATTATAATATTATATGCATATCATTGCATTATTAATAAATGAATAATTGCATTTCTTTCACATATAAATAGCTGTTCAACGTTTTAACAGACAGATTATAAATAGATTCTTTCGGGTTAATTTATTATTAAGTAACAAATTATAAAAAATTAAATAAAACTTTTTTTTAAATCCCACCGCTCGGGTAAAAACGTTAATTGGGCAGTGTAATAAAGTGATTTCATAACGATCAAAAGACTGTCTTGAATGGCCGCTGTATTAAGCCGAGCATTATATTACTGAAAATTCAGGTTCTGTAATCCATTTACAATGGGCACTAACACCGGCTGTAAAATGGTGTTAATTTACCAAATCACGTTAAAACGTATCTCAATAAAAACTAGAGGAGACCGGCTACTATATGCTATAGCCCCCAAACCATGGCTCCCTGTGTAAGGGCGGTATGTTTTTCAGCAGCAACTTCTAAAATTCTCCGTTCACCGCGTCGATGTATCACTCTTCTGTGACCATCATGAGTCCATAAACAGATCAGATTCTCATCACTGAAAATAATGTTATTCCATTCATGGGTCCATTGTTGTCTTTCTCTTCACCAATTAAGTCTTGCTCTGCGATTCTGCGGAGTAGACACATTAATGAACTGAAGGATCTAATACTAAAACTGAGAATTCTTCTATAAACAGTAACCAACGATGCTATTTGACCATGTATAGTTAACTAGACATTTCAAAATGCCCGCGATGTTGTAAATCTATCAAAATCACGTTGATGGTGTCATGCATAACAATGAATACGGGACGACTATTTTACAATTTTACAAACAGAAACGTCAAAGTATTCACAGCCTAGCGGTATTTTAGAATCAGCTACATAAAAATCTCCAGCTCTTCATAATGTTGAAGTCAATAAAAAAATACTATTACATAAGAACGAAACCAATTACTTTTTTTATCATCTGTAGAGTTCATTGAAATCGTCAAATTGTGTAAATTTCATTATAATTATTTAAATAAAAATATATGTCCCTTCTCCTACTTATTCTTTATTTAACTAAATATATATCGGAAACTATGTTTCTATCTTCTGTAGTGAAGTTTAAATAAATAATACGTTGTTATAGTATTCTATAACAATATATAGTGACAATATTAAAATATTTCAAAAATCATGTTGTCAATAAACTAATATAAATACAATTATAAAAAAAGGAAAAAGGTGCTAAATTTTATGAAGTAATAAGATCTAAAAGGGGGTTATTTAAGCAACTAGTATCAAAATTTAAAAGATTATCAATGTGTTTTTTCATTTGAATATACTCCAACATGTTTAATTGTGATTCACGTGAAAATTTAAGAAGTTTAACATTTTATGTCCTGTAATATGGTAAGAACATACTAAATCTAGTTAAAAAACCCTTCTAGTAGTTTGGCCTATGTATAATTTTGTACAATTGCTACATTTTATTGAATTAATACCAGAATTTTCTAACGGATTATTTTTCAAAAAAAGTGTTGCTTAATAACATTTTTAATTTTGTGTTTGAATATGGTGCAGGTATTAAATTGTTTTTTTTTATATTATTTAATTTGAAATTGAGACATGGATCATATAAAATTATTGCATAATTTTTATTTGAATTTTGTTCATAAATTGGTGTTAAAGTTGTCGTATTTTTGATTAAAAATTTGTTTTTGAATTTATTAATTATTTTTGTGATTATTTTTTATTCAAAATTTATTTTCTTTGCTATATTATATATTAAATTAATTTATGATTTTCTTTCTTCGATAATTGGATAAAAAATGGCTCGATAAATCATTGAATTAAATGCTGTCAATTTATGTATATAATGTGTGTTAGAATCTGAATTAATATAATTAAACGTATCGGTCGGTTTTTTATATATATATTAAATTCTAATTTTGATTATTGTTAATTTCTTGAATAAATTGTTCAATTTTAAAATTCTCGTTAATTATAGCGAAAATATCGTCCACCATATATATGTACCATATCCTTCGGACGATATCTTCGCTATAATTAACAAGAATTTTAAAATTGAACAATTTATTCAAGAAATTAATAATATGAATAAGAATATCAAAGCTACCTGATCTAGTTCTTGCTGAACATTTAGTGTATCATCCTTACTTGTAATAGTGGCGGCCATGTTCAAATTATCTGCATACAACTACGACGTACAGAAATTTAAATAGGAAATAATATCTTTAGGAAATATCAAAAATAATAGGATCCATGTGGTAGCCCTTGGGTACCCCTGATTTCACATAATTACTTGAAACATGCAATTATTAATTTGTACCAATTGCCTACGATCTAGGCCACTGAACTATATCCGAATTAAAGCATATACCTAGTTCACCGAAAAGCAAATCATGTGATACTCGATCACCTTGGAAAATCGGTATAAATCGCAACGAACTGATACCGACTTTCTAGGGTATTCACAATATACCTATTATATTATATTATATTATATTATATTATATTATATTATATTATATTATATTATATTATATTATATTATATTATATTATATTATATTATATTATATTATATTATATTATATTATATTATATTAAATTTGTTGCCATGGTCAGAAATTATGTTGTTCTGATGCAAGTAAACTTTTACAAATCCACTTAAATTGAATAGATAAAATACTGCCAAGTAGCTAATATTTTGATATATTGGGTACAATATTATTATTTAAAGATTTAAAAAAATGGTGAATACAGTTAAATAGAAACATATTGATATTCAATTTAATCAATTACGAGTATAAATCAGCTAATTATACAAATTATCACATGTATTTTTATTTTCAGGTGCGTTATAGTTTCAACAGTTGTTGGAATTTTCTTCGGATATATCTTCGCATTTCTTTTACGAAAATCCTACGCAGACTACCTGAACGCTTTCCTGGTGGTAGTAATGGGAAGTTATTTTGGTTACCTCATGGCAAGATACTTTTTATACACAAGCGCAATCATTACGTGCGGATGGATCGTCTTAATTACATCCACTGAACGTTCGGGATTAAGTCCATCAGTCGATATCGCAGTAAAACTGCTGATAAACCAAACCTATCACATATTTCACCGCTTAATTGTAATCTCAATTTGTCTAATAACAACTCCCTATATTATTATATTCTTTGACGATCTGGATTTAATTGTGGCTACGTTCGGTTATTTCATACAAATTACATTTCGGTCGGTCATATTAACCATTCTCATTTATCCCATTAGTCGATCGGGTTACGGTTTTAATTTCCCCAGCTTCATCACAATGGTGTGGCGTCCATCTAAAGGACCGCTCATGCTTTTGTACGTTTATAAAATGTACCATTTGAAAAGTTTGTATCACGGAGATCTTTTTGGCTTCATGTATATGTTCTATATCCTCCAATTCGTTCTCAATAAATTCTTGCAATCGAGCACACTGGACAAGTTTCAATCGGGCCGTTTTATTGTAGTGCACCAGACCAATGTCAGCAATGCGATTAAGATGGTTCAAGAGAAAAGGGACAAGTTCCTGGTTATGTTGAAAATTAACAGGTGAGTGTGATCTTACATGTGTTATTTTAAAATATATTAATAAACTATAAGATAGAATAGATTTATGATTGTTTATCGTTTTAGACATTTAAAAAAAAACATTCTTTTTTAATTCTTTGCAATGTATGAATTTATTTTAAAATATATTAAATATAATAAATAAAATAAAATGGTACTCGTTTAGGGTTAATTCCTACCTGGAAGGCCGAAAGAAAAAAACGACAATTGGACACTGGTTTATTTGACAAACATTTGTCGTCAACTTAGATTTTTTTCGACATCTTCGTAGGTTCTAAGTGCCCGTGGCACAGTTCCCCAAAGAAGACCTTTTTGAAAGGTTTTCTACGGTGACAGCTCCTATACCAGAAAAATTGTCGAGAATACGTGACAAAAAATAGTATTTAAACCTACACAGGTAGGCATTATTCCTTAATTGATAGCGCCTTCAAATGTATCCCATGTTTTATTTCCGAAAAATCAACTTTTTTTATATGGCCACAAGAGGAGTAGAAACACTTTGTATACGATAGCGTTTTTATATAAAAAAACACACATTTTTTGAAATCATGATGAGTTAATGAAACAAAAATGTTACAGACTTTTTCGTCTTACTTTTGAAATAAAGGATGGGGGACGGTCCAAATTTGAAAAGAGCAAATGTCAAATAACTCTTTTGTTTTTTAATCGATCTTATTGATTTTAATTTCATACGAAAGAAGTTATTATACTGATTAAGATAATTGACAACAATCATAAAATTAAGTAATTCAGTCGCCGCTAGGTGGCGCCAAGTTAAAAATAATATAAATATTCCATTTTTCTTGCAAATTTTAAATGGAATCATATATTTTTCTTACTTTAAAGGGTTAAAATGTAAGAAATTTAGTGAAAACCGCATCTCAATACCTTTATGCTATCACAAGTTATAAATAAAAGAAAATTTCAAATTAAAAGTTTCAAATGTCATTTGAAAACTTTTTGAGGTTAATAAATTTATATCAGAAACAACACACACTTAATTATAATATTCTTCTAAATACTCGGTTTTAACTTTGAAAGACAACAATCATTTTTTTCTATTAATCATTTTGCTTTCCTATTAAATTTTCAATCAGAAACTTATTTGACCGTATTCACCGGGGAAAGTACCATGATGGACACATCACCATTTTTTAATAAGGGGAAGAGTTTCATCTACCTAATAAATTCACTTAGAAAGAAATAATTATTTTTATAATCTACTTTATGTTGGCTGTGGAGACTTTAATTATTGAAATAATTAGTTTTCTGTTAAATAAAACATCAAAATTCCGTCATATTAAAAAACATATTTCTAAAATTCACCGGGAAAATACCGTAATGGACACATTAGAATTTGTTATAAATTATCGTAGTATTTTGATTTCTGGTGTCATTGGGCCTCCCTAACTTGAAAATTGTTTCGAACATTTTCTCATTAACACTTTTTTTACTTGTTAGGACTTATAGTTTCTGAGACCTTTCTTGTTTAAACACGCTAAAATTATTTTAGAATGTATTGTTAAAAAAAGTAGTTAATTATTAATGGGTAGTCAAAATATAAATTGCTAATTTTCAGAACTTACCATTAGTAATATTTGCATGAAAAAAATGAGTAAGTACTGGTATAAGAAATAACTCTAATTTAATTTTGGTTAAGGTTTTTTTCAGGAGCAAATTGGTCGCTGATAAACAAGGTGACCTGCATGCAAAATCCTTACGCCACCGAAGATAATTCTTTTGAGAATATGTACTCGTATTCAACAAGGATTACCACCTGCCCAAAGTGTTCAGAGAAACTCAACGTACAACCTACAAAGGCGGAAATTATTGAAATGTCGAAGTAAGCTTTTTTTATATCTTTCACAACATGGGCTACTCTGTTCATCATCATCAAGCAGGGAATCTACAAAGTACTATTTACTAGAGATGGGCAAAGTCGATCTTTTCGATCTTTTTTGTCTTTGCAAAATGAAGTTTATGATAATTTTCTTAGTGTTATTTGTAATATTAATATTGGAAAGTTTTACCTATTGATTAATAAACTCAATTTTATTGTTATTTAATAACTTTAGCTACTTAAAATTGGTTATTCAGAAATACTCGATTACTAAATTCACTCGATTTTGCCCAACACTACTATTTACTATTTATATTCGGTTTGAAACTGTTCACACAGTATATAAGTTGACTCATACCATCCTCATAAACGAATACTCTTTCCATCTTACAAATATGTTCAAAGAAATGTGACACCTCGGTGGAGCTATGTCACAAAGTTTGAATAATTAATCTAACACTTTATTCACAATATTTTTTTGGTATTTTCTACCATTGTCATTATTTTAAAACAGCTACCGTCATTTATATGAAAGTCTAGATATTATGCGTACTGATAATGAGTACGTAGTACTTGAAAGGTACATTTAGCGAAAGTAAACGAGTATAGGGCTAGAACTTTGAAGCTTGCAATCCAATTTATAGCCCGCAGCCCTAGCTAAAGCCCTCAGTCCAATTTATTGCCCGACGACCAAGGTGAAACCAGCAGTCTAATTTATAGCCCACAGAAATTTGAACTCCGCAATCCATTTCACGCCCTTAGTCACTCTGATAATGCGTTGTTTGTTTCATGGCTAATTTTATCTAATGAACAGTGTTGCCACTCTGACTCTGTTCTTAGATATGTATAAAGAAATGAAAAATGAATTAACCTAATTACAACTGTTCGATTTTTTTTAAGGATTAGCCTGTCCGCGATCTAAAACGGGTTCAGAGATTTTTGAAATATATCTGAATTATTGCTGTTTGTCCAGTACTCTAACACGCTCATTTTATTACCTTTACTTCAATTTTTGGGGTTCGTTCTGCTCGCCGTACGGCTAGCCGACATGTTTTCCCTAAGACCGACAGCGATCGATTTATACAGGGTGTCCCATTAATGTTGGGAGTAACTATGTCTTCTGCCTTCTGTAGCTCGGCTGGGATTATACCATCTGGTCACGCCGATTTAAAAGGTTTGAAGCTTCTCAAGCTCCATACTATTCTGTCCGAACCTATGATTTTCCTTATCTATCGGCTATTTCGGTTATGATTTGAGTCCAGGGTTTCCTTTTAGTTTCTTGGGAAGTGGGTTTCCATCAGTACCTCTAGGGTTTCTTACCTCATTAGGAAGCCCGGGATTACTGTATTACCCGTTAGCACCTTTTTGAGTCTGTTCGCCTCCGATGTGGTTTCAATTTCACTGCAAAAATTCCTCCACGAGGCTCTTTTCGATTTCCTAGTTTATTTCTTAAAGATACGGATGCTGTCCTCGTAAGGCTACCAGTCACCAGTGGCCTTCGCTGGTTGAACTGCCTATTTGCTTCCTTTCTCTGTGAGGAGAAACCACTAGGGTGGTTTATTTTTGCCCCTTTTAGGAACTACCCTAAAAGGGGCAACAAAGCCTCCAAGGAGGCATGCTGAAACTCAGCATGCCTCCTTGGAGGCTTTGTTGCATACGTTAGTGAAGATATCTACCAAAGAGTCTAACCCCTCCCCTTTGTCTGGTACGGGGGGTAGCTGTTTTGGTAGGTCTTCTGCTAGGATTTCTTTGTACAAGTTCCAATTAGTGTTTCTTTTGTTAGGCGGTACGGGAATTGCTGTAGTTATTGTATCCAAGTCTAATTACTATGATCTGAGAAAGAGTGTTCATTGATGATTTTCTAGTTTTAATAAAGCACGTATCAGGTTCCGAGACTAAAGTAATGTCTAGAATCTAGCGTCTGTTTCAGTTGATTCATCACCTTTGTTGCAAAAAGAGAGGTTATTATCAAGTATGAAGTTTATTAATGACTCACCTCTACTGTTGATATCCGAGCTTCCCCATAGAGGTGGTGGGCATTTGCGTTTAGTGGCATCTACCAAGTTCCTTGCTCCCTCAGTTGGTGACTCAAGGTCGTATGACATATAGGAGGACACCATCCACCAGGTTTTGGAGTGGTGTTCCATGCTTACGGCTACCGTGTCGTAGTCGCTGAAATTTGAGAGAAGGTAAACTTTGTGTTTTTTGCTTACTAGTACACATGCTCTTGGTTTGTCTTGTCCCTTTTTGTATATAACAGTGTACTCACCATCATTCAGTCCACAGATCTGATTAACCACGACCCATGGTTCCTGGATGAGCGCCACGTCCTTACTGCTCTTTCTCAGGTGCATTATCAACGCAGCCGCTTTTGAGTCAGGTTCACCTAGATAATCTGCAACATCGTCCCTAGGGAGATTTTTTCGATGGCCGTTTTATTCCGTCTGAGTCTGAAAAGGAGGTCAGATCGGAGTCTGCGACTGTCGATATGGAGACGGGGAGTGAGCCCTTAACCTGCCCATCCTCTCTGTCTCTGATAGCTGTTTGCTGTCGACGTCAGAGAGAGGGGCACTGGCCGGTTTTCTTCTCCTGTTTCTGTCTCCTTATCCTCCTCCGGTTTAATTCCTTTTTAGTGTCCGAGGAGTACATTTTTAGAGTGATAGAGCCGAAACTGACGAGGGATAGATCCCGAAACACGTGTCTGCAGATGGCCTTATAATAAGTAACGTTCCTTTTGTTGTTTTTACATTAAATATTTCTCGGATCAAAATTTGTTGCATTATGCAATATTTTATTGATATGCAACAGCAGGTGTATATTATGTAATTCAATGTCCGGCGTGTATATTTGCCAGGGAAGTAGTTGTTTTAATGTGCATTTGTTTAACGTACTTACGTAATGTAAGTCAGTAGTCTCAGAGCTAAATGTGAGAATAATTTATTAATTATTTTCAAATCATTTTTATATGGTATGAATAAATGATATGATATGATGCAGTATTGTATTAAAGGCTTTTTATTGTAGATCCGGTAAAATACATATTATGTGTGTTATATTCCTTTGACTTAAAATTATAATAATTCTCCGAGCGACTGCAAGTAAGATTTCCCTTGATAAAATATTCTACGACTTTAAGACAGATATATTCCAATTTAAATATTTTATCTAAAGTATTACTGCTATAATTTTTATTAACTGTCTTCTTTCAGAGCGGCTAGATCGAGAATTCTAAAAGTGCAGCGGCTATTTTTTATACGACTGTATGACAAGGGTTATCTGGGCAAGGCTCAGGTCAGTGAACTTCTTTATAATATCGACATCGCTCTCGACTCAGAAGAACTTTTTATCGATATCAACAGTTTATGCAAGAATATCGAGGAATCTGTGAGTATTTGTTCGCAGGCTTTAGTAAAATACAATCTATAGGTTATAACGATGGGTTTGATGACATACTATTAAATAACAAAAAGAATTTGAAAAAAAAAATTATAATATTGCATCGCCTTAAGTTTCATAGAGGTCAAATATTATTAAGAAATTTAGGTTTAGTAATAATAGGAAATAATCACTAACATCATATATTGTTTGTATAGTCCGTCTATATGAACCATTCATACAATATAAGATAGTGATTGTTTTCTAGTATTATTAAACATAAATCCCATTTAAAGCGATATGAGGGGTAAAAATTATGGTAGTTTCTCTGGTTATATTTTTGTATTTTTCTAAATATTTTTAAAACATTTCAGTCGATACTAATGCACTTAAGGGTTTTCCTGAAGAGATACCAAGTTCTACCCGATAATTATGCTGTACCGCATAAGCCCCTGAACAGATTCTGTAACCGACTGGCGAACCTTGTTTTGATTGAAGTACTTTCCTTCATTGGGACGCTCGTCTTAATTTTCATCAAGATCACTGAGATACTGGAACACGAAACGCCACAGGATTTCATCATTGCCGAAGTGTCCGTGCAGCTCTTTTTTATTTTGATATTTGTGATATTGCTAATTGGTTATTCTTCGAATTCATATAAGGAAGGATTAAGAATATATCTCAGGTGCGTATAAAAGAATTATTTGTATTACAATGAAATTAAACAAGGGAAATTTCTGGCAATGATCAATAAAATTCAATGAATCCCTTTTTTCCAACTGCAAAAAATTACTTACACTGTAAGTTTTACAAATACCTATTGAATTGCAATTCGCATTAGTTAGTACTGCTATGCAACAACACATATCTATTGTGTAATCCAATGTCCGGCGGGGTAAATGCTCGGGAAATCGTTGTTTCAATAGATGTTTGTAAACTTAGAGTGTAAGTAATTTTTTGCAGTTGAGAAAAATGGATTGATCGAATTTTATTGATCATTGCCAGATATTTTCCTCGTTTAATTTCATTGTAATTTAAATAACTGCAAATCATCTTTGTTTCATTTTATTTAATTATTTGTATATCTTTGAGTATTACAAAGGCTTAGCTAAGATTAAAATATGAAGTTGGTGGTCCCATAAAACTAGAGGAAATGTTAAGTTTTGAAATAATGTTTCTGATTTTTTCGTAATTAGTAATTTCCGATTTTATTTGTAGATTGAATTTTATTTTTTATATCGAATAAAAGTTATCCGTCTATTTGTATTTTTAAGATACCGACGTTGGAATACTATTACTTAGCTTCCAGGTGTTATTCGACTTTCTTGTAGCTTAAATTACGAAAACTCTTTTTTTGTATGTTTGACTTTTAAAACTTCTCTGATTTTCGGCTGTTCAGGGTAAATTTTATATCACATCTTCCATTCTTAATCTTTGATTGTCTCATATTTAATATATCTAAAAAAACATCAATTTCTTGATATTGGGATCTCATATTATAATCGATTACAAACGTCAAGTAAACAAAAAACTCACTCAATGTCTTTTATTTGTCAATTATCTATGACCTTTTTTCTATTTTTATTTTTTGTGGTTTCATCACAGACCGGCTTATGCTCTCCCTATTTCAATTTCGGTTAAATTGTACTCTTAGTTTTGTGTGCTATAGATCGTCGCGAACGTCATCTTTGATGTGATTTTGTTTTTGTCATTTGTGGTTCTGTTGCAGATCGACCCTTGCTCTCTCTATCACAATTTCGGTTAAATTTTACTTTCAGTTGTGTGTATGATAGGTCGGCGGGAACATCTTTGACGTGTTATTTATTTTTAGCTATTTTTTTGTTTCATAGCAGATCGGCCCAGACTCTCCCTATCTGTATTTTTGTGTGTGTTCGATAGATCGGCGGGAACGATATCTTTCATGTGATTTATGATTTCACATTATTGTCAGTATCGGATAATTTTTGGTTATCGATGTTATGATTTGTAATTCATTACATTATATTTTAGTTATATCTATGTGCAGTTCTACTAATAGGCACATTATAATCGTTCGAGATGTATGAAGAACATTTTTGGATTGTAGTGACTTTTGTTGTCTTTTAACAACGTGTAATTCATTTCAGGAATTATGTTTTACTTTTAATAGTTTTTATGTTTGGTTTTGAGAATAGGCACATTATAATCATTCGAGTTTGTCATTTTTCGTTTGAGTTGTTTCAACAACGTGTAGTTCATTTTCATGAAATTGTTTTGAGAATAAGTATTATTCGTTCAACTTTGTTTCATTTACATTTCCTGTTTGAGAATTACAGTACGTATGCACTTATAATCGGAAAGATAATGATGAGATAACGATGGTGTTTATCGATTTATTTGCTGAATAGATTAGTAAAGAATAAAGTTTTTAATAGAATAAATCGAAAGAAAGAGAGATTCCCTTTAACAAGTGGACAAATTATCAGATTTGATACTGTCTCGGATAATCTTTAAGAAATGTAAATCTTCTTAAGTGAAAGGAATTTGGTCACTCAAGTGTTTAAATTTAATAGGTAAAAGAAAACATAGAGAGCTGTGTTGAATGTTGATTACATTTAGACTGTTTTGATTATTGAAGAGATTTTATAGATGTAACAAATAAAATATTAACTTTACGAAAACAGAATTGAATTAATTATTCTTTATAATAAATTTTTTGCCTAGCTTAGTCCCTTTATATGTTTTTACTTTATGATTTATGCACATAAGTTTGAATTATTCTTGGATTTTAGTGATTTACTTTACATTAACTAAACATTATTAGGCCCCAAAATGAAACAGTAATTATTGTCAAATATCATTCATTGAAGAATTATATTATATCAAATAAACCTTTTGATTCATTTCAATAAATTTGAACTTGATTTCAGTGTTAATTATTGGAATAGGTCAGTGTTAATTAACACTGACCTATTATTTTATTGAATTTCGAGACTAATTAGTCTCGAAATTCAATAAAATTCCTAGAGGGAATTTGTATACTACAATAAATAATTTAATGAACACCTTTGAATTTTTGTTGCTGCTAAGACTGTTTTTTCTGACATAAATTAAAGAAAAATTTTTGTGTTAATATTTTTATTAATATTAATGTTGATATTCCGCATATTACTATTTTTTAAAATAATTTTTAGTTTGTAAAAAAGTATTATGTAAATTTTTGTTCAAATGCAAAACATTTTTTATAAATATTGTATTCACAAAGCTACAAGTTACATTATATTTTCTATTGATTACTTTTAATTTCATGGCATGTGTGATTTTTTAGTATTAAAAAATATTTTGTTAAGACTGTGTTTAATTATCAGAATAAATATATTATATGTGGTATCATTGTAATCAGTAAAAATAGAGGATTTTAATCTGATAAAAAAAACAATATGGCGTCCATAAGAAATAAGAAAGTTGATGATGGTCAAGAATAAACGAAACATGCTATTTATAAAATGAGTACGCCATCGATTAGATCATTAAAAAATGCTATAAGAATGTCTTCTTTGTATTGAAATATTGCTTCAAATAACGAAGATATAAATAAAAAAAGAAAATCGCATTTTTCAGTTCTTTTTTTCATTTTTCTTTAAAACAAAGAAACTTAGCCCAGTTTTCTCAACGGAATATTAATCAGCATGAAATTCTGCAAAAGTGCCGAATTTAAACCTACCCTCTATCTCTTATAATAAGCGAGATCCCCATGGTGAGACTCGAATTTGAAACACCCTGTATATATATGAGTGGAATTGTATATATAATATTTTAAATCCATTACTAACTTCAGACTCTTAATGTAACCAGAAGCTCAGCTGTTCAGTTTTTCGCGAATTCTTCGATAATTTTAAAACATAACATGGTTGTCAAATAACCAACAATATAAAATATTACAAAATGGTACAATATTCCTCTTTTGGTATTATTATTATGTAATTTATATCGCGACATAATTTACTTATCTTTTTACGTTAATTTAATTTTTGACATTCTCTTGTAGTTATTCGTGGAATGGATTAAATTTTCTTTCGTTGCTCATCAACGTCGTTGATATATACGTCGATTTGACAAGATATTGCTACGGAGTCACTGAATTAACCGAAGGTATGGTCATACTGAACGCCTTAGCTTGCATCCGCGTTTTAAGAATTTTCAAGTTTATTGCGATGATTTACCCGAAGGTAATGGCTCATCAAAGCAAGAAACTGGATACGCAAGCTCTTCATACTTACACCATCGAAAAGGTAATTAAATATATTTATTATGAATCTAGGTAAAATGAGATTTTATCCCATCAAGTGTTTGATAGGAAGGACAGTGAAAGCGGAGATGTATATTCATTCGCGAATGAATTACATAGGGTTTTCCAATAAGGACGTGTCGATGTTGAAATTGAATGAAACAAGCTGTGTGTCAGGTATTAACAAAAATTTATTTTTATTACAAAGGCCCATATGTGCCATTTTGTATGACATATGACATCGTTCAAATGTCCGCCGCGGCTTCTCATGGTGGCACGGATCAAAGTGGTCCAATTTTCAATGATCTTGCCGCATAGATCCGTCTGAATTTGGGCAATTGCCTGGATTATGTTGACTATGAGGATATCGGTAAATTGCGGCTTATTGGCGTAAACAAGCTACCTACCAGAAAATCCATAAAAAAATCTAGCGGGGTCAAATCGCATATTTTGTTGACCGATTTATGTCACCTTTGCGAATAATTCGAGCCAAGAGAAATTGATTATCATCGATCTGTAGCGGTCTTCGTTAATCGTGATGGGCTCACCAACGACGTTTTTGAAAAAGTACAGACCAATGATACCGCCAGCCCAAAATCTGCACCAAACCGTCACTTTTTGTGGATGAATTATCATCTGGTAAAACCCATGTGGATTGGTGTTGCCCTATGTAAGGCAATTTTATTTGTTAACATGGCCATTCAGCCAAAAATGCGACACATCCAGTCATCAAACGGCGTTGTCTATGATCATTAACTTTTAGCTCCTGGGCCAGTTCGATCTTGCACGGGTGCAGACCGACTTCTTATACACGGCGAGGAATTGACTGATTCAGGTTCTCCTACACACATTCATGAACAGCGGTGATGTTATCGGCCGATCTGGCGATTTTTTTTACCGAATCGGTTGTTTCGAATTTGGAAAAAGTTGGAGTGTCGACCTTAAAGAGCTACCACGTTTACTGTAAAATGGTCGATTCGCGCGCAAAGTTTGCACAAATTAACAATCTTTATGATAATAGAGTTGCATCTTTTGGATATGCAAAGGTTACTGGGTTATATAGCTAAAGATAATATTAAAAAACTCATTATAATAAAAATATTTATGTGTATGTATTAAACACCCATGTTTTCATTTTTAAGTAGAAGTTTTTAATTCATTTCCAGGCTATATTTACGTCGTACGATGCTGTAATTCTCGAACTAAAGAACTTAGCGGAAGAGAAAACCATTAGAGACGCCCTGAAGACACGATTGAACGCAGACAGAAATATGGTTATGGAACAAATGGCCGTGCTATTGAAAAATCGGCCTTGGGTGGCAGGTACCGTAGAAACTAAGCAATCTAGTAGATGCACTTTGAAGGCATTGAGATTTTTTGTGCGAGAGTTAAAGCAATCAGGTATGTTTTATATTTGCTTTATTAATAATATTTTAATTAGTTATACGTTGTTATTGAAAAATAATAAAAATATTTAAAAACAATTTTGAGGACGTGCCATATGAATGGAATCGGATAATATTTTTGAAACTGATTGTCGGAATCATTGAAACATATTGTTAGGAAATCGAGTTTAATCAAATTCGGAAATAAGTAAAGCAATGTCTATTTATTTATCTAAAGTACACTTAACACATTTATTTACATCACACTGTCATTATTTATTTATTACGCAATGTTGAGCACTCGGACGTTCGTGATAGACTGACTCGGACTGACTTTCGAGGCTTCTGGAATTTTCTATGAGCTCAGCTTTTTGATCGCCCGAATTATTTTCTAGGCTTCTAGAATTTTTTACGAGCTCAGCTTTTTGTTCACTCATCTGCTTATCTATCAACTGGCTATTAATATAAATAGAAAAGAGTATTCATTCTCTTGATCACAGTTATTTAAATAAATTAAATAAAAATGATTTGAAAATAATTAACAAATTATTTTTATTTTAAATTAAATAAAAATGTTTTGAAAATAATTAATAAATTATTTTAATTTAATTTAATTTATTTATAATTAATGGTTTTAATATTTAGACATTGGTAGTTCATATTGTATGAAATAAATATGAATAAATTATTAAAAATCAACCAATAAAACACAGATTAGATTGAATAACTTTAAATTCTCGACTAGTTTTTTCAAGAGAAAATTTATTTAAATAACAGTGACCAAGAGAATGAATACTCTTTTCTATTTATATTAATATCCAGCGAGGAATTTATTCAAATCTGAGCCGAGAGGAGTGTTTTGTGAATTTATGATAACAACAATGCAGGAACGCACGTCCTTCCTTTGCTCGTCATTACTATCACAACGCGCGGCAGGTGAGGGTCGTTCTTTTTAATTATATTAATTCAATTCTTTTCATTTAATTTTATTCGGATTTGATTTAAATTGAATTAATTTGGTTTAATTTAATTTAAATCGATTTATTTTAACATCTTTAAATTATCTATGGCATAGCCGTACTGATCAGGGATAGATCCCGAAATGCGTGTCTGCAAATGGCCTTATTTTAAGTAATGTTCCTTTTGTTTGTTTTTGCATTGAATTTTTCTCGGATCAAAATTTGTTGCATTATGCAATATTTCATTGATATGCAACAGCAGGTGTACATTATGACAATGAGTATTTTTTCACATTGCAACAAACTGTTCAGTAATATTAAAAAAAAAACTGAAAACATTGACACTAATACATAGCCTTAACTTAACACTAAAAAATCAAAAATCAACTGTTTATTAGGGCCAAACAATTTCGGTCACTCGAAAAATAAAACTTTTAACTTGCTTTAATTCCCTATTCAACTGAACATGTACACTATGGTGATCTTAAACGATCCTCCTGTACAAAAATATTTACTATTTTAGGCAGGGACTTCAAGCACAAGTAAAATTTCAAAATTTATCGAAGACGGGAGGTGAAATGTAGGACTCTGTATTATTTTGTCACAATATAAAATAAACATTTCAATATTAATTAATTATTAACTCGGATTGTGTTGGTATAAGAAGTAATTTTTAATTGTATGCAAAATATGCGATGGCCGGGAATCGAACCCGGATCAACTGCTTGGAAGGCAACTATGCTGACCATTACACCACCATCGCACTATGTGCTTTTCTTGAAAATTCCGTGCGCCCTATCAAAAATTAATTATTAAATAAAAATGTGAACTGGCCTGGACCGAGTACAAGAAAACGATACTGACTCTGTGAGTAAGTGCACAAGTTGCAGTGAAATATGGCGGATAAATGAAAAATTCATATGATATAAATACAGGGTGGGCTACGAATCACGGCCATTAAAAGTTTTCTGGGTACCTGACCGAAGAAAAAAATGTTTTTTTCATTTTTTTAGTCTAGATTGCACGGTTGAATGCGATAACCTTATGGAAACACTTTCTACTTTCTATCACTTCCTTTTTTACCGGAAATGGCTACTAACTTTGTTATTTTAAATGGAATACACTATTTTTTTTAATTCCCCTTTCAATTGCCTACATACTCAGCCGAGTAGGTTTACAGCTAAATGGTTTATTTTTTTCAAAATCGGCTTTCGTAGGCCTACGTAAGTCTATTAGGACCACATTCTAAAATTACTATCAAACATACAGGGTGTCCCATAAAAGCATGGCGTATCATAGTTATATTTTTTCTAATGGAATGACCCATATTTTTTTTTTCAGATTCTACATCAAAAATAATGTTAACTTTCATAATATGTTCATATGCCTAAACCTAATAACTTTTGAAATATTTAAATATTTTTGGAAAAATTGACGTTTCGAAAAAAATCATAACTTTCAAATGGGTGAATGAAAACAAATGAACTTTTGTGTGAATATATCTGACTAATGGGTGAATATTTCAGACTATTACGAGGAATTTAAAATCTTAAGATGTTTTGATAGTTCAACATATCTCCAGAAGCACATTCAAGGTCAAATTTCGTGCTTATTTTAAATGGCACACCCTATATCTATATCAACCCTGGTTGAAGTTTTAGTTTCTAAAATAAATAGGCCAATATTTAAACATTTAGAAATCCACATATGATTTCCTATGTTGCGTCTGCTTAGTGAAACAAAAAACAATTGATTCTTACATTTTTCTGTCATTTAATTTATTTTAAATAACTGTCAACAAGTGAATATACATATTTTGTAATAGTTATTACTTGTTTAAATCCATTTTACTTCGATAAACAATTCCGAAGATAACTTTAATAATACATTTTTACAACATTCTTCTTCATCGGATTATCCCATGATTCGGACTAATATAACAAGGTAAACTTTGTAAAACGCTTCCTTTATTTTAGGTCTTATTGACAGTTACGAATTACATAAGATAATCACCGCCATCGATGAAAAGTTCAAACTAATTCAAACTTATATGAAAATCGAAACGGTCCCGCCGTCCAAAATTTTAGCCGATAGTCCCTGGATCTATGGAGATGACGTCGTTTCTGATTACCTCCATTCGCACGCAACCAACAAGATTTGGTGCACTGGTGAAACCATCTGCGAAGTGGGCGATGACTTTGATCAAGTTATTATTATAGTTGAAGGTATTAATTTGGTTTAATTGTAATTTCAAAATGCTGTTAGTATTAAAATAGTTTTTTGATTAATTATTGGTGAGGATAACCGTTGTAATTAATAAGTTTTATTTTTTGACAACGCGGTTAAAATTGTAAGATCTTTATACTTAAAAAATAAAATACGATCCATTTCTAAACATCTCGAGTTTAGACCTTAATTCTTTTTAAATATATACAATTTGAAACTTTGATTGCATTTTAATAAAATTCAAATTATTTCACCTCTAGTTTTGTAATTCAAAAATATACAGGCTGGGCCATGAATAACGGCCATTAACAAAACTATCAACACAAGAAATGTAGCGTCACATGTCAGCTTTCAAACAAATTGATACTAACAGATTAGTGGTTATCGTTGCAGGGTCATTAATACCATTTATTGGCAAAAATCGTAAAACACTTTTTAGATTACGCAATATCGTACGCATAGTACATTTTTGAGAATGATATAAAAATGGACACGTTTAATATAGATGCGTACTCTTACTAAAAGGGTCAATTTATCTATTATGACATACTTCTTGTATCTTAGATGTATTCGCTTCGATTTATACTTGTTTTAATTTAACACATTTTTGGCAGGTATGTTCAAGTCAATTTACAAGCCTATGTATCAGTACCTGAGAAACCTAAGCGAGTGCGGCCAGATTCCGGTTAAAGAGATGATCTCGAATCCGAATTTTATGGACGACCAAGTCGATTATATTATGATTGGAAGCTCTATTGGGGAGCTGTCAACCCTAACCGGACGCGAATATAGTTGCTCAATTGTCTGTCATACTCCGGCACGTGCTTTGGTTTTCCCCAAGAGGGTTATTTACGAGGCCATGATGTTAAATCCGAATCCAATATTTGGGTGAGTAATAAAAAGGTGTAGTTGAATAGTTTTATTTACCAGATTTTCTACAATGAACTTCGAAATTTAGACATTTGAATGTTTTGAAGTGGTCTATTTGGAAAACTTTTAGTTTTTGTAACTTAGGAAATTTAATATTATTATATGACAATTTTACTCTAGATTTTAAATGTATTTAGACAGCGAAAATATAACGGCGATAATCTCAAATGGTTGTTTAACAGAGAAAAACTATTTCCAGACCAGATAGATAAAAGCCGGCTTAGGTGTCAGGATATCGATTTTTGAGAAACGTTTATTTGTAAAAACTACATCGCTAAATCTTGAATGGTTGCCGGGATCCTGGGCGTTTTTCAATTTGATGTAATTTTTAAAAACCACGGCTAAATGAATTGAACCCAAACATTATATCTAAGCTTTTTATTACAGTCGAAATATCTAAAAAGATTTTAGTCACAATCAAAACTCATTAAGTGCTATTTTACTCTCAGCGTTTTTTTTTTACAATTGATCGTATCGAAGAATGTTTCAAATAAAAGTTGTAGATCTTGAATAACTAAATAATTTTTGTTATATAAATTTATAGTAGGACCATTAGAAATAAACAGATATTTGTATAGCAATACGTCAAAATGTTTGTATATTTCAGTAACGCAATAAATCTGTCATATACGCCTCTTCAAGAAATGAAAAATAGTGTGGCGAAATTTTGTAAAGCCTTCAACTTTAAAAGACAACTATATATTTTATCATTTAATAACGTTTCATTTACTATTAAATGTACATTGAATAACTTCTTTGGCCGAATTCGCCGAGGAAAGTACCATGATAGACACATCGTCATTTTTATACATAGTGAGTGTACAGTCTGGAATTATCGTAATAAATCTTATAGTAAACGTTTTTGAAAAAAAGCGTCGAATACGGTAACTTTTATCTTAAATGAAACATATTTTACTGTCATTTTTACTTAGGGATCGTCTTTTATTTTCGAAATATAACGTGAACGATAATTTTTTTAATGAAAATCCTATTTTTGTGCTGAATTTGAAAAGAGCATGAAAGTCTAATTACGCTAAAAAGTATAATAATACTTTATTTTCCAATTTGTGAAATTAATTTATCACTTGTATTTGTAGCACTTTTTGTCCACAAAAAAAATCACGACGGAATTTTACACATTGAATGTTAAACGTCTACGAAATAAATAATTAATCGTGATTCTTTCAAACATTAAAATTATAATTCACACAAAATCATTTGCGAAGTGGAGATAAGCATATAATTAGATTATTTTATATTTGACAGCTTGTATAATAAAACTTACAGGCCCATCAGAACAATTTTGTGAACAAACTACTTCTTATATACTTCTCAAAATTGATTTTGTCCGGTATTCTAAAAGCAAGAATTTATTTTCGACCAGATTAAAAATTATGGAATAGAAAAGACTATTTATTCAGTTGGTCACAGTTTTATAAATAATTAAATAAAAATGATTAGAAATTAATAAATTATTTCCACATTTAGCTCTGTGACATTTTGACTTACGTTACGTACGTTCTTTAAATAATAATAATAATGTTCCATTGCATTGCAAGAGATTACATATACAAATATAATTTATATATACAAAGAGGCATGTAAATACGTCAACATAAGAGAAAACTTAAGTTAAATGTTACATGTGTTGTTTAGATACATGTACCACATTATATGGCTCGAACGTGCATAGTAATTCATACGACATTCTTTTGGTGTTATAATTATTTTCTTTTTTTATGTATTCTGGTGGATGGTTATAAAATTTAATATAGTTGTACAGGGGACCTCTTTCTAACATTGTATATTCGTTGTGATAGGTATACAAATGCATCACCCTGCTTTCTATTGTAACTACTGTTCAACGTATATTTTGAAAATAAATGTTTATTTTTTTATATAATTTATAACCAATTATATGCATTCATATATGTAAATAGCAGGCATAATCAGTATTCCAATACTTTTGAAAATCCCTTTACAGCTGTCAGGTTGTCCCATTTTACAGATTGTATCTTATACTTTTGAGCTTTAAAGTTAATATCATTATGAATACTGCTACCCCAAAATATAATTCCATATTTTAAATGTGAGTAAAAGTTCGCAAAATAAAATGTTTTAGAAATCCCCATGTTCGTGTTTTTTATAAGTATTTTTAATCCGTAACAATTTTTGTAAAATTTAAAGGCATGATTATTACTCTTTTTATAGCTGAGAGTTTAATCGATCGTGATTCCAAGAAATTTCGCTGTGTATGTGAATTCAAAAAGATGTTTTGTTTAGTATGATGTTGTAGGGAGTTGTTGTAGATTGATTTGTTTTAAAATGAATTACGCTTGTCTTTTCTGTATTAAGGATTAATTTATTGTTAATAAACCACTCATTAAGTTCTCCATAACATAATTGCCTATATCAGTCAATTAGTGATATGTTTTTCCAAATAGCAGAAGGTTGTTATCGTCTGCATACGAGGTGAGTTTACAGTAATCATTGTTAATGTGGGATATCTAGTTGAAGTATATAATAAGTAACACAATGTTTATTTATTTATTTATAGTACACTTAACACATTTATTTATACCACACTGCCACTATTTATTTACAACGTGATGTTGAGCACTCGGACGTTCGTGATAGACTGACTGCCTGCGGCGCCGCTAGCGCGCACTTATATAGCGTGCTTGTCTTTCGAACTTTCCGGAACTTTCGATGAAAGCGTTTACCGTCGCGCGCTCTATAGAACATTATAGAGGGATGTTTCCAGTTTCTTCTTTCACTTTCGTTACAATATGATTAGAACCACTCTCCTACAATGCCCCGAACTCCATAGTGGTCTAATTTGATAAGAAGTATTGAATGGTCTATAGTGTCGAAGGCTTTAAACAGATCCAATAGCACACCACACACACATTCCTTTTTATTAAGGCAAATAGAGCTGAGGTATTTAAATAGAAATACTACACCCATGCTGAATATTTGTGAACAATCCATTCTTTTGAAAAAATGCCGTGAGACGTTTTGCCATAATTGATTCTAGTATTTTAGAAATTGATATAGTCTATAGTGGTTGCAGTTATCGGCGCTGTCATATTTATATATGGGTGTTACAATGGACTGTTTTAATTTATTAGGATATGTACCTGTAGAAAATGAGCTATTAAAAATATTAATAAGTGGCTCAGCAATAATATGGATCGAATATTTTATTAAACATATTAGAGTGCCATCGTGATCGAACTATTTTTTATTTTCCATATTATGTTTATTAATTCTGTGCTTGTGATTGGTTCTAGCAACATGGTGTTATTATGTATCAATATTTTACATAAATAGGTTGCGTTTTGTACTGGTTAAAATAATAACTAAAGTTGTTTGCCAGTTGTCTTTTATTGTTAGTTTTTGGTAATACTAATAATAATACTACTACTTGTTTTTTTTTTCATACCGACCACATCGCGAATGATAGATCATGCAGCTTTTGATTTATTTTGTGTGCTAGATAGCTTATTTTCATAATGTGCACAACATTTTGGGAGAAAAGAAATCTTGATATAACTTAAAAACTACTTGCATTAAAAAAAAATGAGTAATGATGTTTTTAAGAGGTTATTGAAATGTTGACACTTTTGAAATACCTACTGTTAAAATTGACAAATGTCATTTTTTTTAAATTCCATATTGATCTATTACTAAAAATTTAAGATGTCGCGGTCAGGAACCCCGAAAACTTATAATGGCCCTTATTCGTGGCCCACCCTGTATATTTAAATTATTGCTCAATTGTGTATATTGAAAATTTCTACAATTCATAGTTAGAGAAATGACAATTTAGTTTATTTGTCATTCAAAATGCGACATTTGCATTTCAATTCCACTATTTGACCTCAGATGTGAACAGGTTAGTACTGTGTATAGTCTTCGGGCCAATCACGAATGTCTGTAATTTGAAGCACTGTATGAGATTTGATATCACAGGTCCATGTGGTGTTGTTGATAGCGGACCCAACCGGCAATCGGGGGACGTAGGTTCAAATCCCATCAGAGATGTTTATTTCCCACTTTATATTTAATTAAATTTAAATTACACCTCAATGTTGTACATTGAAAATTTCTACAATTCATAAACACTACCGTGTTTGGGGACCCGAAGACGCCATTAATATAAACATCAGAAGAGAAAGACTAGGAGACGTGATCGATATTTTTATAAGTAAAGGGAAATTGGTTCCTCAGAATATCACAACAATCTATGCCTTAAATTCGGACCATTTCCTTGCACAATTAAAATAGGGTGGTGATGAGAAAAGAATTACAAGTAGGCAAATAAAAAAGTGAATTGGAAACCATTTAAAGAAAAGAGTGGGGCTTTGTTTTCCCTAGATGAAGATTTTGAGGGCCACATAGATGATGAGGTAGTATGAATCACTCAGAGAATTCAAAACCTCATATCGGATTGTTCCTCCATATATAAATGTAATGTAAAAAACAGACTTGGCCTAACTTTGGAAGAGATGGAGTTAATTAAAGAACAAGATTAAGGTTAAGAGCTCAAGGAGGAAAATTCATTTACGACGACCAACAGAAAGCAGAAGTCCCAGGTCCGGACGGTATCTCTAACCGTGGCTTGAAAGAGCTCGAACAAAAATAACATCCCTGTTAAACAGAATAAGTTCAGGACTATTTCCAAAAGTATGAAAAAGAACGGACCATCTCCGAAGGATCATCATCTCCAGAAAACAATAGACCGATAAGTCTGTTGTAAGGGATTGGCAATAAACTGGAAATAACCTCAACACTAACACGAAAGTGCATGAAAAGACTAAATAAGGTAGTGGAAAACATCTGTTTAGCACTGATGTGTGTCAAAAGTCGCAACAGGCACAATAAAGGCAATACCATTGCCAACACACTAGCTACAAAAGCATCAAAACTAATGCGTATGATCATAATGCAAATAGAGCTCACGCCTAGAGACTTCGCAAAACTTATGCGAGCATTTATACTGAAGAAACATGAGGAAAGATGGAGAAATCTACCAACATACAGTCAAACTAAAACTTAACCCCTCAAATCAGACTGCAGAGAAGCTGAAAAGTTCCTGGGACATTCAAAAGCCCACATAAGTATATTAACCGGCTACTTTACTGGTTACCACGACTACCGAAAACACCTCTCAAGACTGGATATACATAGGAAGTACCTATACAGAGGGTGTACTGAAGAAAAAGAGACGACAGGACGTCCAATAGGCAGAGTGAAGCCCCAAATCAATGAAAGTACACAGTTGAAAATGACACACGAAGAGTTACTGGATATTGCCAGATCTGCAGAGTGGATCTTGCCACTGAGAAGGAGGTACAACAATGGGCCTAAAGTTTCGCATTAGTGAATGCTGTGTATGAGCTTCACCCCACTCTAAAATCTTTAATACTAATGTGAAGCAGGGCTGATGAAAGTTGAGCCAGTAATATACTTATCACCGATTTTAACAAACTTTCAACATCGCCACTACTATATATTGGGTGCTTGCATGTATTTTGATTATATTTAAAAAGGCATTCGTTTAGAAAAAATGGTAAAATATATATTTATCAAACTATTTTCAATTATTTTCCTAAGTACGTTACGTTACACAAGTAACAAAATAGCGAATAATTTATTAATTACTTTCAAATTCTTTTTATTTAATTTATTTTAACACAACAGTTATTTCTTCTTCAAGCTATTATTAGATAAAGTTACTTTTGTGGCTAAAAGGTTGAAGATCTTGGAGATGCATAAACGTCGTCATAACAGCGCACCGTCAACAACTATGATTTCACAAGCTCATTTTAATTAATATTTTGATGATTATTTTGGGCAAATTTTTTAATAAGATTTTATATACATTTGCGTTAATACTTTTAGTAACATATTTATTCATAAACCTTTTTCGGAATTATCAGTTATAAAATAAAAATGATAATAAAATTTAAAGTAGTGGAGGAGCAACAGTTTTTTAAAGTCTGTTTTTTTTTTGAGGGTGTGGTAAGGCTTGAACAGTTCTTTTAAGCGTGCCTCTTTCTTTATTTTTGTGTACCATGCACATCTACGCATTTTACTTTCAATTGATCAATTTGGAAATGGTTTCATTGAAAAGCCTCGCTATTGATTCTGACGATGACGCAGTTTCGGAGAAAGAGAGCCTTAGCTTCTTGACTTCCTTGCTTGCATTTCCAAGTATCAGAAGACTTTCAGAAACAACAACGAGAAGTAGTACTAAGGGACGTCTTCGTTCAGTAACGTCGTAATAATCGAGGTCATCAGTAATCCGGAGAAAACATGTTTCCACTACTTGTTGAATTTACGATTTACCTCGTAGCGCGTTCCCAGTTGGTTTGAGAGGTCAACTCCACCCATGAAATCGTTGTAAAACGTTACCCTTGATGGGTTGAAGAACTCCCTCTTAGATCCATTTATTAGAGTTCTAATCACAGTAGTAAATTCACTGCTATGGCAATTCTACTTGACCTAAACTTCTTTCGTGTTCATTCACATCACACTCAATGCTTTGATGCGTTCCTGAACAAATCGAACATAGGAAAATTTACATTGAGTACATTCTAGTATGTTCGGTGTTACATAAAACTCTCTGTATATTTTGCACTGCACCGTCACAGCCCCATTTAAAGATAATATTAAAACTCGTACCTAATGATTATTGAGTGATAAAGACGTCTTTTACAACTTCATATAACCGCAGAACAGTATAATCGATGAGTGCATGCAGGCGTATTTCGCCTTTTTAATTACATAATATGGCGGGAATAATATTTTATTAATATGCTGTATATTGACAGATGGTGTTGCAGGACTCTCAATAAAATACTTCCGTTTTTTTATTAGAGAACACATAAACAGTTAAATAATCCAGAAAACTTTAACAACTAATACGGGTCAGTTAAGATCATCTACGGGTACCGCAGCTAGTTGAAGTTTATGGGCTTTTTACTTGCATTTACCGAAAATTTCTTAGAAAATAATTAAGCACATTATGCGATACGAAATGTTTTTATCTGATTACACTATTGAAAAATATCATTATTTCCCACCTAGATTGCTAAAATATTACACTATGCGCCGTCTGAATTGGTCTGATTTTCTACGGACGCTTGAGGTTATACTTTTGAATATCTAGTATATATTAACATCTATCGATTGAGATGAGAAATTTATGGGCTTCGAACGATTAACACGGCGGTAGAATTAGTGTGGCCCAACTTGGCATTATATTCTGTTCTAGACGTTTTTCAGCACCTGGGACATATGTTGTCTCAGCTGCAATATCAAAAATTTTCCAGACCGGACAGCACATACCCCGTCCTGTGAGAAGGTTAAATATTATGGACAAGTGAATAAATACAATTTTCTATTTATTAAAATCGTTGATAAAATTGTGTATACCAATAATATCAAGAATTTAAATTAATTTACAATTCCATTGCTTTATTTCAAATTCATTAATTTTTATTTTAGGTTTCTGTTATTAACCTTATTCCATTTAAACAGCTTAATAAGCGCTAAAATGCAGTAGCTATTTTTTGTAAATTACATGTTTCTTTTATTCTAGATTATGGAGTAGAATGTGGAAAAACGTGTCGTTCAATTTGGTCGAAAAGATACTATTGGATACAGCTGCATACGAGCAAACAAAAACCGACCTGACTATTTATTTGCTGGAGAATTCTTTTGTGCCGAATTTAAAGAACTTTAAAACGTTGGTTTTGTGCGAATACATCATAGACGTTGTTTTGATAGACGGAATGCTTGTGGATTATGTCACCAAAGAGATCTATAAAGCTCCCTGTTGTATGCCAAGGTAAGGTATAATGATGTTAATTGATTATTTTATTGATTTTCGAACTAAAACCTACAAACTATAAATGATATAAATATTGAATAAAAAATAAGCTTGAGCTAATTTGATATTTTTCGTAATCACAGACCGTGTATTAAAAATGGATAATGTAAAATACCGCTACTTTTCATATTTCAATAATATTTGAAAATAAAATAATAGAGGAAATTGAAGCAACGTTTTCTTAGATTCAGCTATTTTAGATTACAAAATTTAGGGAGTTATCTCCGAAAAGTTATAGACATGTTTCAATAGCAGGGTATTTTTGTTTTTTAATTTTACTGGCGTTCTCAAAGAGCTATAGATATAATTTGTCAAATAAATTTATAACACATGGATAAGCAGACACGGAATAAATGTGTAAAAACGCAAGTATTTCTTATTGTAGAAAAAATGTAAATCCCAACTTATGCATAAAGCTCTTTTCCGTATGAAACTGCCGTCATTCGAACGACGCCAAACAGAGTTCGGATAAGCAGTTTAAAATGTCTCGTTTCACATTAATCAAGAAAGTAATTATTTTCTGTTGGCGTATTTTATCTGCATGGAGTAAAACTTCAAGTTTTCTAGCAATAAAAAAAAAAACATTTTAATTTAAATGGCGTGCTGACGTATATAAGCAGAATTATTTGTAGAAGCAGGTACATTCTTAAATGATATTAGTGGTGAAAGTATTACGAGGGACACATTATCATTTTTTTAAATTTATTTTAGATCTGTACATAAATACAAATTACTGGATGACCAAGACGAAGTAATCTTATGTATCGTCCCATTAAAAAACTCCGATCCAATCGATGTGATGTTTCGACTCGAACGAGAATCAGATTTGGTAAGCACACATTACAAAATAAAAATTAATCTTATCATATATTACAATTGCGTCTGTTCAGGGAAAATTTATAATTGCAATCTGCAAGGCCGAAAATTCGTCGATTGTTGTTCGACTTGAATTTTTTTTACAAACAGCCAGTTTGTAAAAAAAATTCAAGTCGATTTTTTTTACAAACAGCCAGTTTGTAAAAAAAAATCAAGTCGAGTTTTTTTACAAACAGCCAGTTTGTAAAAAAAATTCAAGTCGAGTCCCGAGTAAAAAAGTTATTTTTCGCGTCTAAAAATCTTTCTTTGATCGACTGTAAAAAATAGAACATAAAAAATAGACGACATCTAAAAGATCAACGACTGCTGTTATTTTGATTGAATATACGTTGAATTATCGGCGTTACCAATTTTGAGAATATGATTTGGAGATAGTTGGCTTTAAAGATTTGTGATGTTTCGACTAAATTTTCACAAACTCGTATAACTTCGGCAATTTGTATCCAATTAATATGAAACTTTTTAGGAAATAATCTTAAATGAATACACTTTAGAAATCCACCATAAAAATGAAAAATATTTTTTGAAACTATGTATGTAGGAATTAAACCTATATATCATATTTTCTGCGAATAGTTGCAAGTTTTTTTTCAACAGCAGAGAATTTTTTCACCGATATTTTTAAGACGTTAGTAAACGATTTTCAATGAGACGTTTAAATCATAACTTGTTAGTTGTAATATCCCGAGGACTTTGGCAATACAAAATAATATAATAAGTTTTTGAAATCGCTTTGCACAGACTAAAATAGAGAGCCTACTCTATGTTTTTTTTTAGCATTTCTGCATTCCAGTTACGGCTGTACAAAGGAAAATAATTTACAAAAATCTGTTCCTTTTGTATAATAAATCTCAGTAGAAATGCTTTCATTAGAAAAAACAAAAACTGCTAAAATGAATTATTTCATAGGAAATGTTTACAATTATCTGTTCTTGCAATAATTATAATATAAATCTACACACTATCAATATATAACGATAGTCCTTATCCTTATCTCATACATATAGGGTGTTTCAAAAGTAACGGATTAGTTCTATAACATCGTAAATAAACATATTTTAGAAAAATGCTCTGACACGTCGATTTTTATTTTTAAAATGCTATCCTAATATACATTTTTAATCCCCCCATCCCTTCGAACCTAAGGGGTGGCAACCCCAACTTTAAAAATTCAAATATCCCTTGCGATACCTCAAATGATAGATTTTTTATTCTGAATTCAACGAAACAAAAATTATCAGAATCGGTTAATAAATTACGATAATATTAACCAAAATGTATTTATTTATAAAATTGAGAGAATAACCAAATTTAAGTAACTAATACTTAATTAAATGTTCAAAGTGCTGCCTGTTAACGAAGAGATAATGACCTAATCTATCTAAAAAAACGTGTTCAACATTATCTAACATATCTGGAGTAACTAAGTGAATTTTTGCACGAATTCTTTCCTTTAAACCCTCAATATTTGCAGGTTTATTCAAATAAACTTTACTGTTTAAGTAACCCCAAAGAAAATAATTTATTGGGGTTAAATCTGGCAATCTTGCTGGCCATTCAATTTGACCTCATCAACCAATCCACCGATTAGGAAATACTTGAATAATGTGGAGGCGCACCGTCTTGCTGTAACCAAATTCTGTCATCGGGTCTATCAGGATATTCTGCGTTGGGAAACAATATCGGTACATTAGGTAGTACTTTATTTTAGGGAAAGTTCAGTTAACGTTCACCATTCAGTGTTGTGTCGAAAAATATGGTCCAATAATTCAAACCCACCCACACATTAAGCTTTAGAGGATATTGTGCGTTCGCTTCAATCATCCAATGCGGATTTTGAGGATCCAATACAGATCTTGAAAAATGAATAATTTTTATTATAAAAGACCTTCAGTTTTCATTTTCTAAGCGAAAGAATTTCATCTATCTGATAAACAATTATTTTTATAATATTCATTGTGGAGACTTATTAATTATTACTGAAATAAGTATGACAAATAAAAACGTTAACGTGCCATCATATTCAACATATCATTCGTAAACGCTTCCAATTAAAAAAAAATGAAAAAGGGTGTGGAGAAATATCTTTAAAAGTAAGAAATAACACACTAAATTATAATATTCTTCCAAACACTCGGCTCTAACTTTAAAAGACAGAAACTTATTTGACCGAATTCACCGATGAAAAGTACCATGATGGACACATCATCATTTTTTTTTTCACCTACGATAATGTTTTTGGGAATATTGAACCAGTAATATTTATACAACAAACTTCAATACCAATCGATATCAAAAGTTTTCTTGATGCCGAGGAATAAAGCGGCGAATAATTTTCATTCAAGGTGTCTTGTTTAAATGATGGATCAGAGCTGGAAAACGAAGATAGGCCGATGACACGTTTTGGGGTATATTGATGGATATATAGGGGTAGGGATTTTAAAATTTGTAGCCGAATAGTGTCAAGTCCATTTATTTCTTTTTCACCATTGCACAGGATCAACATTTCTCCATTTTCAATAATAGCTTTTATTACAATATGTATACCCTCCGTAGAAGACACTTGGAGTCTTGTGCTGTGGGATTATTTAAAATGTGAACCAATATTTATTCGTTTGTTAAAATCTTTCCATAGCAATAATTCTAAATTATTAGTGGAGCTAACCAGAATGGAGAATAATATTTTTATACATATTCTAGTTTACTTATGCAACATTGGTGCTTATACAGCAATGGTGAATAACTGCACCAATGTTGGATTAGCAAACTCGTTTTTTCGCACAATGATTTATAAATTTCAATAAAATAATCTTGAACATGAAAAAAAAAAATAAATAAATAAAAATAACATGCTTAAAAGGAAATTTTGTTGTTTCCTTTTAAGCACAATTGCGAAAATACTTTTATAGTGTGACAAATTCTGATTTAACTGTATGGAATAGATTAGAATACATTAAGCCATTGTCTATACAAATTAAAAATAATTTAAAAGGAGAAAATAATAACATGATTTTGACAAGCACAAATAATTTAGGAAAATTAATTGTTAATAATAAAATAAAAACAGAAAATTATAATTTGAAGAAAAGTGGTATTTATGAATTAAAATGTGATGATTGTGATGTGTACATAGGACAAACCGGCAGGTCTTTTGATGTCAGGTTAAAAGAACACAAAAAAGACATAGAAAATAAAAAACAAACCACCGGTTTTTCTAAACACTGTATCACATTCAATCACCACTTTTCTTCAAACAATTTAAAAATTCTACACACAGGTAATAAGGGATTAACGCTTAACTATCGGGAGGGTTTAGAAATTTCAAAAGCCTTAAAGGCGGATAAAAACGTGGTCAACGATAACGAAGACCTTTGGAATTCCCCGATATTAAATGCCCTTATTACCTAATAAAACGTAAATCTGTTTATATATTCCAAAACAAATCCATTTGTACATCATTCTTGATAATGGCATCAAGCCGAAACTAGTAGAAAATAAAATACAAATAAGTGAAACAAAACCAAGTGAATTTAATTTACAAATTAATATTTTTATGAAAAAAAAATGTTTAAACTTGTCTATATTGTATTGTTTCTCTTATAAATATTACTTTGAAGTTTATTTCTCTGTTTTTAGGTCGACAATATAGACGCCTCTTTGTTATTTGCTAATTACCTAATTAAATCAAGACGATCTCGCGCCCTTTACAAAACTAAAAAGAGAGGTGTGTCAGTTTCAAGTTCACAGAGAGTAAGACTTCTACCATATATTAATAAACCATTCATAACATCTAATTTATTTTTAGGCATCAATTAGATCCGATTCTGCAAAAATGTGCAGATGTAAAAGAAAATCCATATTTTCGAGATAGATATGACTAATGCCAAATAAAAAGATGCAGCCGCCTCAAGTTTCAATAAGACACGACGATTTGGTATTACGTATCTCCGTAAACCACTCACTTAATGGTGTTTTTTACTAAATAGTGAAGTAAATGTGTAAAATAGAAACTAAATAATTAAATATAATATTGTTAAAATAATCAGAACTAAATAAAAGCTTCCTATGAAAACAGTCAGTAACTAAAATTAATGTAAATAATATACTTTGGTTTAGAGATTTAAATTTTACTACGATCGAAGGAAAAATAATATAATTTCAAAACAAATCAAACTGCTGTTGCTATTGCTAAATAAAATATAATCTTTATTAACAGATATATACAGTAAAATAATTCTAAATAAATATTAAAATATTACAAAATCAAATGCATATTTTATATCTGTTAATTGGCTATCAACCAATCTTTCCGCCTGGTTTTTCGTGTTTATGTCTTTATTGTGAAAGAGGTATGGTGATTTTTTGTCAGAAGTCATTATCAATTATGTTCGTAATTTAACTGTCATTAATGTGGTGAAGTGATGCAATGAATTCATGAAGAGTTACGTGGGATACATAGGGAATTCATCGAGTTTAGGTTTGTGGGATTTGAGGCGAATTTGTGGGTCAAAAAAGAAAGTCTGTTCTATAGGAGCGACATTGGTTATTTCATAAAGAAGTGGATTTGAAGGATTATGTAGGGAGTTCAGGGGATGCCTGATCTTTGTTAGCACTCTAAGGGCCGCTCTTGTATATTTTTCAGGGTGATTGGGTGAGGATGGTAAGTCAGGATGGCAGCGTAATCGAGTAACGGGCGGCACACCATTTTATAGATATGCACTGCTCTTCTTGTGCTTGCTTATTCCCTTTTGTTTATAGGTAAGGCTTCTCAAATGTGCCGCCCGTTTCTTTACTTTAGCTTTTAGGATGTGGTCTTTAACGATGAGTTTAGGATCAAAGAGGATGCCTAGTGGGTTGAAGCATAAATGATTTGGTTGTTTATTGATATCAAGAGAGGAGGATTGTGTGATCTGTGGAAAGGGATTAAAAATTGGGATTTGTTGAGGTTTATTGATATTCTCCATTTCGCAAACCACGTTTGAATAGTGTCGATAAGGCTTTGTAGAGTGCTGAGTGCTTTGGGTAGGGTGGGGGCATGGGCAATTGGTGCTGTATCATCAGCATAAAGAAGAGGGTTAGCGGATTTATATATGTGTTTAGGATCGGGATGGTAAATGTCGTGGACTAATATATTGTAAAGTAGAGGTCATAAGGGGGAACATTGAGGGAGTACTTGTTTCGGAGTAAAAGGATATCCAATCCTTTTACTCCGAAACGTATGACGTGTGAAAAAGTATGACGTAATTTTATTTGGAGGGATTTATTTTTAAGGAAATTTAATAAGGTGTGGCGGGATATTCAGGGAGAAACTTTTATACAGCAAGTCTTGATATCAGGCAGAATCAAACGCCTTTTTTATGTCTAAAAATAAAATTGTGGAACGTCTAACCGAGACAACAGCAGACAGCATCAAAAGAACGCCAAATTGACCGAGAATATCGCCGCTATCCATGAAAGTGTGCAGGAGAACCCGAATCAGTCAAAGCCTTATTTTTGGTTTCCTTTCATTAAATATTTTCGACTCAAACCGTTGCAATGCACAGTAGTTGTATACCAGCAACAAGCAAATATTTATTGTGTACTTCAATATCCGGCGGGTTATATGTGTAATTTTTGTAGTTGGAAGAAGGGATTGATAGAATTTTATTGATAATTGCCAGAAATATTCTTCGTTCAGCTTCATTGTAAATTCATATGCATATTGGACTGCAAATTCTTAATGTATGTCGACGATATAAAATTATATCGAACAATAGAGATATTGGATGATTGTGTTAATCTTCAAAATAACTTATGTCATATGTGAGTATGATTTATCGAAAATGGATTGAAAATAAATTCCTCGTAATGCCGTATTTCGCCGTGTAGCAGGTTACAAAATTAAATCCTTTTCGACTATACCCTGAATATTGCAACTGTTCAGAGGGATAATTGTTTTAGAGATCTTAGTGTATTTTTTGAAAACAATCATTTAATGTGCATATACAAAAGGTAATCAATGGATCATATGAATTTCTTGGATTTATAAATCGCAACTGTTCCGACTTTACAAATAGTGTACTGGCAATCCGTTTTTAAGATTCATTTGTTCAAAGTAAACTAATGTATTGCGCTGCTGTATTTATGTAAATTTCACTTTCATCCCAATCATATGAATATTTATTGCGGGAATTTGATATGCTATCAATACAAAATAGACATAAACATATTTTAATCTATGAACTGTGCAAACTAATTCACTATCACATTGAAAATTGTGAATTTTTACATATTATGAATATTTTAGTTCCTAGATTATCAAGTCGAAATAAGCTAACTTTTAATAACTGTGCACCTCGAACCAGGCATCATTCTTATTCCCCACTGCAATTTATGTTTAGAAAGTACTATGAGGTACAACATACTGTTGACATTTTTAATCAAGATCCAAATGCATTTTCGCTATCTTTGAAATCATCGCTATGTTGATTAATTTCCATAATTTTATCATTAGTTTATTTATTGTTAATTCAATATTCTTGTTATTTCTACTTAGTTTGTGTGTATGTGTAAACTAAGAAATAAACATTTAATTTATTGTAAGTTTCCTATTTGTACGAATATATTGGTTTATGTATGCGCCCCCCTGGTTTTCATTAAGAGTCTAAGTGTACAAAGGTACATCGCTGATGTTCTACAATCTGTTGCAATATCATAAATTGAGACAATCCTAAACCCCATTATCAGCAAGACAATGCAACCAAGGACTTTATAAAAAAAATGTAACGTAGAGGTTTTAGATTGGACTTCAAGATCCTCTGATCTATCGCCAATAGATATGTTCTATGATGATCAGGGGATCTTATATACTGGGATAGCATTTTAACAAAACTTAAGCGATTGCCACAGCCACTAAGGACTTTGGACCAATTGCGCATCTGTGTTCAACAAGCCTGAGACCTCTTGACACAAGAAGACGTCGACAACTTGATTCGGTCTTTTTGTCAGTACTTTTTGTTCAACCTGCGCCAAATTGTAATCGTTTATTCTAATATGAAAACTGAACATAAATTTAATACAACTACTATTTAAGTTAGGAATGAAATTTTGGAGACTTTACTTGGATCCTAGAGCGTACTTAAAATATTTTAGAATATACAGTGTCCCAAAAAGAGTTACATCATGATATATATATATATATATTTTAATAATAATAATAATAATAATAGCCTTTATTGTCCAACAGGATTTCCTACTTACAGGACAATATAATAGAAAGTACAATGAAGAAAAAAATAAGTATTACAGGAAAAAAGAAAAAAAAAATACAAAAAAATTACAGGTGTTGATAGTAGAGGCAGCATTTAAGTTAAATTTTATATAAATAAATCATCGAATAATTTTTCTGCGCAACGACACATTGTGAAGATCGGTGACCGCTGCAGAACACATGTCACACATATTTTAAATTAATTGATATACATTTTATTCATTACTTAGGTGTCTTTTATGATTACCTACATACTCATAAATTTTTATTCAAATCGTTACTAGTAATACAAAAAAAGGCAAATAAAATAGTTTTCGCGCCATTGGTTTAAATCATAGTACTTTTCCCGATGAATTCGGTCAAATACGTTTTTAAGTGAACATTTAATAGTAAAGAAAAATTAGGTTATTTTGTTACTTCATAATAATTGGGTTCATAAAATTTCACCACACTATTTTATATTTATTGAATATTCTGAAGGTATATAAAGAATATTCTTCCGCCTATAAAATGAAAACGGAAGGCCCTTCTCCTGCAATAAAATGTTTTATGACAAAAATTATTTATATTCTCAAGATCTACAACTTTGACTTGAAACATTTTTCTATCCAAATTAAAAAATGAATAACTGCTACGAGTAAAGTTGCACTTAATGAGTTTTGATTCTGAGCAATAGCTTTTCAGATCTTTCCACTGTTATAAAAAGACATCCAAGCTTTTTAAAGTTTGGATTCAATACATTTAACCGTTTATGCCCGGAAACACAGACATTTTTCAAAACTCGATGAAATAGGCTCAGGGTACCTCAAAACGTACATATCTGTTGAAATTGACGATTCAAATTTTTTACGATCACAATAATAGAAAATAAAACAGGATCTTGTGAATAAAATTATACAAGTTAAATAAGGTCCTGCAATCCTAATAGTCATATTTTATTGATATAAATTATACAGGGCGTCCAAAAATTAATGTCAAACATTTTAACTTTATTTTTCATATTTTAAATTGGCACCCCTATATATGTTTATATCATTCCATGCAGAATTAAAAAAACTGGTCATGTGTCCATCACGGTACTTTCCCCGGTGAATTCGGTCAAATGAGTTTTTATGAATAAACATTTAATAGCAAATGAAAAGTTATTAAATGAAAATTTTAATTGTTGTCTTTTAAAGTTAAAGCCAAATATTTAGAAGTTATTTTGTTATTTCTTACCTTAAAATGACTTTACAAATTTTCCCACACCATATAACATTTTTAGGACATTTTTGTAGTGGTTCACACTTACTTAAAAATGACGGCATTTTGGCGTTTTATTTGATATAAATACAATTATCTAAATAATTAAAGTATCCACAGCCAACATAAAGACAAAAGTAATAGTTTTTTTTTCTAAGGGAGTTTATCAAGTAGATGAAAGTTGCACTTAATGACTTTTGATTCTAACCAAAACATTTTCAGATCATTCCACTCTTATAAAAGCTTAGATATAAAGACATTTTTCAAAACTCGATAGAATGGACTCATGAAACCTTAAAACGTGCATATTCATTGAAATTGGCGATTAGAAAATTGTTACGATTACAATACTTTTCTTTGGATATGGTTTCGGGGAAAATAAAAAACAAATATTTTTCTTCCTAATAACTCTACCTCAATTCCTAACAGATTAAAAGTTTTGCACAATTTTATTCACAAGATCATCTTATATTTTTTATAATTTTTTAAACCAATGGCACAAAACTGTTTTTTTTTTAATTATACTTATATTGCAACCCTCCTTTATCTTTTAATGTATAGTTAGTATAAAGCAATATGTATTTAAATGGACTTACCGTTAATAAACAATAAACAACAATAAACAATTATTTTATTTTCGTTGGTATTACTGAATCGATTTTTTTTTTAATTTTAGGGGTACGTAGCGAATTATTAAACGCATCGAAATAATGACTAAAATGTGTATCAACCAATTAAAAAAATGGGACATTCTGTATTATCAAACATATTTTGCTGAGATACGTCCTAAGATCCAAGTAAAGTCTCCAAAATTTCAAAATCTTAATTTAATTAATAACAGAGCTACGGGAGCTAGAGTGCAGGACTCTATATTATGTTAGATTATATACTGGAGCTCAAAAGTAATGCAACACCCCTTATATGTGGTTTAATCCAGTAACAAATACGCATGCTTTATTGACATTCGAAAGAAAAAAAGCGATAACATTTTTAGTGTTTTATCTAACCTAAATTGATAAATGTAAAAATCATACACAGATAGATTTTTACATTTATCCGAAAAATAAAGCAAATTCAATATTGTTCCACTTTGATTCCTTCTGAGCTCTTCAGTATGGTATATTAAAAAACCTTGCTAAAATGCAAAGAATTCATACACCCCGTCAATTTAATCAATTAAGTGATTTTTATAAATATCACATTGTTGGGGGCTTCAGTTTGAGGGAAATAGCTCGAATACTCGAAAATAAACTCTAATGCGAGTAGGAGAAGATGGTGTGAGGAAAATGACTATTAGCCACAGTGAGTTCTGGTAAGCCTAGGATTGCACAGGGTGGTCAAATTCGGTACCTAACACTTTGCGGCAAATTCGAGATGCCTTTGTTGCAGCAGGACGTGTAAACCACACGGCAAACACGTTAATCGAAAAGTTCTTGCCATGGGCCTTTATGCGTTCTGTCCGTTTTGAGTGCTTCAGAAGACCCCGCTGCCAAAGCTCGTGGCTTAGAATGTTGTCAAGCCAGATTTAACTAGGATGCGGAGTGGAACTTCATTTGCTTTAGTTATGAGTCCAGATTCTGCAAAATGTAGAGTTTGCCTTAGAACGTCACATAACCTCTGGTGTCATGGTATGGGCTCTATATGTCTTGGAGGTAGTTCATTAGGTGTAGTTGTACAGCACAACGGCACATCGCTGAAGTTCTACAACCTATTGTAATACCATAAATTGAGACCGTCCCTATACGTTACAGTAATGTATGAGATAGCAATGGAACAACACTTCAGCTATTGCCACAGCCACCAAGGGTTTTGGACCAATTGCGCATCTGTGTTCAACAGGCCTGGGACCGCTTGCTACAAGAAGATATTGACCACTTGATTCGGTCTATGC
Organism: Philonthus spinipes; assembly: GCA_963082785.1. Taxonomy (NCBI): domain Eukaryota; kingdom Metazoa; phylum Arthropoda; class Insecta; order Coleoptera; family Staphylinidae; genus Philonthus; species Philonthus spinipes. Next base: position 14,314,970 of record OY720308.1, on the reverse strand, counting down.
CTCGTTGAGTTAAAGAGTGCTACAACAACCGAGGCGGGTCAGTATTTTTTATTCAACCAGCACCAAATTGAATCTTCGGACATGAAAACTGAAAATAAATTTAATACAAAAACATTTAAAGTATATTTATTTATTTATTAACGGACAAGCCTTTTTGAATACAATATTTAACAAAAATAGATATTACAATATATTTATTTATTTATTTATTTATTTATTCCTTTGCCTATCTACCTTTCGGTGTAAGGCTTATTACAATATATAAGTAAATATAATATAATACAAACACAATACTATCTATACTAAGAAGTACATATAAATTAACGTATAATTTAATACCGCACAAATCGAATTTAGTGTATATAATGTATTATTTTTATCAAATAATAAAGATTTAGTAGTAGTAAAAGTATGACGTTTAAAAAATCGCCCATCTTTTTATCTTGAATGATCCACCCATGTGCCAGCCTCAAGACCGTATCAATTAATTTCTCTAAAGTTTTATGAATTAGAGGTATAGTTCTATGATTTAATAATATTTGGTATCTTTATTTTATTGGTTATTTAATTCAAACATAACTAGCATAATCAAGGATTAAAAATATGGGACTATTTTCAATAATACATATATAGAAAAAAAATTAAAATTCAAATTAAATAAATACATCAAGACTGTAACTGATATCGACATGTACTTTTCCTTTCTTCCCCTTAATAAGTCGATTCACGCACTTTATAATTATTTCATCTGCTCTTTTACATTCATCTGTTTCTTTTACTTGCTCGTCACAATCTATCATGATCTTCTTCATTTTTTCCGGAACATTCTTCTCTATTAATTTACTATTTTCGTCGATTATTTTAGTTTTCAGACCAACGCATCTCGCAAAACATTTCTCTTCTGCGTCCTCTGGATCGGGAAAACCCCTCATGTTTGTTTCAATTTCTAAGACTTCCATGCATTCAATGGCATGTTTTTTGAAATCATTTTTGACAGCCTGCAAATAAAAGTATGGGATCAGTATACTTGCTATATAACATGTCCAAACTGTTATGATAATTAAAAATACAAAATATAACATTAAAATAATATAGATAATATTGCAGTTATTTAAATTCAATTATATGATACAAAATGTTAAAAGAATTGCTGGGAAGTGGTTGCTATAAATCTTTCTTTTGTACTTACATTATGTACACTGACTTTCATATGAAATACATCATTCATTAAGAATTAGTTTACAATTTTAAAACGCTTTATTATTAACTAAAAAAAACGATGAAAGATTAGTTCAAAAAAAGAACAAAAAAATATTATTTTTCAAGAAAAAAACTAGTGATGGGCAAAGTCGATCTTTTATTATTGCTAAATTAAGTATATTATAATTTTAAGAATGTTACTTATTATAAAAATATCAAAAATAGCTTCCCATTTATTAATAAACATAAATTTGAAGTTACTTTTTCGTTTTAATACTTAAAATAACACATTTAGTAATACTCGATTACTAATATTATTCGATTTTGCCCAACACTAAAAAAAACTGGTAGTAGATTGCAGCAATGCATTCATTAAATTTTCTATCCGTGCTTTCTATTAAGTGGTCGATATCCTTCTGTGGTATCCCGTTCAATGAAAGCTCTAGGTGGCATTGAAGTTCATCCACATTCTCGGCACCTAAGACAAGTACTCAGGCCTCCTTTGAGTACTTGTCTTAGATGCCGACCCATCATATCCTAGGCATGTTCATTCGGCGACAAGTCCGGTGACCTTGCAGACCAAAATATGCAATCATGCAATCCAAACTGCTCCAGGAACCTTCTTGTGGCCACAGCAGTATGGGGTCTTGCGTTATCCTGTTAGAAAGTGGCATTCTGCAACGTCTACATGAAAGGTACTAACACAGGTTCCAGAAAGTTGTCGATGTAACGGCGTCCGTTTAATATGCTTGGAATGAACGTAATGGGTGACCGTCCCCTAAACCATAACACCAGGTATTAAGGCTGTGTGTCATCTTTGAACGAACTCTAAATTCCATCATTCCCTTCGATATCCATAAACAAAACGTTGATTTATCACTAAAGACGATGTCATTCCATTGATGAACCCACCCTTGTCGTTCTTGAGGTGTTAATGGAAGCCGAAAGTAAGGACGGTATGAATGAAGCCCAAAGGGAGAAATTATTCTGTAAACAGCTGCCATCGATAAGTGTCCGTTCAAAGCTCTCGTACAATCCACAGCAATCGACCTTGCTGTTTGAAATCGATCCCTGGTAGCTATCCACCTTCATCTTCTTCAGGCGGATCTTCCATTAGGAATACCTTCTTCGGACCATAAAGGCCATATCTGAGAAACTGTAGTATGGTCTCGATTCAGCCTTCTCCCAATCTCTCGGAATGAAAGATCTTCCTCTTTCATACGAATAATTTGGCCCCTATCAAAGTCATTCATATGGGAAAAAATTCGATGACGTCGCACTGGAGGCATTACATGACATCTAACTGACAGTTTGACAATCAATTAAGCGGATATTTTGTGGGCAGAAATGCATTAATTGCTAGGAAGAAAATATTGAAAGTATTACAATGGTACAGGAAACAGTTGAGTTTTTTTTGCGGAAACTTTCATCGTTTTTTTAATTGATAATAAAGCATTATTTTACCGAAGTTTCAATTATAACGGTACAATTATTCGCGAAACTGCAACGAACGATAGTATTCAGTCGGACTTTCTACCACATCAATAACTGCGCACATACAACTACATTGGAAGATATGCAGATGTATTTGTCAAAGAATTTGGGATTAGAAGACACAACATGTATTCCTCTCACAAAGAACAAATTATACGCGTTGTTTAAAGCAGGCATCGTAACTGATGATCCAGAATCCTGAGGCCATTTATCAGAGATAAGAAGGAATTTTGTCGGTCCGAATTTTTGTTAATAGGCGACGCATTTGCCATCTTTTTTATTACAAACAGGTCTACCAATTTAGATGATGTCAATTCCGACCATTCAAAATTAAACATACTCTATCAGAACGCGCGTGTTTTGCGTTCTAAACAGATTGTATTAAATACTGTTGTACCTCTATTGATGTACGATATCATTGTCTTAACTGAGACAAATAACTTTCATTATTTGTGTTTTATTTTAAATGTTTGTTGTATTTATTATTACTATTTTATTGTATTTTTATTGTAACATTCTATGGTCGACCCCCGTTAATAAATAAATAAATCGTAGTTTGCATTTTACTTTGTGATAGATTTCATATGAGAGTGAGTGTATTACTTTATTACAGTGTCAACAGTGAATTAATTTAATTATTAATTTATTTATTTGCAAGATTCAGAATTGTTAACCATCCTAATACTTCTTTAGAAAAAACGTCTACTGATACCGCCTCCGCTAACAGATACAGATACAGACTCAATGCGGTTGTTCCGTTCCTCAGTTCCAAGCAATACACATGTTTCCGTAATTTGATAAATTTATTTGAAAACTGATAACTTGTAGTTAAGCTATAAAAATAAAATTATGTTTAAAAACGAGCTCGCGGATCGAGAAACGTTAGCTATGTTAAAAAAAAATTATTAGGTGGCGCTCTACTTTAAACATGGTAAAAATATGAAATACGAAAATATTTCATCTTTTTTTGTTTAAGAAATACAATTCTTACTGATATTTTACAAAAAATATACAATATCTTTTTAAATACATGCATTATGGAAACACCGATTTTTTGTGTGTTTATTAATACTTTTTCGACCTCTTCAATCTGTTTACCTGAAAAGAAAATATTTTATGTATAGTTTAAGAATTCTCATGCCATTTTGTAAACTAAAGTTTTAATTTGTTGGTGTTGCATAATACGAAATATAACACTAAACCTTTAGTGATTAAAATCTCCTGCTGTAGAAACAGACTCACAACTGTTTGCAGCAAACATGCCTTAAATTTAGTCATATTAAGAAAAAATAATTTGTATTGGTTCAGTAACAATACTAATCATTTTAAATAAGCTTTCAACAACAAAACACTTTTAGATAAGAAATATATTTTTAATTCCTACAACTTTTATCTCATATATCACTTGTCAATTTGTATGTTTAATTAAAATTATCTTAAATGGATTATAGCGTTTTGGAACTTAAATTTGTAATTAATGAATCATCCTTATTTCTTCATTCGATTTTGTGGTATATATTTAAAATAATCTTAATGGAATAATTTAGCGAGTTATATTTTTTTAAAATGCCCATGTAATTTATATCGTATATAATGCAAAAAATCATATATTTTTAACTAACACACAACTTACCCATATCATAGTTACTAAAAATAAGATATAAATCACGCAGAGTCTTTGCATTTCGACTATAAAATTACTTTACAATCATAGAACTGTCAATAATTTTTAGATTTTGCGTGTTTTATACAAAAGGACAATTTGAGAGTAATTAATATACATGTTTAATCATTCAGAAATAAACAGGAAAATGGTAATATGTAGTTATTATTAACGTGCCACAGTAATAATGGAGCATTATGAGAAAAAAAGTCACAAAAGTAATTGAACGGGCATCCTTTCTATCAAGCGCACATTTAAATTATGTTTAATAGTTTTATAAAAAAATAATCGATCGCAATCTATTCGTAATAAAACCAAATTACAAAGAGTTATTTGATAATAACAAGCAAATTAAAGACATTCTTACATCCTTAACTGTTTAATGGAATCATGATATAAATTAGAAAACCACTCAAGTCATTGCATCAGACACAAATTATTTATATGCCAAGTAACTATTTCTCGTCTTATCGGGATCTAAAAATAAGTATAGAAGAAACAAAAATGTAGTAAAATTTATACATATTTCTAAATTATAAATAATGAAATGTTATTATATTTTATTTGCCAATCATTTTTACCTTTCTCATAAATATGTGAAAAATGTATTATAATAAATAATATCATTAATTAGAACTGATATACCTTTTTCAAGATCCCCTTGCTCTATTAGACCTTTTTTGAAAAATGTCTGTGTCTACCTACCTATGGATGTCGTCGTCTCTATAATTAAAACGGCTGAAACTATTAACATAAAACAACGCTAATTATGCTTCTGAATTACGAGTATGAAACTCAACCGTAAAACATGATTCAAATTTGAAATTATTAGTATAAACAAGATACCTTTTAAATATATTAATATACAGGGTATTCATTTTACTATCATAATTAGATATTTGTTTACAAAGCCTTAAGCTTTGTTAAGTTATTCATGGATTATAATTTTAACATCGACTTTATGTTTAATTAATATCTCATTTAACCTGTGATGAAACATTTTTGAATATAATAATTTTGGATATGATAATGAAAAACACTTTTAAACTTTGTTTTGTATAACGCTTTATTTTTACTTGTGACTGCAGTTTCGGCAAATTCAGCTTGTCATTATGAAACATGAAGTTATTTACAATTTCGGCGATACAGGTATATATACAAGACATTTGATGGGGGATTAGCAACAGGTAATGATTATAATAATACGGCGGTAAAAATAGGTGAATACATCAGATCAACCTGGTCGTTAATTAGTGAAATTTCCTGATTAGCGGCTGCTTTTTGGATTTCCAAAACTTCTAATAAATCCATCTTGCGACCCTTTTCGGCATAGTATTTAATGTCAAGTACATCCTTTTCAAAGTTATGTTTTTCATCTATTAGGTGTTTTGCAAAGGACTTGTAAATTTTTTATAACTGGAAGGATCGAAGGCGTTCCTTTAGTTTAATGTTAAAAGTACATGTTTGACATATATATACGTCTTTAAAATCAAAGCATTTCAATTTATATATTCCTGATTTTTCGTATATCAATTATTAAATATACAATTTTCAGTTTTACGCAATGGTTTCAATGCATTTTTTTTCTAAAAATGTTTTATTTGGAAACTTATATTACCAAAGTAGGTTATTGATTTGAACGGTTTTATCTATGTGTTATTGGCTATTCCCGAATAAATGAACTGTTTTAATTGAAAATATTTCTGTTGACTTTAAGTGGACAGATAGGTTGCGGGAAGGGGATATCATGTAGGAAACTTCTGGACGGATGGGTGAGTTTACTTTATGTATTTTAAATAAACCATAGACTCTGGGGGATATAGGTTTCATTGGAAAAAGCAATATTAGTTGTTTTTAAGGAAAATACTGTAGGATTAATTTATGTATTCTTTGAGGATCTTTTGGTATTCAGCGATGGGATTTTTTTAATTCAACCTTTTCTGAGTTATCGACAAACTTAAATAAAAGAATTTGAAAATAATTAATTAATAAATTAAAGATTTTTTGCACAAAACAATTTATCGATGACTGTGGCGCGACCAGCTTGTCCAGATGTCTGCGTTCACTTACATCGAGAATCTCAGAGTTGACAGTGCGTAAGGCACAGCTGTACTGACGAGGGATCAAATCCCGAAATACGTGTCTGCAGATAGCCTTATATTACGTAACTTTTATTTTTTTTTAGTTTTGTTTTTATTTTAGTTTTTTTGCATTAAATATTTTCAATTCAAAAATTGTTGCATTATACAATTATTATTGTTACGCAACAGCAAATGTCTATTTTTAGACATTTTTTAAAGTACTTATGTATTATACCTCTATCAACGAAATTGTAAATCACTCCATATTTGATAATGGCAAGCTGAATTTGCCGAAACTGCAGTCGCCAGTAAAAATAAAATGTTATACAAAACAAAGGTTAGCAGTGTTCTCATTATCATATTTAAACATGTATATCGAAGTAAAAACATCCACAATCGAAAATATAATTTTGGATATTTAATTTAAATACTTGGTTTATTTCACAGACTTTATTGACTCATGGTGGAAACTTGTCGGAGAAATAATAATTCAGTGAAATAAACCAAGTATTTTAATTATGTATCCAAAATTGACTTTAATTCTATTTATATAGTGAAATATCCATGTGTTGTGAGTTACGTGAAGAGATTCGGATAATTAAAAATAAAACATTTTGTATTACTTTCTTCACGTGTTTACTTTTATGCATTTCAGGCACTATGTGTTCATTATCAATAGCTAACAAAATATGATCGTAATTGTAACACATATACAAAATGCTGGATTATACGTAAAAAAAACGAGATTTAATTAGTAAAATTGGAATTTATGGGATTAAAGTTTCGGTGATCTTTGTTCGGGGTAGGCTGACAACAAGATTAACTATGGAGCAGGTAATATGCTTAATATAGGGTTATTTATCAGGCTCATGTCAAAGTTAAAGAGTTTTATTTCCTGTTTTTTTTTTCATTTATACTGCGTGGTAAATGTTTAAATTATAATTATTTGATTTTTTACAAGTTTATTAAACTATGTAGGGTTTCATAGCCGGTATGACTCATCATTTTGGCTTTCGGGCGGAGTTCTGTTAATTACTGATCCTGAGTTGTTTCGATATGAGCTTTTCATCTAGGCTTTTCTTGGAGTAACGTCTTTCATTACAATGGTTGGGAGAAGGTTGGTGGTTTAGCCCTTGCCAAAGTAACGTTAAGGCTCTCAAATCGCTCTTATACAATGGATTATAACTGCTTCCAACGATTTGTTAGTGCCTTTCTTGCAGTTCGTCATCCTTCCACTTCTCTCTCAACTGTACTTCAACATTCCCTTCCCTCTTCAACCACTATTCCCTCACAAATTTCTGCCCTCTCGTGCATTTTCTTCCGCTCTATTTTCCATCTACCTACCTTAATACATATATATGTTTTCCATTCATCCTTTATCAACTTTTCATCTTCCAATTTATACATATTCATTTCATACTTCGACACTCTCCCTAAAGTTTCTACATACATTCGACATTATGTTTGTTTTCTGATGTATAATATATCTGGGGGTCCTGCTTCAGGTACCACAATTACTCTCTTTCTATACATTCATACACTTTCAAAATCTAGGTTTCCATCAGAATGAATGCTTTAAGCATGCATCCCATAACTCCCACGCCAAAACGAAAATTATCCTCAAATCATTTTCCCACGTCTTATACACAATACACCATGCCTTCCTTGCATTGATAAGAAACCATTTGACATGCTGCATGCATGTTTTACTTCGTTTTTTAACATCCATATCCACATTTAGTCCTCTTTCATACCTGCGCAGTCTCTCACCAACAACACTATATCATCCGCATATGCTAACTTTCATAGTTTTCTTTTACTACACACCACTCCTCCCGCTTACAATTTTCTTAATACTTCTAGCAATTCACTCATTTACACATTACATATGACACTCTAAACCTTTCAGACACATTTTCTTCTACTTTAGCTCTATCCCATGTCTCTTTGTACTCTCCTTATATATATTTATCTTACATTCATTTATCCCTATCCTTCTCAAACATTCTATCAATTTATTTCTCGGTAGAGTATCATGCGCGCCGCAGGTTTAGAAACACTACACGCATACTACTTATATATTCTATTTCTCTCTCTACCATCCTTGCCACTGTAAAGTCTTTTCCCCCTCCCTTTGCTAAATTCTCCTTGAGTTTCTGGCAGTACACCTTTTGTCTGCACTTCTTCCATCTAGTTTTTCGCTGCTATCATGGCAATCTTGTACCCTATGTTCTTTATAGACATCCTTCTGAAATTCTCCACCTCACACTTGCCACCTTTGTATAATGGACACATTACGCCAATCCCCAATCATTCAGTTTCTCCTCTTCACATATGATTTATTAGCACCCTACTAAATGCTTTTCCCTTTTCTACTATTCATTCTACATTTCGGCCATTAACCCATAAAGTGCAGAAGCTCTTGAATCTTTCTTTTCACCACTCATCTTGAAACATTTCTTATCAAACGCTGTAAGAGATATCCCTGTATGATATTTTTCTTCCCCTCTTTTTTAAAAACTCTATATTTCTCTCTCTGTGTGTCTCATTGTTGAACATCTCAACATATCTGCTATCATAACCTATATTCTCAGTGGTAAATGATCTTCTTCCACCACCATTCTTTTAATCTCCTCCCTGCCTAGCCCATTTACGACCACGCTGACTTGCAATAAGAACATATTCTAGTGTTTATTTCATTTTGAGAATAATTTCTGGATGAGATTCGATTTTGTTATAATCCCATGAAGAACATTTTTCTTCAATGAAATCGTATATTTTATGTGTAATTAAATCTAGTTTAGTTCTAATTAAAAATTCTAGTAGCGCGATGCTGTAGGTAATTCTAACACATTTAGCTCCCTAATATGTTTGGAAAAACCTTTAATGAATTCGGAAAATTCTTCTGAATTTTCCCTATTTACGCAAGGTTGATTAACAATTGCGGTAATGTGCCTATTTATCAAATTAAACGTTTTAAATAATGCTACTTCGCCCTCCAAGGAAGAGATTAAATGATGGTAATTTTGAGGACTCGATAAATTAGAACGATCATTGATTTAAATGAATTATAAAAACGAAGCCTAATATCAAATTCGCCTGAAAATTTCGGTATTTAAATCGTTAGAAATTCCGCTTCGCATAAAACGGCACCTACACTACTGCACTCAGATTTAGATTTATTTTTAATTAATAAAATAGCTTTTCCCATTAATTTTAAATATTCTGTTTAAAAATCCCCAACACTACAGGCGAATCAGTTTCCGATTCGTCAAAAATTTCAATATTTTATTGAATTGGAAAACAAATATCCAAACTGCCTTCAATACGGGATTTGTGTAATTTTTGCAAGTCATCATTTTTTTTTTCGTCAATTTCATTTAAACTCGTACAAAAATGCGTTAAAGCCCTCTTAGGCCCAATTTTACAATCCGCAAGTAAAGCGTAAGCAACGTATTCGCGGAATAAAAGTTAATGTATATGATTCTCTCGATTTGATTATCAATGAGATAGTGCTGCCGACCGAATTTTTATTCCGCGAATACGTTATTTACGCCTTACTTGCGGATTGAAAATTGGGCCTTAACGTTTTACGACCTGATTTAAGTGAAGCGAAAGTAACTGGAATAACATTTCAGAAATAAATTTAATTTAGATTAAATAATTATACAAGCACTAAGTAATATTTAATAAAAAGGAAAAGAAACTGACCTTTGATGCAGTTGTTAATGTAGACCTGTGACGCCAACACGATGTCTCCTAAACGTTAAGTATAACTTCTCGAAGTCACTGGATTTCAAGTAGTATTCAAAGGACCAATTGTAAAACTTGAAGTTGTGAGGATTTTTTTCAATAATAACACTAAAAGATGTTTACACATTGATGTCTTGCTCGACTTACATAATTCTTACAAACTACTTACTACTACAACTAAATCTAAACCCCCAGCCGGGGTTTAGGCGCAACGCCTGATTCAATGATCGATATTACCTAGTCCGATCTGTCCGCTCGATCCAAGCCCCACAACATAATCAATCTAGTCCGAAAAACAGTCGGAAAGATCAAGCTCATAGAGGTCGAGTATTTCGATTACTTGCAAGTATCGTGCAGTCGATCTTTTTTGATCGATCTTCCTTTTGTAGAGGTTTTTTATTCTCAAAATCCTTTTGCCATATTCCTCCCTTATGTTTAAACTTAATCCCAGATACATTCCAGAATCCCGTTTAGGGAAACTATAAAAATTATGTTTTGACGTTCATTTTTCCTTCCTTAAAAATTAAGTGAGAAATATCTGTATTTTACAATGTATTTGTATTTATAGTGTAAAGCTCTTAATTAAAACACCCGGTTCCTCGTCGCGCACAACTTTCACGCTCATGCATAAAGTTGCACTTTTTACCGGAGTTATAGATATGGAATCGAAGCTTTCCACATTAAATATATAATATACCATACTATCAAAACCTTCGTTCATTCTCTATCACCTTGTTTTTTAGTGCTATTAGAACAAAAAAATAATAGAAAGAAGTCATTATAATTTTATTTTCGTTATTATTTTTTTTATTCAATATATAATTCACAAAAAATTATTTTTATAAAAATGCAAAGCAATCCGCCTGTATCTCTCGTTAATCAACGCATCGTTTCTACTACTCTTCATAAATACTTCTGCAGCAGATAAATGATCGCTGAGGTCTACAATCTCGTCGTCATCCTGCAACATCACCCGGTAAAGACAAGAAGAGAGAATCAGCCCGTAAATTCCGTACTCCTTCCACTCCTCTTTCAACGCAAAAAACGGGTAATGATCATCGACGTTGGTTTCCATTATGGTCAAATACGTTTTTAAGCTGTCATGATAGACTTTTAGGTATTGCTCGAAATTGTCAAGCATTTCTTGAGACGCCGATACGTAGAAGAAGTAGGCGAGATCGCACACGGGGGATGTTAGGCAACCTACTTGGAAGTCGAATAGACGGATGTCGATTGGCGCTGATGGATTCTCATTCTGAAATAAATTAAATTAACTATAGAAACGAAATGTTATTAAAGTTAAAAATGAAAAATATTGAAAGCTTTAAATGAAAGTTAATATTTTTTATTATTAATAATAAAACAATGTTTATTCGCTTTGTTGCCTTTATTTAAATTAATAAAAATAGGGATTTATAAATAATTACGAACATATATTATTTAATCTTAAACCAATGTAAAATAAGTATTTAGATTAAACTCTATTACATTATTATTTTTATAATAATGACAGACTTGTTTGTTTTTCAAGATGGATTGATAATGTATACCTTAAACTAGGTATATCGGTGTTTATTGGCAATTTCATGTTGTTTGTTTTCTCACAATAATTCCTGAAATATTCTATTTAAGAGTGTTCGTCACGAATCTTATGGGATTTCTTAACAACTGTGCACGCATCCACAGAGTTTATTAATACAGATAATGACATGTTTTTTTTATGCGTGATCTTGTGTTATTTGACTATTAGTTGCATAAATTTAAAATTTTATAATTATTTTCGTTTTTGTTGTAAAAAAATATTACGAAACGTTCTATTTCAACTAATTTTCCCAGTTTTATTATAAAATTTGGTGAATATATTGAATGCACGACATTTTTATTGCTTTTAAAACAACACCATTAATAATCGAGCGCGCTCGGCTTCTTTATTTATTTTAGAAAAATATCCAATTTCGGAGACACACTCAGCACCGCGCCGATTCATACAAAATAAATAAATACTGGATGTATGTAAATGTGAATTTATAAAGTGGAACCGCATTTTCTAAACTATGTTAATTTGCGTTTCAGACTTACTTACTTTTATATTTTTTTATTATACAAGCTCCTTACTTTGATAGTCCAAGTTACTAATTCAGTTAGGACTTGAAATTTTCGAAACTTTATTTGGATCCTAGGACGTACTTCGGGAAAATATTTTTTATTATACAGGGCGTCCCATAGTATATATTGTATTCATTCGTTATGTCCCTTTTATGATTACCTACATACCCATCAAATTTTATTGTAATTGGTTCAGTAATATCAACAAAAAAAAGAAAGCTTTTGATCCATTGGTTAAAAATAATAATAAAAAATAAAATAGGATGCTGTGAATAAATTTATTCAAGGTATAACATTCCCAATAGTCAAATTTTATTGATGTGAATTATACAGGGTGTCCAAAATTTAATATTTAACTTTTAAAAATTGAATATGCTTTATTGCTATTATTTTAATGTGAACCCCTGTATATTTTTATATCATTCAATACATAAAATCGAAGATTGCTTCTATAGGCAGACATATCTTCTAATTACAGTTATTATCAAGAATGTTTTAATGGTTTCATAGATATTTGTTTAAATGACACATTATGAAAGTACTAAGCTCATTATAAAACATAGTTTTAGTTATAGCTACAAAGGATAGACGAAAAATATTTCTAAAATAAATTGCATACTAGGAGTTATGTTTGATATCTTCAATGGTTTTGGAGTCACAATGAAGAGCATGAAATTACTATTCTAGTCTTTGTAATATTTTGAAATTTGTCTTTGATTCTTTGCGGCATGTTTTCTTGTGTGATTGGAAGTAAAAATGGGCTCATTCCTTATTCTAGTAATTTAAAAATCATTTCTATTAGCTCAGCTCAGTTGAATTCCTTTAAAAAATATAGATTATAAAGAGCTTAATTGAACAATGATTTAAACTTTTATATTACCAAAGCTAATGTAGGCTCTTGTCACTTTGATAGTTCAAGCTTACAATATCAATCTGATGTTTTTCAAAGCAACCTTCGATTTTTATTTATAAAAATGGCTGTTGAAATGGTTGACAACACCAGTTTTTTGAAAATAATTTTTAATCTGTTACGGATTTTGGTAGGGTATGAAGAAAAATGTTGTTTTTTTTAAATTCTAAGTGGAATGATATAAAAATATATAGGGATATAAAAATTTAAAATAATAAAAGTAAAGTATGTTCAAGTTTGAAAAGTTTAACATTAAAATTTGGATACTCTGTATTATTACCAATTTCTACTATTGGGAATGTTATACCTTATTTAATAAGTACCTTGCATAGTTTCATTCACAAGATCCTATTTTGTTTTTTATTTATTTTTTTAGTCAATAGCGCAAAATCTATTTTTTATTTTTAATTATAGTATACAATTTCGAACATGAAACGAAACAAAAAGATTATTAATTAAGATAATTAGTTAAACTGAAATATTTTTATTTCTTAATAATTTTTGATAATTAGTACAATTGACACGAAAATTAAAATTCAAACCAATAAAATTTACTTTTTTATACCACTTTAAACTTTATTTGCAATGGCACAATTGATTTGAATTTTTTTTTTGCAAAACTATGCAAATTACCAAAAAATATAATGGGACAAAAAATATTCCAAAGTGATAGTAGTCTCAAGGACTATTTTTAAATTTTAATTTTATTGCGTCTCTGAATAAAAAAATATCTAAGTGTTTTTATTAAATATGTAATTTTCATATTAATATATTAAATAGAATAGTGTATTATATTGTATTATCTTGCCATTATTTAATATGGTGAATTTCAATGAAATCAAATGAAGGATACAAGTATAATTAAAATAAATAATAATTTATTTGTCTTTCAATACTAAAGATATTTGTTGGTGATTACGTAAATATTTTTTGATTAGTAATATTTTATATTCTTTTGAAGTACATGTAAAAGTGGTAAATAAATATAAATATTAAAAAAATACACATACAAAGTAATACATTCGAAATACGATAACAACTAATTTTTGAAACTTAACAGCAATTTATTAAAATTATTTGATTTAATTAATTTTAATAAATTCTTATTTAAAGGAGCTAAATGAAATTTTACTTCTAACATGTTTAATTATGGACAATTTAGTATTTTAGAATTATTTAAATAAAATTTATGCCGAGATGTATTATAAGTGCATTGTGTTGAATAAATACCTTTTTTTCTAAATGATTAATATTGTTAAATATATTTCGTAATACAAATTAATAATAAATAGAAAATATATAATTAATTAGTTACAAATAAAAAAATATATATTAAAATTGTTCAGGAATACAAATGAAAATATAGCTTAAGTAAATTATTAAATTGTTACAAACAAAAGAAACATAAACATTCATTTTCAAAAATGAATAATATAGCAATTTGCCAAATTATTTTTTATATATATACAAACATATTTATTCAGACAGCAGAAATACAATTCTTTACAAATATTTATATTTACAATACATATTGGGTTGGTATTCTGTCATGGGCTATCGACCGGAGGTCTTTCTGGCTATTTTTTTTATAGTTTTTTGATTTCATTGATAATTTTAGCAATAAGCTTATCTATTAAATTGTTTTAATTTTAAATTTAAAAAAAATACTATAATTATTACTCTTACCAATGCATTCATCCAAAATTATTTTGCACATTTTCAGTCTCTTGCCTCTTATTGCTGCTTTAGCGTTACATTTTTCTTTGAAAAGTAACTTTTTTACGGCATTTATTTGCTCTTCCCATAGTTGTAAAAACTAACCAAAATACTTTCTCAAAATCACAGTATACGTATGCAGTAGTTTCACCAGTCGTCGAAAATTTTCGGAATAAAGGCTACCTCGCGCAGCTTAGAGAACTTATTCACACACGCTTACTGTACGCTCACACATGCACGTTTCGCGTGGCGCCAACCAGTTTGAAATTTGAAAATATATAGTTTAGAAATGAAAACTTCTAGATTTGATATGAATTATACCTGATATAATTAAATATTATTTTAATGAGTCATAATAAGTTCATTTCACAGTATGAATGGAATATTTAAATCAAGGTATATTAATAATTGTGTTTATACTACTAAAGAAAGGCACTTCTTGGATGGATTAATGAAACATTTAATTTTAACATTTATTTCTTTGAAAGGAAAAAATATTTTGGTTAACTATATGAAGGTAGACATTTATATATAGTTTTATTGCACAGATTTTCTATAAAAATAATGTTCTACTAAAAAATAATACAGAGTATTATTTTTCAATCAATATATAATATTTTATGTCTATATCACAAACTAAATATTTAATTTATATTGTAGATGTATTAATGAATAAACTGTGGTGTATTATTAATTAATATATAATTTTATACTTACTAATTGATGATGGTTTGCTTTATTATTGGGGAATATATTATATTTTAATTAAAATGGCTTGTATAAATATAATATGCATATTTTAATTTGTTGTGCATAATGAATATTTGTATATTGGATGATTTATTATTGTGGGAATATTTAATTATCGCGCCATTTTGCGATCAAGGCATGCGTACGATGGCCATAAAACGTCAAAAAGTCTTTAGAGTTCGGATGTGGAACTAATTTTCCTATGTGCTCTGTGTTTTTCTTCATTATCTACACGCCCTTAATAGTTCAAAGGCGCGGACAACAACCGACCCTACTGCATACATATACTGCACTTCTCTAAATCACATAGAAAACTAGTAATATTTTTTATAAACATGCAAGCATTATAAAAATGATTAGGAGGATACATAGCACAAACACGTCCAATGAATATACATAGAATATCCTTTTCAAATATTGGAATATCCGCGGATATCCATTAAGCGTCCAATAGAGTTGCAATTTGCAATAAATATTCTATGGATATTCATAAGACATGGTAAAATAAATATCCATATTTAATTCATGAAATGATATCCATTGAATATACTTTGATGAATATTCATTAAAGAATATATATTGAATGTCCATATAAAATCATATGGAGAATCCAAATCTAGAATAAAAAGTATAGGTTCCATTTAAAATAAGCAAGTTGGTATTGATTTCCAGTATAACCGGAAGAGCTAAAATCTTAAATATATATATATATATAAATATCTTTATTTATGAATTTTGTACAATGAGGTGTGTGTTTACATTTTAACATATGTTATAATACTGGCTGTTATAATAAATCAAAATTCACAAACTGGCTATCGACCAGAGGTCTTTCAGCCTTCTTAAAAATATTTTTATTAAAAAAACTTACTGGTTTACATATATTGTAAACGTTTCAATAAAATCTATTAATTGAAATTCCATATACTTTTAATGTGATATCTCGATGGGACACCCTGTATAGGAAACGATGGATACATTACGTTTTTTTTATTTATAGCAAACTTAGAATTTTTATTAGAATAGTTCTGAAATATTTTTTATAGTTACCATTATATTGAACAAACATACAATATAGCAAAGCCATAAGTTAAGGTTTTGCTGTGCTCTGTGATAAGGAATTTTGTGCTTAAAATTGTTTGCTCCGTCTCACTAGATTATTAGTATTAAATTTTATGTCTACTTAAGTATTTGATGAATCCAAGCCAACTAAAAGCTTAAACGATTGTGTCAAATATATAACAACCTGCTATAATTACAATCTACAAGTAACATTTGATAGCTAATAAAAATACTGTTATTTGATTATATTTTTTATTATTTAATTATTTATTTTGGTTACTTTCTTAAAACCTTTTTAAAAATCTATTTTATTTCTTCGTTATTTGCTTTGTTCCCTAAAATAAATGTGTGTGATTCTAGCCTTCAGTAGTCTTATAGTAAGTATCAAAAATATTTCATTAACTTGAATATTGTAATGTATATTGATAAAATAATGAATGCCTAAACCGTACTGATAATAAACACGTTTTTTTATTTGTTCACTAATCTTGATACTCACAATATAAAAATAACCGAAATTTGGATATGATAATTAGTATTTTCGAAAATGTCATAATTATTATATTTGTATACAAATTTTGAAAATAAGTTACATTAGTAATAAAACGCAAAACAAATTTATTTTATTTATTACTTTCTTACCGCGCGGACTAGCATAAGTGGCAGCGATTGTAATTGCCACAAAAAAGTGTAATTTACAAGTGTTCGCTCATGCGCCATCGGTAAAGAATAACTGAATTAAAATTGATATAAACTTCCTCATATCCGCAGAAATCTATCTGCCGACATTTTAAAGATTGCCAGTTATTATGTATAACATTATTTCACAAGTTTTTATTTATAATGAAAATCGCAACATATGATACAACAAAATTGTAATTAATATTAAGTTATACGAATGTAGAGTTTGACATTTTCAAGTTTCACATTTATGTTGCTCAATGAATAACAAAATTATGCATTTTGGGGATGTTTTTTCAAGGAAACCCGTTACTAAAATTTAATATATTCACTAGAATGTAGCAAGCTTTAGGATTATGTTGGTGTATTATTTGAGTAATCACGATTTAATTCTAGCTTCAATTAGTGACTGCTGAAAACGTATGATTTTACCCCTACTAAACCGCAGCCTTAATTAGTAACTGAACTAACGAAGACGGGAGCTGAGATGCAGGACCCTGCATATAGAAGGTGGCCGGAAAAACTGTGACAATTTTCAGGTAAACCATAAGTTAGTTTGTAGTAGAAAATTTAACTTATTTTACATTACCATTTATTTTAACAGGATTTCAAATTTAGTAATATTATTTTGCAATTAATTGTTGATAAAATTAATAGTCAATAGGTCAATAGTAAAAAGTTACCTTCTGTACATCGTCTAAACAAATCATAAAATATTTATAAATTTTACGAATTCTTAGGTATTGGGAATATATATTAATAGAAAACAGTGGAAATAATTTATTAATTATTTTGAAATCATTTTTATTTAATAAATATATATTAAGATTAAAAATCACCTGTTAGCCAATACGACTTAAATAATTTGTTCTAAATTTTCTATTGCCAAATAATGTAGATGCTTGCTAGTTAATTAAGGTTAAAATAAAAAATTAAATAATATTGGCCGTTGCTTAACACCTGTACTTAATATTTTCTCATTAGTTTAAGTTCTTCAGACCAGTTGAAAGTAAATGAAAAACTGTAATTATACTTACATCATATTTAAACATCATATTATTACACCAACAATCTCCATGCCCTAAAACACCATACTTCCCCTCATAATTCTCCATCTTTTTGAAAAAATTGCCAACTTTATCTTTAAAACCGGCGAAATTCTCATACATAATCGCCTCTGTATCCTTATCAAAAACCATGCTAATTTTCTCAACTCCTTTTACAAACATATCAATAATTTCTTGAGTAAAATGCTTTCCCGGCTCCATTCCCTCAGCTAGCGCATTAAAACGATCTATATCATGCTCCTTCATGGCAAACGAAATCGCATGGAGTTGTCCGTACGTCTTTAAAACCAGCTTCACGTGAGCCTCGTCCATTTGATTCTTCTTAGGAAACACCTTAAAACCGTTTTCTTTAATATCTTCAAGCACGAGTAGCTCAGAAAATTCGGTATCAAGTGTCTTATAGCAGCGCGGTACCGCGTTAAAAAACAAGTGCACATCTCTTTCGTCTTGAAACTTTTTAAATTCCGGGAAAATTCGTTCGTAGTATTTAATTTCTTTCAAAAAGAAATTCCTAATAGGAATCGCTTCACGCATGTAAGACATATCTTCTTTAGGCGATGATTTTATAATTACTGACAATATTTTGTTGTTTCCTTTGATGGTGACTTTAGTAATGAAGCTAGCGTATCCGTCTCCCTTCGTTGAGCCTGTGCTGATTTCATAAATTGGATCAATGATGTTTTCCTTCGTGGAAACATCTTTGAGATCTCGCGAACTTTTTCCGTTGATAAAAAACTTCTTTCTTGCTTCATTATTTCTATTTTAATATTAATAATTAATTTGCAATTATTTCACGTCTCCTGTATATAACACATCTAAAATGGTGTATATTAAAAGATTGTTTGCAGTGAAAATATATATTTTCTATATGTTTCTACAATAAGCTATGTATACTAAACGTGTAAATTTCGTACTAATTTATTAAAGTGCTTGCTTGTTTCAAATATTGATAAAAAAGATTAGTTATAGATAAGGATTTGACATAAGTGGATGGCTTAATTTATATACAGAAATAAGTAAACAAAACGAGAATTCGTGATTAATAATAAAATTAATTTATTGGTGCTAAGAATTTATATAACTTCTATAAGTCAAAATGAATAATACACAGCGTGTTTACAATGAAAGCAACAAAACAAAGGATTCCTAATAGATGAGTGTTCCAATCTGTTTTTACAAGTGCTAACAGACTGGAATATTCCCCAAAAAATATTTAGACATTCTACGTTCAATACTGATTAAAAAACCCACCCCAAAAATGTTCGTAACCCTACATCCCTTAAAAATTATTTTGATGTCCCTGGCTTTTCACACGCTAGGTTAACAAACTAGCGAGCGAAGCGAGCCCATTACATTCCCTGAACCAAATTGTTGTCTGTGGAGCTTTCTCGCGAAGAGAGTTATGTAAAGTCCTTTGCCTTTCACGCACTAGATTATCAAACTAGCGAACGAAGCGAGTTATTTAAATTATTTTGCTTTTCACACAGTTGGTCAACAAACTAGCGAGCGAAGAGAGCCTATGACAGTCCATGAACCAATTCGAAATCTGCAGAGCTTTCTCGCGAAGCGATTTATTTAAAGTCCATTGCCTTTCACACACTAGGTTAACAAACTAGCAATCATTTATTTCTTAAAATAATGTGCATTACACAATTATAGCAACTTAATCTAACTTAGTCTAACTTAGCCTACCCTCCCAGGATTGATGGGTTGAATAATTATTTGCCCTTTATTTTGTATTTTATATATTTCTACGCAGGTAACATCTCCTTAGAACTAAATAATCCACTATAGATATTTTTATTCATCCATTCCCTCTTACGGCTATATTTATTATTTCCCTATATTTACATCTCGAGTATAGTCTAATTGTCATTTTTATTTATATACATTTTTAGAAATTTCGCCATTGTTTCGAAAATGATGCCCATCCTGTTTTGTTTTCTTGGTGTTTGAGTCCCAATTCGATCAGGTTATGCGCAAGCCTATCACAATTTAGTATCATTATCAACTCATCATCATTTATTTTAATTCTTCTGTTACTTTTGCTTTTTTATTGCATTGCTTATTCAAGAGCCCAGCCAGCTTTTAATTTGTCTACTCCCTCGGCAAATTTGCTAAATTCTCCCCAGAACGCGTTTTTCTTCCGCATACTTTCGAGTTTTGCGGCCATCGTAATCCATTTATTAATAATTTATAATCTGCTGAATCCCATTGCCTGGTTGTTTCTTCGCACTCGAAAATTGTGTGTACCCAAGAATCTACATGGTTTCCGCATGTGCAGTTTTCTGTGTCCCTTCTCTTATTTTTTTAGGTTAGCTCTGAAATTCCCATGCCCCGTAAGTAATTGCGTAATTTTGTACGTAATTTCTATATTTAGTTTTTATCTCTCCGCTTGATTTTTTATATGTTACCCTTCCCTTATCTGTATTAGTCCATCCGTTGTCCCAATTGTTTATGATTTCTTTTCTTATTTTTCTCTTAGCGTGCGAAAACGTTGGGACTATCTCATACGTAAATGAGATAGTCCCGCTTTCCGCCGCGTCTTTCGCGAGTTTGTCTGCTCTGTCATTACGTATATTTTCCACATGGGCTTTTATCCAATGGAATTTCACTTAATCTCTGATGGTATTGAGGATGTTTATTGTTTCCGCCATAAGCTCGATGGGTTTTATATTTGATTTTAATGCCTGAAGGGCTGATTTTGAATCTGATATTATGTCCCATAGTTCGTTATTTCCGTTTTGTGCAATATAACTTAGGGCTTGTTTTATCGCTACCATCTTGCTTTGAAAAACCGTACATTCGTTTCATAATTTCATTGTTTTGTGTTAGATTTCGTTTCCCTCCCTGTATATAACTATTGCCGTTCATACCCCTTGGCTGGTTTTGGACCCATCTGTAAAAATTGAGTTTTCCCCGTAATACTCGTTATTTACACTGTCGAAATTAATTCATGTCTCTTTGCTTGGGTCGTAGTATGTATTTTCGCTTCGTTTTTCAATTTGCATTATTTCTTCGTCGATATTTAATTCCCCTCTGCCCCTTACGTTCCATCGCGCCACCGTTTCTTTTATTTTTTCCTCGATTGGTATTAGGTTTGCAATTACAAGTGCCTCTCTGTTGAAACCGTTTTGTAGGCTGATACCGCCCCTAGCGCCATAATTCTTTGACTGATCTTAGTTTTTTAATATCACGAGTTTTTAGTTTCATTCCACAGACCGCTGCTCCGTAAGTCATAGCCGGTTCTACCGCTCCCAGATAAATAGTATGTATTGCCTCTTTATTTAGCCCCCACGTGAGTTTTCACGCTACTTTCAGTAGTTATGATACTTTCCTTGCCTTATTGCATATATAATCTATATGGTGAGACCAGCTTAATTTTTCATCAATAATGATTCCTAAATATTTCATTTTTTTCCACACTTCTAATATATTTATTTCCCATTTTATATGAAGGTCCCACCTTTTTCCCGAAAAACAGCACTGCTGATTTTTCCGCGTTGAATTCTAATTTCACTTTCATCCTCCATTCTCTTATTCTTTCAAGTACGGTGTTAACTGTTGTTTTCAAGTTTTTGTATTGTCTTGATCTCGCGAGTACTATTGTATCGTCCGCGAATGCGATTATTTTCACGTTTTCTGGCATTATTTCCCTAAGTAGCGTAGAATGTATGATTTTCCAAAATCCCGGGCCGGATTTGGACCCCTGTGGGCAGCCTTTGTTAATTTCCCGGTCTATTCTTTCACCTGTGAGTTGCATATTTGCTTTTCTGTCCATGAAAAAGTCTTTAGCCAGGCTAATTAAGTTCGCGGGCATATTCAATTGTCCTAATTCCGTGATAATTATCGGCCACCATCTAATGCCCCCGCGATATCCAGCGAAACGACGGCGCAATATTCGTCGTTTCGTTTGTGTAAAGTGTGTTTTTATTGTGTAGTGTTAATAGTGTTAATCGAGAACATGAGTGTACTTGGAAGTGAAAATATCCAAATAATAAAATGGTCGTGGATATTTTGCATGTAATATGTAAAAAAATAATTAGAATAATTAAATAATAAAAAAAATCTTGTTCATAATAATTATATTTGTTAATTTTTGTATTGTTTAAAAAAGTTAATTCTTTATATTATTTAAAATTAAAAGTTTTTTATAGACGATTTTTTAATATTTTAATATTTATTTAGAAATGCAATTTATTATTATTTTTCCGCTATGATTAAGTATATCCCAATATTTCCTTTCAGATTTAAATTTTCCCGCTAACAAAATATTTCGATGTTGGTATTCTTTCAACGTTTATAGGTTGGAATAAATTATAGTACTAATGTAAACAAACGTTACAAGTGTCTTTTTTGGAGGGGAGTTGATCTTCTATTTAGGTATTCTATGTAGGGAAATGACTTGTACACGGGGGTGAGCGGATGGTGGTGAAGTTCGACGAGTGTAAGGGAGCAATATACATACACAAAAACATACCATTTTTAAATAAAACGCAAATGAACGCCCCAATTATAAATCAATGAATATCAATGAAAGTATACTTCTGTTAGTTTTATTTATAAACATTTTTCTCAAGGGGTTTTGGTTTTCAAACATAGATGTATTACCGATTTCTAATAATTGTTAGCCATAACAAAAGAATGAATGATTAATATAAAAAAAGATAAAATATCAGGTTTATTATTCATTGGTATCGATATAACGGTGTGATGTACTTGAAATTATCTTATCAATATTAACTTATTTGTATATATTTTTATAAACATTTGCTTATTACAAATTATAAACTGAATTTATTGTTCTAATAAGAAACACTGACATTAAATAAAATAATAAAATATTGCATGCAATGGAAGAAGTATTAACAAATTACAGTAGCTGCGATAGAGACCTTATTTCAGTTGTTATATTGGTCAGAAGTTTCTTAATTATAGCACTTGGTAAGTCATATATATAAATTCATTAAACCATTAAACATTATTATTATTAATATTAATATTGACAAACAATGCATACACAAACTGAATATTTTTTTATGTTCGTTTTATTTTGTAATCTTTAAAAATCAACACATCTCGATTCATACATATATCAACGATCCAGTTTCAAAAATTATTTTTAAATGTCATACTATTCATGGTTTAACATTATTTTCAAGTCGAA
Source organism: Philonthus spinipes (assembly GCA_963082785.1). Lineage (NCBI taxonomy): Eukaryota > Metazoa > Arthropoda > Insecta > Coleoptera > Staphylinidae > Philonthus > Philonthus spinipes. The sequence continues at coordinate 14,291,320 of OY720308.1, read as the reverse complement.
AATATAAATTAAATAAAATAATGTGAAAATAATTAATAAATTACTCCCTTTTTAGCTATTGTAACATTTTGGCTTACGTTACCTAAGTACTTAAAAACAAATGTACATTGATTTACATATGCTGTTGCATAGCAATATTGCATAATGCAACAATTTTTTATTCGAAAATATTTAATACACAGAACAAAAAATACGTAGTATAATGCTATTTTCAGATATTTTCAGACAAGTGTTTCGGGATTCATTCCTCGCCAGTACAACTCTGTCTTATATAACTAAAAGCTGTTAAATTAATTAAACGTACTGTACCGACTGTGATCTCCAGTTCATTCTTAATTATTGTCAATAAAAGACATTCTTGACTCAGATTTAAATAAAGTTTCGCTGGCATTTAATAATAATAGAAGAAGAAAAAAGATTTAGATTTTGAAAGTAATTAATAAATTATTATGTCTTTAGCTACTGTGACATTTTGACTTATGTTACGTAAATTACCACGCAAAAGCATGTGTCCATTATGTAACTGAATATCTGGCATGTAGTGGTTTTAATGTACATTTGTTTTAAAGTATGTAAGTCAACATGTCGCAATAGCTAAAGAAGGAATAATTTATTAATGCGACTATGTGAATAAATCATTTTTTCTATTAAATAATTTTAGTTCAAGTTTTATTCTAGTGGTCTATTTATTTTTGGTATTTCTATACAATGTAATATTTCGTTTGTACTATAAAAATGAATCATCAAGCTAATACAAAAAAGATTTCCACATATAAACGCTTAAAGCATTATTCAAAATGAACAGCTAAACGAATCTTCCAATACTTTTCTTGAATAAGAACCAAAATATAAATAACAGCAATAATCGAATATTATTGTAAAAATTATGTTTGGTTAAATAATAAACACAACATTACTACGAATTGAATACAATTATTTATACTTAAAAAACGACCCTGGTGGCATCACACGGATTCTATGTCTTTTTGGAAAACAAATTCGGGCTCATTTAGCACTTTTTTAAATATTAATACTATAAATTATACATATTTTTTAATTAGTTCATTTTTTAATTATTTATTTATTAGGGGGAAACGCAACTGATGAATCTGTCAATTTAATGCTTTACAACAATCGAGCAAACGGGACGCTAATTCCTCGTGAAGATTTATCTCAGATAGACCCAAATAAAGACACTTTGTTAGTGTTCCATGGATTCAGAGCAGAGTGGAAGGATTTTGACGAAATATGCCGACTTCATATACAAAATGACAGTTCCATTCAGGTCATCAATGTCGATTGGAAGAAATTATCTGGAGGAATTAATTACATTGCTGCAGTTAAAAATGCGGAAACTGTAGGTAAGAACATATACACATATACCAACCAGTATGCTCACTTAGGCAGTATGGACCCATTGTTACCAGAAGGAACACTAGTTGCCCTTCTATTAACTCTAAAAACCAGTTTGAGCCTTTAATGTAAATTACAATCCCCTACATCTTAAGTGCTGAGTCTTTCAACTCGCTAATATGATCCTGTCCCTGTAATTCTTTTCTATTTTCCATTAAAACGTGTCCTTGGAAGTGGAATATAACTACTGCAACTGATTCCCAGAGCCCCAGCAACGACCTCTGTGCCGTTTTGAGATGGATTTTTCTTAGTGGAAATAATCTCATGAGCGGCTCAATCTTTTTGATCTGCTCGAGCGGCTCGATCTTTTTGATCGGCTCGATCTTTTCGGACAACTTTCCGGTGTGAATATATGTCATGTAATGTAGCTCGGCTCGAGCAATGATTGAGCGAATCGATCGGTCTAGGTAAAATGAAATAAGATAGAGCGATGGAACTATTAGAAAAAACAAACAAGATATCGTTGATGAAATCAACAAATACTTCGCAGAAGTAGGTAAAGAACTAGCCGAAAAGCAACTGAAGGAAAACAATAAAATACCAATAGTTACGAAAACAACGAAAAATATAGATACAGTTACATTTTGATCCAATGAGCGAAAAAAAAAAAAATAACAACATAATTGATGGGCTAAAGGAACACACCGTACCCGGTTTTGATAAAGTCACGAACTACGTTATAAAACATAATAAAAATAAATTAATTCCTACAATGACCAAGTTAATAAATACTGTAATAGCAGAAGCAGTATATCCACACTGATATATTCTTTCTGTAATTAATTTATTTATTTTATTGGTAAATAACGGCGTCAAAGATGTAATTTAAATGTGTATGTTTCAGGAAACTATGTCGCAAACGTGTTGAAAGAAGCTGGATTGCATGGCAATAAAATTCGCATGATGGGATTCTCGTTAGGAGCACATTCCGCTGGCTTTGCAGCTAAATATTTTACGAAAATAACCGACGAAACAATAAAGGAAATCGTCGGAATTGATCCTGCCGGTCCTATGTATAGTTTTAAAATGGATCTTCCTCTTCCTCATAATTTACGTTTGGCGCAATCCGATGCTAAGATTGTGGTTACCTTAAAAACAAATAGAGGATTATATGGGGCAATAAATGACTTCGGCCATATCAACTTCTATGCTAACAACGCTGTACAACAACCGGGTTGTGAAAGTAAGTAGAAAAGATTTGGTCGATTGTGAAAATTAATAAAAAAAAAACATTAGTTTCTTATTTTTTTTTTTAAGATGGAAAAATATTTTTTATACAAATTAAGATGGTACCATTCTCTTCAATGATAATATTAAATGTGTGATTTTTAAACGACATATCTATATGTAGTAATGGCACTCAATATATTTCTGTTTTTTCTTTCTTTCTTAACTTATCATAAAATGATACAAATATTTCATTTAGCATACTATATATCTGCTAGAGGTAAGGAAGCGAATAGACTTATTAAACGAGTTTAATAACAGGAAAATTGATCGAGTGGAGTTTCTAGGGTAAGAGATGGCGCTAAGAGAGCAATTTTGCTGAAAGTAGTGTTGAATATTTATTGGATTGTAATACCTGCCAAATTTTATCACAACGAATAATAAAAATTGTGAGTGCGGAGCGCGTTCTTTGTTTGTTTAGACGGCGCCGATTACTCTAAATAAGGAAACTAGTTTATTGGTAATATATTCACGATTATATTTTTAATTGAACACGACTGCATTTTACTTATATGTTTTAAATGATCGTTGAAGTAATTTTGTGTTATTACATAATTTTATTATTGAAAAATATATATATATATATATATATAGGTACTCGTAGTACAAATATTAATTATAAATATAATTTTAATTCATAACTTTCCATTGCATATAATATTCTATTTGTGATTAAATTAGAAAATGTACCTACTTGTGTAGATGTGAACCACTTTCGGAAAATCGTGAAGCAGAAAAGCTGACTGGTGGTTTGGCTATCAAATGACTAATTAATTAATATTTTGTTTTATTTAATTTGCATGGTCTACAATAACTTCATTTGTACAAAATCACAACGAATTTTTATATGAATACCTCTAAATGTGTTCTTTTTTTAATTAAAAGTATAATAAAAAGTGTTATGTCTTAACAATAAATTAATTATAATTATCAATATTATTTCATCAATAATTCGTATTTATCAGTAATCAGTATTTAACAACAATCAACTTATATCAATTTAAATATTTCATTTAATAATCAATTTAGGTCACCACAACAATTCTTCTTTATTCTTTCAAATCATGTTTGTCATTCAGTTTAATTTTACTAGAAACAGAGATAGCTTTGGGAAACGTAAACAATAACTTTCGTTAAATAGATTCATTGTCGATGTAAATAGTATTGATAATATAAGAAATATGGTTAGTCATTACGCAGTAGCTACTGGAGAAAATGTTTGTGAAAAATGAATTCATAGTTCCTCATTGAATCCTTGAGCTACCAATCGGGCCTTACTCTTCTCGATATCTCCATTGGAACGCAATTTATTTCGCAAAATCATACGACAACCGATGACCTCTTATTTTGAATGATCCACGAGAATATATGTCTTGTTTTTTAATTATTACTTTATTTCTGCGACAATAGCAGCATACCATTATTCAGCCTCAGATCTCTTCAAGGCTTTCCCTATACGTACTCCGGTAAGAAATGTTCCATCCACTTGTTCGTCAAAACCAGCTTGATCCTGTGTCCTTTGCTGGTACGTACTTTTTCTACCGCGTGAGCCAGTCTTGATTAACCTTGGCCTTCTTTTTAACAGCTAATGGACTTGTATTATTTTCACTACTGGACGATTTGTGAAGACTGTTTCTATGCTTAAGCAACTCATGATGTTTCATTAACTCTTCATTTTTCGACCCGATTTCTTCTTCCTCTGGATCCACATACTAGTGTTCTTCCTCTAGATTATCGCCAGTATTTAAGGGAGTATTTGTACATTTTTCGTTCTCATTAGTAGAAATTGGAAATCGATTCTTCAAAAATCGTAAGTCGCGACTTAACAATACTTTCCTCCAATCTGGTTACCAGACACGGTATGCTATCAATTCTTCAGAATAACCCTCACTCTTCCAACTTGTGTTTTCCAGGTTTTCTGTTAAGTAACATTACATTACTTCCGAACACTTTCAAATGTGACACATCAGATTATTTCCATGGTTTAAGAATGACGGCTTGTCATTTCACTTGTAGGTCAATGGTTTCGAAGATAATTCGTAGTATTAACAGCCTCCATCAAAATGCAACCTGTAGTTTTGAAAAGAGTTCGATTCTTCCTCTTCGCTGTTCCATTCTTCTCAGGGTTATGTGGAACGATTAATCGAAGAATAATTACGTAATCTTTTAAATATGAATTAAATTCTTGGCTAGTATACTCACGTCTCTGTCGGATTGTATACATTTAACGCGCTTATCTGTCTGTCTTTCGAGAAGTGCAATGTATTCTTTCGTTGCGTTAAATACTATCGCCTTAGACTTTAAAAATCTCACTTCACAGCACTTAAAATAATCATCAATGAACTCAACATAATACTTTGCTCCATCTAGACAATTAAATCTCATAAGTCCACATACATCCGTGTGAATTGACTACAAAATTTCGGATTTCAGTTTAGACTTCTTTGGAAGGGGATTCTGGTTATTTTTTCTTTTAAGCAAATCTCACATTCCAGCGATGAGTTTGGATTTTTCAACAAAATTCCAGTTACGAATTTCTTTCGTATTGCATCTGAAATATCTTTTTGTTCCCATGACCAAATCGTCAGTGCATGAGTTCGAGAGGCACTGTTTTGCCTACGAACGCACTGTGTTTGCAGTTTCTTTAAGCCTGTGCATGAAATATAGAATATAAATGTATTGGAAACATTTTACAAATAGCACCATATTTCCTCTTGAGTCCATAATTTTCGCTACCTTGCTTCTTGAAGAGCACATTGAGTCCATGATGCGTTATCTTTCCAACGGACAAGATATTTGTTATCAAATCAAGAACAAGTGAAGCATCAGCAATTGAGATCTTTCTTTTAGCATCGCGAAAACTTGTCGCAAACTATATCGTCCCTTTACCTACAATTTACGTTGTAAGATTGTTCGCTAAGTTTAATTTATAACGTAACACATGTGAGTCGTAGCACCGCTGTCCAGACACCAATTTTGGATTTTATTTACTTCTTCAAAGTCTGAATATCAATTGACATTTCTGCACAGATTTTTCAAGTAATTGACAGTTCGTTCTTTGCCCTTCCTTCTGAATTTCCATTCAGCCTTTCTGTGTTTTATTTTTTACTGATATAACAACGAAATACTCATTTTTCATAATATCATGTTCTTTAACTTTAGAGTTTAGCTTTTATCCATCACCTTTACTTGCGCACATAATTCCTAAACGCTTGTCATATGAGTCATCCGTACGAGCATGACTTTCTTCAATAATTTTGGCATGATTTTTCGAATGTCGCCGGTAAACTGTATAAAATAATAACTGTCAATAAATCCGGATTAATGTCAATGTCCATTTCGCCTAATTTATCGACCGTGTCAAAAAATTCGTTTAGATCATCGAGCACATCACTTGCACAAGCTATGTTATGTAAAATAAGCGTCTTTAGTAGCGTCTCTTTTCTAGCTAGTCCAACCACATATCGTGAGATGTACTACAATTTTTCATTTGCTTTAACTCACTTGAATTCATTGATAAAATTATATCAGCTTTCGCATTTTGTTGGTTCTTATCCCACACTTCTAAGCCACCAAGGTCCGATTTCACTGTATCGCCATTTACGTATTCCCATAAATCAGCTTTTATCAGTAGAACCTGCATTTGCAGATTTAACGTGTCATAGTTAGTTTAACTCAGAACGTCAATTCTATGTTACTATTTCTCTCGTTATTTTATCTTACGCTTCTGGATACAAAACTTGTTAGAGGTAATGCAGTTGATAAACGAGTATAATAACAGCAAAATTGTTTGAGTGGGATGTTATATCAATTATATTTTTACACTACATTAAATTGTTACTAAGTTACTTGAACCAACATGGTTCCAAGCCTGCTTGAGACTTGTTTAAACAGGGACTTACATATCTATAATCTAATAATATTAAAATATTTCACTATTTCACATCTTACATATTTATACATTTAAAGAATGACTTGAACATAAATGACAGTAATGAAGAATAAAAAATTAAGTAAAATCTGTATGTAAGTATGAAATAATGGGCGATTTTATAAATATGAGCAAAAATCATGTGATCTTTAATAGTCGCAATAATTGAAAATAAAATTTGTTTTTCTTTACCGTCATTTCTATGTTTTCCATGACCAACCATTCAATTAATTCTTAAAATGTTTTAAAATAAGTATAAAATGTGAAAACTACAAAAGATAAGCATATACAATGCTTAATAAAAGTTTTCCTCTTTTAAAGACAAGTTAAGAAAACAAATATAGCGTCTCATAAAAAAAATCACCGGTTTGAAAAGTCACGTATAAGAATATATCGCATTTAATACTATCATTGAACAGACGGTATTTTTTTAGTATGCATACATAAATTAGTATTAGTAAAACATAATGATTTTTTATGCAAACCTATGGAACTGTTAAAATTTGCAGATTTTTTTTCTACAGTAACGAGTAATTAAAAGTATTAACAAGATTACATTTTTGTGTAGATGGTTTAAAGAACAATTGAATAAAAATAATATTATATATAGCGTGTTATATTTAAAATAAAAAAGTTGATATGAATTCTGGGAAAATAGGGCTCACAGTATATGTGAAAATAATTTTAGTTTATGACAAGAGATATATCACCCGTTTAATAATTGAGAACGGTTATTGAATTATGTATGTTAATTATATTTCTATTTTAAATATAAATATTGAAACAATGTATAAATGCAATATTGTTCTAATATTGTATTCATGTAAATCAACCCATTGCATAAAAACAATATTGATAATTTAATTGATTAATAAAGTTTCTACTAGATTTGCTGCATGTCAATAACTTTAGCCATTTTTACAGTTAAGGGAATCTTCGCAGTGTCCCTTAAGTGATAGTCAGCGATTTAGTATCCTTACGTACGGTTGCACAAAAAATATAGAAGCGGTGTACATGATATATGACTTTAGATAATTCTAACATTTTTATTTAATTTTATCACCCTATGCTTATACTAATGTGATAACTGTATATTTCCAGAATTTGATATTCTCTGCAGTCATTACTACGCTGTTCGCATTTATACGAAATCAATTTTGGAGCCACAATATTTGGGCATACAATTTCAGCATTGGTCTTCAAATAATACACCAGTCGGTCTGAATGCCAACGATACCCTTTGGTTTCTTGAAAATGTATCCATCCCCAAAACTGGACTTTACCACATTATTACTAGTGAATCGTAAATGAACATATTGATCGTATATTTTTTATCTATACTATTTGCATTATTAAATTTATGTAATTATTTTAATTATTTATAGAAATATAATAAATACAATTGAAAACTGTGTTTCAATTACAAAAAAAAAGTTCCAACTCAAATTTAATTAAATAACTGGACAGATTTATTCATATAAATGCACAAATTTGTATTTAATAATGATATGTTAATGAATTAAATGTATAATCATAAAATAGTAGATCTATTCTAATACAGAAGTAAAGTATTACCATGTGAAAAAGATGACAGATCTTTTAAATTACTTACCAATTATAAGCAAACCATTGAATATGTGAAATACCAGCCATATACCTACCCTCAATATAAATTCAACCATTAAAAAATGAGGGACACTTTTAAAAAATGGTGATGTATACATCATGATACTTTCCCCGGTGTATTCGGTAAATTAAGTTTTTGAATGAACACTTAATAGTTAATTAAAATTATTAAATGAAAATAAAGTCAAGTATTTTGAAGAATGTTACAAGTTATTTTGTAATTTGTTACCTTACAATGGCTTTACAAAATTTCCCTGCGCTTTTTTTATCGCTAGAATATTTTTGTAGTCGTAGTCCCTGTACATATAAGGTTATTAGTACCTAAACTTAACGTTTTTTTTTAATAATTCCATTTTTCTTAAAATCTAACGTAATTTTGAAAATTTAATGAATTGAGAAGTATTTATGTTATGCACGGCAAATTTCCAGTGAAGTTAAGCAACGGATCATATTTTATTTTCCAATTATTAAAATCGTAAAATATTTACAGGGTGACCAAAAAAATGAACAAGGATTTTAAGTGGCCAAAACTCGATTTTTTCAAACGGAATGCCATATTTTCTAAGGCAGGTGAGGGTCGCTCTTTTTAATTAATTTGATTCAATTATTTTTTGTGTAATTTTATTCGGTTTTGACTTAAATTGGATTAATTTGGTTTAATTTAATTTAAATTGATTTAGTTTAATTTGATTTAATATAATTGATTTAATTTTGCTGATTGTATTTGAATTAATTTAATTAATTTATTTTAACATCTTCAAATTATGTAAGGCATAGCTGTACTGACGAGGGATAAATCCCGAAACACGTGTCTGCAGATGGCCTTAAATTAAACGTTCCTTTTGTTGTTTTCGCATTAGAGAAATTTTTCTCGGATCAAAATTTGTTGCATTATGCAATATTTTATTGATGTGCAACAGCAGGTGTACATTATGTAATTCAATGTCCGACGTGGGTATTTGCCCGAGAAGTAGTTGTTTTAATGTGCATTTGTTTAACGTACTTACGTAACGTCAAAAGTCACAGAGCTAAATGTGAAGTGAATTTATTAATTATTTTCAAATTATTTTTATTTAATATATTATAAATCAATATTAAATAAACATATTATATTTGTTTCACTTCAATAATCAGCCGTTTTTGCTATAGAGCAAGAAAATGCATGTTTTTCAATTTATTATATTTTCTCTAAATAATCATCAACGGTAAGTTTGTGAATATTCGCAGCTAGAATAAACATTTACCTAATCTATATTATTTAAAGTTTAACAACATATAATTTATTAATATTTCTCAAAGATTTGTAACCTAAATATTTTTATATATAATATTTTTATTAGCAAGGTATAACAAATAGATACATATAATATTAGATGTGTGTGTATTACCATACATTTAAGAGTTGAAGTTTATTTTCTAAAACCCTAAATTTAATACTGATCTCACTTTTATCAAGCATTCAATTTTGGTCATAATACAATATATATTTTTATTACAATACAATATAATATTTTTTTAAGATAAAATAATAAAAAATCAGTAATAAAATGAATATTTAGACACATGCCACATAATACGATTCTTTATGTATTTTTTTAAAATTGCCAGTGTAGTATAAAATACCGCGTTAGGGTGCCTCAAAAGTATTATTATTTCAAACAGTGTATAGGTCGACTCACAAGGAACTTTCTCGACGAGCTGCCGGCTGTTTCGAAAAATGTGCAGTTAAAATTGGACAAACTTCCCTCTTCGCATTCTGGAACTCATTGTCAAACCACGTCCAGCCTTTCTTCTCACCCTTTTACCATATCCACCTATGGCACTTTCAATCACTTGTATCGACTCCATTACTTACCATTTAATTTTCGCCAAATGACCTGCATTATTTCCACTATTTCCATTTTCAGATAGTCTGATTCCAACACCTCCTCCACATTCATTTATCTTATGTCGCCTTCTGCAATTCCTTTGATGAACCTTGAACCGAAATGTGTGATTTTCTCCATTCCCAATCCCCTTACATGCAGCCGTTCAACATATCTCTTCCCTCTTCCATTATCCATTTGTCTAATTTGCACCTTTGTATTTATAAAACTATCCTGAGACTTCATCCCGATTACCAATAACTCCTCCCAAATTCCATAACATCGCGTTAATATCACCGCGAACAACACCTATTTCTCCCCTATCCGCCCTATTCCGTTCTCTTTAATGTACATGACCCCAACCTCCAAATAATTGCCCCCTGCTGACATTTAACTCCGCAATATCCTTTTCTTTATCCACCCATTCTATCTCCATAACTTCTATGACTGTCATCAATCCAACTATTACTTCTCCTATCGCCCTCACTTTGGTTGTGTCCTTTCTTGCTACTCTCAAGTACCATTTAAATCCCTCTGACAATAGTCCTATTATTTTTTTCCACTCTGACCTTATCTTTATTTTATGACAACAAATATTACAAAATTTATTATAACAATATATACAATTGTGTTAGTAGTCTGTCATGGGATATCGACCATAGTATTTATATTATATTATATTATGTTATATTATGTTATATTATATTATATTATATTATATTATATTATATTATATTATATTATATTATATTATATTATATTATATTATATTATATTATATTATATTATATTATATTATATTATATTATATTATATTATATTATATTATATTATATTATATTATATAACTTATAGTTAGGGCCAGACAAAATTATAAATGAAAAAGTTACTTTATAGTTTTCCTTATTAATATTTAGTGTCTATTTATTTTCACAGAATTTCGGTATGAATCATTTATTTAATATGCTTTGCGTTTTCCTTTCATAATTTAACTAAGGAAAAAATGAATCTAAAAAACAGTGGGTTCTTGTTATTCTGCCAAATTGGTAAATGTAATTATTTTATTATGTAATTATTTTAATAATCTATTCATATTTATTTTATTTTGTTGAGTTTTTATATTTCAACAGCTAATAACGCATCTGTTGAAATGTTAACTTTATTTTTAAAATCATATAATATTGTTTCCCTTCTTGTATTAATCTGCTGGGAAATACTTTTAAGATATTTTAAAGAGTACACTTTTCACGAGTATGTTGTTGTTTATGTGACCACCTGGTACTTACCCGTATTTCGAAGATTTAATTTCTTTCCTATTTCCTAGACATTTGATGTTAGGGATTTCATACTCTACTAATTTGGAATTGTCGAAGCTAGATTCTTTTTATGTAGAAAACCTATATAATTTATCTATATCGTGGTAGTTAAATTATTGTCCACTCTGAAATTCAGTGAATGTAATGAATCGTCGGTGTAAGATTCATAAATATTCAATAAACACATCACCCGGCCGGAAGATATTTACGCTGTACCAAAGAGGATATTATATATATTATATATATAATATCCTCTTTGGCTGCACCTCATTCGACAGCTCTCTCATTTAAACGCATCGACCATAGTTTCTCTAACTTTTAATCTTGAGGATTTCTCAGAATTTATTTCTAAAATATATTGTTCATTGGAGCAATAAGAACTAGGAGAAAGAAATAATAGCCTTAAAATCCCATTAATATTTGCTTTATTGATAATAATAATAATTACCCGGCCAATATCCTATAAAAAATCTCTCCGAAAAAACAACCTCCCTATTTTTCTCACATCCAAAAGAAATAACAGAGTAAAAATATTATAAAGTACGACATCAGTTATACTACCAGTAAAACTAATAAGTATCAAAAGAAGAAAAGAACAAAAAAATATACATTTAAAAAAACATACAACGCTGAATTCACAAAGCAAGTTCGAAAAATTTAATCAATACACAGATCTGAGTGAGAAAACACATTACTTATACAAAGACTATACCTTCGAAAATTCGAAAAAACAGTTATCTCTAAACAAAAAAAAAACGTCCTAATCATATTATATATATATACTCTTGATAAAAATTGAAAATCTATGTTATCCTAAGAACTAATTGATATATTTATATTTATTTATATATTTCATATATTAAAATACATTGCTCTCTTGATTTATTTTCCCTTTCATGTGTATGAATACAAGAAATAGAATGGGAGTTCTAGCGAACGAAAGACACTTTGAAATAATTATAATAATAATATAACAAACATTACTTACACCCTAAAATATTATACACAAGTTTTTTTTTGTATATGGCAGTTAATTTAAATGAAAATTTGTTGTACTTAATAAAAATTGAAATTAAAATTACAATCATCGAGATAGTTAAAATAATTGGGTAGAAAAATATTTTACAGAGTGTAAATAGATATTTGCTTTGAAATAATTTTATCACCTTTTTTCAGTATGTTCGTTAATTTCAGTCGAAGTTTCAAAAACCCTTATTAAATTCCTTATTAATAAAGTTTGATTGCGAGAGAAGTATACAAAAATTTCTTATAACCATTAATAGGTTAAAAATTCTTCCGTAATACTCTTGATGGTGCTGAATGTTCAAATTATGTGAAGAAAACATAAAAACGTGACATTTTCATCATTTAGTTTTCAATGTACCGTTAATTATTTTGTTCTTTACAGATAATAAAATCACAGAATATTATAGACTTATAATGATTTGCTCACATTATTTGTTAATACAATATTGTTCATTTCTGTAATTAAAATAAATATATTTCACAAATTTATTTTAGGTTTCTACTTATATACTATTGTAAATATTTCATAAATATGGATTAAATTGAAACTGCCCACTGAATAAAATAGACATAAAAATATTGCATCAATGTTACATTAACGTTTAATGTTGATGCAATGTTTTTTATGAACAAATTGTTCAGTAGGTATATCATTAGGTATCATTATATATCCAAACTTGAACAAGTTATTTATCAAAAGATCAAAATGTTTTCAAATTTAAAAATTGAAATAATGTGTAATGAAATAGCCTGAATTAGTAATAGAGTAATTATTTAATTTCAATCAAAATTTATTAATAAGATAGAATTGTAATTCTCATACAAAGTAAAACTTTATAATTAATCTTCACAGTCAGTTACAATTGGAACCAAATTCAGCACTAAAATCTGGGTTCCCTTCTTCAACACTCCATCATAATCCCTGTTCGTACTCCTATTTTCACACTCCTTTGCATTATCATCATCATCATTACTGTTAAAATTATCTCGATCATCCTCATTATTTATATTAACTATCTCGAACGATTGTACTTGCAAATAATTATAGACATCACCCTCTGGGGGGTTCTCCTCTAGCTATATAGCCGCTCCGGGCAGTTCCAGGGCGGTGATCAAATCGTCGCCCTGCAGGAGGAAGTTGCTCACAGGGGCGTTCACCTCATAGTCCTGCTGAGTGAGGTCCAGCAGGGATGGTATCCCAGCCGATTCGGGGTCCAGCAGTGATATGGATTTCTTTCGTAACCGGTCGTTCCGGTTGTTCTCCAATTCCCTGGACTTGTTGAGTAACTGGAGTTCCGTGAGTCGTCTCTGGATTTGCAAGTGTGGTATCTCTTTATCGTCTATTGGTTTTTCCTAAACAAAAATATTGTAAACATGAGATTAATTTTATAGCAATGTAAATTTCTTAGTATAAAATGATTAATTGATCAAACACTACGAAGTCTTCTTTATTTTGTTATATATATATAAAAATACTGCCATTAAGTGTATATAAATATATATACACCTAAGCTACATTATATTTTAATAATTATTAATAATAAAATTCGAGTAATTTAAAGTCTCCAGTGTTTAATCAATTAATATAATATTGAGTATTAAATTACAAAGATACAGAGATATTTTAGAGAAGTAATCATATCTTTTTAAATACTATTTACACATATTCTCAACATATTTTTTTACCTGAATAATATTTACAATAGTTTATAACTAAACAAACTATAAACAAATATTATATTAATAACTATTATTAACCTAATCTAAACTAGTTTTATGTTACTGAAATTATAAATATCACAATAATACATATATTTAAAGGAATAGCCTTTAACGTGATAAACAATTACCCATCATCTTAGTTAATAAAATCAATAATACAGTGAGAGGATTTTTTATGTCATAATTTTATGATGCATGATAAATGAAAACAATTTTAACTTTGTACAACTGAAATCGTGTGAGAGTAACAGGTTAATGACATCGAAACAATTGTCATTAAATAAATTTCAGTTATACAAACTTACAAGGTTTTTCATTAATTGAATAACGATGTATAACAAAGTCAACAACTAATAAATTTAAAATATTTTGTTTATAACTATAATTTTCACAATTGTTATGGACAATATAATTATTAAATAATGACCCAATAGATTGAATCGTGTAACTAAAGTAAAATAAATAACAATAACTTGGAAATGTGTTTTCAGTTTTCAGTATTCTGCAACTTTTCTTTGTGTCAATTTGTAAACAATATTTTTTTGTTATATTTTTCAAGACATTGAAATGTGAGAGCAATTGCAATGTCTTTAAAAAAAATGTTTGTAGTATACCATGTCGCTCAATTTAATTAATAGAAATGTGAAAAGTCATTGGACCGTTTTTTATTATGAATGGATTCCTAATTAGAACAAATAATTATAACCCTAGATCGTCCATTTACAATGTTTTGGGCCGGTCAAAATATATTGAACCAGTCCAAGAAATTTAAGTTTATTTATCAAAAAAAAGTTAAAGCTTGGTAAAAGTTCAGTATTAATTTAAAAACAAATATTCATTGCAATGTCCAGTGCTATTTTAAATTATTTTGAATAAATAAATGTAATGAAACGATTTTACTAATATTAGATTTTTTAAACAAATTATAATTTGTATTTTCTAGGACATAATGAAAATGAATAATCAATAAATACACAATTAATTTGAAATTACCTAGTATAATAAATTAACGACTTAGTTAATAAAATTCTATAACTTTGCTTTGTGTCTGTTTGAATCAATTTTAATTTGTAAATAGCATTTAAAAACCGAAAATGTTTTTAAGATACTCAAATTAATTTAAAAATGATAAAACATGTGTTTTCGGAGTAGAAAGACCTCAGGTCGATAGCCCAGACAGACTAACACAATATTTTTTCTTGTTAGCTAAACATAAATGTATGAATAAGCTTATGTAATGTTATCATGTCAATAAAGATGTTTGCATATGTGTGTTTTAGATTTATTAAACAAAATTGTGATAAGTCATTCCTTCACTACTGCAGATGGGTTTTAATATTGCTTAATATTAAATTAATAAACAACCAATTCACCAATCAACTTTTTATTGAATAGAATTTATTTAAAATAGTATATAATATATTAATTATTTACTTAAATCATAATATAAATCAACCACTTTCACTACTGAAAATATAGCATACACAGTCATGGAACTTCTTTTGGATCATCTCCTTTTTATTGCCATTTTGAATCCATTCAATTGTGTACTTAGAAAACGAATAATTAATTTAGATAATAATCTAAATATGAATAAACTTTTACAAATCGAAATTTATAGTCTTCAAATTTAGAGTTATTCAGTTCATTTATTAGCATATAATTTATAATTTATTTTTAGCAATAAAACAATTGCTAGCTAGATTTTTGAATAATTTCATATTTATTAATGAAAGTGTGGTTTTTACATCAATATTAAATTTAAACTTTAGAAGTAGTATTTTTATTTTTTTCAATGGATAATAAGAAAATTTTCCGTTTATTGAATTGTTTAATAGTATGTTACAACATAACAAATATGTTTTACATTTAACCTGTCTTAGTAAATAACTTTTCTTAAAAAATAATACTTCATTAGAGGATTTATGAAATTTATGAAGCAATTTAAATATTTTGAATTTTCATAAAATAGTTTCTAATAACATTGTAGTAGTAAATCGAATATATATTATACAAATTCCTTCATAAAATTTACAGTTTTTCAATTTATACGAATTATTTTTCCCATTTAAGCACTTTTACATTTATTTGACAATGTGAAAGATATAGTGAATTTCCTTTGATCAATGGGGAAATAAAGTACCTTAGAGTGCGGTTTCTCCCATCACCCTGCATTAACATCATCATTAAGTATACAGATCGTTACGTTACGTTCTGGCTTAAATTTCTATGATAAAATAAAAAATGTCAATTTTAATCCAATTTATCGGGGTTATTCTATAAGGCAAATATTAAGTTTAATCAAAAATAACGTTAAAGAATATTTTTAATTATTTCTAGATCTAATATTAAGAGAATTCAACTTAGCATTTCCATTTAAAAAAATAAAAATTCATGAAAACAATAATGATCAATAATTTAAGAATATTATCAACCTTTTAACAAAATTAAAAGAGCTTCACTGTGTCAATAAACAGTTAAAAGCAAAACTCTGTATTTCCAGGCCAGGATTATAATAATGTATCACTTATAAATTTAATTAATAAGGAATTGATTATTGGCCAGCACTGTTATCAATCTGTTTTTAAACAAATATTCTCTTCAAAAATTAGGTGAGTTGACTGGCCACCTGCAGGATCACAGATCTTCATCAACTTTACATTCATCTTGTAATTTCTTTATATATTATATATATCATTACGTCAATTTCTTGGGCAGGTAAGGCGGTGAAAACAATAATAATTAAATTAAAATGAAAAAAAAAAAAAAATGAAAATAATAAATTATTTCCGGTTACCTATTGTGACAATTTGACTCATGTTACCTAAGTACTTTAACAAATGTCTAATAATAGACATTTGCTGTTGCATAACAATAACATACATAATGCAACAATTTTTCAATCGAAAATATTTAATGCAAAAAAAAACAAAAACTCTTTTTATTTAATTTATGTAACTGTTACCAAGTGAATAAATCCCCTTTTTCTATTATTAACAATAATAATTGTGTAACTATGTTATCATATACTTTGTATTATGTTTTGTATGTTTAATATTATCCTGTAAGAAGTGTTTTTAAGTGTTGTATAATAAAGTGTTATTATTATTATTATTAAATTAGACTTTACCAACATTTTACTATTGGTTTAATCGAAGCATCACTTTAGTATTTGATGTTAAAATTCACCATAATTATTTCAGAAATATATTTTTAACTATACATGTTTTTTAAGTGATTTATTTGCAAGTGAATAATATTTTCACCAGCTATCTCATTAGTCCTTGTATAAAAATTATTAAATAGTAAAATTGATTATCAAAATTTGACTAATAATAAGATGAAAAGCGGGTAGATACACTGAAGGTCGATAGCCGTTTTCTAAGGACAACGTGCAATGTGGTATAAGAAATTAAATACAAATAATTTGAATGAAAATAATAAATTAATACCTCGTTTAGCTATGTGACATTTTCACTTACATTACGTAAGTACTTTAGACAAATGCACATTGAAATAACTACTTCTAAAGTACTTACGTAACGTAAATCAAAATATCACAGTGGTAAATGTGAAAATAATTTATTATTTTCACATTTTTATTTAATTTAATGATAATTTAAATTGCTTGACTAATCCAAATTCCTTAAAATATGTGTTTTTTTTTTTCTGTTAAACATTTGGAGAAAGCATTTCTAAAATTATTTAAAAAAAATTCCATTTATTTTTGAGATGTAAATATTACTTTAGAGGCTACAACTGAAAGAATACTGTTTAAACACAAATTAATTAACAAATAGTTTGTGTCTGAGAGCTACATTCCTAAGTACATTTTATTTTCTCCACAAAAAAAAAAACAACAAATCGAGCTATGTCAAGTATTGTGTTTTACAGATCTAAAGTGATTTAAATAGAATTGAAAATTAATGAAAGTTAAATGTTTTGCCGTTGAATCTGAAAAGGTATTGTTTGAGTATTACTATGAAATACACTGAAAATGTTATTTCAATGAACAAGATCTATGTGCAATTTAATAAAATTCATGTTAATTCACTGCAGGCAATTTAATTATAAATATAAAAACTGCCAAAACAAGTACACATTAAATGAGTTTGACCTTTTTCTGACAAAAAATGTCCATAATTAGTTGAATTGGTATTAAATTTAACTAAGGTTATGTTCAATGAAATAAAATCCTGAGTGTATATTTTTTAAAAATGTACTTTCATACAAGATAATTTAATTTAATGAACTATTTCTAAAACTGAAAACGACTAAACATAGCCATTAATTGAAAATAATTTCTGTTTGCCCATTATCACAAATAAAGTACAAATTCATAAATTGTTATAACTATATACAGGTACTGAATTAAAAGTAATTATTTCGTGGAAATTCAATATTGACATGTCAATGTGAAATTTACTACAAAAAGTTTTAACATCTTTTTACATTGATGTCTGAAATAGCATATTGTTCAACGAGTAAGAAAGTTGGCTATTATTAAAGATAAATATTACACCACGAGTCGATAGACGAATTGTGTAATTTATCTGAGTGAATAATGCCTTTCTCACGAGTTGAATACTATACTTTTTTGTAATAAATAATTACGCATTATTGAATTGTATTAAATTATATTATCAAAAAGTATAAACAAAATTATGAGAAAATATTCATTAATTGTTCTTATTTAATATTTATTTGTCATATTGGTGGATACTGTGGAGTAATGAAACAAAAAAATCGGCATGTGATTGGTTAGTTAAAGTTTTTAAGTAATGAAGTATTAATAAACCATATGAATAATGGACAATTGTCTCCATTCAAAATACATTAGTAATATATATATTATTTAATATGAGTAAAAAAAAGTTTACAACATGAATAGTTTTATTATTCAGTAGGTGAATAATGAATTACAATTTCAATAAAAAATATATCATATTGAAACATTTAAGTTTATTAAACTTTCATGTTACAAATATTGATTTTTGACATCGGAATATAGAAGAAATATTGATTTATAAAAATGCAAATAGGTCCTAGTTATTTAAGAAATATTCTAAATTTGCGTAATGTGTAATTTGAGTTATGTGAAGTTAAGTAACTTATATAATTCAACACAATTATACTCATTAATAGCAACCAAAGTTTCAAGAAAATGATTGGTAATTTTAAACCATCCATGGTATAGCAGTGGGTATAACTAAATTTTGATTTATAATGAGTAAAATTTAATTCTAATAGTTTAATAGTTACTACATGTTTTTTATTTATTAATTGACAGAATTTCACAAATATATATCAATAAATAATGAATTTAAAAAATGTGTTGATTATTATTTAATGTTAAATGTAAGACATTTGTAAAATGGTGAATTCTAATCAAATATATTATTATTATTATTTGATTTAGTAATTATAAATGAAAATTTTATTAGCATTTCAATTATTTCTGAATAGAATAATTAAAGGTTGGAATTTATTTTCTTTAAATTCTATGACCAATTATTATATCCATTCAAAATTAAAGAAGTCCTTGTAAAATCTACAAACTGTAAAATAGTTTATAAATAGCACAAAATGCTGTATTTAATCTGATTTGAAATGCTAAGTGATGGTGATTGAACAAAATTAAATCATTAAATATGCAATGGACTTTTATACTTACACCGCAAATGGAAAAAGGAAAAAATAAATCCAGTAGAAAGATAAAAAAGTACACAACAAAATGTCTCTATTTATTATCATTACATTATCATCAATATTCAATGCATCATCAGGACACACACACAGACATAACAAAAATATATGCATATATCTATTTTAAAAATTCATTTATTCAAATATATATATAAATCTATATTTATAAGAGTTCACAGAAATCAATTAATTAAAAACGTTTATTATAAAAAACTACAAATAGTTCACTTTCTCCGGACCGATCGTTATTGTCAACAATTGTACAGAAGAAAATAATATAATAATAGTAATAACGAAAACTTAACAACAATCAATCTTTTTTGTTTGTTTATAATATTAATCGCCTATATCATCAACGTATTCACCTAATTGTTTTACAATTATCTAAATAGTTTTTAAACTTATTTAGAATCGAATTGATGCTAAATTGGATTTATTATTTTTAATAATTTAATAAGATATTTTAATTTTTTTATTTATTTAAGGTTGATTTATGTGATTTTCTATTAAAATTAAAAATCTAGTTATGGAATATGAAATACCATTTATATAATTTATACAGTGACGATTTTATTTCATTGAACATAAAATTAACTGTCATAAATAATAGAAGAAGCTATATTCAATTAAATAAATTGCATATCAGATTTTTGTATTTAAATTTGATATTTTAAACAGGCTATTTCTAAATGCACGTGAAAGATGTCTTTTTTTAAAGAGGTCTTTCATACATTTTTTGTTCAAAACCCCGTCCTCTTCTAGTTACAGTTAAAGAAAAAAAATCATATGTATTATGGAAGAATATAGAATAATCAAATTTTGCGTTGATTAAAATGGTTCATTTTAATTTTAAAATAAATAAATTTTAAATTAAATAAAAAGATTTTGAAAATAATTAATAAATTATTTCCTCTTTAGCTACTGTGATATTTTGTCTTACATTACGTAAATATTTTAGCAAATGTACATTAAAACAACTACTTCTTGGGCATGATCCCGCCAGACATTGAATTACATAATGGACACTGCTGTTGCATATCAATCACATATTGCATAACACAACAATTATAATCTATTTTGTTTTATTTTGTTTATTAATTTGAAGAATTCGTATGAAAATATTAAATCTAAATCGATAGCCATTCAATTATAAACATAAAATTTCAACAATTACTTTAATTTGGATTAATTTTTAATTTACTTAATTGAACATAAGACTATGTTCAATGAATTAAAATCCTTACTGTACAGTAAAGCATACAAGAGTTTGAATTTTAAATTAGAAAATCACTAATTGTTTAATTTAAGGAGATTTAAATATCCTAACATTGATATGCGTGAAAAATCGCAAAATTTAGCGTTTCTTTCTTCTTTGTTATTAATATTAGTTATAGTAACTTTGATGGAATTGGCAGTAAGAACACCCGATAAGCAAACTGTTTTTGTTCACCTTTTTAATTAAAAACAAATTGCATTTGATTTACTCTTTTCATAGTAATAAATCGAAAAATGTCAGTGCACAACACTGATAATATTAATGAAAAACCATCCATGTATTAATGAAATATATGATGGTGATTGAACAAAATTTAATGAAATATATATATGGATGGTTTACACTGAAAATGTTTCGATTTCATAAATGTATATAATATAGTATTATAATTTCTTGTATTTTTTTGTTTTAGTCAGTTGTAAAAATAATTGTAATTACAAAAAAATGATTTTTTTAACTTAACATATCTGAAATTTAATTAGTCACAATAGATCTACATCATTATTGCGTTATTATCAAACTAATAAATTTCATACTAGTTCTTTAAATAACTGCAATAATGATATTGCAATATAAAGTTATAAAAGTATTTCATTGATTTTAATATTATGAATTGTAATTTCAATATGTTTAAAAAATTACATCTAATGACTTATTGTTTCACATATATTTTCACCAGTTTGCAAATAAAATTAAAGTGTTGCATATTTTTATTTTATAAAAAAAAAATAACTTCAGTTTAAATGTCTTTCATTTATTAAGCGGTTGTCGACTTTTAAAGCCGATTCTCCCATCGCTAGTTCAATTAATTTATTGAGTATCACATGGCATTTTCACAGTAATTAAATACGAAAGATATGATTACTTCTTGGTGGGCGCCAGACAGACGTATCCAGCGCGGATATCGAACCCGCTTACCAACAGATTCATTAAAACACTCTCGCTGGGCTGGCTTATGCAAGTCGCCTTCCTGCCCCCTGTGTCCAGCAGCCAGTTCACTTTGCCCTTTGACTGCTGCCTAGTGCCATTATTTTTCCCGTTGCTGCCATTGTTGTTCGAAATTAACTGCTGCAGCAACTCTGAAGGGGCGTTTTCCTTCGAGGGATTCGACTTTGTGCGTTTGTTCGTCGTTTCGTATATCGACGAATTTAAACGTTTGTTATTGTTGTTCCTTTGTGTTAGAGTTAGTTTTTCTTGGTGAGGTTGTTTCCAATTGGGACCTTAAAAAAGGGGGAATTAAAAAAATCCTCACTCTATATTAATGTAAAAAGAATAATAATAACTTTATAAAATGTAATACAAAAATCCAAGTAGGAATCTACTGTCCAAATTTTCCATTGTGGCAAAATAGCTTACTTGATTGAATCATAGATGTTGCTTACTTTGTTATATATAACTATAATTATTGATTATAGTTTCAATACATGTGTCAAACTACCAAATAAACAAACTAACATTTATTATTGTTATTAATAGATGAGACTTTTACTTTGTTATTAATTGTATATAGTTTAATAAAACACTAATAACCCTACTAATAGTCACCGCTCAATCCTTAAATCAATCCAGGATTGATGAATCCATGATTTGCGAATATTATTAGTGGAGCCAAGAATTGTTTGCAATGATTTTATGCATTTTAACATGATCCAAGAAATAATACGTAATTCCGATTCAATCCCTGCATAGGGATTCTAGTTCACCTTCAAGCAGTGTACTGAATCGTGTTGATAGTGTGTGTCAGCGAAAGCGTATTCAGCTTGAAAATTGTCAACAATTTGTACGACACGCTGACAGGTACTACAAGGTTCTTGAAACCCATTCAATATTCATTATAAGATTACATGTACATCTTTTCCCGTAGTGGAATTAAGACGCTTTAAATACCAATTTCCCATTTGCATACACATTACTTTATTTCACATTATAAAATTATATGAAATTGAGATATTTACAAGCATTTTGAATTTGAAATTTATACATTAGCGAATAATTTAATTATGATAGTATAAACCCTTCGTTTCTATAAAATTATGTCTCCCACATTCCCTAATTATGAAAAGTAATTATCAACTTGACATTAAAATTACTCTCGTTGCCTGAATTTGGCTTTAAAATCTCCCATATTTAATTTTAACTTACAACTCAGTATTTATTTCAATATTTGCCTAATTTGGATTCCCATGTTGCCTAATATTCACCCTTATAGGTTAATTTTAAACTTAAAATTCTGCCTTGCAGTCTAATTTTTACATGTATTAGTATTTATATCAAAGATTACTTAATTTTCACTATAAAGTCATTCTTGCTGCTAATTTAAAAGTCAAAATTAGACTTTAAAATCATATTTATTGCCTGATTTGGACCTTAATATCTTCCTGATTGCCTGGTTCTTTTATTTAATTGCCTAAATTCGATTTTGATGTCTCTTTTGCAGAGTAATTTCAACTTTAAAATCTATTTTATTGTTCAATGTCTTTAAAATCTCTCTTGTTACCTAATATTGATTTGCAAATCAGTATAAGTCACAATATTTGCCTAATTTTGACTTTAAAGCTTAATTCCCACTTTATAGCCTCCCTGGTTATCTTTAATATCAGTATGTGTACAATATCTGTCACTTTCATTATCTAATCTTGACTTTAAAGCCTAATTCCGACTTTATAGTCTCCCATGTTGACATTAATTGGCTGCAATGTCAGTATGTATACAATATTTGCTTAGTTTTAACTTATGCCTTTTATATCTAATTAATTTTTATTGTCTAATTTAATTTTTTTTTAAATGCAGTCTCATTGCTTGATTTTGACTTCAAAGATACTGTAAATTATTTTCATTGCCTGATTTTGACTTTAAATTTCTATTTACTGGATTAATTTTAATTTAAAAGTGACTCTAACTCACTTTAATTGCCCAATCTTTACTTTAAACTCAGCTCTTTGTGTAACTTTAAAGATTCAAACAAATTTCAACCAATTAATACAAGTACATAGAACATTTCATAACATTTATGAATCTTACTGTTTTCATTTTCCTTTGTTTTTGGAAAACAGCTGTTAGAAATTATTTTCTAGCGATGGAAACGAGTAATTTATAAAGCACAAAACATATAGTGATATCTTGAGAAGAAAATTGAAGTATTTTTCAACCAAATATTAATTTATTTTATTAAGCGATCAACAAGTTATTATACAGAAATTTCTGTTGAGAAATCCCGTTTTTTTAGCCTTTAATTTAAATTTGAGTTCATTGAAATAAGACGGTACTAGAAATTTAGTCTAGAGCCTTCATTTTGTTAACACGCATGCATTGCCTGTAATAAATCACAGGAATACATTGTATCCGTACTGCACTAACTTGATACTTAATTACAATTTGAACTTGCAGTTCAAATGCTTGGGCACCGACCAATTGAACTGTGACCAAAAGAATAAACCCTTGTTTCTATTATAATTGAAAGTCCTGGTCTTGACTATTAGTATAGGCATAAGATTTACAACAAGTGAAAACTGTTGAAACTATAGTTACTAAATATTAAATTCTGTTATACAAACAAAATAACAAATATTTTCATTTTCGAAAATGGATTCTCCATTCATAAAAAAATAATTTGATCTAAAATTGGTAATGATTTATAATACATTATGAACAGACCAGAAAAAACTATTCTTATTCCACTCTAGTGAATTCTTAATAAATTTACAAAATATAGACAATTTTGACATTTTTTTCTTCAATTCTTTATAAAGTTATTAATTTAATTTCCTCTTTGCACTACGCTAACCTTTATCATAATAATTATCTATTATTATCGATCCTCCGTGGTCTGTCGCTTTTATAGAATTTTTGTTGTTGTTAACTGATGTGTTGCTTAACAATTGTGCTAAACTCGAGGTATTGTCTGGTGTGCTCGTTTTACTCCTGTCATTTGTGTTCCACATTATATCATTTGGTAGTAGGAGGGGCAGATCATCGCCCATGCTCATCGGTATATACGGGGCTTTATTTATCATCTCCTGATCGTCGTCCATTTGTAAACTCATGAACGTCGACATTTGGTCCTCTTCACTCAACGATTCCGTCGGACTGTTCAGTGACTGTAAACTACAGTCAGAACTCTGAAAGAAATATAATCACATTAATATAACAATTATTTTGAATGTTTACATGAATTCAAATCCTAATAAGAAAATATTCTTTTATGCCCATAATTTATTAACAAAATTCTTAATATAGTAATAAAAATGTTTTACCAAGTGATTAATGAGAAACAAATAAATGATATTATAGATTCTTTAAATTTTCTTCAACTAAGAATCTCTCGTAAAAATTATACAATATCTCCAAAAAATGCATCGTTTCCATTTATTTTAATTTTCTTTTATACACGCTAAGAGTAAACATTGTGACATGAAATGACACAAATAGAATTTTTATTTGAACTTTTGTTATCAAATGAGGATTACTATTATTGTATTTCGAAATGAACTTTCAGGGAAAAACTATGTCCTCGGTAAATAAAAACATTAAAAAAATGGAATTAAAAGTAAATACAGACTTATGTAAAAATTAATTTAAAAATTATTATAATATAACAATAATATCATAACATTCAAATTTTACATGATTAAACTCCCCTCTTAATCTTTTTTTAAATGAATCAAAATATGTCACAATATTTGTTTCTTCAAATAATTAAATACGTTTTAACCTTTTATTAAAAACAATTTGTTTATGATCTTCAACTTTTTATTTATTTAAAGAATTAAATAATTGTAGCGAAATAAATAATAAGTTGAAAATCGTGAACAAATTTGTTTTTAATAAAAAGTAATTATGGATTTTCAAAAATTAAGTGTTTCAAAAATCAATGAAATAAATACGTTTTTATTATCTTTTATTATTACAAATGTCTTGAATATGGTAGAATTCCGCAAATCAATGAAATTGAATTGAAATTAAAGATTTAGGAAGTTTGAAAAAATATTATTATTTTATTAATCCCATTTAAGTGTTGCTTACCTTTAATAAATTTGGAGAGAGCAATTGTGGCGAGGGATCACAAGAGTCTCTGTAGGAAATGAAGGGATCTGAGGGCTCGTCTGCCAGCAGAGGGCAGAACCCATCACTCCTCAAGAGAAAGTCATCGAACATGTCTGTCAAAAAGGGATGGTCTTCCAAGGAAACCACATCCCCCGCCACAGGAGCAAGATGCGTCAAATCATCCGGCTCGTCTTTTAACACTGAAACAAAATAAAAACAATATTTTTACATCTGTTTTATTCAAATTATTATTACAATTTTAAATTGAATCACTTGTTCTGAAATTTTAAAATTTAGTTTTTATTCAATTAATTTCAGATTCTTAATGCAATTGAAAGTCGAAAGTAGCATTTGTAATATTTTTATATAATCCACGTTTTTTTTTTTTTTATTTCAATTTAATCTGTATTTATTTATTTTATTGGTAGATTTTTAGTAATCTAAATAATTTAAAATTTAGTTTTTATTCAATTAATTTCAGATTCTTAATGCAATTGAAAGTCGAAAGTAGCATTTGTAATATTTTTATATAATCCACGTTTTTTTTATTATAACTTGTATTCATTTCTTTATAAATTAAAAATTAAATAAAAAATAAGTGGAGAAAAAATATCAAATTTTACAATCCGCAAATACGGCGTAAGTAACGTATTCGCGGAATAATAATTTAAAAAATCAAGAGTAACGTTACTTGAGGTTTGTAAAATTGGACCTAAATTGTATAAAATTATCTCATGTTTATTAATTATGCTTGTTTTACAATAAAATTATTTCGCCCCTGAAGAAGCAAGCAAGTTTTGTAAAACAATTATAGAGTTAAAATAAACACATTTTTGAAAATAAAATAATTTTCCTTAAAATAAGTGTTATTAAAGTGTTTTACTTTACTATGAGTTAACTCAGAAGTTAAACTATTGTATTATTGCTTTTTTTACTTTAAATTATAGAAACAAGTTTCAACACGTTTTATTAAACCTATTTTAAATTAAAAATATGTCTTTAAACTGAGTTTATATAATGAATTTTACAGTTTATTATTTTACCATGGTTTAACTCAGAAATTAGTTAAAGAATTGTACTATTGTAAAACAAACGAAGTGTTTCGTTTTTTTTTCTTACCTCTATTTATAGAAACAAATTATAGTGTTAAAATAAACACAATTTTGAAAATAAAATACTTTTCTTTAAAATTAATTTATGCAACAGTTTTAAAGTTATATACTCTACACTGAGAAGTGTTTCGTTTTTTTATTAAAACTAATTATAGAGACAAATCTCATCTTTGAAAGTCAAATAATTATCTTTAAAAATCATTTATGAAACAAAATTTATGTTTTATTTTATCGTATCATAAGTTAAAAAATTGTGTTAATATAAATTAAATCAAATGTTTAGTTTTCTTTACATCTAATATTAGAAACATATTTCATTAATGAGTGTTTCATGCAAAACTAATTCAAAATAAAACAATACAAAAATAAAATGCCATAACAATTTTAATTAATGGATTATTTATTTCATAGTAATAATAAACTATAGGCCATATCCTTAGGATTCTCATATCTAGGGTACTTCAATTATTTAATTGACCACATATGAGTAATGAGTGGTAATAACCCACACATTGTATAATTACACAATTGTGCAATAACAATTAATTGTTGTAAACATATTAATCCTGGGTAGGAACTTTACTCACAATTAATATGTTTACGGCTTTCTGTACATACATTTTATTTGTGAAAGTGTTATGATGTTTGAATCATAATTAATATTTGCGGTGTAAATAAGGCTTCATTAAAAAAATAAATGCATGTGAACAAAAATATAGAAGTGAGAATTACAATTTTCATAATTGTAAAATTAATTTCTTCGAATTAAAAAAAAACAAACAAATCTTTAACCGCACACTTGGTTTTAGTAGAAAAAGAGCTGTATAGTTAACAGTCACTAATTCGTTGCATTGATATTTTAGCCATTGGATAATATTGTATTATATATTAAAGTAATCTTAAAACAAGCAGACATTTCGCTAGATGAATTAAAAATAATTTTAATGATTAGTTTTAAGTGAAAACTGGTTAAGAATATCAATGAAAATAGGTGATATTTATGTCAATTTTTAATAAGACATTTTTGGAAAGAAAACCATGCGCAATGAAAATTTCAACGATTTAATTAAATTCTAAATTCGAATAGCTTCACATTCATTACCCATTAATTTCATTATATCAAACATTTTTCTTTGCTAACAAGTAATCAAGTGAACTGGCGTAATTCGCAATATTTTTTTTTTAAATATAGACTTTTATTTGTAATATTGTATAAAAGATAAGGGTGTATAGAAAGTCCCGGGACGGTCAAATAATTCGAAAAGTAAACATCCAATCAAAAAACAAGAAATAAGTGTTCAAAATTTTTAAAAAATCTATAAAATAATACGAAACGCACGTCTTCAATACCACTTCCTATTGGCAAGTAATTGTACGCCAGAAACAACGTAGCTTTTGAAAAACAATAAACCGTTGATCTCCCGATCGAATCAAAGTACAATATAAAACATTTGTAAAAAAAAGGATACTCCATCATACGCCAACCACGTGAACGAAAAAAAAAACACAAATTCAAAGAAGTATATAAAGTGCTCCATATTGTCAATAAAGAGTGAACATTAAATATATTGGAAGATCTAGAAATAAATAAAAACACCCATCAGGCTATTTACTTAACTAGCAGGCCGAATTCTCCACTTCTCAAGCTAAACAAAGATAATCACGACACCCCTCATAAAATGTAACAAAATGTGTATATAAGTAGATGTTTCTGTAAAAACGTAGTTTTCATTTGAAAGATATTTTTGTATTTATAATAAAAAAATAAGTTCTATATAAATTCTAAAATAATTCAATGGTAACGTGATCTTTCCAGAGATATACATGCTCATACTTAATATATATTTTATTTGCACTAACAAAATTTGATTTTTGTTATTATTATTATTCTGTTGTTTATGTTCTATATAAAATACGAAATGAGGGAAATAATTGTTAATAGAAATATATTTAAGAATTTAGATAAGACAAAAAAGTAAAACGAATTAAGTTATTTTGTAAGTCAGCAGCCCAGACTGTTTTGTTTCTTGATATAATGTTTATCTCTCGAACGATCAAGTTACCATATTATTCTTTCGGAATTTAGATTACAGCGCCATCTATCATGCATACAAAACATATTCAAATAAAATCTACGTGGTTGATGGCCAAGAATCAGAATTTTCAATAAAGATGAAAGTTCCAATTTCCAATATCAATCCACCTCACCCTTTTATGTCATTTAATAGATTAAAAAAAAAATTGAATACGTTTATTTATTAATTATTTTCAAATTCCTTTTATTTGATTTATTTAAATAACTGTGACCAAGTGAAGAAATTCTTTTTCTATTATTGAATACGTTTGTTTAACTGTTGTATTTTTTATTTGAAATGTAACTATAGTTTAGACTATCTAACTCATTCACATACATTTGATAAACAGAATTAAGTGTTTTCTTTGAGAATTTATATTTTTCTACTTAGGAGAGTAAAAAATGTAAATACACATGTATATTATTAAATCCTAAAAACTGACTGTTTCTTATCAACGATTATTTCCGTAGAAATCTCTTTCAACTAAACCGCAACCAAAGGCTTAAATTTTAAACTGTTCTGATTAAATGAAATGTTTTTAAGTGTGGATAATACGAGGTAAGGAATACAGGTATTATTTATTTCAATGATACTATTAATGAATTATATTATATTAAACACTGATTTTCATTGGTTTTATAATTAATTCAAAAATAGAACATTTATTTCTTATGCATAAAAAACAGCGTTCATTTTTATGTGAAATAAAAGCAACACTATATAAACATTTTTAATGTTCTGCTTTACAACATCAAGACTATATACAACACATAATGTGTATTCAAGGTCATTGTCAAACCGCGATTTTAGTACATTATTATTATCGTCTGTGCGATAAAAAGTTGGCTGTTTGCGAATGGAAACGATACGTAATATATTATTACTATTAAATCGAGTGCATTATCCGCACACTCATAATGATAATCTCTTAGATTATCTCGTATTTATTTTTGGAGAGCCTTATCGATTGTTTGGTTTTCTGGGTGTATATTTACAGGCGTGATTAATTGGTACAGTAATAAGCTGGTCTTTAATTGTGAAAAAATCAGGTAACTTTATTGAGTATTTAAAACTCGAATTTTTATTTAATTAATATTTTGTTAAAATTAGTTAACTAAAAATTATATAGAATTTTTTATCATTAATCACGTTAAAAATAACAAGAGGATTTTTATATATCCCTCCAACATATCAACATTAAAAGTTAATTAAAAATTGTTGTAACGTTCTTTGTGTACATTTTTCTCAGTGGAAAGCTAAAAAATGTGTATGTTATTTTTTTATAATTACAATATTATTTACTGTTTAGGTTTGACTTGCCCAAAGAAACAAAATTTAAACTATATCGAAAAAAGGGTTTAGGTTTCTCACTGAATTTTGTTTACAACATTGCTAGAATTATTTCCATGCACCGTTTCGTCATAAGACAAGCGACAACAATCATTACAAAGTTTTTTTTTACGTTTTTAACTTAATTGTTTAAAAATAATTCTTTGAATGGTAAGTAAATTAACAGGACCATTTATTTTACACAATAAGAAGTAATAACTGAAAAAAATAATTCAAATATAATATTGTGAGGTTTTAATTGCTATAATTTAAATAAAAAGAATTTGAAAATAATTAATTTAAAATTCTTTTAATTTATTTAAATTACTGTGACCAAGTGAATGAATACTCGTATCTAGTATTATTTTAATTGTTACATTTAATTTAATAATTTATTTAATTGTTACTGTTGTAATAATTGAATGAAAATGGGGATTTTGTAAATAAATTATAATTTTAGTGATAAAATTAAATAAACACAAATGAGACATTACTTTCCTTTATAAAATGTTACGAACATCGGCAATCTTAATTACTACATTACCGATTTTACAAATTTAACCTTTTTTGTTGCCGTTCCACATTTAAAATCAACCCATTAAAACGCTCGCAAAGAAAAAGTTACGTAAAATGTTTTTTGGTAATTTCTTACAATTGCGACGATAACATTTGTTGTCGTATGTTTGTTGAACTTGTGACACTAAACTGGTTTATCGTAAAGAATTATTTATTTCTGTCCCCTGGCTGATACCGCAAAGTGATTACATCACCGTTTTTATATACGATTTTACATCGATTTTAGGGAAACATGGAAAAATACAATTTCGTGATTAATACGTCAATGACGAGTGTTTGCGTTTTAATTGAAAAAAAAAAAAGAAATTTATAAGCAAACATGTTTCATATACATAATTAATTAAGGTCATAAATTTTATTTAATTGTTTGTAGCGAATGGTAAATGTTTACATCGAGTGAGTGAAAAATCGCGGGTTTGAGGGCCTTTATTAAATATAAATTACATGAATGAAATTTTATTGTGAGATGAACAAATTGAGCTCTTAGTGTAAAAGCTCACCCTTAGCAAAAATATATATACAACGTAACTATTTTAAAAACTGTAGCAATGAAACAACTGTATATTGTAAAATGAAATTAAGAAAGTAATTATGATTTTCAACTATTTTGTATTTATTAAAACAATCATTTTTAATTTTCTCGCATTCACTTTCGAAAGAAATTTTGTTTTAAAATGCATATTTAATCTCATTAATTATTTTCGATAATATAATTTTACTAGGCAAAAAGATCTATGTAATTAATTTTTGTGTGATATACTTAATCAATTATGGTTATGTTCTAAGTTTACATGAACATAGTTAATAAAATATTGATATATATATATATATATATATATATATATATATATATAATAAAAAAATACTAAACATATTTATATTAAGGTTGTAGTTTAGTAGAGTAGTTGTAGAATAAAATGAAAATAATCATTCTGTGAATGCTAATTCCAGATATTCTGTTATTTTTAGATAAAATGTTAGTAGCATTGTATCACTATCACTGTTTTTATGTATGTATTTTGCTATTTCTGGGATATATTTTTTTGTATGTTTATTATTTAAATATCTTGAATGCTTGTTCTATTATGATTTTTCCGTCGTCAATAAAGAACATTATTATTATTTGTACTATCACAGCATAGTCCGGAGCTATCCACTGAACGGATTGTATCAAGATTCAACTGACATTATGTGTAACTGTTGATGTGATGTTGTTTTATCATCACCCAAGAATTTCCTAACTATGCGATAGGTGTCGTTATCACTATTATTATTATTAATTTTACTATTACTTGTATAAATATGTTCTTTTTCGTTAGCAAAAATATAGATTAAAAATCTACATAAATATGCTCAATTTCCCATGTTTTTCGTATTGTTGTTTTACAGAAAAAAAACAATTATTAAAATGATTTTTAATTTATCTGGCGAAATTCCTGTATGTTTTAAAATCACATTAATGTACAATACATTATACATCAGTGACTTAGACATCAATGTAACATGAATTAGTGACTACCGATAATTATATAACTATCGCTTTCCACTAAATCGCACCCTTAAAATTTAATATAGCTGATTTATTATAAAAATATACGTTTCAATTTTCTTATGGATATTTTTGAAACAAAGAAAATACATATACATATCACAATTTTCTCTCATTAATCACTCCGTAAAACAAATTCGATAATACAATTTAATAAGCGATTATATTTATATTGGAAATCCATACAATATTGTTTAAATTTAAACGATAAAATATCACTTCAAACAATAAGTGTACATGAAACATAACATTTAACAAAATCTAAAATTGATTGTAAAATTTATATTAAAAAAGAAATTAAATTATATTGATATTCCTTTTAAATTATTTTTATATTGTCGAAATTTCTATGTACAACATTGAGGCATAATTTAAATTAATTAAATATAAAGTGGAAAAGAAACATCTCTTATGGGATTTGAACCCATTGGTCACGAATTGGGGACATGAAAAATAAAACTTAAAATGTATCTCTGATTCTACATACATTAAAACCTGGGATCCTAGGTTATAGAAACAATTATATAAATAACAACCCGGCAATTAATTCGTAAAGTTGAACAATTTGAAATGAGTAAAATCCGGTGAAAAAATGTGCTACACAAAAAATATAAATTACAGTTATTATAAGAGATAATGATCTGATTTTTTTTTTATTGGAATGAATATGTACATTGTACTTTAAAATGTCTTAAGTGTTTTTTTAAAGTATCTGTTAAAGTGATAGCAATATTAATTTTTCTGTAATTCTCAATTTTATAAATGATTTTTCAACTTTGGAAAGCTTCAATTCCTTTTGTAGGGAAATAATCAAAATTTGATTGACACCGAGATAATCTGTACACATTTGTCTATGAGACCATGCCAAATCTATGTCAAGATCAATCCAATTAAGGGCGATATGATTTTTTTTAAATTCCAAGCATTTGGGCATGTCAGTGTTTGTACGCACGAGAGTGTACCGCTGAATGCAATTTCATGCGCTTCGGCGTAAAATTATGGGTGCTCGCAATTTAAAAAAATCATATCTCCCTTAATTGGATCGATCTTGACAAAAACGTTTCATGGTCTTATAGACAACTGTCTATAATATATCATTAATTGTTTATTCAAACATATTTAAATATAGTCCTTATATTTTAAATATGTTTTAATAAACAATTCGATTTAATATAGATTTTATAGTTAATATCTAATTTAATTGCCATTTAATTATTTAAACTAACTAACATTTTCATTGATGATTTATTTTAAACTAAAAGTTGTTTATTTTTTTTTTAGAGAAAGCTGCTTTCAAATGAATTAAAATTATAAACAGAAATCGATGATTTATGAAAATTTCGACCTTTTAAAACTAGTTTCTTTCGACCGGCTTCAAAATTGAACATGTTAATACTTCGTTTTTTCGATGCTAATTATACGGAAATACGTCCAATTAAATTAAATTATAATGCAAAACAAATAAATATTTAGAGATAAAAACAACTAACAAAAAGTGCATTCGAAGTTTTAGCATTTTTAAATATGAAGCGTATGCCCTAATTTTAAATGTACAAACTTTCCTTTGGATTACCAATTATTAAAATGGCAATAAATTAATTTATTTCTGAGAGAAATAAAGAGAGAGACAGCGAAAGCGAATATGTTTATTGACAGAAAAATAATATATGGTTGAAGATGTTATTTGATAAACATAAACAACAAGTTGGATTTTTTAATTCACAATTTTAATATAGAACATACACTCAAACAATTATATCATTGTTTTTTTCTACATTAAAATAATGAAACTAAAAATCCAAAGTGTTTATTTTTTGTTAATATTTAGAACATTAATGAAACATAATTAAATATTTATAGAATAAATGATTTATTCACATGGTCACAGTTGTTTAAATAAATGA
The DNA here is from genome assembly GCA_963082785.1 of Philonthus spinipes. Lineage (NCBI taxonomy): Eukaryota > Metazoa > Arthropoda > Insecta > Coleoptera > Staphylinidae > Philonthus > Philonthus spinipes. The sequence continues at coordinate 14,256,624 of OY720308.1, read as the reverse complement.
AATAAAAAGAATTTGAAAATAATAAAGCATTCCCTTTTTAAGTACTTATGTAACATAAGTCAAAATGTCACAGTTGGTTTCAAATTCTTTTTATTTAATTTAATGATTGAATATTTATATAATTAAAAATATCAAATCACTTGATTTGTTTCACTTATAAAATACCTAGTTTCAGCTACAAGCCATTTTCAAGGAATTTTCAATTCTAATCAAGTCATTTTATATTTTAATTTACAAATAATTTACAATCACAATATGTAATACATATTTATAATAGATAAATCAGTCGTCTATCACTGTCAAATGGCAATCGACTAGAGCACTTTTTTTCCTTATTTTCCCCTTGTTGTCCTCTTTTACGTGTAACCTGTTTGCTTTGTTTGAGTAGCAATTGTTTTGGCTCTAACGTTACATTACATTCTAGTCTTACATAATCGATAAAATTCAACACGATGGCGTTCTAATAATAGTTGGTGGCATTAAAGTGTCTTTTAAATGGTTAAAGTTTGGAACGTCGATATAAATAGGTAATTAAATCGTTTATTTATGAATGACATGAGAAATAGGAGACTCTGAAATACCTAATTTAACAATAATAATAAGTGTGAAAATTTGTATTACTTTATTATTTATAGAGTGAGCGTAAGGGCAAAGGTATAAATATTTTGTTAATTGTTAAAGCTTCCATTTGGTTGAACATGATATGTTATAAATTAATAAAACACTTGAAATTCAGTAGTACAAATAAAGTTTATTTGTACTACTGAATTCCAGTTGTACAAACAAAATTAAGTGTTTTATTAATTTATGATAAATATTTATATATATATGATGTCTCTTATACCAATCCCGAACCAAAGTCAAGTTAAATAATGAAAATAAGGCAAAAAAGGCATTTTTATACATACAGAAAATTCGGATTTTTAATATCTCAATATGTTTAATTTAATTTAATTTAATTCATTTATTTACGGAAATCTCCTTTCTACAAAAACTGTAAACATTTACATAAATCATCATAAATAATAATACACAAATAAGTCAACTATTCAACATAAACTTTGAACATCTTTATTCCAAGTGATTTTACAATTCATACATGTTAAAAATCTATAATCTTTACGATTGATTGATGTGGCATTAAGTAATGTTAGACAAAATCAGTGCCTAGTAAATATACAGGCCGGAATATCGGAGTGGGCAAATCGAAATCTCGGAGTCTAATTGAAGTCCACGTGAGAGAATTCATTCGCCTACGAACCAATCCCGCTCACAATCATTTTTTACCTAATTTGGAATTTTATTTTCATCTAAATAAAATAATTTTAATTAATGGCCATAAGTCATTATTTTTTAATAGAAAATGTAAACATTTGTCATTGTAACTACATGCAAAAATAATAGTTACAATTTAACCCGCTTGCATTAAAGCACTGCAAGACGAGCAAGCGCTCCAAGGTCAGATATACGTATGCATCTCGAAGACCTCCTCACTCCGACATTCCGTCCTGTATATTTGAAAATCAATTATGTTAATAATCGAAAATGTACACTTAAATATTTATATCATTATTTATTATTATTTTCTGAATCGTATGATTCAAATACTTATTCGAATAGTCATGTTTCGTGCATTCAATTCGCAATCCAAACAATAAATAAATGCCTTTTTTCATTCTTTGCTTTAACCACTGTTGTAATTTTATTAAAAGAATTAAAATATGTTAAGTATTAGAAACTATCTATAAAATAGTAGTTGCATTTAATTGTCCATAAATGAGTTAACAAATGTAAAAAAGTCATTCGATTCATCATAATTTGAATGCCCATTCGAATCGGCATGATTCGAATACATTTTAAAATCGCTGTGATTCTAAATCTTCGATTATTTTCATTAGCCATTTTCGTCCTTAAAAATATTTTCTTTTACAAAAATATGACTTAATAGATAAAAAAAGGTCATCTTTCTACAATTACCAATAACTATTTATTGAATTATATTTTTGTAAAACAAATACTTTTAGGAAAAATTGTTGCGGACACTGCAGTTGCAAAGATAATTATGAAGTTTTCAAAATATTAAATTATTTCATTTTATTTTACTTCCTATATAGAGATAACTATCGTCACACATTTCAGTTTATCATAGTACTAGTTATTTATTTCAAATATACATTAGGAATATGTAAACCACATGAGGTTGCTTTAATGATTTTTTCTTTAATTTCAATTAATTTAAGAATTTCCCACCGTATGTAGAAATTGGTAAGATAATTTAATGGATTAATTAATTATCAAATCATTTTAATTGCTACTACATACAATTATTTTATGATGATTACAAAAATCTCTTGAACAGCTCACATTTATTTAACGAAAACATAAGTATAATTAATGATATTTTTACGACCCATAATTTCCCAAAATCCATATGTTGCTTGCTTAAATTAGTGATATTTTTTAATTGAAATATTTTAAATGTCTAACAATTGTAATAATAATTAATAAATGTAATATACGAAATTGTAAAAATGATTAAAAAAAGACATAGATATATATTAAAGGTGCCATTTAGTAAAAAAAATAGCGGCAGTTGTCGATGGAGATCTACAACTTTTATATAAAACAATTTTCTATCCGATATAAAAATTAAAAATCGTTAAGAATAAAGTTGCTCTTCATAAGCTTTGATGCTAACCAAAAGCTTTTCAGATCATTCCACTGTTATAAAAAGCTTAGATATAAAGTTTGGGTTTAATCCATTTAGACATTTATGCGCTATCGCGGAAACACACATTTTTCAAAACTCAATGGAATGAACCTCAAAATTTAGTGATGTCACTGAATTCTAAATTCAAATAAATTCATATTCATTACATATTAATTTCATTATATCTCACAATTCTCTTTTCTATAATATTTAATGAATTGACGTAATACGCAATAATTAGCTATTTTCATTTAATTCAAACTCATGTTTTTTTAATAGAAAATAACGTAAGCGCCATCTATTGCCTAATTTCATGTGGTAAAAGAGTACTTATTCAAATCATTAAATCCTGGAAAATGACTACTTTTTAAACTATTATTTCCACGTTACTATATTGATTCTATAAAACGACAATCTTAAACAAAACTGCACTTTAAATTTCGTTTGCAATGTTCTCCAAAATATTTCCGTGAATAATATTTTTTATCGATTTTCACATCATTCTCTGCCCTGAATAATATATCTTGAAACAATAAGACAGTTACAGCCCATTTCGTTCCTTCTGTCAAGAATATCCCATATTGATTGACATATTTTATTTAACTTTTATAAGTTTTGTTTGTAAAACACATATACTACTTATGTATAAAAAATTGTTACAATTTTTGTAAAAGGGTGAATTTTCTGTAAATAAATAAATGATTATTATTCTGTTCAAAATAATTATCTGTTTCTCTTTACCTCCACTGCACTGATTATTTTTCAAAAAAAAAAAAAACTCTACGGGCTATTATTGGAATAGAAAATAGATTCGTATTTTTAGAACAACGTTTTAAATAAATTTAGTTTCTATTTTGAGGTATTTACTTTTTCATTTTGTTTTATTCGAAATGTCTTTGAAACGAAAGGATGGATGCATTTTGTTTTTGAATTTTAATAATAAATATCTCCCTGGTCGTTAGAAATTCAGCATTAACTTATTAATAACACTTGTTTGATTACTGAACGCGCATAGTGTAAAATTATTTTCATATATACAGATTGTCCCATAATCCCGGAATTCATATCAACTTTACTATTTCAAATCTTTACATCAATATAATATAGTTACTGCAAAAAAAATATTTTCCAAAAATGTTGACAGTGTAACTGGTATAATAAAAAGTTACTTTTTTGACTTTTGAGATGGAGAAATGAAAGTTTTCATACATACTAAGGTAATAACATTCTATTCAATAATAATTTTAAATTTTAAATATTTTCATACAGGATGCTCGAAAATAATTTTAAATATGTGACTTTTCAAACAGATGTAATTTAATTTTTTAAATGGCACCCTATGTTTTTCTGTTTTTTTTTTTTTGTTTTGAATTATCATAAAAAATAACAGAAATGACAGTAATCACGCATAAAAAATTAAGAACATTAAAAACCAAATTCCAAATAAGTACTATTTTCTATTTAAATTAGCGTTATACAAAATCTATGTGTGAGTACGAAATAATGATTAATCTTATAAATAAGCAGAAATCATCCGAAAATTTAATTGTAACAACAAGATAAAACATTATTGTTTATTTCTTTACTGTTGTTTCTGTTTCCATCGCAATCACAGTATAAAATGTGAAATATTTTGATAACTAAGAAAGATAAGCATATAGCATGCTATATGAAAAATGTTCCTCTTTTTATGACAAGTTAAAAAAATTGAAAAGTAGGTGGCGATTTGAAAAAATAAAATTACACTGATTTGAAAAGTCGCACTTTTAACATTATTTTTCAAACACCCTGTATAAAAATATTTCACACTTAAAATTATCTTATCATTGCATAGAACAGTATTATTATGCATAGAAAATTGCATTTCTCTATCTTAAAAATCAAAAGTCTAATTAATTTAGTACACCTCTGCAACTGTCAAAATTTGTAGAAAATATTTTTTCTGCAGTAACTGCTGGTCAGTTGATAGAAATTTTGTGAAAATGGATATATAAAAATAGCTACTACAACTTTTAAACTTAGATGAGTACTTTTAAAAGGAACTTTTAAAGTACTGATATTATGTAAGACAAAAAGTTTCACTAACTTAAGAAAAATAACTAATAAATTATTGTCAAATCATGTTATTAAATTTTAATTTAAAGAACTGCAACTAAGTTAATACAAATGTTTTTTTTTTTTCAATAATTTTTATATTTGTTGGAAAAAACACATAAATTAATAATATAATTTCAAATTTATTTATTATAAATAAATATTATATTATATAAATATTATTAAATATATATAAATAAATAAATAAAGGTGTGAAAATTAACTATTAAATAAATTCATTCGGTAACTGCGTTAATATGAATCAAAGAGAAACACTCTAAAAGGGATATAATGAAAGAAATTATTGAGCACATGATATTTTTTTAAAATATTTTTCAAAATAATATTGATATAAATTAAATTAAAGAATTTTGAATAAAATTCTTAAAAATCAAATTAAAATAAATGAAAATAAATAATTTATACTAATGGAATAGTTTATTATATTTCCCTCAGGTACTGTAGCTTTTTGACTTACATAACGTAAGTAATTACTAAAAGACAAACATCCATTGAAATAAGTATTTCCCGGAAAATGACCCATACTTTTGGTGCTGTAGCACAAACGATTGCATAATGTAACATTTTTTTTTTAATTCCAGAATATTTAATGCAAAGAACAAAAGATCTATGCGTAATATGGTAGGCGTATATTACACACTAGTTTTTTTTTTAAAGACATGTGTTCCGCTTTTTATCCCTCGTCAGTACAGCTTTACCATGCCAATATTTAAAATTGTTAAATTGATTAAACGTACCCTCACTAATGCGATCTCAGATGTGAGAGATTTTATTATTCAATTTCAATTTCAATTTACTTTATTAACGGAATTTCAATTTCCAAATTACAATTATAATTACATATTAAAAATTTTATAAGAACAGTGTGACGCTCTAAAAAGATTACAAAACATATGTATTCACAACAACAAAAACGTTCTCGAAATATGGGTACTTATTATATTCTAAAGAAAATCTCTCCTTACCACGTCCAGACACCGACTCCATTTTCTTTAGTAAGTAGTAACATTTCTATCATTTAAACTCATCACGCTACCCCCCCTCCATGACAATATTTCATTCTTAAAAATTAATTAACATTTAATCAATCGAAAAAAGTCGGGTTAAATGTGATACGTAACGTGTTGAATGGTTCAATTTAATTTATTCAAATATTAATTTAATTCTGGGATTTATTTTATAATAACCTTTCGTTGATAGCCGCTTTGTACTATTAAAAAAATGCATTACGTTTATTAACTTCGATGTATTTTTTTAAAAATCTTTATCGTTGATTTACGTTTTATATTTAAATTGTCCTGTAATTGGGTTTTCTGTTTCCTGTTTGGGAAATAAAGTCATTTATTTTGTAAGATTACCTACCCTGTAGTATTAAGTCTGCTACCCCAAATGATTCAATAATTGTTTTATTTATTATTATTGAGCTATTTGGGGTAGTAGACTTAATTGCAGTATACATTTTTTGTATTTTTAATCGACTAGTTGTCTTTTTGATTTTGTTTTCGTTTCCTTTTTTTCGGTCAGTAGTTGGGATTTAGGTGGGCATAGGAGGGTGTAGTGATATATCGCCAAATAAAGTGATGGTTTGATATTTGAATTTAGAAGGGAAGTCGGGATTTATGGGGATGCACAGTTGTTCGAAGTTTATCGTCGATTGGTAATATTTTATTTGTATGATAGAGAACGATACTGGATAGATTTAACATTATTATTGATAAGACAATAATTAATTTCACTTTTAACAGGCTTGTTAAATTTTTCTTATAAAACGTTTTATAAAGCAATAAATATTTACTTTAATTTTAAAGGAATGTTTAAACAGGTGATTTTTTTCTCTGGGATGCCAAGGTCTTTTTTCTGGCAAAATTCACTTAAACAAACAAAAAAATCATCAAATATATAATTCAAGATTCGGCAAACAAACAATTTCGATATGCTTGAACGTAGTGCGTTATTATGTAAGAATAATTCCAATATGCCGTTCGATTTTTGTGTGTGTAAATATTCAATGGAAAACTGATACAAACGTTTCGGGAAATGTATGCATTATTGTATTTACTTATGTTCAGTTAAATATTCATTTATCGATTCTATGTAAAAGTATATTTGTCGCGTAAAATAAAATATGTTTCTATAAAAAATGAGAATATAGATAATTTTAGCATGTTACGGTTACGTTTATTTATTGTTGATTTCATTTCTCAACTGAGATACAGATAAATCTATACTGTAAAATGAAAATAATCGATTTAAAAAAATCAGTCCGCGGGATTTATAAATATATCAATATGATTTTTATCTGTAACGTAGAAAAATATCAGTGTACATTATAAAAAAATCTCTAATTGTTATGTTCGTCTTTGCAAAACATTGATAATGATCACATTGTAATTGAAATGTACATTTGTTAATAAATAAAAACAAGTAACAAAAAGTGTACAAAGTGTTTTCATATTATTGTTATGTATTACGCGAATTAATAGGTAATGATTGCACACGTTTGAGTTATTTAAAATTTAAAGTGAAAATTGACATAAATATGATCCATTTTCATCGTTGTTTATAATTAGTGTTCAGAAAAACTTATTATTAAATAATGCCTACATACTTTATAATTACTTTAATGTATAATATAATATTGTTCATTGATAAAGACAATTAACACAGATTAGAGACTGCCAATAACTATACAGCTATCTCTCAATCTCGCACATAATCCACGGTAAAATATTTTTATGTATTATATTAAAAAATGAATTTATATATATATATATATAAAGAGAGGTTTTTTATCGGTATACATTAGGGGAAGCGTATGCGCGAAAAAAAAAAACGCGTGTCAAACGCATTGAACCGATTAATGTGTGTATGTTTAATTGATTATTTGGCATATGTGTTCAGTTGCGTGTTATAGGCAACTAAACACACATACATAAATGCGTTTGTCTCGTGTATTTTGCAGGTATACATAAGGGAAATGTATACTTATAAAAAATTCTCTCTGTATATATATATATATATATATATATATATATATAGAGAGAGAGAGAGAGAGAGAGAGAGAGAGTAGTTTTTTTATCAGTATACATTATGTGAACTGTTGAACTGTATACTTGCAAAAAAAAAAACAAGTTAAACGCATTGAACCGATTAATGAGTGTATGTTTAGTTCAACTTCAAAATGTGTGAAATATTTGATCGAAGAAAAAGTCGAATTTCAAGCGTGTATTACAATTCCATCAGAACTAGAGGAGGATAAGACATGTTTTCAATGAATCCAAAGTGGCCGAATACCTCAGTTAGGATGATTCTAAAAATAAACTAAAACTTTGCAAGGTTGTATGTATGCTTGTTACTTTGTTCTAATCCATTATAATAATTTAAATATATTTACTGCGTTTTTACCACTATTTGTTAATTTTATTGCTCTCTAGAAGAATAAAAACTAAATAAATTTTTTCAATACATAATTTTGCAAACATGCTTAATTTTAATTGATCAGAATTAAAACCATTACTCTTGCTATTTATTTTAATAATGCATTTTCGTGTGATAAGATTTCAAATCGTACGACTAATTAAAAATAAAGTCATCAAACTCAGATAACGCGTTATCAAATCCTCAAATCGACACAACAGATACCTAAACGCTCTGAGCTACACCCAAATTTAATCCGGTATCTCTACCAGTTATATCAATTCATCTCTGGCGCGCTTTCTCTCGACTTTTTTAACGAAACTAAATTGAACCTAATTGCATCAAATCAGAACACTTGAAATAATTTGTACTCTTTTAATGTTATACATACATATGGGTTTATTTTCTTTTCCTGTTACTTAAAGTTTGTTTCATGTACATGGTGATGCCACATATGGATAACTTTTTTTTTATTTTAAGAGAGCGAAATAGTTTTCGCGACCCTAGGCCAATTTTTAATGATAAAGAAAATGGCAAAAATTATTTATCATTAATCGTTTCCGATTAATAACTGGAAGTTGACGACTAGCAATTTTTCGACTTCCGTTATTATTAAAAACATAAAAATATAATACGCACTTTCTCAAAGCAACATTTTATGCTAACTTCGAATATGTTATCACACTTTATTTATCATTATTAGTATTTTTTCATTCTATTGTCAAGTATCTATTTTATATATGTGGCACCACCAAAATGCACATATCCTTTTTTACACAAACAAATAATTGCTTAACAATTTTGCAAGAGAATTTTTTTTAAATTTTTAAAAATGAATAGCTCTAAAAATATTTAACAATAATTCCGTTAACAATACCATCCACGTATTGTTAACGGAATTGTAGTGAAGTATGTTCAAGGTATCAAAATAGATGACAATTTTGAGTTTAATCTTATTTTTAATGATCGGCTCAAGAAACTTACAAAGAACTGGAAGGCGGGTAATTGAAAGATAATGTTTTAATATAAAAGCTGATTTTTTAATAATCTATTAAGACTCCCAAGTCCTTAAAAATAGCAAGTTTTTTCAATGGTATATTTGTACTTAATTAGATTAGGTATATTTGTACGTTTTCGAATTATTTTCTGAAATGTCTATATAATTCGCGATTATCAACAAATTTAAATAAAATAAAACAGGGGGATTTCAAAAGACAGTTTAACAATAACGATCAACGACGAAAAATTTGCAGAAAAAGACAATAACAGAAAATTTAAGACAGGCAGAAAGACCAATGGACCATTGGATTGACAAGTAATCGTTACATTTTTAAAATATTTGTATTATTCTCATTATTGTCAACTCAAAAAGTTTTCAATACATATATATACAAGGTGTACAGAAAATGAGTGAAAAGCTTTAGGAAGCGTTACTCTTTGACTAATTTTTAGATAAAAATATTAACGAAAATAAGTCACACGGTCCTTCCTTAAGCCTCATGGACCACTTAAAAGAACTATACATTTGGCAACGCTGGATCAAACAAGTGTGCATTTATCCTGTTTATAACTGCTACATCATCCGCTGGAGGTGTTGCATACACCTTTTCTTTTACAAACGAGCGTGCGTCGTTGCCAGATCTATTTTCATTAAAAGAATGCTTCTGATGAAGTTATAAAATTGTAAAAATATCCGATTTATTAATCATTTACATAAATGGAATTATACTTGTGTCTAATTGATTGTTAATGCTATTGATTTTTTACAAAATATTTAAAAAACAATACTAATTTATAGTCACATATTTAAAATTCCGAAGACCTCGTGAGCCTCAATGAAGAACCATACAACATTTTTTTATTTGGATTTTCTATTAAAAATTAATTAATGAATTGAGTTACCTGAAGGTTTTCACTCATTTTATGTACACCTTGTATATATATAATTATTAAAACAGATGTGGTTCACATTTGCAGTTACTTAAATTACAATAAAATTAAAGAAGGAAAAATTACTGGCAATGATCAATCAAATTCGATCATTTTTTGATGGGAAATGAACGAATATAATTGATCATTGTTAGTAATTTTTCCTTCTTTAATTTTATTGTAATGTCAAATAATTTGACTTAAATAAATCAAAAACAAAAGAATGTCTCAATAATGTGATTGAAATTTGAAAATTATTATCGTATTATAAAATGGAATTTAAGTACCACTGAACCAGCATATAAACAGCTTTCATTTATTTAATCGATTATTACAAAATTTGTTAAAGCACATATGCCACCCTCGGTTTCTACTGAGTGTAAGGGGAGATGTGTAAGTTTAACTGTAGGTAATTGTGAAAATTATTGTTCTCTAAATAATCGCCTGAACCAACTAATTTTAACATTAGAGAATCAAAAAATGATAATGTTTACAATAGAAATACATATAAAGGGTGTACCAAAAATAAAAAGACGTCACAGTAGACAGTTTGGGATTGGTAGGAAGGCAGTACTACAAGATATAATAGTATATTTCATAAGCAATGAAGTTCATTGTTATGTTGATGGCTTATTTAATTGTAATAATTACATTATTTTGGATTTAGAGAAATCACAAGTCATTGTCAATAAACAAATGCATCCCCAACCTGCCCCTGATTTTTGTAAATTTTGTCAAGCAGTTGAAATTACTGCGATATGATAAACAAATTTTTAATATATAAATGGGATGAAATTGATTTTAAAGGCATGTGTTTTCAACAGGATGGTGCAACCTGTCATACAACACGTGAAACAGTCCAATTATTGCAATAGAGACCCAAACGTGTACACATTCATTTCGGCAATCTGTATTAGCTCACCAGATCATGTTATTTCATTGCATTGGATTTTTCTATGGGGTTATTTGAAATCAGAGGTCTATATAAAGGAGTAACATTCATCCGTCGATTAAAAATGAAGATTGGATGCTTCACAAATAAAATACATTATATGGCCTTCAAGGTCATGTGCTCGATGTGCTATTCTTTACATAACTTTAATTATATATACTTTATGTTTAAACAAAGGAAAAATAATATATATTAAAGTAGCTGTTTTCTACTTTATTCTTATTATTTTAAATAATAATATATAAACTATATTCCTTTCAAATAAGTTTCATGATTTGAAAGGCATATGGTTTCAACAGGATGGTGTGACATCATACAACTAATTTTGAAACAAACCATTTTTTTACGAGATACCAGAACGTGTACTCTTTTGTTTCGGCGATCAAAATTTGCTCACAAATCAAGTTATTTAATTGCATTGGATTTTTTTTTTTTTTTTCGTGGAGTTATATAAAGAGTTATATCAAGAAGTCCACATTCATCCTTCAATTAAAAATGGAAATTCAATGGTTCACAAACGAAATTCAACCATATTTATGTGGCATTCAAGGTCATTTGCTCGATATGCTATTTGATACACAATCCTATATTATATGGTTTATATTCCAGCAAAAGAAAATCATTTAAACTAGCTGTGTTTTCTATTTATACAAATCTTATCTAAATTTAAGACTCTTTATTTGGTATAACTAAATAAGAAATTAATTTATATTCTAATTATATGAAAAATAAAATGTTAAGTCTACAAGAATTCATTTAAAAGTGGATTAAAGTACTTACGTGTTAAGCCGGGTTCTTCCTCTGAGAACGTCAAGAAGCCTTTACTCATCTCTTCAGTTCTTGGCGCGAATATCTTCGAAGTGGCCGTCAAGGGCCTAGGGTTGGCCGGCGGCGGACTAATTTTGGCGTCGGTGTCCACGAATAGCTTGGCCGTAACCACCAGCGGTTTGGATTCCCTAACTTCCTCGGATTTTTCCGTTTTGACCGCGCAATCCGGCTCAACGGTGTTGGTGACGGTCGCAGGCGACGGTGACGATTTTTTGATTTTGCTCGCCGCGGACGAGTTCAATTGGGAAAGTGAGTAGATCTCATTCTCGCACTCGATTTCGCTAAAAAATTGAACGGTTTTGTCGCGTTTCCCAAGAATATTGGAAAACTGTTTTCTGTTTTTGTGATCGAACGTTTTGTTTTTTATTGAATAAAGGAAAAAAACAGAAAACTAAGGGTTTATTTCTTCACAGATCGCGATTTGTAAAACAAACACAAGAAATATCCTTTTACTTTTCCTTCTTGATTTTATTAAAAAAATCTATTTTTTTTAAATTATATTATCACACTGATGAAAACTTTTCAGACCACTTTTTTAAAACAAATTACGAACCGTTTTATAAAAATGTAATTTCACAATATCCGCAATAAAGAGAACTTCGCTCACTTTTAGCTAATTTTATTTGTTTCAAACCGACGACTTTACGCACTAAATTCACGAAAAAAATATCGTTTTCTTATTTAATTCCCTTTAAGCACTTGCTGATGTAATTAATAAACAAGTTTTTATTCGAATTAAATGTGTTCACTCCTCGATTACCGATTACGATTTAATTCCGTGCCAAACCGACTTTTTCTGCATTTGAACGTAATGCATTGATTTTCAAAAATTTGCAATGTCTATTGTTTTCCAGTTCTCGTTCACACTCTATTGTTTGCTTTCCAATTGCCTCCCATACAATTAGATAATAAACTGTGAATATCTCTAATTAGAGCACTGTATGTTTATGCATCAACAATTGTTTATATTTTAAATGGATCGTTGCCTCTACGGATTTATTTATAAACATTAAATTTATGATGTATTTACAATATTTTGTATTTTTACTAATTGAATAAACTTTTTTCTATTTTAATTCCTATTATTTATTTACAATCTAATTGTATTTGTATACGAATTTATAAGTTGTAAGTAAGCAAATAAACCATATTATTATATTTATTTAAAGTATTGCACAATTTTCAGGATAATTATAATATGTTTCTGGTCTTACTTACATGAACTTTATTTTTATTTATTTTTATAATTTTTCTTCGCAATTTAATTTGAAATTATTGAAGTGTGCAAATACAATATTATTATTATTTAAAATATCTCCACAATTTCTTAGTTGAAAATCTGAATTTTTTTTTCCTTACTTGACGGTTATCTTTTTTAATTTAGTTTATATTAAATTGAAAGCTCTTAGTTTTAAGTTATAACATTTTCATCAGTCTTCTAGAGTGTCTTGTTTAAATGGCACGAACTTTAAGATTAATTAATACTTTAAAAGTGGTTTAAAATCTTTATGGTTTCTCTCAAAATGCACAAAAACATAAGAAGGTGTATCCATAAAAGTTTGCCACTGCTGTTAATTCTGAATTTTATAAACTTATAATTTGTATAAACAACACAGGTATTTTAGAATTCAAGGAATTGGTAATCACTTGTAATATAATTCCAAAATGTTCAAATGATAAAAAAAAACTTCAGTACTGTTTAAATGTCAAGATCCTTTCGAAGGCGTCTCTTGCAGTTTGAAAACACAACATATCTTATTTCACTAAGTTTTTTGTTCTTATAAAAATAAAATGATGCTATTGTCGTGCAAATGACAAAAAAAACTTGAGCACTGTTTAATTTAAACTATTCAATGTGATTTTTGAAGTTTTAAATACGCACAATTATTTAAATATTTACAAAAAGTTTTTATATAATTGATACTGTTTTTGCTTCTTTGGATATAACAATGGAATAACCGTGACGAAAAGTTTATTTATTAATCCTTATTTGAAGATACAATGAAATCCAATGCGTACTATTTCTACAACATACCATATCTTCTACAGAAGATAATTACGAATGCTTTCGCAGTTTCCAAGTTTCTCTCAATAAGTGCGTATATGAAAATCTTATTCCAAAATTTCTCTTACACAAATCCAACGCAATCATGAAGAACTTATGTTATTAATTCCAAAGTATTATTTCTGTTGAAATATCAAATAATCCTATAAAGTGTGTAATTTGATTAATCAGATCTAAAGGTGTGAATAATTTCCACGGTGTAAAGGTCTGTTCAATACATGAACACTTTCTGCACTAACAGCAATGTAAGTCACAAATGTGCACTCAGTTCAACTTAGAACTGAACGATCGAACAAACATATATTTATTATTATTTTATTTATTCAGATAGTTTCAACTGAAGAAATTTCAAAATATTATTTTTGCACAAATGTCAAGCATTTGACGTTCGTATTTTGGTTATAAATGGTAAAGAATATCCACGATTTATAATGCAATCATTTCGACATGTATATATATTTATTTACAAATTTCCTTTAGTCACTTTCAAAATGTTCACTAATTAATCACTATTTCATATTGCACTCATAATTAAAATATGTCTAGGATGATTTGCCACTACAAATCACTGATTAGTATTGATTATTCATTGCATTAATCAAATACCATTTTGAGGTTTGATTAAAAACCTCTATTTAGATTATTTTCATTTAACCGACACTTAAAATTTAAATTCACAAAAGTGTTCCTTATTGATTCCTCTTATTATAATAAATTGAGTCAAACGTAAATTCACTCAATTTATTGATTTAAAATGTTTTTCCTCTTCACTCGTTTGATGTTTTAAAATAACATTGTGTGTTTATTTCTTTTACTGTATTATTGCAGGCTGCTCGTATTTTTTATTGATTGTAATGAAAGAAAATATTTCGGACACGACTATTTTTTATTAGCTTAATATTTAAATAATATTCTTTTGGATCAAACTGACTGCATTAAGGTTTTTTTATATATAAATATTTTAACACTGACAACCTCCTTCAACATTTAACTTTTCATATTTATTTGATATGTTTTATTTGTTTATTTAAAACACTGATTTTATTAATTATTTTAAACAATAAAATTCATCTGTATATATTTTGTTTAATGTTAGCAAAATAACACTAATTTTATTTATTGTGAAAACGTTTAATATAAAAATCAATGAATCACTTGTATTCTTTTAACGGCACGTCAATTTAATAATAATTGCAGAAAGTATGTAAATGTTATTATACTTGTTTAATTATTTTTTTATATCACTTAATTACATATGTCTTAATTAAATATTTATTCTTCTTTTTAATGGCAACATTATCACTTGATAATTTTACGACGACGATTTTGTTCTTTTAAATATATTTACATAAATATATCTTTTTATTAGCGATTAACAATAATAATAATAACATTACTTATTATTTAAAACGTTTTATTTTTATCCCTTGATGTTGTCACTACGCCGGTTAGACTGATACTGCGCGCCAACGCTAAACGCTCCGAGTGCGGCGTGTACACATAATTTAATCCTCGTCGTTCGATCCACGTGACTGTTGTCATTTTTTTCGTTGGGAATTTATTTATTTATTTGGATTCGCGAGCGTGCCGATTTGATAAAGAAAGTCACTTACAATGAATTGATCGATCGATGGAATTAAGGTTTTTGGAGCAACGCACGCCGAGAATGTTCGCAAAACGAAGAGAGGTGCAAAAAATGGATGGAAGATGAATGAAAACTGGTTTCGATTTCTACAACGCAGATTGTCGTTATTTCCTGTGTGTTATTTCGTGAATGGGTAAATTGCTTAATTCTTGGATATTTACGGCGTTTATGTGTAGCTATCAGAAAGAAATGAAAGGAATTATGATTTAAGTATTATCTGGAGCTCATTTATAAAAATTGATAAATTATCTAAATAAAAAATACAGGTCAGAAAGACCTCCGGTCGATAGCCCATGACAGACTACTAACTCATCAATATGTATTGTAAATATAAATATTTGTAAAGAATTGTAATTCTGCTGTTTGAATAAAGATGTTTGTATATATAAATCTATCGGCTATTCAGACTATTCCTTAATTTAAAGTAAATATATTTGAGAAAGTATCATCATTTATATAAATATATCATCAGTGGTATATTAAAGTTGATTTAAATAATATTAACATATATCGGACACTTTCTCATTAATCATTTGATATAAATATTAATATTATGTTGGACAAGTAAATTAAATTTCTTTGGTTTAGTTTCACTAATTTTTATTTTATTTTCATGGAATGAAGTCAAAACTGAAAATAATATAAAAATAAGGGAAACTAAATCAAGTGGATTTATTTTTATAATCCAATATAATATTAACACAGTTTCCGATATACAGTTTTTAAATTGTATTTCACTATTCATAGAATATGTTTCATTTGATATCAGTTGTCAAATATATGTCAATTGTCCATCAAATGATATATAAGGAAATACATTTAAGATAAAAGAAACACATTTGATATAAAATGAAATACAATTGAAAGAACTTTGTACAAGGTTTCGATAAAAAAACAATGGAGAAAGAAAACTAATTTTCATTAAATAAGATTTAAGAAAATATACACTATTATATACGCCAATAAGTTACATACAGAAAAGATGAACCTATAATAGTAATATATTAAGAAATTCACAATTTCGATCAGAAACCCAAGGGAGTTAAGGGCTGAGGCTAGGATTGGTGAATGAGTAATTAGGGCGATATCGTCCGCAAACTGTAGCAGATAACAGGTTGGATTAATGAAATTAGGATTGGGGTAGTATAGATCAAATAAGGGAGATAATGGGGGACCTTGAGGAACACCCAGTACGGGCTGGAATGTTGGGATAAGGTTTGTAGTATGCGGATTTGTAATTTGCGATCGAGGAGGAAATTTTGGACTAGGTTGATGATATGGCTGGGTATGTTAAAGACACTGCATTTATATAAAAAAAACCCGATGCAAAGCGGGATCGAAGGACCTAGATATATCTAGGAATAGAATGGCAGTCACCTTTAGATGCGTTGTTTGGCAGTTGGATGTAAGGATAGTTAAGGGTAGGGTTGTGATTTGGAAGGAAGCCATATTGGTAGATAGGGATGTGGGATAAAACATGGCTGAGTATTTTCTGTTTAAGGAGGGATTCATAGAGTTACCCGAGTACGGGAAGTAGTTGGTTGAATGTACCAGGTGTACCGGTATGAAATGAGCAATTTTTTCTTAAAAGGAAACACTAATTTTGAATGGGATATTAAAAAAAAAATCAAAATATTGACCATTGCTTTCTACACCTTTCTGGCAATCTATGGATACCACGCCAATAAAAATGTTTATCTTTTCAAGTAAACCAATCAGACACCCAATTTTCAACTTCTTCGAAGTACTGCTCAGCCAATGCGTGCCCCATCGAAGAAAAAAATGGTAGTCGGAAGGGGCCAAGTCTAGTGAAGCTTCCAGCCAAGCGTTTTGATTGTATACTGAACCGATTTTGCTTTGTGTGCAGGTGCATTGTCGTATAACAAAATTACGTTGCCGTGTATTTTCTCCCATTCTGGTCGTTTGTCATGGTTTAAATTGATCATTTGTTGTCTGTAGCGATTAGTATTAACAGTTTCGCCATGTTTTAGAAGCTCATGATACACCACAGAGCATTGCCTTCTTGCCGAATCGATCTGATGCAGTCGATGTTGAAGGTTGTCCCGGGTTATTTGATTTTTTCCGTTTAGAATTCTTAAAATAAACCCATCTTTCATCTTTTCTTTCGTGTCTTTCAAGCAAAAATTCAAAAGTGTTTGTTCGCTTTTCCATCTGTCTTTCATTCAATTCATGTTTTCCACACTTTTGTATTTTTCCCATAGCTTTTTGTTTGTTGTGCAACATTTAACATTCCTACCATTCGCTTTTGACAAGAAGTATCACCTTCATCCAATATTGCTGGCAGCTCGGCGTCTTCAAACTTTTTGGTGGTCTTTCACGTATTTCATTTCTCACATCAAAATCATCATTTCTGAACCGTTTAAACAATCTTTTGCATCTTGCTTTCTGATAGAGCATTATCACCATATGCCTAGACAAGCATTTGATGCGATTCTGCAGCACTTTTTTTTTAATGAAAACAAAAAAATAATGCTTTCCGCAAATCATCACTTTCTGGTAGAAAATTTGACATTTTTAACACAATGAAAAAATGTGATGTTGTTTGTTCAATGACTTGATGTATATTAAATATGTTTGACAGATGTCATACCAACCATAAAAAAGGGCTCGTTCACAACAAATGTTCATTATCGATATATTGGTATCTTGGCACTCACTTTATACCGGTACAACTGGTATAGAATAGGTTTTGGGTTCGTGGATGCATATGATAATTCCGTGTTTCCCTTCTGAGGGAAATAATTGATGGGTATAATTAAAATTTAAGATTTTTATGATATATGAATGAATATATATGAATGAATTTTATGATATATGGACGAATATTGAAAGCCCACCCTTTCAATATTAGTCGGTGGACTTTGTCATGTCTAGGTGCTGTATTTTTTTTTTTTTTTTTGAGAATTGTGAAGTACGTCTCTTCGTCTAGTCTATCGTCTGAAGGAGAGGGAGGTGTATGAAATATTTAATATTTCAGCTAAATTTGGATATTTTTAAATGTACAATCAGTTAAAGATTTAAGTATTATTTTTACATCATATGTATGTAATAACGTCTTATTTATTATTGATACGGGCTGATTTAGAATATGCGCCTGTTTTAAAAAAGAAATGCAACCTATTGAGATGGTTAAAAACATTTTTTAAATGTTGCGTTATAGAATGGGTAGCACTTTATTAAATTTTAGTCATACTAAGATCCTTATTAGATTGTTTTTTGAAACAAGAACTTCTATATAAATATTTTTAAAAATAAATTATAAAAAATAAATGCACTGGTATTTTTAATGAATCGTTGCACTTTAATATGCCTCGTAAAATTCAATCCAGATATAAACCTTTATTGTGTCTTGGACTTAATGCGACCCACTATGATATAAACAGTCCGGTTAACCGTATAGGGAGGAGGTATGCAAATTTATTGGGTAATAATTATAATTTAATTTTGTTTTCACCCACATTTAGCCAGTTTAAAACTCATTTACATTACATTAATTTATACGATGCCTTTATTTCGCTTTTATTTATTGGTTTATTTGTTAAGACAGTATTATTTGATATCCATTTTATTTTTACATATAATAAAACGTATATTTTAAAATTTAATCCATGATTATTTCCGAATAATACTAAAATTCTGTACGAAACAATGTTAAATTAAATGTAAATGTAATATATTTTAACCTCACAATCTAAAAATACATATTAATTAGAAAACTTGCTTAGATTGTATCGATAGAGAATAACGTGCACGTAAAATTTAATATTTAATGTAAGCAATGCGTTACAAAACGTTGAAACAGTTTCGTTTTATTTAATTTTCTGTTTATTTATTTTGTAATTTAATTGAATAATTATCGAAAAGTGTTGAGCTATTTTCTTTATTTGTTTATTCTTAAGATCACCATTTACACTATAAACAAATTTACACACATTTTGTATATTATATTGCAACATTATGCAATATTCAATGGATTTTTGTCCTTTCCTTACTTATATTATGAAGGTCAGTGTTAATAGCTAAATAGAAATATAATTATTTAATTTCTATTAATTATATATTTTAAAATTAATTTTAAATAACTATAACCAATTATGGTATATTTTAATTAAAACACTTGGTTTGTTTCACTGTAAATATGCAATAATTAGTTAAAAAATGACATGGGTTATGTGAGAAGTTAATTAAAAAATAACTATAACCAAGTGAATAAAATTTTCTATTTATTTTATTCTATTTTTATGGTTATTATGGCTATCGGTTAAGTGGCAGAGTAGTTAATCATATTTATTTTTTGTGTTTACTTTGTTTTGTTGGCCAATAAAGACATTTATTATTATTAATTATTTATTTCTCTGTATCTTTAAACAGTATTTGTACAATTTAATCTTAATTACTGTAAAAACTTTAATAATTTTAAATTTTGATGCAATGTATTTTGGTGTAATACCGGTAACCGAAATTATGAAGAGCATTATTATAACGTTTTCTTGTTTCCATATACGTTTAATTTCAAATGCAAGGGGTTAGTATTTGTCTTTTCTTTTTCTTTACATTATTTCGAAATATTGTTATTACTTGGTACTGAAAGTATTATTATTAAAAAATATTACTTTTATAATACCTTTGTTTTTTTTCTTAAAATTATAATTTAGATGCCAATGTTTGTAAATATATCAACATTTAAATAGAGATTGTCAATCTTAACAAGAAAAAACATAAACATTTTTTTATCTGGACACACAATTTATTGTAATATATAAATTCCCAATTCATAATGTAAATTATTTGTTGTTTTATGTAATAGCATTTATTTGTCTAGCATAACAAACCTTATTACGTAATAACAATTTAATTTTGTAAATTGATTTCATTTGAACCAATTTTTTTCGAATCGAATAGCAAGCATAGTTACATGTTTGCTGTTATCTAGAATTATAAATTATTAATGCAAGCACTTTCTATTGATTTCATGTATATAAAAAAATAATGAATAGATCAAAGATTAATGCAGGTTTTGCTTCATTGTGTCCACTATTTATTTATTTATTTTTCTGCTTGCGGCATTTGTTTACATAATCACGTGCAGAAAAGCTTTACGTGACCGAACGCACCCCAATTAGAGTCCTTTTCCCTTCAACGCGGAATTAACTAATCCCGCATAACTGTACATAATGACAAGAGTGTATTGCATCATGGCAATTTACGCCGAGCGAAGAGACTGACTCGAGTCACGTGTGCGTTCTCGCTGTGAAATCATGCCATAATTAAAATTGGAACGAGATGGAAACGGCTATCGCAATTTAAAATAAATTAACAACAATCACGATGGGGAAAAAGTTATAATTATTTGGAAATTATTGAAAAAAAAAATGTTCATAAGAATAGTAGGTTCGAAAAAGAAATCTGCGACAATTTAATGATAATGTCTGTGATGTAAAATGAAAATAAATGAAAGCATTGAATAAGACTAGAATAATAAATTAAATACATTTTTATAACATCTGATTAGCATATTCTTTTGTACAAGAAAAGTATTCAATAATTCATCAGTTATATATATTTTTTAAATATTATATAAATGAGGCTGTTAGTTAATATTGTTTATTGAACTACAACAAATATTTCAACAGTAAAAATGAGAAAAATGTACGCGATTTATCCCAAAATCTCAAAACAAGTGTTAAGAGGAGGGCTCGACATTTTAGATCACTCTCGTATATATTATATAAGATAATATTTTGACTCCTGCTTGAATACGCAGTTATCCTATACCACAATACTTGCCCTAACGTGCTAAGAAACTTGGAAGTCGGTGAACGCTCAGCCCTCAGAGTGCTTACACAAATTAGTTACCCTAATAATCATTTTTATAACTTTTGATTAGCATATTCCAATATTTTCCTCTACGAAACATGCAAAATTCCCACTATTAAACACATACTTGAAATCCATTCCTTAAAATTCGCCACCAATCAACACCTATGAATCCCTCGTAATCCTAATATTAGTTTTAAATATGCCCATCCTTCACTAACAATTCATCTCAACTAATTTTGAGAACTTAGACAGTATCGTTAGTAATCATGAAGATTCAATAAAACAACAAGAACTGGAAATAGACAGACCGATGGGCGATAGCCATAGGCTTAACAAGTTATAAATCATTGTAATAATGTAAATATTGTGATGTAATTTAATGTAACTCTCGGAAATAAAGAATTTCTATAAATGTAGGCGATTTATTTTAGATTACTTGAACAAATGCTTGAAATTAAGTGAAATTGATTTTCTGAAACACATCTTAGTGTATAAATATACACACAGTATACGTTATACGTTAATATACTAAAATACGTATATTTCTTTTAGCAATAATTAATTTTATATAACGTAATACATTTAGATTTCATTTATTTCCTTATGGAAAATATTACGTTTAACGTGTACGTTATTAATTAAATATATGATAAATATCTATCACAAAAGTTGCTTAGACTGTGATGATAAAAATAACGTACACGTTAAACTTAACATTTCCCTTACAGAATAACCCAGATTATATATGTATAATTTTTCAATCCTTTTAATACTCTCTCGGATGTTGGGACTATTCATAAAAAAACATTTACAATATTTTATTTTCAATGACGTCATTGACCGCAGTGCAAACATCAGGTAGATTTAACAAATAGAAATAAATAAATAATAATATTATATAATATGTATTGTATTATAATAATTTAATTTTATATTGTAATATAACTTCAATAAAAATGATTTGAAAATAATTAATAAATTATTTCCACATTTATCTTTGTGACTTACGTTACGTAAGTACGATAAACAAATGTACATTGAAACAACTACTTCCCGGGCAAATACCCCGCCGGACATTGAATTATATAATATACACCTGCTGCTGCATATCAATAAAATATTGCATAATGCAGCAAATTTTTATCCGAGAAAAATTTAATGCAAAAACAACAAAAATAACGTTACGTAATATAAGACCATCTGCAGACACGTGTTTCTGGATCTATCCCTCGTCAGTACAGCTCTGCCTTACATAACTTAAAGATGTTACAATAAATCAATTAAATTAATTCAATTATAGTCAGTGAAATTAAATCAATTACATTAAATCATTTTAATTTATTTAATTAACTGTGACCAAGTGAGTAAATACTCTTTTCTAACCTTAATAACTTTTTAACACCGTAAAAGTTTTAAGCACTTCCAATAAAAACCAAATTAAAAAAATGCCTATAGTAATTAGGTTAAGTCTTGGAGAAAATTAATGAACCACCATGGAAAATCATTATAGTTGGATTAACCTTGGATAACACGCCCCGGTCGCAATTTCTACGAGTGAAAATTATTTATAGACTCGCATCAAGTGAATTTCTGTTTTGATGTGCGTGTTTCTATACTTGGACACATCTCTCTTTCTTTCCATGGTTTTCTCTATTTCCATATCGTTCTCGGTGCCGACGATAATGAAATAAAACTTGTTATCGGAATGATTTTTTTAGGCATCGAACGTGTTTCTTGGATTTCGCATGGATTATTTATCACGCCAGGATTTCCTAAACCGCGAGTCAATTGAGTTCAGGACTTAAAATCTTCTATATATTTAAATACATTTATGGGTATACATATATATTCGATGAAAAAATAATAATATAATTTAATTTAATTAAATAATAATAATAATAACAAATCTTTATTCCAATGTTAACATAAAATACACAATATATTGTATATGTACATCCACACGGAATAGGGTCAACAAAAATTATAATTTTATATAAATGATCTAATATTAATTAATATTTTATTTTGCTACAGACAATCTCATAATTTTCCCCATTTATTTCATATGCGAAATCTATTTTTCAAAATAGAAGTTTTATGACACAATATTATCCAATATTAAACAATGTTTTTATTTTCTACAATTTTCATTTGAAATATGAGATTTCGGATGGTGAATATATTATTGTTTTGAAATAATAGTAGAATACTCGAATACAATTGAAATCCAGCTATTCGAGCCTAGTCTGTACGGAAAATGCTAAATTTAGCATGTACATTATTAATTAATTTTGCACTCTATATATTAATATCTATTACAAAAATTGCTTATAATGTGGTGATAAAAAAATAACGTACAAGTTAAACTTAATATATCCCTTACAGAATAGTCCCCATTAACTAGTAAAAAGACATTGAATACAAAAGTGAGAGTGAGAGAGGTAAAAAACTAAAAAAAAGAAGCAATCAATGATTGAAAAATAATATGGAGAATTTCTTGATTTGTCAATATCCCTTCTTCATCGATCAAAGGCGCACTTTTGCCAAATAAAATATATTATTCATCTTATTAAGCTTTTTCCTTTTGTGCTCATTTTCCCAGCAGCAGAGTCAAAGCTCCGGCTTTCCCGTTCCCCTTTGAAAACGCTTTCCTCATTTATGCTAATTTAATAACCCTAATAAGAAAATACGAGCCAAAGAGCACAACAGGAACAAAAAACGCAATTTTACTTCGGATGGAGCTTTTAGCACACAGTGTATGCACAATAGAAATAAAAGCCACGGGTAAATGCGTATTTTACAATCTGAATAAAATTGAATTAGTTGATTTATTAATGTTGTATAGTTTGGTGGCTTGAATTAAATAAATAAAAAAGAATTTGAAAATAATTAATTATTAATCAATCATTTTCTCGTTAGCAACTGCGACTTTTTGACTTACGTTAGTAAGTACTTTAAAACAAATGTACATTAAAACTACTTCTCGGGCTTGTATCTCGCCAGACATTGAATTACATAATAGATACTTGCTATAGCATATTGTATAATGCAAAATTTAATTAACATATTTAAAACAAAAAAAAAATACGTAATATAAGACTATGTGTAGGCACATGTTTCGGGATTCATCACTCGTCAGTACAGCTCTGCGATATATAATTACAAAGTTTTTAAATTGAATTAGTTTATGTACTGATGAATATTGCGGCTTATTAAAATGATTCATCGAATTTTCCTGATTTGTTACACTATCTTACAAATTATTTCATATTCTATAAATGAAATAATGGGATTATTTCGTTATCTAGTAATTGCGCCACCTTACTATAACCACAAGTGATTTTATTAAAAATATATCACTTTAATAATAAATGAAATATATTTAAGGCGGTTTTGCCACTACTTATTAATTTCATTATAAAGTAATTATCAAATAGCATCACACATTTTTTTTTAAATTGTAGCAATTGTGCAATGCGCCATCTGTTGCCTAAATGGCCATCACCAGTTCTCCAAACCATATGAATGGTGATTGAACAAACTCGTTTAGTGAATTTTGTTATTCTAATGAAATAACGCAAAGTAAATTTGGTAAATTAAATTGAAAAGGTTATATTTTTCAATATTGACCTGTATTATTATAATAATTAAAATTTTGTAGTTTTTTAAGTAAATTATATAGAAACGAAAAATTAAAAATATTTATATTAATTATTTAAATATAAAATTATTAATAATTAATTAGTTACCATTCAGATATTTCACTTAAATACGTGCAATTGAAAATTATTTTTTATTAGAGATGGATATAACTTAATAAAATCAATAAAGATTTATAACTTAATAATCTAATCAACAGTTCAATAGAATGTGAGAGTATTTCTAACATGCGATGACAAATGCCTATTGTATAATCCAATACCCGGCAAAGTATTTACTCGGGATGTAATTGTTTCAATGGATAGTTGTATTTATTTAATTAATAATAATAATAATAAAAATAATAATAATAATAAATAGCTTTATTTGTAATTACACAGATATAAAAAAATAAACAATATAATTCTTTTATATTACAAATGAAGTTTAGTTTTTGATTACCTTTTGTTGGCCTGTATAATTAGTAATTACTACATATAGTTTTATTTTTTATGGCATTTTTTATAATAAAATATTTAATTTGAATTAATAATCACATGGATATTTATATCCCCAATTGATTCAAGAATTAATTATGAGGAACACAAATTCTAGGGAGTATGCTGCGAAGGCAAAAAAAAGCATCCCTTTCTCTTAGTAAATAACTTCCAAGGACGATGGAGTAACAACAGCTGATGCGCCCAGACGGGTTGTAACTTTCCCTTTCGCCGAACACGACCGGGCCGACCGTTTTTCCGCCGCCCCCACAGGGCGAATCGATAAGGGCTGCGCGATTCGCGCCCTTGAACTCCAGACGGTGGCCCTGAAAAAGCGCACAACGCGCCGTGCGTTAAGGGCGGATCAGCTGAGCCAACCAAAATAAAGGGGAATCGATAAAAGTTTTATGGACCTGAATGAACAGTTCATAAAACGAAACACTAAGGATAAAAATAGAAAAAAGAGAATAAAATGTCGAATACAAAAAAGGGGAACGTAACTATTTGTTCTATTTAAATTAATTTACATGGATGTCCCACAAAGTATGTTAGAAAATGCTATTTAATTAGAGTTTAAAAATAAAAACACTGAATGGAAAAAAGAAATAAGAAGAAATGCTATAAGGTCAAAACAACATAGTGGAATTATTTCCAAGAAATCGACCTCCTCAACCTTAAAACAAACTTATTCTCTTTAACAAATAAAAAATCAGTTTTATTACTGATTATACGTTTTTTTACAAATATCTCTTGTTGTCGTTGATTTGAACACTTCAGGTAACTCAGAAATATTATGATATACTATTTTATTTATTCCTACTTCTATATCTTATTCAATATTTGAGTTAACTCAAAAAACTTACTAAAAATCTACCAATAAAACAAATATAAACGCACATTAATTTTAATATCTGTAAATTCTCGGCTTGTTTCAGGATATTTAATTTTAAATTCTCTTGAAAATGGACTACTAAATCGAAACTAGTTGAAAATGTAAAATTATTCAACGTAATCTGTTTAATTTAAATGTTATTTGTTTTATTGGTAGATTTTTAATAATTTATTCATATTCATTTAAGCGTGATTATCAAAAATGATCTAGAAATAATTTAAATTTAAACACTGGGGAATAAAACAAAAAACAAATAAAATAAAATACTATAATTACTCAACAGAATATTAGTAGGATTGTTTTATAGCTTCAAGATAAAAACGAGTGATATTAAAATTAAGGTTGCGGTTTAGTGGAAAGAGATAGCTATATAGTAAAATGGAAATAATCGTTTGAAAATAGAGCTATTCTTTTGAATTTCATAATATGAATGTGTATTTACATTTTTTATCTACCAAGTATAAAGTATCAGTCTAAATAAAAAATAAATCGTTAATTTTCGTGTATTACGTCAATTTACTAGTTTAAGTTAGAAAAGAAAATTGTAAGATATAATGAAATTAATAGGTCATGTCTGCTAAGTTATTTGAATGCAGAATTTAGTGAAATCCTTTAAATTTTCATTGCACAAGTTTTTATTAGCAAAAATTTAATTTAAAATTTGCTATAAATTTGATCAATTTTCATTGTTTTTCATAATTATTTTTCACAGAAACTAAACATTAAAATAATTTTTAATTTATCTGATGAAATTCCTGCTTATTTTATGATTATTTTAATGTATAATACAATATTGTTCATTGATCACAACAACAATCTAACTCAAATTAGTGATTGCCCATATTTGTATAGCTATCTCTTTCTTCAAAACCACACCCTTAAATAGTAAATGAATGAAAATAATATGATAATTTCCTTACATTACTAAATTAGGTTCACTTACTGAATTATTTTAATGGATATTTTATAAAAAAACATAGTGGACGAAACAACGATATTCGGACTTCTACCTTGAAGACCCAAATTGTTGACGATGTCACTTGTAATTAAGCAATAGGTGGCGCTTCGTGGTATCTTTCCAATTATATGATCCCTATTTAGTGATGAATATTGTTTACAACTATTTTAAAGTGCTAATTTTGAGTCATTACCTGAGAGTCGACTAAACAGTGGTTCTGGCTTACGCTCAGTTAGTTCATTGACTGTATCATAGAGTAAAGTTGTTGAGTATACTTCTAGGCGACGCACACGTCTCATTATTGCGGGAGAAACTGTAGGCCATGATCGAACAAGCGTAAGCTTGTTATCTACTCATTACTTATATTACTGATGGAGTTACTATGTGGTGGAACATAGTACATGGAAAGTTGTCTAAGAAAAAGAAGTAGAAAATTAATAAAGTTTCTTTTCATAATTTATTAGGTAAGTATAAAGTAAATATCCATTGAAACAACTACTTCCCGAGTAAATACTTCGCCAGATATTAGTTTAATTATACAATAAATATTTATCATTCCATAACAACACTATTGTAAAATGTTAAGTTTATTTACAAAGTATGTTAATATTTTTTAAAGTTGTGTAATTGTTTTATTATTACTTATAAAAGAATAAAAACTGTGAGAATTCACAAGTTTGCACTTGATTCATCATCTCTTTCATCTAATCCACATAACATTTTTAAAATAAACTGCATTTCAATTTTTTCTTATCAACTTTTGGCGCTTCTGATTAAAACTGTGTAAATATTATATAAATCAGCAACACATTAAAAATGATTAATTTAAATTTAAAAAAAATATTGTGTTTATTGATTGGAAACTAATTGCTGTAACTGGTCGTCTGGGCTTCGAAATTAGAACTATTAATTTCGCAAGAAAAGAATAAAAGATATTCGGTTGAATTAATTTGGTTTAATTTAATTTAAATTGATTTAGTTTAATTTGATTTAATATAATTGATTTAATTTTGCTGATTGTATTTGAATTAATTTAATTAATTTATTTTAACATCTTTAAATTATGTAAGGCATAGCTGTACTGACGAGGGATAGATCCCGAAACACGTGTCTGCAGATGGCCTTAAATTAAGTAACGTTCCTTTTGTTGTTTTCGCATTAGAGAAATTTTTCTCGGATCAAAATTTGTTGCATTATGCAATATTTTATTGATGTGCAACAGCAGGTGTACATTATGTAATTCAATGTCCGGCATGGGTATTTGCCCGGGAAGTAGTTGTTTTAATGTGCATTTGTTAAATGTACTTACGTAACGTAAGTCAAGGGTCACACAGCTAAATGTGAAAATGATTTATTAATTATTTTCAAATCATTTTTATTTAATATATGAATAAAAGAAAAGTTTGTAAATACTATTTAACAATGATTAATGGTGAAGATTTCGCACTTAATTGTTATCGACTTTTTATTGTGGGGAGAGGTGTCTGTGATGGTTTTGTTCTCTCTAAAGAAAGAAACCGAAGCATTCACAAACAAATATTCAATTAATCCTTTTAATAATTTGGAATTCACTACAAAATTATTTCTATATTTTTTTAAGAAAAGAAAAACTTACTTGGACATGTACGAATGCGGAATTAAACTTATTAAATCAAGTTATCTGTTATTTCTATTATTTGCATAGTGTAGTTTGACTTTCAAAATTGTTGTTACGCTAATTATATGCGTAATTGCATTACAAATAAAATGTATCGACATGTGGAAGAGAATGTAAGAGAGCGAAGCGTTAGACGATGAGTGATCGTATATATTTATTAAAAGTGTCATTCACATTAGCGAAATAACGGGGTCTCGGAAGAAAATCCGCAGCTGTACCATACAGTCACAAACTGTTTGTTAATTTTTTTGTTGAATGTTATTTGTGTAAATTTTGTTATTTAATTATGATTACAAGAAAAATATTTATAGCCTATAATTGCTGTAAACTTTCAAAATAATCAATTAATTTTATTCTGAATTAAAATGTAGATGTGTTTGAGGAAGTTGTTATTGTTACGAATTAACCAGTAACACCAAACTATTTATAAGTACTAATTAACAAATATTATTCGTATGAAATAAATTTAAAGAATTTAAAGTTATTCAATCTAATCTGTGTTTTATTCGTTGATTTTTAATAATTTATTCATATTTATTTCATACAATATGAACTACCAATGTCTAAATATTAACACCATTAAATATTATTCGTTTTATTGTTAAATTTTCAAAAAAAATCTATAAAATTTATATTTTTCCTATCTGTGCTTTATGGTGGACTTTCTCAACTGCTGCGGTAGCAGAAGTTTCTAAACGCCTCTGACTCTTCCATTCCCGCTACTTCCGTTTTTGCAACAGTGTACTCAATCATACGCTGTATTTTTATGATAAAACACAACGTGTAATTCTCTCTTCCTATTTTTTATTTAAAGTAAAAAATATTTATTTCGATTAATACTTTCTATTTTTATATATATCATTTTACTTCAAAAAGGCGGGCTAACTTACTCGGGTGTTTTTATTAAAGGCAATACTCGCTAAGAAATCCAATAACAAGTTTATTGGTACGAAAATGTCAAATGAGCTTATTGCTCTTTTAAGGTTCCTGGAGATAAAAAGTGTTAATAAAAACTATTATTCCATAAAAAAGGCGATACAGATTAGATAAATTACAAGGAAAAAAATATTACTCCATAAAAATATGCAATCTTCTTAAACTGATGAGAGCATAAATGAGACCTCTCGCCAAGTGCCGATGTCTGTGAGGACAAAATCGCCAAAGCATAGACTGAAAATTGTATAATATTTAAAAATAATATTCATAATATTTTAAAGTACTAACGTAATGTAAGTCATAAAGTCACGACAGCTAAAGGGAAAATAATTGATTAATAATTAATTATTTTCTATTTCATTGATTTATTTGAAATAGTTGTGAGCAAGTGAATAAATCCTTTTATCTATTGTTATTACAGTACCATTCTGTTGCATTTTGGATTTCAACGAAAACAAGAACCAAATAGAGGAAAAGATTACAAAACACCCTTCCAATAATGTTTACTTTTAGCATGGACAGTATGAGAACTAAATACTAATTGTAGAGAAGCACATAAAAAAAACTGTTTAAGAAAAAGACGTCGCTTGTTTTAATTATCTAGTAAAGATGAAATACCATGCGGTTTTCCCAACAAGAATATTTATAAAAAGTTCCTAAAACACATATTCTCTAAATGAATAAAGAATCGGTCTTTTAAAATATAAAAAGCGATCTGTATTGAATATATTTAATTTAGATTTAAATGTAAATATATTTCTAAATTATATTTTAATATAATTTCTCTCTCCGTAACACCGATTATGTTTTCATTTGATTCTTTTTTTATTACGAAGACGAAAATCCACATCTTTGGCGGAATGAACGTCTAATGAATGACAAGCCAACCGAGAAAATTTAATTATTCCTGGGAACTTTGTTGGTATCCGGGCTCCAGAACGTTGATTTTGTTGTTTTACAAAGAAGCTTTACCGCAGCGCGAATTATGGAAGATGTCAATTTTGCGCAGTTTCAAAGATGCCCTAAAAGTTATGAATACTTGATTAATTTATAAGAGAAATAAATATTTTATGATGTTATAAGATTCACATTTATTATTTTTATTCGATTTTTTTTTATATTCGAAAATATATACAAGGTGTACAGAAAATGAGTGAAAAGCTTTAGGTAGCGTGACTCTTTGACTAATTTTTAGATAAAAATATTAACGAAAATAAGTCAATCGGTCCTTCCTTAAGCCTCACGGGCCACTTAAAAGAACTATACGTTTGGCAACGCTGGATCAAACAAGTGTGCATTTATCCTGTTTATAACTGCTACATCATCCGCTGGAGGTGTTGCATACACCTTTTCTTTTACAAACGAGCGTGCGTCGTTGCCAGATCTATTTTCATTAAAAGAATGCTTCTGATGAAGTTATAAAATTGTAAAAATATCCGATTTATTAATCATTTACATCAATAGAATTATACACGTGTCTAATTGATTGTTAATGCTATTGATTTTTTACAAAATATTTAAAAAACAATACTAATTTATAGTCACATATTTAAAATTCCGAAGACCTCGTGAGCCTCAATGAAGAACCATACAACATTTTTTTATTTGGATTTTCTATTAAAAATTAATTAGTGAATTGAGTTACCTGAAGGTTTTCACTCATTTTCTGTACACCTTGTATATAGTGTATACGTAAAGTAAAGGACTTATATTTTGGATTCAGTTATTGAATACATTAATCAAATCTAAACGCTTCCGGAATTACAGCGATTCAAATTAAAGATGCGACTGGGATATTATGCAATTAACATATCCCCTCCAATCAAATCGACTTCACGTAACTCGAATAAATCTCACTTAAACCTGTAAACATCACCGAAGCGTTGTTATTCAAATTGATTCAATGAAACCGATGAATATTTCATGAGGCCAGTTATGTAACCCGATCGCGAGGTGGTAATTCGTCCATCTTGATTATCGTTATTGGCTGCTAATATGTCGGTTCGGAATTAATTTGGCGAATTGACCTTAATACAAAGCATTCCCGGTGCGGTAACCTGTGAGGGCCGGATCGCTAGAAACGTGCGTGCGTCAAAATTTGCGGCAGATGCCCACACTTGCGCCAATTTGTCGTGCACAATTTGCTCATTGACGGCGTCGCAACTTTAAATCGGACAATTGATCCGAATTGAAGATTTCACGCATACACATATTACGTTGTTATTTATTGTAACTGTGAGAGATTGTTGGAATTAAAATATATCGTCATAAATATTATATTGGATTGTATATGCTTCCTAACAAAAATATTGGTTTTCATATTATCGGATTAAAAATAAATATTTATATTTGATGACCTTTCTTGTCTGTAGTGATTAAATTTTCTTATTTTGTAAACAGCCCGAATTCATTGATGCGATCTACTGTTAAGGGTGCGGTTTAGAAGAATGAGATAGCTATACAAATATGGGCAATCACTAATTTGAGTTAGATTGTTGTGTGATCAATGAACAATATTGTATTATACATTAAAATAATCTTAAAATAAGCAGGAATTTCATCAGATAAATTAAAAATTATTTTAATGTTTAGTTTCTGTGAAAAATAATTATAAAAAACAATGATAATTGATCAAATTTATAGCAAATTTTAAATTAAGTTTTTGCTAATAAAAACTTGTGCAATGAAAATGTAAAGGATTTCACTAAATTCTGCATTCAAATAACTTAGCAGACATGACCTATTAATTTCATTATATCTTACAATTTTCTTTTCTAACTTAAACTAGTAAATTGACGTAATACACGAAAATTAACGATTTATTTTTTATTTAGACTGATACTTTATACTTGGTAGATAAAAAATGTAAATACACATTCATATTATGAAATCCAAAAGAATAGCTCTATTTTCAAACGATTATTTCCATTTTACTATATAACTATCTCTTTCCACTAAACTGTAACCTTAACTAATTCAATGATATACAAGATACTTTTGTCGGAAAAGATACTGTAGATTAGGATTTACAGAGTATGACACCTCGCCATGGTGCAAATCACCATTTATCCGCATCGAATTAAAAAAAATATCAAAACAAGACAGTTGTGAATGAACAACGCTATACTAGTTTTAGTTTGTTAAATTAATTCTTTAATAAATAAAAATGCATAGAACTATTTTACATATTCTCAAATTAGTTATTTATTTACTTTCCCCTGTCCATACATCTTTCGCAAACGCCTCCAGAATATTCAAGAAATTAAGAGTAGTGTGGAAGAATTTTGCGAAGCCATTGTAAGGTACGAAATAACAAACTAAATTGTAATATTCTTCCAAATACTCCGCTTTAACTTTAAAAAAACAACAATCCATTTTTTTAATAAATAATTTTTTCTTTTCAATTAAATGTTCATTCAAAAACGTATTTTACCGAATTTACCAGGGAAAGTACCATGATGGACTCATCACCATTTTTTTTAAATTTATATTAACATAATTATTACTATTTGTTTTTTCAGTCTTAAGTTTTTGACAGTTGAGGCGTCATTCGTGACATGTGGCAAAGCCACACATACTCAGTTTGGATTCCCATTTTACGGCAATCATTGAATTTTATTATCTCTAGGAAAAATATGTTTCGCAAATTACGTCCATTTTATGGTCGTCATAATCAACCCTCTCATCAAGTTCACTGTATTGGACAGAACCCGTATCTGCAAAGTGTATACCATCAAAATATTGTTGTTGTATCAGACGCCGATCCCAGCAATTGAGTTTGTGTTATTCGACCACCTGAAAAGTTGTACGTAAGGAAGCCATAAAAAAATACAGCTGATGCAATAATAATAATCTCGTATACTGGGCTCTATGGTATTAGATAATAATACCCTAGACAATCCTAATGATATTGTAAATTCCTTTGCTGACTATTTCTCTTCTGTATACTCAGTTCGCCGAAAATGTAATATACATGAAACTACTGATAAAGTTAACAACTCACAAATTAACATTGATATTATTAATGATATTGACATCCTAAAAGCAGCCAAAAATCTCAGCAACAACTTTACCGCTGGTAGTGATCAAATTCCATTTTTAATTGTTCGGGACTGCATTAACATCCTAGTTACTCCCTTAATACATATATTCAATCTAATTCTAAGTACTTCCAAGTTTCCCCAATTATGGAAAATCTCGAAAATAACACCTATTCTTAAATCCGCCAATAAATATGACATAACGAATTATCGCCCCATAACGGTAATAAATAACTTTGCTAAATTATTTGAAACTATAATATCTAGTAAACTTTATAATGCAGTCGAGACATCAATTAGCCCTAATCAACATGGTTTCATGAGAAAAAAATCAACGACCATCAATTTACTTAACCTTACTGATTTCATTTCGTACCATATGGATAGGTGGAGTCAAGTCGATGTCATATACACAGATTTTCGGAAGGCATTCGACTGTATAAATCACAATATTCTGTTGCATAAACTAATTAACTAGGGATTTAGCTCTACCTTACTTAACTTGATAGAGTCATATTTATTTGAACGTGGAAGTTTTGTTGAATATATGAACCATAGGTCATATTCTTTCTATCCATCTAGTGGTGTCCCTCAAGGGTCTAATCTTGGACCACTGCTTTTTACGCTATATATTAATGACGTTGTTGATAACATAAGATCTAATTTATGCAGATGATATTAAAATTTATAAAGACATTTTGTCCATAGAAGACTGTCTCACACTTCAGTCTGATTTGGAACTCATTAAACAATGGGGCGTAACGAATGAATTACATTTGAATATAAAAAAATGTAAATGTATTTCATTCTCCAAGTCTCCCAATCCAACAAAATATGACTATTCCTTGGATTCTAATATTCTTGAACGTGTTTTGGAAATAAGAGACTTGGGTGTTTTATTAGATAGTAACCTCACATTTGTTCCTCATTGTACAAAAGTAGTAAATGCTGCCTTCAAAATGTTAGGTTTTATTCGTAGGATGTCTAAGCCCTTTAAAAACTCTAGAACTATTATAAAGCTGTATATGTTGTATGTACGGTCGAAACTAGAATATTGCTCGAATGTTTGGTCCCCATTCTATGATTGTCATATTAAAGCTATTGAGCGCGTTCAGAAAGTATTCTTGAAGTATCTATACAATATTCAATATTCCACATACCCGGATGATACTATTACGTACGAACATTTACTTAAGCTGTTCAATTTAAAGTCGTTAGCTGCCCGACGTAAATTAACCTCTCTTAGCACATTACATCACCTACTTCATGATACTATTAACGACCCTTATTTACTTAGCAGAATAAACTTTTTTACGCCTAGATACTGTTCAGGAAATAATATGACATTCTTATGCCATCGGAGCCAGACCAACATGTATTACAACTCCTCAATTAATACAATGATACGGAATGATAACTATGTTATGGAGGCGACCGATATATATCATTATAATCATAAAAAGTACATGCAGCATTTATCTGTTCTGTTCACCTAATTTGTATTTTTTGTTTTAGTCTAAGTTTAGTTTTATCATTAGCTAGTTGATTTTGTATATTTTTCCCTGTAATAGGAAAATGTAAATTTCTGTTGGGAATAAAATCTATTATTATTATTAATTGCTCCAGGGCCACCTACCACAACGTCGTGAATGGGCATTAGAAGCTGGGTGAAAAATTGTCTTGAGCGGTGAGAGTCATTTTTGGTTCAATTTACGTAGCTAGTAAAGAAAGAATTGCCGAATTTGTTTCGAAAAGTAGCCAGAGGCAACTCAACCGCTGCCAATACACCGTCTGATGCGTTTTATGTGCCGGAAGTATTATTCGACCGTACTTCTTCAAAGACGATAAAGACCGCAATGTTACGGTCAATTGAACAAGTTACCATTCGAAGATCACGGACTTTCTTTGCCCAAAATGGAAGAATTGGACTTGGTTAACATGTGGTTTCAACAGGATGGTGCTACACTCGATACCATGTTCCAATTGAAAGGCGAGTTTGGTGAGCAATTAATCTCATGATTTGGCACAGTTATTTTGCCATCAAGATCGTGCGATTTTACAACACTAGACTAATATTATGGGGGGAACGTGAAATCACTCATCTATAGGGGCAAGCCAAACACCATTGCTGCCTTGGAAGGCGTAATTTTGCCTCACGCGTCATCGGTGAGATACCCGCCAAAATGTTGCAAAAGATGTGCCAAAATTAAAGTTTCAGAATGTATCACGTGAAACGTAGTCGAGGGCAACATTTACATGAAATAATCTTTTAAAAGTAAATAGCAAGCATTGATTTATCCATCCAAATAAAAATTAAAAAAGGAGGATTTATTTATGGTCAGAGTTATTTGAATAAATTAAATAAAAAGAATTTGAAAATAAATGTCACAATATCTAAAGAGGGAATAATTTACTAATAATTTTCAAATTATTTCTATTAAATAAAAATGGTTTAATTCAATTTAAATTGATTTAGTTTAATTTGATTTAATATAATTGATTTAATTTCGCTAAGTGTATTTGAATTAATTTAATTGATTTTTTTTTTTTTGACATCTTTAAATTATGTAAGGCATAGCTGTACTGACGAGGGATAGATCCACGTGTCTGCAGATGGCCTTATATTAAGTAACGTTCCTTTTGTTGTTTTTACATTAATTTTTTCTCGGATCAAAATTTGTTGCATTATGCAATATTTTATTTATATGCAACAGCAGGTGTACATTATGTAATTCAATGTCCGGCGTGGGTATTTGCCCGGGAAGTAGTTGTTTTAATATGCATTTATTTAACGTACTTACGTAACGTAAATCAAAAGTCACGGAGCTAAATGTGGAAATAATTATTAATTATTTTCAAATCATTTTTAATTAATATATTTAAATAACTGTGACCAAGTGAATAAATACTCTTTTCTATTTAAATTATTTTTATTTAATTTGATCAAAATAAATATTTCATTTACTTTTAGAAATGTTCTGCGTTTTCTTTAATTTCCAAATTAAGATTGACACTATTTACACATAATTCGAATGAGTGCAGCATGGTGCATTGTTAAAGAAGCTTTGGGTATATTTGACATTGCATTGGATTACAAGTTATCTGTCTAACATAGCACAATATGTTCGCGTCTTTCAAAATGTATTAACGTGATTTCGAGGGTTCCTCGGGGGTCTCATTGCGGACCCATCCTACTTCTATTAACTGTGAACGACAGCACGAGGATTGAGTCCAATAAATTTCTCTTGTATGCAGTATTTACTAATAATATTTTTTTAAACAAGAATAATATAAACTTACAAAAATGTTAATGAAATCGTAACTTATTCTTACCATCAATACGTAATAATCGGAGCAATCTTAAAACTCCGGATAAAATAAACACGACACAATAGTGGTGGATAATCTCCGACATTAGAATTCTCAGTTGTTTGCGAAATCCCCGGCTTTCGGAGTTAATATCCTCTTATCTCTCGAGTTTATTACGAAACGGAGCGAAAAGTCGGGATGCTCGTCTTGTTTTGAATACATGAGGGAAACGTGCTTGGCGAATTTAATTTTTTAATCTGCGCGTGCTTTCAAAGAGTGCAATTTGTGGTTTTTGTGCAATCGACACACGTGATTTCGAAGGTAAGCATCCAATGCGTAAGTGTTCTTTGATTTTAAAATTAAATCGTTGAATTATAAAAAATACAAGTCACGCACTATTTTAATTGCGGAGCAGTTATTGAAGGACTGCCTTATTTATCACTTGGTAAAATATGTTATACTATTAATAATTAAGTTTTCTTTGATTAATTGCTCTTAGTTTGTTTCGATTTTTGGATTTAAAATAGATTTATTATATTTATTAAGTACGAATATTTTACGTTCGACTAAAATCATATTAGATTAAATGCCTTTTTTTCGAATAACTTTCTCACTAATCACTCTGTGAAACATTTTGAATATTAAAAATATATTAAATATGAATATATTGAATATTAAAATTAAATGCATTTAATTTCGACTATTTATTGAATTTAAAATAAAAATTAATTGTAATGAAAATTATTATTATAATTAACACGATAAACATAAAACAAAACAAAAAATAACATAAACAAAATAACATTATTTTGTTTACAAGCCTACTACACTTGTTTGAAAGAGTATTTAAATTTATATAAAATAAATTATATCTCGATAAAATTAAAACTAAACATACTGACATTGAAAAGAGAAAAATAAACTTTGTGCTGTATCTTTTAAATTAATACAGATAAAAATATGAAAAAGTGCATAAAGAACATGCAATTCTCATTTTGATATAATAATAAT
The DNA here is from genome assembly GCA_963082785.1 of Philonthus spinipes. Taxonomy (NCBI): domain Eukaryota; kingdom Metazoa; phylum Arthropoda; class Insecta; order Coleoptera; family Staphylinidae; genus Philonthus; species Philonthus spinipes. The sequence goes on along the minus strand of OY720308.1, from coordinate 14,218,183 downwards.
TAAATTAAAACAAAAGATGATAGCTGATTTCTATTTTCACCGTCGAATTATTTTTGAAAAAAAGAGCTCGAGGATGCACCATCCGTATTTTTTTCTATCTCTGCTAATAACCAAGATTCCCTATAGTAACACGCAATTTGGGCCACCATGTACATTTCGAGCATAATATGCTCTTTATCAAGTGTTTATTTATTTTTTATAATTCACTGAATTTAAAATAAAAGTTAGTTGAATGTAGAATTTAGGTAAATGCTCGAAATTTTCTTTGTATAATTTCTTTTTCATTAATTTTCATGATAATTAAAATAATTTTTAATTTATCTCACGAAATTTTTGAATGTTTTAAGATTACTTAATATATAAAACAATATTGTCTGTTGATCAGCACATCAATGTAATATGAATTAATGACTATCAATAATTATAGAGCTGTCTTAAAATTATTAAAATTATAAATAATGTTCACTTTTTCCTTTATATTTTTTAATCTATAGCTTGATAGCCTAGACAGACTAATATTTAAATGTATTTTATACAAATCTTATTATAATTATATTATATAATTGTCTATATAAATAAATTTATATCTATTACTGTAAACAAGTCAATAAATGTATCTATTATTATATTTATATTTAAATAAATTGTTAGATATGTTCTGAAACTAGTACATGAATATAATACTGTAGCATGAAGATATTGCTATCAATAAATTAAATAATTTCGAGTTTCATAGATTTATTACAAATTTTATTTATTTAAATTTATTAAAAAAATTATCCGCAAGCAAGTGATATAATTTTCGTATATTTTTATTTTTAGTTTAAGATAAAAGAATTTTTAGTAAAAAATATATTTCAACTTAAATAAAACAAATAATGAAAACTCCGAAGGCTCCGCACATCAACGTGTGATTACTCATTTCCTTTGATAGTTCATTATGTATTATTAAGTAATGTCTTCAAACATCAAGTATATAATTATAAAATCATTACGTTTTGCACGTTAACATTTTTTGTTCTTAAGAGAAATTGGTAATAAAAGTTTCATTGCGAATGGTTAAACCTGCGCCAATAATCAAACAACCAAAATCCTTTCATTATTTTAAATGTTATTTACGTTTCATACCCGTTTTTCAATTGATACTTAATCTTTCTTCGTTTAAGCTTCAGTTTTGTAATTTTCTTTTTTTGCGCCAATAATCAAACAACCAAAATCCTTTCATTATTTTAAATGTTATTTACGTTTCATACCTGTTTTTCAATTGATACTTAATCTTCGTTTAAGCTTCAGTTTTGTAATTTTCTTGTATGGATTCATATTTTATTTTGTAAGTTCAAATATAATAATAATAATAAGTATATATGTATCTGTGTTTTAACAAAGATGTTAAATATATATAAAAAATTATATCTTATTTTTTATAAATTCTTATAAACAGTCTAATTACCAAAAAATATTTATTCGAAATTCATTATTTATTTTTCAGGCCTGTTTGTTTTATCGATTAATTCATTAATTATTTTGAAATTCTTTTCTTTTAATTTAATACTATTAATTATTGTTATATTTGAAAATAATTCATAAACGAAACGTATTCATCAAATTAAACTAAAATATTAATGATAATAAATATTAATTAATTATTTTATTTTTATTAAAACTGAATTGTGAAACATTTCAAGATAGTATTAGTAAACGTTAAAGCCACAATTAAAGCTTAATATCTGTAACGAAGATATATGTTGGTGAGTACGTGAAGTTTCTTGATATAATATAATAATATTTTATTCCTTTCTTCACTTTTTTATTTTTATCACTATATGTACATTTCAAGCACAACGTGCTCTTTATCAATACATAAAAACTATTGATAAAGAGCATGTTGTGCTTGAAATGTACATATAGTGATAAAAATAAAAAAAATGAAGAAAGGAATAAAATATTATTATAATATAATTATATCTGCATATTATATGATTTATCCCGCTGTGGTTTTTATTGTTGTTGTATTTTTATTATTCTTAAATCTCAGTGAGTGCAGTGCTTTACAGTTAGAGAGAGCGTCATGCACGAAAGAACCCACTGGAATTTTAATTTGGTAACACTGCGCCCACGATGCAAGTGAAAAACGCAATCGGTCGATCGGCGCGCGTTTCGTGAATGTCTAATTAATTGTGATTGTATTCAATTGTTTTGTATATGCAAATTGTATTCGCAAAAGATTATTGAGAAAGTTAAATAAGAAAGTGCAATAACAGGCGAAGTGTATTTAAAAACAAGATTACAAGTCTCACCTCTGAATAACATATAATTTGTAATGTAAACAACATTTTTGAAATTAATTTGAAACATGAACAACATTCCATTGTTTTTTTTTTAATTCCTCTTTAAATTTACTACAAGATTTTATTTATGACTACTGGAATATTTTTCATCATTTATTAGCAAACAAAAACCTTTTATTTAATTGATAATTATTGATTCAAATTCAGAAACAGTATTTATACTAGAACATTATTTTAACGTTTAAACAACATCTGTTTGATTCTTGAAATAGTTGTTTGAATTTACTAAAAGTCTGCTACTGATTGCTGGAAAAAAATGAGGTATTTATTGAAAGAAAAATAATTGCTTTTTAATAATTTAAAAAATCAACAGCATTCGATTATTTTATTTTAGTTTCTTGTTTTATAATGTTAATAGAACTAATTTTAATCAAAATATTTCAAAAATATTGCTGATTTCTAGTCACATATTTATTATATCAATGGCCTCATGGGCGTTAATGAAGAACCGTACAATATTTTTTTACTTAAATTTTCTGCTTGAAATTAATCAATGAACAACTTTACCTGAACATTATCACACCTTTTCTGGCCACCTTGTATACAGTGAATTAATAATAGAATTCTTATACTGTATTATTCGTTGTCTTTAGAAAACAGGGCCGAGCTGTTTTCTAAAGACAACGAATAATACAGTATAAGAGTCGGTTTCTGCCTATATATATTATTATTACATCTATTAATTTAGAACAGTGTTTTAAAACAAATTTTCCTTTTATATTTTCTTTCGGATTTTCTATTTTTTAATAAATATTATAACTGGGTGTCAATTTAACTCGTATAATTTGTTCGGTGAAAGCATTTCCAGGGAACTGACCCGCAGTTTCTGGGAACTAATTTCCCGGCGATCGCACGAAAATGTGAACGCAAGAGGGATTTACGGAAATCAATACGGACCTTAATTAAAAATTCTATTTTAATCGGGAATGTTTACGTTCAATTATAAACAATCTAATTACCAAATAATACATTTTCGAGAGAGAAAGGAAAACCTCTATCTCAGTATAAAATATTAGTAGTGATAAAAAGAAGCATCGACTGTTCAATATTAAATGAAATTAATTATAAGTTTTACAATAATGAAGTTTATTTTTTTTAATTCATTGCATATACAATTTAATAATAACAATAAAAACAAATAATGAGTCTATCCTAAAAATGATTATAAACAGAATTATCGATTGCAATCATCCAGATATTGTTATTATAAAGAAGACAGAAAAACAGAAAATTAAAAATTAATATAATATGAAAAATTTGCCATCACAAAAAATATATCAGGACATTAAATTCTGTGAATTTGTTTCCAATTTTTGTCACGTCAAATGGATGCTGAAACTGTGGATATGTCTGTGTCTGTACTTCGTTAATTAAAACGTTTCCTCGCCATAATTGAAATAAGGAATACCTCCATCTCAGAAAAAAAATGTAGTGATAAAAAAGCGTTTACCGTTCAATATTAAATAAAATTAATTATACGTTTTACAAAAATAAATTTTATCGTGTTTCAAACATTGCATTTAATTTAATAATAATCAAAAATAATGAGGCCCATTATTTGATCCTAACCATTATTACAAACAGAACTGTCGATTACAACCATCCAGATATTGTTATTATAAAGAAGAAAAAAGAAAATTAAAAATTAATATAATATTAAAAATTTGCCATCATATATATATTTATTTATTTGTCCAAATTCAAATAGTGAACCAAACTATACGACGATCGATCTCAACGCAACGCTACTCCCAGATATTGTCTCGTCAAATGGAGTAATTTTGATAAACAATAAAACAAATTTGGATAAATGTGGAATTTTTATAACATTTCTGACTGCAACCAAGAAGGGTGTAATTTTACAAACTTACAATCTTGCCAAAAAATCCTGTTCGCGGGAAGAAAAGTTAGTACCTTTCTTTTCGCAAACGCATTATATGCACCTAGAGATAAAGATATAATATATTTTTTAATATGTCTTTTATGCCCGTTTGCACCGATTTTACTTTAAGGCCTCCTTAGTTAAGGGTTCCTTAAAAGTTAAGGAAAGAATAGTAGAGATTGGATTGCACCGCTCATATAAAATCTCCGCTTAGTTAAGGTCTCCTTAGTTGGGGGAAAATCTAGTGGAAAGTTAGTGCCTAACTTCATGTCGTCTATTATTCTCGCTTACTAACCATGAAATCATAGAAAATTATTATTAATTTTAGAAAATCACAATTATTTGGGATAATTATTACCGCTATAAACATTACAGTAATATAAAGAAACTTTAAATAATATATTTATTTAAGAATGTATAGGTTTCACCATTTTTTATAACATTATCGTTCGCTTTCTCTACTTTATACGTTATCTATAAATTTATAGGTTAGAATCAGCCGTACGCCAACGCTAAGGAAGCCTTGGTGAAGTTAAGCCGCCAAAATCGGCGGCTTAAATTTAAGAAGACCTTAGGCATCGTGCGCGCGCGGTGCAAACCAAATGTCATAAGTTAAGGATTACTTAGCACTAAGGAGTACTTAAACAAGACGGTGCAAACGGGCATTAATAATGTATGTAATACTTAATTCAAATAGTTCTTTGTTTAGAAACATTAAAATATAGTATTTGGAGAATGAATGTTATTGGAGTGGAATACAATCTATGGAATGTTCTATTTGAGTTTATCCATTACTTTTGTATAAAATATCCTTATATACAGAAGCATTATAACCATAAATCACTAGGGATAATTTGTGCATAAATTAAGATTTTTTAGGCACTCGTGTGTTATTTAATGTATATTTAAAAAAAATATTCGTAGGAACAAATTGAATATCTAATTCAATTTGCTTTGTTTGTCATTAACTCAATTAAAATTAGCTCAAGATTTATAAATGTACATTAATCACTACCATTCTATGATTTTATGAACATCTTGAATACCAACAATTTTATTTCAACAATCGTGTAATTTTCGTGAATATCTTCTATAAAAGTGTACCAGAAATTTACAAAAGATAACACACACATTGAGCAATTTATTTACCACCAAAATTAATGGAGAATTGAGAAATCGTATGGTTCATTCAGAGAGCGTAAGATTAACAATAAATCATCTTTTTCGTCTAAAACTGTGCTTCAGCTTGAAAGGTATAAACCATCATTACTATTATTATTATTAAAAGAATGGCTATCATAGTACAGTACTGTTTAGTATACTAATAGCTATTTGTTATTAACCCTGTATATTGCATGTTTTAAAGATATTTATAAATTTTCACTTATGAATAAAACTCTTTTTAAAACGTGAAATTAACCTAACCTAAACTATGTGTTTTATTCATTCGTTAAAATATATATTCAAACATGTTTCACCAAGTGATTATTATAATTCTGTGGAAAGTATTGTATTTCTTTCACTAGTTTTCATTCAATAAAGTATTATATATATATATATATATATATATAAATAGTGGCTATTACCCCTTATAGGGTTGGAGCTTTCTAGATCATTATTTATGAGGCTGATCATTCCCCTTCTTCCTTTTAAACTTTTTTACTGATCTCTCTCTATTTCTTCCTTTGTTTTGTCCTGCAACTTTCTAGCGCCAATGTTCTTCAGATCTTCTATTATTTTTTGTATTCATGTCGTTTTTTGTCTGCCTCTTCTCTTTTTGCCTCCTGAGTTCCATTGACATATTGATAATAAATAATAATAAAGTATTAATTTAATATTAATTGTGTGATTGTATTCTTTACAAGCCTGTAATGACAAAACAGATTTTTTTAAAAATATTTTAATATTATCCCAACCGGGTGGAATTAAGTCTACACATGAAAACAAGATAACAAGATAACGTTGTCTGGCATTGAATTGCAATTTGAAATTTTGGAGCAGTTACTTTTAGATGAATTTTGTTTATTATTGTGGATTTTTTTACTATTAGGTCACTACGTTACTCTTACTAATGTTGTCATCCATGGAGAAAGATATATCGATGAAATAAAAAATCCATTTTCCATCAAATTTAGCCAAATCTGTGGATTGACTGCTGTGCGATATATAACAGCAGTCAATCCACAGATTTGGCTAAATTTGATGAAAAATGGTCATTAAACTTCAAAGAAAATATTTCTAATAGATATAAGTTGATTGTATGCACTATTCATAATTAACTGTTCTCAGTTACTTCTACGTAGATAAATTAAAATAGTTTGTGACACGTATAATTTGCAGGATAAAGAAAATAACGTAAAACGTCTTGAAAGATAAAAGTGTATTACACTTTATAAATGCATAAATACAGTTCGATATAATAAATATTTTTTTATAAGTGAATGCCAGTTAAAATAATATCGATTGCCTATTAAAAATAGTATTTTTACACCTGTAAGTGCCATTATTAAGGTCTTTTGGCAGAAACTAGTCAGCTAATGAAGAATTATTCAGTGAAATAAAAACCAAGTGTTTTATCATAACATACGTACATAAATAATAATAAAACATATTTCACCAAGTTTTAGAAAAGTTAAAAATCGTGAATATACAGAGAGCTTTTTTTAACAGTATACATTTCCCCTATGTATACCTGCAAAATACACGAGTTAAACGTATTGATGTATGTGTGTTTAGTTGCCTATAACACGCATTTGAACACACATATGCCAAATAAGCAACTAAACATACAGACATTGCGTTTTACTCGCGTTTTTTTGCAAATATACACTTCCCCTAATGTATACTGATAAAAAAAAACATCTCGGTATATGAAATATTATAATTCTATTGGAAAACTATTATCTTGAGGAATTATTCACTCGACAAAGAAAAAAAATCGTAATCGTAAATTTATTATTTGAGAAAAAATAAATTATTGTATATAATCAAACATAATATAAATAATAAATATTTTCATAATATATTCTCAAATAAGGGCTATGGACCATAGACCTTTCTGCACTATATTTAATGTATACATAGTTTTTTTGAATTAATTTCTCACTTAACCCGTGGTGAAACATATTTAATATTGATAATTAAATAAAAGTCACTTGGTTTGTTTCATTACTATTTTTTATTCTCTCCTTTCACTACAATTTTTTATTCTCTCCTTTCACTACTATTTTTTATTCTCTCCTTTTACTTTTATTTAATTATCAATATTGAAAACATGTTTCATCAAGTGATTAATGAGAAACAAATTTAATTAATAGACTTTGATTAAAACACTTCGTTTGTTTCAGTGAAAAAAACCAAGTGTTTTAATCAAAGTCTATATACATAGTTTTTTTAATTATTCTTATCACATAACACTTGCATTACATTGTAAAATGAAAAATTAAAATACTTGGTTTGTTTCACTATAACGTGTTTTAATTTAGATATTATCTACGTAATTTAAACATGTTTCACCATGGGATATGTGAGAAATGAATCAAATATATAATGTTATTATTATTACCTGAAAAAATATTTAATAAAATTTATGTTATTTCCTATTTTATTCTTGAAGCACAATTATTTAACAATTTCCTAAAGAATTCAACACTATTAATTTGGACTTAACATTATTTAAGACTTAATTATTAATAGTTTTTTTTTTTTTAGTGTGACATTTTCTTCTAGTTACAATTTAATTTAGTGGGGAGTCGGTTTATTTTACTTCGAATGTTTTGATGAGACTGCAAGTGCAGACCGCCGGCGAGAATAGTAAACAGGGAGGCGAGAGAGAAGGGGATAGAAACGGCGGAGACGCGACGGCGCCGGAAGGGTTTTTCCCCCTTTTTCCAGGGGGAGGAAAAGCATCGGTAGGAGGTTTCGTCTGGCCGCCCGAGTTGCGTAACCAGTTTCCCCCCGGAGTTATGCAATTACCGGCTCCCCCGTGCTTCTTTTCCATATTTTTCATTTTCGTTTTGTTTGTCGGACCGCCCCCCATTACTCAATTGTTTTCACACTCACGCCTGCATAAGATGTGGCGATAAAGTAAAGCGTTCCCAATTTTCTTTTGAATACAAATGTTTGTAATTAAAAATTTCATATTGTGCTTAATTGTAATCCCAGAAATTTGATTGAAATATTAAACCTAATATTATTTCTTAAATTAAATAAAGAGAATATTAAAAACGTTAGGTGAGGTAAGTACTTAAGTTATGTTAAATTTGCGGTAGCTGAAGGGAACATAATTATTTTATGTTTATTAACGTGAATAACGTATTAAAAATCTACCAATAAAATAAAATAAAAACACAGCTTAAAATGAATACCTTTAAATTCTAAACTTCAAAAAATCGAAATCATATTTTGAAATTATCATACTTGAAAATGGTTAGCCCATTTTTTAACTCGAAATTAGTAGAAAATTTAAAAATATTCATAGAAAAGAGTATTATTCATTCACTTGGTCACAGCCATTTAAATATATTAATGATTTGAAAATAATTAATAAATTATTTTCACATGCATTATGCAATATTTTATTGATGTGCAACAGCAGGTGTACATTATGTAATTCAATGTCCGGCGTGGGTATTTGCCCGGGAAGTAGTTGTTTTAATGTGCATTTGTTTAACGTACTTACGTAACGTAAGTCAAGGGTCACACAGCTAAATGTGAAAATAATTTATTAATTATTTTCAAATTATTTTTATTTAATATATTAAAAATATTCATTTTAATCGGTATTTTTATTTATTTTGTCGGTAGAATTTAAATAATTCAATTACAATTATTATTCCACCATTCAATTCTTCTGGTATATTTGTTAAAATTTATTTTCCCACATATTTTCTCTGCTATTGTTAATACTCCTTCCTTAAAAACCATCTTTCATCAAGCGTCCATTCTGGTTTCCATCTTCTCGCCATTCAAATTCTTCGTTTATATCTTTTTCCTACTTTTGTCTATTAAATTTAGTGATGAGTTTGTGTATTGCTAAACTATTGAATTCTGGTATCTCTTCTTTCTTGTCTACTCTTACATTCCACTTTGCTACTACTAGTCTGTGATTCTGCTTCTTTCTTTTTTTCTATTATCTGTATATTCTCCATTAAATTTAGTGTATATACTAAATAGCGCTTTTACTTTATAATTTCCATTTTGTTTCTAAAATCGATAATGTTCTGTAATATTTTATTGAAATTGCAATCAGGATTATTTCAAAGGGAAAACAAAAATGATCATGGACTGTGATATTTAAAGTAATAAATATTATTAATAAAACTGGACATTTAATATTAGTTTAAAATATTAAATGGTTAAATTAAGCAAAATTGTCATCAGATTGTGACAACAATCATCATTTATTAATTCTCGATTATAAGATTACATTATATTATAAATTACAATATAATCCGCCACTACTATTGTTTTCAAATGCTGTAGTTAGTTCTCCAGGAGATAAGTACGATACGTTCTCTTTATTTATAATTTATTTGTTATTGATTTAATTTTAAGTATTGCGAAAATAGTTGAGTTGTCCTTAGCACCTGTATTTGTACGGTGTTGTGTGGCACAATAATTGAAACACGTGCCAGGGCGCGTTGGTATTAAAGGAGAGACCTCGTGCTTTGCACGGACTAGAATGCAAATCCATTCTAAATTCGTTCCAAATAACAAATTGTATCGTCCAGTTAGCGAATTGTAAACAACACTCGACGTCCTTTAATTAGTTAATTAATTGTCATTAGTGCAATATCTCTTGTAATATTTATTCGGACATTAAATGAGAATTAATTATCTGAATAAGCAGTACAGGGAAATGATTACAAGTAAATTTATTTAATACCTAATTTCGTCATATATCAAAAATATGATGAATAAATAATTACTTGCGATATTTCAATTTCAATTTACTTTATTAACGGAATCTCCATTTCCAAATTACAATTATAATTACATATTAAAAATTTTATAAGAAAAGTGTGACGCTCTAAAAAGATTACAAAACATATGTATAAAAAAAAGGCAAATTACCAATCACAAATTACGACAAAATACAAAATAAAAATAATACGCATCAAAATATTTATTTATCAATCCCAAACAGTTCATTGTGAAAACAAAATGCAACCGGCTTATTCCTATCTTCAAGTGATGATAAATTAATGTAGATAAAAAAAATTATGTAATATGAATGAGATGGGAAATATCCATGCGGCGTAAATGGGCTGTGAAAACTGCAAATGAAGAAGTGAAGAGCATAAAGTTAGAATTGGTAGACAATGTATTTACTCACAAATTATGTGAGAATTACCCTACGAAACAAATACTACAAAGATAAATACATATCTCTGAAGTAATGTGGTTTTTACCACTATATACAGGGTGTCTCAGCGTGCGCGCCGAGTTGCTTTACGACTAAATGGTTTATTTTTTTTCAAAATCGGCTTTCGCAGGCGTATGTAGGTCTATTAGGCCCACATTTTAAAATTAGTTTCAATTATACAGGGTGTCCCATAAAAGCATGGCGTATCATAGTTATATTTTTTCTAATGGAATGACCTATATTTTATATTTTTTTCAGATTCTACATCAAAAATAAAGTTAACTTATATAATATATTCATATGCCTAAACCTAACAATTTTTGAAATATTTAAATATATTTGGAAAAATTGACGTTTCGAAAAAAAAATCATAACTCTTCAATGGATGAATGAAAACAGATGAAATTTTGTGCCAGTATATTAGACTAATGGGTAAATATTTTAGGCTATTTACAGGAATTTAAAATCTTAAGATGTTTTGATAATTTAACGTAACTCCAGAAACACATGCAAGGTCAAATTTCATGCTTATTTTAAATGGCACACCCTATATCCAATAGCCCTATCTTGTAGGAAATTGTATTGTCTTTCAAAAAGTATAAAGATATTTTTTACCTAAACCTAATAGTTTTCAAGATATATGCATTTTCGTTAACTTTTGACATAATATTTATTATTCATAACATGGAAAGTCGATACAAAGCGCCATCTATTGTTCAATATAATATTTATTATTATTCCATAAAGGCAAGAGTTTAGTTATTGTTTATAAATAAAGTCAGTTGACCCAACAAATGATTTTCGAGATATTTCCTAAATTAATACACTAATTTTATTAATTGTGAATATACTAATTGCATTATTTATTTACACATGTGTAAATTATTTGATAAAAACTTGTTAGAATTGTAAAACAAATATAACGAAATACATCAAATAAATCGACTAAATAGAATTAAAAGTAATTTATAATAAATTTTCAAAAATACTACCATCGAATACATAATTCAATTTTATTTTAAATGATATTTTGACATTTCTCATTATATTAGGTATAATTGATCTAAATATATTATTAATTCTGCCTTCCATGTATTCAATTGTTGTGTGAGGAGTGTTTTATATTTGATTTGACAGAAATAAATCCATGGGGATTAAATCAGAGGATCTAGGTGACCATGCTCTTCCAATTTATTGCTTATTAAACCACCTTTTTTGACGAATATTCAATGGAATTAAACTTGTAATTGTGTCTCCTCTTTATTAGTTACTGTATTCAAGGTAGTTTTTTTTTTTCAAATACTTCATACTGCCTAAAGTTTTGAATGTATTTAAAACTTCCTTTACAGTCTTCTTATTAGGATGTCTTCCATCAGAGAACATTTTGTACACTAAGAGACAATCTTAATAACATTACATTATTATTAGAATCAAATTAATTCTTTCATTTAAAGGAACATTATTTTTTCAATTGTTAGTAATAATACGAATGTGTCAATTAAATTTGCTTATAAACAAAAGCCTATTAGAATAACTGGCAATAATAATTATTAAATTAAGCAATAGATGGCGCTTTATGTTACATTGTCATATAAAAATAATAATGATAATGACGAAACTTAACAAAAATGGATATATCTTGAAAACTATTAGGTTTAGGTGTAGAATAACTTTATACTTTCCGAAAGACAATATAATTTCCTACAAGATAGGCCTATTAGATATAGGGTGTACCATTTAAAATAAGCACGAAATTTAACCTTGAATGTGCTTCTGGAGAAATGTTGAATCATCAAAACATCTTAAGATTTTAAATTCCTCTTAATAGTCTGAAATATTCACCCATTAGTCAGATATACTGACTCAAAATTTAATTTGTTTTCATTCATCCATTTGAAAGTTATGATTTTTTTTCGAAACGTCAATTTTTCCAATAATATTTAAATATTTCAAAAGTTATTAGGTTTAGGCATATGAACATATTATGAAAGTTAACTTTATTTTTGATGTACAATCTGAAAAAAATATAAAATATGGGTCATTCCATTAGAAAAAATATAACTATGATACGCCATGCTTTTATGGGACACCCTGTATATTTGATACTAATTTTAAAATGTGGTTCTAATAGACCTACATACGCCTGCGAAAGCCGATTTAAAAAAAAATAAACCATTTAGCCGTAAAGCTACTCGGCGCGCACGCTGAGACACCCTGTATAATTATTACTATTACGATGCGAGTCTCAACAGTATTCCTGTTGTTGATTTTTTCTTGGGGTGGATTGTGTAGAGAATATTATAAAATTAAATAACTCTTATTGTTTTTTTTTTCTACTACCTATCATTGCAATGTAGTAACTAATGTTTAAAATGTAGAGATATTTTTGTTTGCAGAATAAATATAATTAATATTAATATATAAATAAGTACTTCAATTTTATCGTTAATCTTTATAATATATATGTATGCTCCTTACACGAAACAGTTGAGCATCTCTGCATTTACAGCGAATTTTATATATGACATCACTCAGTTCACTTTGGTGCATAAAACGAACAAAACTAATAAAACGACAAAATAATTCAAACTTTTAGGAATTCGAATCGTGTAATATACATTTTTTAAAGTTGAGCTTGCTTATGCATGATACTTGGAGAAAAAAAAATGTAAATTGGCAACACTGTAACATAATAAAAAACTAAATGGACAATAATGTAGAGGTTGAAAAATGTCATCAGAAAAGTTGAATAAATACAGGGTGTTCCATTAAAAAAAACAAATATTTTTGTTATACTGCAAAGTTGGGACACCCTGTATGTTTGAAAATAATTTTACGCCATAAAGATTTTTAAATCAATAATTTTTTGTGCGAAACATTTTTTTGTTTTTTTTTTTCCACGGGAATGGCGCTAGGAAAGCCCGACACACTGTTGCAGGACCCTATATATATAAAATATATACATAACTAAATTAATGCTATTTTGATTTAGTCTAAAAGTGAGCAATATATGAAGTTATCATGTGTAAATTACAATAACGAAAATATTATTATTTTGCACATGAATTTGGGAAACCACTACAATAAAATGTTCATTTGAAGTTGAAATTAGGAATCTTTTTTTTATAAATTATTTAATCATATTTGTAACCCTAGTAAGAAATGAAGATGTTCGTTTTACTTGGAATATTGAACTTTTCTCATATCTAGTTTTAATGCAACTGTGAACACAAATGGCTACAATAAAGATATATTTACAACTATAAAATGAAGAATTTCTTTTATATCTTCATTTATATATTGTACATTAAGATACTTGTAAAATTATGTGTTGATGGATTAATTGCGGCTGAACGGATTGGATCAGATCCGTTCACGGACAATTGAGCCGCACTGAGAAACCGTAGCAAGTGCTAGGAATCCGTTTAATTGCATCTTTCAGAGCAGTCGTAATTCTTCTTCTAATTTCCTCAATGAACGAGCATTCCGGATTGTGCACTCCAGACTAATTGGCAAAATTTACCAAGCAATTACAGTTCTCTTTATCATCTGCAAAACAGCGAAAGAAGTTGAACGACTCGAGGAAAGGATTTGTTTTAAATATTTTGTACATTAAATAATTTTTGTTGTTTTGTCGGTTGTATTTCATTTTTCCTCGGAATGACGACCAACGTTTTAATCAAAAATTATATATTACGATCGAATGATCGCCTCTAAAAACGAGTAAGTACAGGTTAATTTAATAACCAAACATTTGTATCAACTTTTAAATGAAACAAATCATTAAAATTATAGTCTACGAACAAGCAATTTGGCTACTGATCGTAATACACATTACAATTTAACTGACAGTTAACTCCTAGTCTACACGGGCTAGTAATTAGATGAACATTAGGTTCCTCTTGCCCAGGTAAAGATATGTGGATATATCTATGTATGCTAGTTTTTGTGTGTGTGGATTATAAGATGCCGTTGAGGTTGAAGATAGTCAGGGTTTTCAAAGTAATATGAATTTACAAATTTTTGCTTTTTTAATATTACTCGATTTGATCAAATTCTATATTGTTTATTGTTTATTAACGGTAAGTCCATTTAAATACATATTGCTTTATACTAACTATACATTAAAAGATAAAGGAGGGTTACAATATAAGTATAATTATCAAACATTTTCTACAAAATTAGTAATTTTAGCTACGAAGGCTACTATTTATGTATTAAGAATTGACAAGACTGATATTGCCAGATGAAATCTGACATTACTATCGTAAAGTTTGACATTTTTGAGCTTATACGTGATCAAAACCTTATGACGTGGGAACACAATTTGTGTTATTTACAGTAAGTTAAAAATTTTAGGTGAAGTAATTCTGAACATTAGGCGTTTAAAGAAGACTTAGACCCATACCCAATAAATGAAATTTAATTCAGATTAACCGCTGCGAATAACCGTTGTTTCTATTAATTGCTTTTTTGCTATTTAAACATTTTATTTTCGGATCAATTTGTTGCTAGAAAAAAAAGAGCTTTATTAATACGGAAAAATAGTAATTGTAAAACAAAATTAATTTGGAATAAAAAAATAATCGTTTGCGTAGTAGTTACAAAAATAAAGTGATGGATATTCTGCTTTTAGTAGCAGCACACCATTAAGCATGTTTTGATGAGAGGATTTCGCTTAAAAACGAATTACGATTTGCACAACATTTCTCAACGACCGAACAATATTTCAAGCAGAATTTTTTCCCGGTAAAATAATTCGCCAGCGTACGTGATCGATTACACGGTGCCACACAAGAGAGAGATAGAGAATCAAAGTGAAAAGCGAGGCTAATTTAGTGTACTCCACACAACATCATTACGGTAAATGATTCATCGACATGCCGGGTTATTCTCTTTTGCACCGAGAAAGGAATGACTGACTGACTGACTGCCTTTTTGCACGTTTTATTTTTTTACTCGTTGCTATTTTTATTTGCACCGCAAACGTTCAATCATCTGCTCCGGTGATAATGAATGAAAAGCTGTAACCTATTGTAGTTTTGTCAGGTATGTACAAGCATGTATGATTTATCAGAGTTATTGTAAATGAGTGTATTTTGTTGTTTATGCGGTTTAAAAGAAATATACAATGTATTATTTACGTGACAATTTTGTCATAGATATTTATTTTATTAAATACTATTAGTAAAATATTTGGAAAGTTTGTGGTCGTCAACAAATTTTCAATGATAATATAACAACAGAGTGAGAATAAAATGAAAACAATTTGACACATTTTTGAAAAGTTGTTGCAGTATGATCGAAAAAAAAACATTCAAATTATTTTCAAATTAATCGAATATTTTTTAGTTTATATAAATCATAAACACTTTTGTATGAAATAAATATGAATAAATTATTAAAAATCACCCAATAAAACACAGATTAGATTGAATAACTTTAAATTCTCGACTAGTTTCGGGTTATTAGCCCATTTTCAAGAGAATTTGTTTTATTAACTAGTCGAGAATTTAAAGTTATTCAATCTAATCTTTGTTTTATTGGTTGATTTTTAATAATTTATTCATATTTATTTCATACAATATGAACCACCAATGTCTAAATATTAAAACCATTAATTACATAAACACTTTACTTTTACCTAATTAACAAATGTACAATAATTTATTGCATCTAAATTAATGTGCACATAGCCAAAAAATAAACTAAGAAATTAATATTGTATTTAATAAATATGAATAGATTATTAAAAATCTACCAATAAAATAAATAAAACACAGATTAAATTGAATAACTTTAACTAGTCGAGAATTTAAAGTTATTCAATTTAATCTGTGTTTTATTTATTTTATTGGTAGATTTTTAATAATCTATTCATATTTATTATATACAATACTAATTTCTACATTTATTAATTAGATAAAAGTAAAATGTTTATGACATTACACTGCATTATATTTACCAATGGTATTAGCAATGACACTGAAAATAACAAAAGTACATAAAATTATTTCAGGTGAGTTAAACTATAACAGATTAGATTACTCATTATTTAGACTATAGTAACGTACTCATTGGTTGAAACATGGAGCAGTAGCAGAAATTAAACAATGTATTGGCTTTCAAAAACGAAACAAAAAAAATAAAGTCTACTTTTTTACTTTCCTCGAACCGATGTCCAAAGGAAAGTAATTTAAAGGAATTTTCGAATCATTATGGCTATTTTACATCCCTCCCACTCAACGTATTTGAATATTGTTTTATAGTATAGAACCCAAAACCCCTAAACAGTAGATATGGGAAAAATGACTCCGCGGTGAACTAGTTAATAAGATCTGTTAAGTTATAACTATATTATAACCCTCATACTCAATGGAATTGAATATTGCTCCGCAATTTGGAAACTCAACTAAACAGTAAAGTTTGAAGTACATTTTCTAACTCAGTTACGAGCAAGTGATCTCGCGAGAGTGATAACTATTTTACACCCCTATCACTCGATAGATTTCATATTACTCTGAAGCCTAAACAGTAAAAATAGGCGAAATGACTACTTCCATTGAACCAGTTCATAAGATCTGAGTCACTTAGAATTAATTTTAAACTCCAACGAAACAGTAGAGATAGGCGAAATGACTACTTCCATTGAACCAGTTCATAAGATCTGAGTCACTTAGAATTAATTTTAGACTCCAACTAAACAGTAGAGATAGGCGAAATGACTACTTCCATTGAACCAGTTCATAAGATCTGAGTCACTTAGAATTAATTTTAAACTCCAACTAAACAGTAGAGATAGGCGAAATGACTACTTCCATTGAACCAGTTCATAAGTTCTGAGTCACTTAGAATTAATTTTAAACTCCAACTAAACAGTAGAGATAGGCGAAATGACTACTTCCATTGAACCAGTTCATAAGATCTGAGTCACTTAGAATTAATTTTAAACTCCAACTAAACAGTAGAGATAGGCGAAATGACTACTTCCATTGAACCAGTTCATAAGATCTGAGTCACTTAGAATTAATTTTAAACTCCAACTAAACAGTAGAGATAGGCGAAATGACTACTTCCATTGAACCAGTTCATAAGATCTGAGTCACTTAGAATTAATTTTAAACTCCAACTAAACAGTAGAGATAGGCGAAATGACTACTTCCATTGAACCAGTTCATAAGATCTGAGTCACTTAGAATTAATTTTAAACTCCAACTAAACAGTAGAAATAGGCGATACCTATTCATAAGATCTCATTCACTTTTTTTAGAATTGAATCTTCAAACACATTTACAAGTGAGTGATCTTTCTAGAGTTATTACTATTTTACACCCCACTCAATAGATTTGAATATTACTCCGTTGTCTGGGACCCCAAATGCCTAAATAGTAGAGATGGGCGAAATGACACCTTGTAATATTTCAAGAGTTGTAACTATTTTAAATCTATCTTAGTCAATAGATTTGATTATTACTCCAATTAGATCACCAAATCGCTAAAGAGATAAGGTGAAATTACTCTCTGCTGTGAGCCACTTTGAAGTGAATCAGAACTAAATCATATCATGAGTGATCTGTCGAGAGAGTGCTGATAATTTTACTTCGGGTTAAACGATGCTGTAATTAATGACTTAATAATAACAGTAATAACGGTGTGGTGAAAAGTGTTTGATAGTTTTCCAATATCTTCGTAGTATTAACAATTATTACGATTGCTCTGATATAAATATTTTCTTCCTCAGACATCAAAACAATGACACTTTATTATGTTAATATGACTTCACTATGTTGTATGAAAAAAAATGTAAATATTTTGTTTCAATAACACTGTAAAGACGAAAAAGAACTCTAAAGTAATTTTCTGCGCCCTTAAATTCCCTCCCCCACTACCGCTTCTCTCGCCTGCGGCGCTATCCCAGGAATTCGCTGCGAGGGCAAAAAAGCCAATCTCTCATCTATTGAGTATAAAGAATAAAAGTTTTCCGCTTGATTTTCCTCTTATCTCCCCGGGCTTCCTTTCCACAGTATCGATGGGTTTTCAGGAAAGCTGGGATCGCAACGGAAACAAAAATGAAGTCGGTTTAATTTTTCTCGGGGAAGGAAAGATATATGCTCTTTTTAAAAGTTAGAATAAATGAATGAGAATGCAAACTTAATTCAATTAATATAACTGGAAAAGGAACAATAACAATGTTTATTCTTGGTGGCAGATTGAAAAATAATTAAAAAATCATGTTTTTTACTGTTTAATAACAAAAGGATCCGACATAAGAAAGGAAATTAAAACGTGTATAAATTCGAACCAATTTATTACGTAGATTTCGGTACGATGGATAGAGAAAAAGAAAGGGATTTGCTTATTCCTGCTTATTCGTTCATTTCGAACATTCACATAACGGACAAAGGCTAGAAATTGCCCAAACAATATAAAAAAATCCGAAGGAAGGAAAAATCGTAAAAATAAAGACGTGACTTGAATGAAAAACCTGAAACGGCTGGTTGAAGAATTATGCGAATAAATAAATAAATGAGACGTAACCGCATAAGTGCGGCCAACAGCGAAATATGATATAACGAAATTATTTTATTTACAAATAAAATAAGTGAAATACAAAAGGAACATTTAAAATAATTATATAAATTACATTTATTTTCCTTTGCATTTTCAACATGACTCATCATAAGTATAAAAAGAATACTCACCAAGTTTTTTTTTAATCCTGAATATTTAAGGATGAAACCAACAAATATTATGTAAATAAATGATTTCAAATTATAATTTAGTACAGATGAAACAAGACACAGAAAAGTACAAGGAAGACAAGTTTTCTAAGAAAAATGTTAAAGTTCACGAGAGGAAAACCAAATCACTTCCCAATATCGACAAACGGTTGTTGAAAGAAATAGGTGCTACATTTAGAATAAATTTCAGGCATGTATACTAATTAATGAGGCATTAGAAGTAAGAAACTTTGATTTCGACAGCGGTAAAGAAATTATTAATTACATGCAGATACCAATGCGACAGATTCAATTTTATTTGATAAACTAACCGAAATATGATTTGATTAATTTGGTACGCATTGTGAAATGCTTTGATAAGTTACCAATGATTTACCTAAAGATTGTAAAAATTGAACTTAAGAACCCATAAATATTTCAATTTCATTATGGTTTTCAAATTTTACTTGCGATGCTAGCTATTAAACGTAGTGCGGCGATCACACTGCTTTACTTCGCTACATACAGTGTAACGCTTTGATATTTTAGTAAGAACCCCTAAATCTTTTAATTTCATTATTGTTTTCAAATTTCACTTGCGAAACTGAGACAAACTCAAGCCAGCTTCTACAATTGATAATTTAACCTTGGGCAGTGATTTTACAATTGTGAGGTAAAGCATAATTAAGACGAACGGACTGTTACCGCTCCGGCAGTTTAGCTCGGAGCATGAGATTAACCTGATGTGAGACCGAACAAACGAGCGCGCATCATCTTTGGTCTTAAATACCGTCTGGGTTTTCAAAACCTTTCCACAAAATAAATGATCTCCGAATCGCTCACGGATTCAAAAACATTCATGCCCAAATCTGCCATTTTTGTAAATTCCAGGTTATCGTTGCTCACTGTTATTCACTTCACTTCGTTTTGACACCAGCTCACCAGGTGTTTGTCGCGCGTGCTCATTATGCCAACTGAGTGGTAAATTTAAACCAATTGTAGAAGCGGAAGGTTCAACTAGAATGTGCAATACCGAAAGTGTACTTTGCCAAAGCTATAACTATCAATTGTACCCTAAGCAGACAAAAATATTTGATTTAGTAAGAACCTCTAAATCTTTTAATTTCATTATAGATTTCAAATTTTACTTGTGATACTAGCTGATGAGGCTGTGTAACGCTTTAATAATTTACCAATAGTTTATCTAACGAAAGTAAAAATGGTACTTAAAAGACAGAAATATTTAGTTCTCATAAGAAGCTTTCAATTTTATTAGTTTTTAAATGTTACTTGCAATACTAGCTGTTGAAGCTGTATTGAAAACTTAGTGCAGCGATAACGTTTGATTATTATTATTAGCTTTACTTCTTTGCACACAGTGTAACGCTTTGATAATTTACCAATGTATAACTTAACGATTGTAAAAATGGAACTTAAAAGACAGAAATATTTAGTTCTTATAAGAAGCTCCAATTCTTTCAATTTCATTATAGTTTTACAATTTTATTAGCTGTTGAAGTAATAAATTAACAGCTTAATTAAAATTATCGCAATAATTAGATTAAATTATTATAATAATCGAATTAAATAAAAATAAAAATACTAATTAATTTAAATTAAGTATCATTTTAAATTAATATAATTACTTTTATGGTGTTAAAATATAGATCAATCAGTTTTACTCTTTCGCTCTTTCTC
Source organism: Philonthus spinipes (assembly GCA_963082785.1). Lineage (NCBI taxonomy): Eukaryota > Metazoa > Arthropoda > Insecta > Coleoptera > Staphylinidae > Philonthus > Philonthus spinipes. The sequence continues at coordinate 14,197,168 of OY720308.1, read as the reverse complement.
AATCAAGCGTGAAGTTATTGATTGGATGCAAAAATCAGTTACGCAAACACCGGTGGTAACGCGAAATGGACAAACAAACAAACAAACAGAAAGATCGGTTTGGCACCGGTTCAGACGTGGAGCGCATTTTTCGCGGGCCGGGGCTTTGACGACGTCGATCAAAACAAAAAAAACGGACGAGGACGTTCACATCGAATTTATTCTCCATCGTAGTCGTTCGCCGACGACGGCAATTCGAATCGATTGCGCATTATTCTCAATTAGAAAACGCGACGGCCGGACGAATTAAATCGAAAATAAATTAACGGCGAGAAGCAGGAGAAAATTATCGTTTTAAATGGTTCTCCTTTCCTGCGGCGCTTTCGATTTTTTTTTTGTATTATAGTGGCGCTTTTAAAGGCTGGAAGCTAAAAAATCGGGAACCCCAACATGCAATGTGGAACAAATAAAAAATATAACATGCAGAATATAAATATATTTATCGTGTAATGAAGCAATAAAAATGCGACGTTATTGATCTAATTCAACAATGAAACAAGTTGACACTTTGTATTTAATTTATTTTAAATAATAATAAAAAAGGAAATGATTTTATTGATAATGGTTTTGTTTGCTGAAACTTACACCCTGTAAGTAATTTTTGGAGAGATAAAAATTACTTACAGGATGTCCTATTTTCGATGGTTTCTTCAAGTGAAGTAACATAAATATTAAAGATAAAGTGCTAATGTCATGTGTCTTATCAAAATTTGTCTATTTCCAAATATTTTCGAGTTATACGTCAAAAGTTAAATTTTGCCAATTTAGTAATATTAAGATGTCTTTATTTGAAAAAAAAAAAATCCAATGGTAGTAAAACATTTTTAAGGCACTTTCTTCAGTAAAATACATTGATGTTGTCATATTTTGTTTTTGTTTTGTTTAGTTTCAACTTTCCAAGATATAAGATAAAGTTGTATTTTTTATAATATAAACCATAGTTCAAATATTTGCTCTTTTTGTAAGCATTTCAAATATATATAATTTATAATACTAATGATAAATAGTAGTAAATCCATTTATTAAACACAAAAGAATTACAAAAGGCCATCGACTGAGGTCTTTCTGCCGTCAACAATAAATATTTGTTTATTTAATTAAACAAATGAACGAATAATTAATAATAATGTAATTTATTTACCCCTGTAGTTATTTAAATCAAAAGGGTGTTTCCCCGTAAATGTCCCTTCTCTAACATACTACTTTATGGACCAGTTTCAAAAGTTTAAATTCCATGCTTATTTGCTTTAATTAAAAATTTAATTGTTAATAAATAAATATCCAGGGTGTCAAAAATTAATCCATTGTTTGGCAGTAAACATATTTTTTAAAGGAAACACTAAATTTTATATAAAAATTGGATAGATATTTAATGACGAATTTAAATGTATAGAGGTTCTTCTAAATTAGGTGTGCACAATTGATAACTTTGTTATTAGAAGAGCTAGAGAGTCAGTTATATTAGCAAAGTAGTAGTTACTTATTTATGGATTAGATTTGTATAATCAGAAAAACAAAAGAGCAAGATAATAACAAAACAAACATTTTTTTAATTGAACACCTTATATATTTTATTACTATTTGATAGAAAAGTTTACTTTTAACAAAAAAAGTTATAATAGACAATTACAAAGTTAAAAAAAATACAAATAACAAAGATTTTGCATTAAAATATTCAGTTTTCAATGTAATCAAATTGCTATGAAAACAAAACACTAACAAATAATGATAAAAATGTGTATTATACGTTGATTTATCACCTATTTAATCGATTTAAATGTTTATTATTGTGTATTGAATAAAAAATGTGAATTCTAGATCGAACGGGAAAGCCTTGCACTTACCATGTAAATCATTAACATTTTACGTAATATATAATAAACAAAGTTTATATCGATAAAGTAGATAGTGAATTAACTGACAAATTGAGAAAACAAATTTTGTTTCCACAATTTATTGCTATTTTGTTAATTACAACAACTGGATTTTACTGAAAACACAATATTATTAGGTGCTTGCATGAATTTTGATCAGCGACTTCAATTGGTGAAAATAAGAAGTATAAATGCAAAAAAACTAACCTAACTGTTAAATTCGATGGCTTTAACATTTCTTTACATAAAATAACATTTTTCAATTTAGTTTTATTGAATTATGGAAATTATGCTAATCATAGAACGTTTAAAACTGTATTTTTGATTTGAAGTAATGTGCTGCCGAAGCTCATCAACCACATTCACAAAATTATGGTGATGCTGCTTCGTTATATCCCAATTATTGGTTTTGGTTTCAACGATTTTAATGTTTTGATGTCAATGACATAAAATAACCTGGAGGACCAAGGTAGTTTGAAGACAATGAATTGTAAGACTTATTGGACCTAGCTTAATCTCTTAGTCAAGAACTTGTAGACAGCATAACAGTTGATTAATCAATTGTTTTTAGACTTTTACATGCAGTGGGAAAGATCCAAAAGGAGGGAAAATAGCTATTATACAAATTGACTGAAAATGCCGTTTTGAACCGATTCAACAAAGCGGTTTCATTGCTTGCAAAGCAAAAAAAAAAACACTTTTCTCTAAAATGTGATTGGTAATGAAATGTGGATCTACTACGCCAATCCCAAGCACAAAAAGGCATGGGTAAGTCCAGGAGTCATCCACACTGACACTGAAATTAAATATTCATGGCCATTAAGTCTCGCTATGCAAATGATAGGATCAACAAGGTATAGCGTACTACGAGCTGCTAACACCTAATGAAACTGTTGCTACAGATGTCTACCAACATCAAAAGAACAAATTGAAAGACATATTGTTGCAAAAAAAGCCAGAAAGCAACAGATGCAAAGACATCCTCTTGCATGACAACGTTTGTCCACATGTTGCAAGAGTTGCAAATGATACACTTTTGATGCTGGAATAGGAAATTTTGTAGTACCCAGCATATTCACCAGATATAGAGCCTTCTGATTCCCACTTGTTCATCGATGTAGCATGGTTTGGCTGGTACACGGCTTCGAAATACTGTAGAATTATGAAAATGGATTAATAATTGGATCGCTGATAAATCACCATTGTTCTTTTGACATGGTATTGCCATGAGCTGGGATATTGCCCAGCGTTAAAGTCCAGTAGACCTATTTAATGTACTTTTGGGTGGATAGTTTATATTTTAAAATCTTGATATATTTTCAGTATTATATACAGAGTTTTTATTTCAACGGTATATCAGAAAATATCACATTAATTTCAGTATATATATAATGAGAATTAGGTGGAAATTCAATTCATGTTTTCTTAAATACTGTTGAAGGTGATATGGTTAGATAAAAAATAAATGAAATAACGATAAAATAAAAACTCTATACAGATTTTACAATAATATTTTATAATTTGAATTTTCGAAACTATACTTTGATGATAAAAACATACTCTGTAAACAAATAATAAGTTTAGTGTGTGCGTTATTTTTTATCATCATAGTCTAAGCAGCTTCTGTAATAGATATATATATATATATATATATAATCGATGTCCCCTTTTACCAATTGGTGTCGGGGGTTTTGTAATAGATAGTGAAATTAATTAATAACTTACATGTTAAATTTAATATTTCCTATACAGAATAGTCCTGATTAACATATATTTCAGAATTTGTCGGATAAATGATTGTACGTGGTTATATCATTTATAGAATATCGACAAAATACAAACATAGAGCATAGTGATAGAAGTGTTTAGATGTAAAATGTATTTTCTTCTAATTATCATTTTAAAACTTCTTAAATTCATTTCATTATTTTTTTTTTTTTTGTGTTTCATTAATATTACAGGATATGATTTCAATTTGTGGAATCCAGTTACACTTATGATGAAACATATCACTTGTTATTAAAGAAAATAAAACACTTTTTTTTTCATAAAAATTACTTAATTGCAATCTATTCATTAATGTTGATTAATAACAATAACGCTAACATTTTTTCAAAAGCTTCATTATTTTATTACAAGTGTGCTCAGCTTATGATTAATTTAACTAAAGAACTACAAATACGCCACCTACCTATGTGCTGCTAGATGTTAAGCATTTGTACCTAGAAGTGGAAATGATAAAAAAGAAAATCGTATACGAGAAATAAATAAGAAAAACTGAAGCACACTTATTTAACAATGATCTGTATAATTGGTTTATTTTTGGGATTTATTGTTTTTCTTTTATAAACAATAAATATGTTTTTCAATTTTTTTTAGCAACAACTTTAAATTTCTCTTCGTCTTTATACATTTTTTGTCACATGATTTATTATTTATAAATTATTTTTATTAGACAATTAATTTTATCCAGTATACAGTTTTACTAATTAATTTTATCAAATCTACTAATCTACACTTACTACATACTTTTAAAGAGGGGTTCCCGACAAGCAGAATAATAATTGTTTTATTCTTACCTTATGATGTAATTAACGCAGACGACACTTTGAGGTTTCTGCATTTTATCATAGATGAGGGTGGCTTGTGTGAGGACCCAAATGTATCCACCGGTTTTAGCCAGGAAACGATACCTGCTCGTCTCACATTGACCCTTGGAGAATACTGAAATATGTACGAAATAAATAGGAAGCAACAGCAATAACAATACGTAAATTTAAACAATTGAAATACTTTTAAACTTAATTAGGCTAAGCTACACCAGTGTTCCGCAAACGGTGAGCCGCAGATCATCATGTTGGTGTGCAACGGAAAAAATCAAGTTTTGTGAAGATAATGCACCTACACATAAATAAGAGTTATGCAAATGAAATTTTGATCGTCTATGCTCAGTTAAGCAGGCTAATATTTCACATTAAACATCTTTTCATATCATATTGATTTTTATAATAAATAAATCTTAAATACAAATTGTTTTCTTCTTTGGTACATTAAAATTTCTTTTTAGTATGTGAAATTGAACATAAAATGTTTGCGGAACACTAACTGAAGACTAAATTTCTGATCATAGAACATCATATTAAAATCATTTAGTAGCCAGTAGTTAAACATAATTCAATATGACTAAAAGTTATGGTTTCAAAGTTAAGAAGTATTTTCATTATTTTAATATCAGGGTGGATACCATTTTTAAATCTAAAATTTCCCTATTTTTTTCCCATAAGTTCCCTGGCTGAAGATTGTATCCACTGACTATTTTTTGGATAATTTTGCTTTTAAATTGAATAAAAATACACTGTAGGGAAATATAAAGCCACAAAATACAGATAGAGGTAGAATTGTTTGTCAATTTCTTTTTAAAGGTCAGTGCCACGGTATTGCATTACTTTTGATTAATATTAAATATTTTTCGGCCCACAAATAGGAACTTCCTAGACTTTTGGCTACAATAAAAAAAAAATCTTTAACAATTGACAATTTTCATTTTTTTTTCCAGAGTTTTTAATGGTTGGTCACCAATAATAACTAGCTTTCTGATTGGTTGAGTAACATAACAAGCCCTTCGTTAATCAAAAATTGAAAGAAAAAAAACATTGAAAAATGCTTCCGATAACTGATTCAGTTAATCAAAAAGTTATATTTACACTGAATAACTAAGATAAATAAGAGATTTTTTTATTCATTCACCCTTTTACCTTTCGGTGTAGGGTTATAAATAAGAGATAATAATTATAAACATATTTCTTTTTATTTGAATAATAAAATAAATTATACTGTAAACAACAAATTAATTTCTGCATATTCTGTGAATTCAAGCACTGCAGTGCTGTATAAAGTCAAAATTACTAGACACCTAAATAATTCTCAAACAGTATCAATTTTCAAAAAATATTTGAAATAAAAGTTTTTTGGATATTACAAGCCATGATCTAAATATATTTTTAATATATAGGGTGTTCAACTTACATAGATATTTGGGTAAACTTGCGTTTTTTAAAAGGAATACCCTATATATATTTACATTTTTAAATTTCAAGATTAATTGTAAGAATATTTTGTAGGATTATTCTTTTAAATGTATAATTTTTAAGTTATAAAATAAATAATTGATTTAATTAATTTTAAGAATTAAATATTGAACCCAATTTTCTCAACATTTTTTTTTGGGAAGTGCCTTTAGGAACAAATTAATGTGTTTTTTCAAAAATAAAAATAAAAATAATATCTGGAGATCTTAAAATGTAAATATAGAGAGTGTTCAATGTACAATGAAAACTTGAAGTGGAACACACTGTATATGATTACATTTATATTATTTTTTCTATAATCCATAACATTTAAGTTATACAGATTCTTAAACTTAAGATTAGTGTCTCACATACAAACACATTTATTTAAACCAAATGACTAAAAATTAACAAAAACAAAAATAGGTGACAAAATAATTAAATTAAAGTAAAGTTTTTCGTTTACTTTACTTTTGTTTAATTATTTTGTATTCTTATGCTTTTATGAATTGCATTTTATAGAAAATTGATTCCCACAAGAAGTTCTTACAATTAATCTCAGAATTAAAAAATGTGAAAATATATAGGGTGTTTGAAAAACTGATGTTTACCCAATCATCCAAGTAAATTGAACACGCTTTATGTTCAAAATATATTTAAATCATAGCTTGTTTATATCCAAAAACCTTATATTCGAAATATTTTTTTTTTTTTTGAAAATTGTTACTGTTTGAGAATTATTTAGGTGTTCGGGTAATTTTGATTAACCCTGTATACAGCACTGCAGTATATTTAAATAATGGCTTGTCTAAAAAAGCATTTATTTGAAAATCCTTAGATTTGGAGACTTATTTAAGTTTTTCGGTAATTTTAAGTAACCCAGTATACACAGCTAAACAACAGCACTGACTTTGAAGCATTTCTTAAGCAGTAAAACAGATTATTTTTCCAGAAGATAGTGTTTAGACATACAGCACCTGCTTACATAAATAGAAGTGAACCTAGCATCTAAAATCTTTCCATTCTGGAAGTAGCATAGACTTTTATTTATATATATATTTTTAAATGTCTTCGAATATTTTATCAATAATTCAAACACAATATTCATAACAATCCTACAAATCCACTCCTATACGAACTCACCAATCAAAGAAAGACGTTCCTTCCTATCTCAAAAATTTGCCTCAAATAACATAGAACTAATAAACTCCCTATGCATAAACATATAAACGTCAAAAATAAAATAATATAACAATATTATTTTATTTTTGTCGTTACAAGGATACTGCATTTATTTGGAAGAGTATTTAAATTTATATATATTATATCTCGATAAAATTAAAACTAAACATACTAACATAGTATATCAATGAAAAGAGAAAACATAAGCTATATATTAAAGATATAGCCAACTATGATTTGTATTTAAAAAAATACAACTTTGTGCTGTAATTTTTAAATTAATGCAGATAAAAAAAATTGTAAATTGCTTTCAATTCTTCTTGAAAAAGTGACTAAACAACATGCGATTCTCATTTTGATAAAATAATAAATAAATGAGATATTAATAAATATGGAAAATATTGAATTTTTAAGATTCAAAAGAATATATATATCCATGTGAAAAACATAAGTTTACCGAATTATCATGATATGTAGAATACCCTGTATATTAAAAATGTATTTTAAGGATATTTTGTTTATAACCAACAATTTCAATTTTGAATTGTGTACTGCAAAAAAACTATTTAAATGTTCAAATAATTTTAAATAACACTGCATTTCAAATGCATTGTCAATGGTTCATAAAATAGCAGAAAACAATTATTTAGTTTTATGAAACATAATTATACATTGACAATTTCAAAACCAAAAACAAATATTGGAAAAATAAGTTAACCTTTCATTTTAGCATTTTATAATCTACTTACAGCATTTGTAGGCCGACGAAATGGCATCACTATCAGTTGCATGATGGTATTCATAGAGTGATTTTCCTAATAAATCATCTGAAGCATAACCCAAAAATTCCATCATTCTGAAAACAAAATAACAACATAATTAAAATTACAATAATTAAAAGAATTTGAAAAGAATTATTAATCAATTATTTTCCCTTTAGCTACTGCAACTTTTTGACTTACATTACATAAATACAAACAAATATACATTAAAACAATAACACTGAATTACATAATGAATATTTGCTGTTGAATAGCAATAACATGTTGTATATTGTATAATGCAACATTTTTTTATTCAAGAATATTTAATGCAATGAAAAAAAAAATATTGTATACAGCATAACAAGTTTTTCTCAATGAAAAAATCTATTTTTATATACATTATATTATATAATAACAAAATGAAGTAAAGGTTTACATAAATAAGGATTTCAGATATAACAATATCTCATCACAAATCTGTCTGGTGATAAAAAAAAACTGTGGAAAGGATAAATTCTGTTTGATTATACCCCCTGTATATATATATATATATTTCAAAATTAAAGAGTATAATTATAATAATTATAATTTAAGTGATTTAATTAAGGTAAAAACAAATCAGATAAATAAAATTTTGTAATTATATAAAAGAATAAAAATGACAGTTACATACAACAATATAGCATTTTAATAAATTTTAGTGGAGGCTTCCACTTCGTTATACATGATATTTTTTAATTATTAAAAATACAAAGTTTGGTAATGATAAAGTAAATTTTAAATTTATCTAACTGCAGCAATATAAAATAAAATATTTCGATTTATAGCAGGGATATACAAGGAATATTACAGGTTGTTCTAAATTAAATGTGCACAATTGGTATCTTTATTATTAATTGAGCTATAGTGGTGTTCCGTAAAGAGTGTGCTGCAGAAAAATGTCAACTTTTGTGAAGATAATACACAAACACATAACTGAGAGTTATGTGAACGAAATGTTGATAGCCTATTTATCTAAGCAGGCTAATATTTCTTACTAAACATCTTTTCACATTATATTGATTTAGTAGGTGTAGCTTGAACACAAAAAGTTTGCAGATCACTTACATTTTTCTAGGAAAATAACAGCATTTATCAGTGAATATATTTGGGCCCATAAATCTTCCATTAATATTATAATTACTTCCACTTTTTGAGAAAAAGAATTCAGTCACGGACTATTTGTTAATATTTAAAACTTCAAGAGTATTGAATTCTGTCTAAAAGTGTTATTCAAATATGATATTTGGAGCTATTCAGTACGAGAGAAATTATATATTTAGCATATATGTTAATTTTAACGTCTCAATCTGTTAAAGGAGGAAAGGCTCAGGAAGCATGAGAAGAGCAACTAACTCAAAATAGCTGGTCTAAATGATAAACAATTTATAACACAAAAAAAAAACGTGTATGAATGACACTTATAAATAATGGAATAAAAAAAAAACAGGTGGTTAAAATAACAGCAACCGTGATAAACATTGTTGACGAGTGCGGTCATCGACAGAGATGCAGGTAACACGAATGGTGGTTACTTTCTGGTTTTCGGTGGACTATTTCTCTGGCTTTATACCCTGATTTCTTTGCAGGTGGTGAGGGCTGGCCTTTGTTGAACGATTACCAATTTGCACTTCTCGAAATACCAAAATTCCGGCTAATGAGTTTCACGAGAAATGATAAAGAAAAGTTTATCCTTTCTTGCAAAACGAATCAGCTCGTGAGTTTTAGTAATCCGATTGGGGCTATTCATGTACAGTCGGTAAACGTGCGTTTGAGATAAACTAATTTTAATTATATAAAATTGAAAATTTTATATTTGTAGCTAGTGATTAAATTTTTACAAGTAACAAATCTAAGTTGCATATCAATTATAAAACTCACTTAGGCTGTTGCAATAAAAAATTACGTGTACATTAATTATAACATTTCATGTACAGAATAGGCTCGATTATCTATTGTTCGTTGAATTCACAAAACCTGATAATTGCGTCATTAGAGAAAATTATTGATTTAAAAAATAAACATCTATTGTTTTCTTTCAACTTGGTAAATTAATATCTTCAATGTGTATTAAATTTAATACATTAACAACATCTACTCATATTTAAAATTGTCTTACTTTTCATCTGCATATGTGAACTTCATATCTAAACCGTGCTTAGTCAAAAAAGTTTGCCTTGGTAGAGGTGCTTCAATGTTGGACGGATGGGGAATTGGCTGTCCGATAGCAATTAAAAATCTGTTTCCTTTTTTGCCCGCTGCTTCATCATTCTCGTATATCATGTGTCCTGTACAATGTATTACCTAAAAAAAAAACACACAAAAATGTAAATTTTATTGCTGAAAATTTCATAAAATAGAAATTAATTAAATTAAAAGTAAAAATTAACAATACTGAAAATATATTAATTATATACTAATATTCTGTTTAAAACCAAATTGAAGTTCTGCTTGCGATTTCATTGTTTATTTACTTAATTGTAACAGTAAAAATATTTATTCAATAACTTTATCATTTAACATTTCATGAAATATTTAGAAAGTACTGTATAAAATTATTTAAATACAAAAATGAAATGTTCTTTATGTACATCTGTGGAATTTAAAACCGGGACGCTGTTATTTCACTATGTGCTTTTAATAAATTTGTAAGATAAGATGGGTAATCTTACAAATTTATTAATGCTCTGACAATTATTCCTACATTCCCATTCACATGCAATAATTTTGAATGAAAATTATACTGGGCAAATAGTAGAAATAGCACATAACATGATTAGATAAATTTTCCCTTTTAAATTCCTCAGCTGTACATTATTTTATACTTCAGTAATATTAAAAATGTAATACAAATAATATGATGGTGTTTAACATCTGAATGGTGTTGATCGTTATGTTGTGATAATTCATTATAATAAATAATATATCGATCGTTGAAACTTTTACTTGATGAAACTCCATAATACACTATTTGTAAATAAAACGACAGTATTTTAAGTTTCACAAAATGTATTGTAAAGACACTGCTACAATTATTCCGCTAGCACAGTAGCATCATCAGATGATTAATTAGTTTTTTTTTAAACAAGGCCAATTATAAACACCTAACAATAGGTGAGAAGTACAGTTGGTACAAAATACAATATATACAAAATATAAAAAATGTTTGCGTTAAAATTATAGAGGTTATAGGAGAAATATTATTAGTTTAGTAGGGGAGAATAATTGTAGTCAAGTTGATCATTAAGGAGAATAACCTCAGATTTTAATTTTGCAATTCGTTTTGAAAGCTAAATTAATATTTAGTTTTGACAAGTGTTTTGCTAATCTAACAGATGGCTTACCTAAGAAGGTAAAAAAAATAGTAGGTATTGTTTAAACCTTCGGTTTTTAATAATGGGTAATTGTATTTTGTATCAACTGTACTCCTCATCCCCACCACTTATTTACCGGTTTTTAGGTATATATAATCCTCCTTGTTTTTGTAAAACTTATTAATCATCTGTCTGATGATGACACTGTGTTGGAGAAACAATTGTAGCAGTGTCTCTACAATAAATTTTGTGAAACTTAAAAAAACTGTTGTTTTATTTACAAATACTGTAATAAATAAAATACAATTTACCACTAAAAACAGTGAAAATATTTCATTTATTATAACAGTGATTATTTAAACAAATTTATAATTGTTATTGTTTACTGTCTATAGTAAATGTAAAATAATTAATAAATTAATTAAGTATGATAAAATGTATTGATATCATTTTAGGATCGTAAGGTATATAACAATACTCCATTACAATATAATTAAATGTTTACATTTTTACTACTTACTTTATACGTGGCCGATTTTAAGTTGACTGATCTGCCTTTACTGGTCAGCGTGCATTTGAGCCGAATGAAGAACGATTTCGGAACGTCCGAAGATTCTTGCGATTTCGCCGAGAGGATTTCTTTGATTTCATCGTGATCACAAGGATGACTATAATCATACATGTTTTGTCCCATTAAATCGACCTAAAATGAAACAACGACAAAATATAACTGGGAGGATTGAGTTATGTAAAAATGATAATAATCGTAATTAAACCACGTTTTATTGACTTCTTTGTAGGTTTGTTAAAAATTAAATGATGTGGTGACAGAGATAGTTGTCAATCGCCAAGGAGGTGGTGGCCACTCGTTTTTAATAGCGAAGTAATTTAGAAAAATATAGACCACCGTATTTTGGTTATCTTATTTAAATTATATAGGTGTATGCGCGCAATATGTGTATTGGATAACAGATACTTTTTTTATTGAAATTTTTTGTATTTTTTTAGTATAATGAGAGCGTTCATACAAATAATGCGTTTTGTAGTGTGATCGAAAGAATGACTCAATGCATGTTATTAAAACTTTGCGCGTCTTTGTACCCTAGGCATTGTAAAAGATAACAATAAAAGTTTAGAACCGCTCCTTTCACCAAGATAAACCTAAATATAAAATGTTATTAAAATGAAACAATTAATACTAGATTTTCGGATTTCTATGTCACTTAGTATATTACTAACATTAAATAGAAAGTAAAAATGGAAAATAGTTATATTATGATTTAAGTACAAAACATTAATTTTTGTTTCATCACATACGGGAAATATTAAGTTTAACGTGAACGTTATTCTTAACTTACATTCTATGTATATACAGAGAGGTTTTTGTATCAGTATACATTAGGGGAAGTGTATACTTACAAAAAACGCGGTCAAACGCATTGAACCGATTAATGTGTGTATGCTTAGTTGATTATTTGGCATATGAGTGTTCAGTTGCGTGTTATAGGCAACTAAACACACATACATTGATGCGTTTGATTCGCGTATTTTGCAGGTATACATAGTGGAAATGTATACTGATAAAAAAATCTCTCTGTATATCTATTACAAAAGCTGCTTAAACCGTGATGATAACGTACATGTTAAACTTAACATTTCTCTTACACAATAGTCCCGATTAACTTTTTTTTTCATAAACTCACCTGACTGATTCCTAAGTATTCACTGACGTTGTCTGAGAGATAAACGAAGTCGCCCTCTGAGGATATGACGAGGACGAAGCCGTCCATTGATTTGAGATAAACCGATTCATCGCATGAAATTTCATCGGCGGTACTTTGTACTTCAGAAACTGAAATTTTATTTAATGGGTGAATTAATAATCACAAATATTAATATATATTTTTTGTATTAACACTTAAACACATCAGAGTAATTAAAAATGTAATTGTATTACTTATATACCGGGTGTGCCGCGGATAGTTTTTGAAAGTCATAATATATTCAGAATTAAATAAAATATTAGATAGAATGTGATTAAATTTTATTATATGAATAAATTGCATTGGGCATCACTCAATTTGAAAAATGCATGCTAAATTGGAAACAAAAAAAACATGTCAAACATATTGTTTATCTTAAATGCATTTTAGAGTATAATAGCCAAGACTAAAGCATTTCAATTAAGTAATAATTAGCAAATTTTATAAAAATGAAGTATTTTTTTGATTTTCTCTAATATAAAAAGGAAATCAGATATTAGTATTAAATAATTTTTACAATTCATCAATTCATCTCACTAAAATCTGAGAACTTAGACAATGACGTTAGCAATCATGACGATTAACTAAAACGACAAGAACTGGACAGAGACAGGCAGAAAGACCGACGGTCGATAGCCATTTTCTGAGGTCTAACAATGTGTAAATGATTGTATTTATATGTATTATAAAGTTATATAATGTAATACTCAGAAATAAAGATTTTCAATATATAATTTTTACATATAAAATTTTGACGTGATCTCGTCAACACCCAATAAATTAATATTTTTTGTACTATATTAATTAAGGTTATGCTAACCACCGTTTTTTCCCGGCACATTCACCATACGTTCAAACCGAACATAGGAAATTAATAATGGAAAATGAATGACATTTCCTAGGTTTTTCTTACCCTTTGAAATTTTTCTTTCGTTGTCTTGCAAAAAAAAAGATTTTATTTTTGACCGAGTGATGTGCAAATCAGTTAATTTTAATCAACAACATTATTTTAAAATGTCTAATTTTAAATTATATTTTAGAGTAATTCGAATTATTTCGCGAAAAATATAAATAAATAAAAGTTTCAAAAGGGTTAACAAAAATATATGACAAGTTACAGGACCAATCCCCATTCATGCATCTTTTTTTATTGCAAGTAAAAACTTCTATTTTTTAATTTGGGAATCGAATAAAAATAAAGCATGAAAAAATACGCTAATTTTATTATATAACATATATTGTTTCTTGTTTGTATTATATAACACAGTCAGTATATTTTAAATAGTTTCTTTTTCTAGGTTGGAATGCAGATGGGATAGTTTTAAATATACAGACAAGATTTCCATTTTATATTAAAAACTTAGTGATATAAATAATTCGATTATATCGCCATCTATTAGAAATATAGGTAATATAAAATATGCGTGTTTTAGCGATTTATCTCATTATTTTTATCAAAGCAATAATTTTCATATTTAACGTTTCAAAGTTGCATCCCTCTAAAGAGGCGAGGATCGAAACTTAGCATTATTGGACAATTTGATTAGTATTTTTCTAAACATTTTATATACAGGGTTCCCCATAAACAAATGCCAACACATTGTCAACTTTTTTAATAGAACACCGTATAAAGGGTGTTTTTTAAGCCCGATAAAAGAAAGAAAGATCAGTACATTTGTAAATGATTTCAGCCACGGCTGTTCTTGACGAAGCGCATTCTGGACGTCCATTTTTTCGAGCACTGCTGGCCGTATGTCGAACAATTTTAGCCTTCTAGGCGTAAATTATTACTGATTTATTAAAATAAACCAGTGACTTCACATAGCCCTACAAGGAATAATCGAGAAGTATCAAATCGCTCGACCTCGGAGGCCAATTGACAGTTTCTGAAAATCAACTTATCAGCAAATTTTGATTTCAATAAGTCGGATGGTTGCTATCGCCGAATAGCACGTAGCGCCATCATGTTGAAACCATATCACGTCCAGATCAATGTCATTCATATTTTCGAACAAAAAATCATTGATCATGATGCGGTAACGATCTTTAATGACCTTAACGCGAGCTACGACTTCATTTTAGAAGAAATAAGGTCCTATAATACCACCAACATGAAACCTGCTCCAAACGGTGCATTTTCTCGGATTTTTTTATGGATAGGATATGTAAGCTTTCCTATGGATAGGCCTCACCCTATATTGCCAATTTTAGTTATTATCAAACCCATTAAGCTAAAATGAGCTTCACCGCTAAAACAATTTCACGATAAAACAACGGGTCAGTTTTACGGTCTTGTGGCTTTAATTCTGAAATCAGCTGATTCTTAGTATCCATCTAAGAATAGGCCAAGATCTTTGCACAAAATTGTCCACCAAGTGGACGGACAGACCCAATTCCTGCGACCGACGACGAATCGATCAATTTGGATATTCTTGTACAAATAGATGGACGCTATAAAAATCTCATTAGTCTATGATGATTTGACAGAGTATACTGCTAATAAATGTCAAAAGTAAGCACAGTATGACAGCTAACCCTTTCGTAAGTTATATTTAAGCAAAAAGAACAAACTTAGACTAATATTGTTGACGATTTTATTGTATATATAATTTAGTTGTCACTTAACACATTGAAAAACATATTTAAATCTATATATATATATATATATATATATATATAAAGTGTGGAAATTAAATAAAACACTTCGTGGTCATTCGTCATCTTTAGTGAGGAATGCTGAAGATGACCAATATTTGAAACTAGTTGGGGAGAAAAAAATATAAATGAAATAAACCAAGTGTTTTATTTAAATAGTATATATACGATATTACTTTCAAGCGCTGAAAAAAATGCAATCTGTTTTAAAACATTCAAACGTTATATTCTTTAATTTATATTGATTCCACTAAAAAAACACGTGATTGCCTTGCTATAATATTTTCATTGATTAGATTGGAAAATGATTTTTTTTTTCTGAATACTCACCTAACTTAATCATGTCCCTAACTTTGAGATAGGATATTGCGAGCCTCATTACGGACGCCTTGTCCAATTGAGAAACTTCTTCCTGTGACAGTGGGAGAGCGTTTGAGAGATCCGTGAAAATTTCCGTTTCGCGCGAACGCCGGCACCTGGCCGCGTCCCGAGATTTTTCTTTCCTTTTTTCATTATTCCTGTGAAAAAAATAATGACATTTAAGTAAACAATTTATCTACCAGAATCTTCATTATATATAGGTACAATATAAATATACAATGTGAAAATTAAGTAGCGGATTTTAAGCGATTTTAATTACTGCACACAGAAAAAACTATTTCATTTTTGAATCAAAAATTGTGGCAGTTGTGACGTCTTCAACTGTTTTTAATGACAACGTATACTTTTTACTTTTATTTTCGGGAGAACTTTTATTCTATTTTCATGCATATATTTTTAATAGGTTACATTAGAAAAAAATAATAAGAAGAAACATGACCTTAAGGGTGCGGTTTAGAAGAAAGAGATAGCTATACAAATATGGGCAATCACTAATTTGAGTTAGATTGTTGTTGTGATCAATGAACAATATTGTATTATACATTAAAGCAATCGTAAAATAAGCAGGAATTTCATCAGATAAATTAAAAATTATTTTAATGTTTAGTTTCTGTGAAAAATAATTATGAAAAACAATGAAAATTGATCAAATTTATAGCAAATTTTAAATTAAATTTTTGCTAATAAAAACTTGTGCAATGAAAATTTAAAGGATTTCACTAAATTCTGCATTCAAATAAATTAGCAGACATGACCTATTAATTTCATTATATCTTACAATTTTCTTTTCTAACTTAAACTAGTAAATTGACGTAATACACGAAAATTAACGATTTATTTTTTATTTAGACTGATACTTTATACTTGGTAGATAAAAAATGTAAATACACATTCCTATTATGAAATCCAAAAGAATAGCTCTATTTTCAAACGATTATTTCCATTTTACTATATAGCTATCTCTTTCCACTAAACCGCAACCTTAAAGTTAAAATAGTGATTTTCCGGTAATATTTATTTAATGAAAAAACAATTTAGAAATGGTGTATATATAGAAATAGTAAATATTATTCCTGTAAGAACATTTTGTCGCAAAACACTTATAATTATTTGGGAATGTATTATTACACCAATATTTTCAAATTTGTGAGTGATTTAAGAGATGTAGGATAAAATATTATTATACAAAAAATGTGTACTTTTTAATATCTACAAATTTTATTTAAAAAAACGATAATATCAATATTTATGGCAAACCTAACAACTGTATTTTAATTTTGGGAACTTTTTTAATTTTATGTTTTACTGTTTAATTAATTCATTTATTTACGGAAATCTCCTTTCTACAAAAACTGTAAACATTTACATAAATCATCATAAATAATAATACACAAATAAGTCAACTATTCAACATAAACTTTGAACATCTTTATCCCAAGTGATTTTACAATTCAAAATTAAGAGTGGTCAGGTAATCTCAGGGGTACATTACAAAATAGAAAATAAATAAATATTGAATAAATAAACATATATATATATATATACAATAATCAAACAATATATTAATAATAATAGAAAATATGTATAAAATATGTTTCACAATGTATCACAGATGTTATCACAGCAAAGTAGATGCAAAAGCAATGTATCACAGATAAATGTTAAACATGCAATTAAAATAAGCAATTCACAAAGATAAAATAAGCACTACACATAGATACCGACAGATTAAAATGTAACATTGTAAAACATAAGATAGACAATAAAATATATATACTTAAATAAACTATTATAAAAAAATAAAAAATATAGGTTGTCATTAAAAAACAACTGTTTCAATTTTGTTAAAAAAACATATTCTTATGTGCGCAGTAATTAAAATAGCTATACGTCTTTTAGATTTTTTCTCTATCGTATACTACGTAAATTCCTCACTGTATTGCAAATATACAAGATGTCCGCGCAATAGGGGATCTATTTATTAAAACTAAACGACTTATGATATTAACAAAATCAAATGCTACTTTATGTAGTTATTGATGATCTATATGATACATATTTTCAAATTTACAGGGTGACTCATTTTCCTGGAATCGATATCAACTTTGTTATTTTATTTTGCAAATATTTTAATCAAGTAGAGCATCAAAGACCACATAAAGTTAAGTCATATAGTTTTAATAAATCGATGCCTCTATTGAGCGGACACCCTTTAAAGCATGAGCAAAAATCGTATTTCATGAATGTATAAACAAATAATAATGTAAAAATATTAAATATTGTGATGTAATTTAATTTAATTATTTTTTTTTTTAATTTATTTCTGAGAGTTACTCAGAAATTAAGATTTTCTATATATATATAGCTAATGAATTATTCCAAAGCTAGCTAAGGCAGCATAAATACAAAATAAAATCCACAAGGGAAATAATCAATGACTAAATTCGATAAATATCAAGAATGTGATCATTAATTCTATTATTATATTCTATTGATTCTACTCATTTTTAATAATTTACTACACTATTAAAAAAATAAAAATTTGTTCGTCTGAAGAACAAATAATAAAATGTTACTAATTCTATTTATATCCAAAACTATTTCCATTTATCAATATATACCATTCATTTAGTAAAACTTTCTCTTTCTCATTCTTCTCTTTCTAAAATTACACAATTATACCTAACACTATTTGATTTACTATTATAAATTTACCCATCAATCTTGATAAAAATAATTATCACGGGTTTATACTTAATGCTACGTAATGCTTTTTAATGAATCGAAAAACATACGGTGAACAAACATTGCCCAACGTAAGTATATAGGATTCACTTCAGAATTATACACACATTGTGTGTTAATAAGGAAGGACAAATGACGATTTAAAAATAGATTTCTATAAAATAAAATATACTATTTTATCATAAAAGTTAAGTATTAAATTACTTTAAAGTATTAATATATTTTATACCATGTTTTTTTTTTATGCCATGAAACATATTACTTTTAATTAATTTAATCTAATATGAATTAACACATGGCAACGGTCAAAACCATTATGATGTGAAAATAAAATAATTTTTAAATTATATTAATTAATTTTCATATTCTATGTATATAGGGTGTCCTAAATAGAGTGGGATTGCATGGGTATCTTTCTTATTCTTAAAGTTAGAGATCTAGTTAAATGGGCAATGTTGTGCAGTTTTGTATGCTGGTTCATATAAATTATATTTTGGGGTAATTAGGGTTGCGAGGTATGCAAAGGTGTTTAATTGTGTATGTTATTTCAGGATTTTTGACAAACATATATTTTGTATTTTCTTTTGATATGTAGACTATTTTTTTATTTAAAACACTGTTTATATGAGAATTAAGTTATTGTGTTATTAATTAAATTTTCACTTAACCCGTGGTCAAACATATTTAAATCGATATATATATTATTTTAAATAAAACTCTTGGAATGTACATTCCTCCCTGAAGATGACCAACGGTCGAAACTAGTCGGAGAGATAAAATATAAATAGTGAAACAAACCAAGAGTTTTATTTAAAATAATATATATATATATCGAATTAAGTTATTGTGATTATATTTATACCCTCTAAATACATAATTTCATTATACAAAGTTTTTAATTGATATTTGTTCATATTATCATTCATTGTAGTATTGAATAAGATGAACTACACAAAGATAAGAGGCCCATTTATTTGTGGTGTTTTTAAATACCTTAACGTCTATCGTATCATATCGTAAAATGTTCGTACAATTGATAAATTGTGTAAAGTAAAATATCATATTTTTGATTTGATATATTTTTATTTCACGCATTTCTCAAATAAATCAGCTGGAACAGGGCAATGTTCTATTATTTTAAACCAATATACAAACTATTGTACACAAGTATGTGATGCCGTGGAAAAACTCATTTTTATACATGAAAGAAATATGAAAATTAAATGAAAATATACACATTTTTACAATAGAATGAATTAATTGTAAAAACATTTCCCGCGCTGAAAGTTATATATAAATCGTTGATTCATATACTGTGCAATAGATGTCAGCACCAAAAAATGTGTCGATAAGAATGTTCATTTTATACAATAATTCAATCATTGAAAAAGATTATTTAATATTAGTGTTACTACATATGACATACACAAAGTTTTACAAGAATAAAAAATGCTTTGCTTGGTCTTTTTTGATTTGTACCAAAAGGTGGAGAGAAAAATGTTGGTCTTAATCACGATTTTTTTTATTTTCATAAACCGATTTCGAGAAATTTAATATTAACATTTTAATCTCAAAATAAGTTCGTTTTTTGTAAACCATTTACTTCAACCGATGTGAAGTTATCTAAGACAAAGAAATCGAAAATTAAAGGCGCCAAAGTCGGTCGTTTTGAACTTTGAAATTTCATCGATTTTCTGTTGGAAACCGTGGATAAGAAAAAAAAAATAGTTAAAATAAAAAAATAAACTTTTTTATTGTTTGATATGGTTCTTAAGACATATAGTAACAATCTAAGACAAAGAAATCGAAAATTAAAGGCGCCAAAGTCGGTAGTTTTGAACTTTGAAGTTTCATCGATTTTCTGTTGGAAACCGTGGATAAGAAAAAAAAATAGTTAAAATAAAAAAATAAACTTTTTTATTGTTTGATATGGTTCTTAAAACATATAGTAACAATTTAAGACAAATAAATTGAAAATTAAAGGCGCCAAATCGGTCGTTTTGAACTTTGAAATTTCATCGATTTTCTGTTGGAAACCGTGGATAAGAAAAAAAATTTAAAAAAATAATTAAAATAAAAAAATAAACTTTTTTATTGTTTGATATGGTTCTTAAGACATATAGTAACAATCTAAGACAAAGAAATCGAAAATTAAAGGCGCCAAAGTCGGTCGTTTTGAACTTTGAAATTTCACTGATTTTCTGTTGGAAACCGTGGATGACTTACAAATAGTAATAATTATATTGCTACAGTTATTCAAAGCAATCTTTCAGGTTACTATTAATATGCTAATGTATATAAATGGGAAATAAAAGCCGTGGATAAACCACGATAGTGCCAGCACATCCGCCATGGTGGAGGCGCCGGGCCTAAAAACCGTGGATAACTTCACATCGGTTTTACTTCAACAACAACAAAAATGCAATATACTTGGTCTATTCCAACATTTTAAATATATTCTTCATTTCGGAATTCTAAGACACAGATAAGCACATTAAAATAATACCTTAACCAAAAGCCATAAGTAATTGCCAACTCAACGCATTTTAAAGAAAATCTTAATCTTAAGACCGCCATGATTGCTTGCATTCGTATTCCTTTTCAAATGCGTCACTGTTTCATCGCATTAAATGCGTTGAGACACTTTAAGCTGAATTATACAAATTATACGCAGGTTAGAAAAATGTAAGCTCGGCGGAATGCCGTGATGAAACGAACCGTGTTTTACGAGCTTGCGCGTTAATACTTAATAATAATTGCTTAATTCCGTGAAAGGAATAGTACTTTCGATTTTTATGTACAACGGTTAATGCAAGGCCAGCGCTTACGGTAAAATTAGAAAAAAAGGGGAATTTAAAAAAAAATTCAATTGTTTATTTGATAAATGCATGCATGATAATTAATTGTGAAGGTATTGTTGTACTTTTACTACTTGTTCGAGGTAAAGAAATGCTACTCATGAAATATTAAAATTTTGTATACTTTACAAATAAATTGTTTTTTAAACTGTTGCTGCTGTAACAGTGAAGAAAAGTTAAGTGTTCAATAATGCATATTTGCTGTTACATAACAATAACAATATGATATTACTTATAACATAAGTCAAAATGTCACAGTAGCTAAAGAGGAAATTTATTAATTATTTTCGAGTTCTTTTAATTTAATTTATATATATATATCTTTATTCAGACTATATAGATAATTTTAACAATATAACAAAATAAATAATAACAATACATATAGGTGTTAGTCTGTCTGGGCTATCGACCAGAGGTCTTTCTGCCCTGTCGTGAATTTATGATGAAGTTAAAGAAAAATCTATGCTAGCTAGCTGAACTGTCCTGATGATTTGCGCAAATGAATTGATGAATGGTGATTGTAGGATGTTTGTATTTAGGAAGGATATTAGGGTTACGGGGAATACAGAATACAGATATTAGATTATCAGAATTATTGGCAAATTTTTTACTTAAGGCTAATATACGCTGGGATATGGGTGGGATTTGGGTATTTAATTTATTTATATAACTGTGGCCAAGTGAATAAATCATTTTTTCTATGTTTATTTCTAATTTATATCATAATCACGCGTGAGTATTAGAATTATTAATGTAAATAATTTAACATTTATAATGCTGTCTCCGCATTTTATGAACATTAAAGAATAGAAAAAACAAATTATGTTATTAAATTATGTATTTCTCTCTCTATCAGATATCCCATACATGTAGCTGAAAGATTAGCCTTCGGAACCACCGCTAGACAACCCAGTTTATGACCCTTTCAATGAACTCCTATACGAATTCACAAAAATAATCCCGATAGACCAATGTATCCTCGTCCTATCTTCAAAATTCTCCACAAACCCCAACAATTTTGAAATAATAAAATTCTGTATATATCGAAATCCCAGCATTACTCCCAAATATGCATATCCAACAGCAATAGTTAACCAATTCATCAGCTTATTTCATCAGGACATTTAAATAAACCTAATGAATATAATTTTGATTTAAATAACATTCTGACAGGGCAGAAAAACCGTTAGTCGATTCCCCAGACAGATTAATACTAAATTTTAATAATTACTTGGAAATATTTTAAAGAAAATTGTATCAAGAAGTGTCTAAATAAAAATGTTATATCTTTATATTTACGTAATACAGAAATACATATATTCTGTATTAAAAACAAACTTTTAATTAACATCTCCATAGTGGTTCTAGAATCAGAAAGTTAATTGAAGTAATCGCAAGTGTGTAAACCCGGTGTGATAGTATAAAGTTGAATAATTTATAAATTATTTTGCGTTTAAAATTACACGTTCCTATCAAATAAATTATGCTCGCGGGTGGGAGTTGTTTACTTTTTTTAATTAAGCGAAAGAATTTCCGGAGAAATTTATCTACTCATCGTTATGGTAGTTAAGGTAAGCGAACGAGGCCTGCCTTGATGAAATTTCAAGGTCCAATTAAGTTCCGTCCTCGCCAGTTCAACGA
This sequence comes from Philonthus spinipes, assembly GCA_963082785.1. Lineage (NCBI taxonomy): Eukaryota > Metazoa > Arthropoda > Insecta > Coleoptera > Staphylinidae > Philonthus > Philonthus spinipes. Next base: position 14,173,846 of record OY720308.1, on the reverse strand, counting down.
CACTCGTATATTCTTACTAATTTGAAAACTTCAATCATAAAAACGGAAAGTAAATTAACGCAATGAAAGATCACCGAAAGTTCATTTACACCGAAAATAAAAATAGTTGTTTTTATTAAGAAGGTAACGTCTCTTTAGTAGAATGTAATTTACTGTTCTTCTGACATTTATTTTGCAATTGTGTTCTCAGTTTATAGTAGAATAAATGACATTATTATTTAATGAATTATTTATTCAGCAACCATTCATCTAGCGCTTCAATAATTGGTAATGGCCATTTCGGTCTATCGGACCACATCTGACCAGTGTGTTTCATGTACCGTGATAAAGGTGGTTGAACATTATTATTTCCAATTTCATCAGGGATATTATCAATCGTTATCTTCCCTGCTGAATGAATGTCAAGCAAATGTGTTGTTTATTTTAATGTAGGAATTTTCGCATTTTGTTGCAGGTTTTCAATAAAACTTTCTCTATATTTGTATGAGTAGAAAGTTTAATTCTATTTTTTATTTGCTTTAAATTCGGTGTATTTGTCAATCTTTTCTTGATATTTACTGTTACATTATTATTATACTGGTATAGGACAGTTTATTATGTAAGTTATTGTAGTTGTTTTATTTTGTTATGTCAGGTCTATTGCACATAATAGTTTTATCTGTACGCATCGTTATAGTTTTAATCCTCGATTACTGTAATTGGCTTGTACTTATAATAGACAACGGGTGTCACGTTAGATTATATTTAATTGCTATGGCTTGATGCAGTATTGCGGGGATCAGTGGTTTTAGCTGGTGATTTCTGCATGAGTCATTGATAATGTGTGGAAATTGTAATATATATTTTTGATTGTTTCTTGTCGCTATCAGTTAATATGAACCCTCCTGATTCGGAGTGAAATTGTTCATTTTGCAAGGAAACATGATATACCATTTTGTCTGTTATTGTTTTGCATTATATATATTTATCAATTTATTTTTTCCATGTTTCTTCAAATTCTTGTATTTCTTCGTATTTTTATATAAGGAATTATATGGTCAATTTTCTTTCCTCTTACTTATGTGTCTATCCCACGACCTTAAAAATATGAATTCTGTGTGACATATGCGAATTATTGTAGCGAGACAAATCTAACATCCACTGAGCTATGTCTCCATATATGCGAGCATTGAAAGTTTGACCATTTCCCCACGAGATGGCACATTAGTAAGGGCTCAAAGAAAATACGAAGTAAACAGAAATGTGTAGCCCTATTGTCATTTACACAACACAAAGATAAAGAGTTATTAAAAATAATTGCTATAGACTTAGAAACTTAATCGTAGGGAAGAAACTAGCCTCTAAAATATTAAGAATCATAACCTTAAAATAAAAATGGAATTAAGAAAAAAATTGAGATTGAGCTGCGAAGTGAATTTATTTCTTGACAAGCTGATTAGTTTGTAATAAATATTTATTTGCATTTACAGATACATTATTCACACATTAAAAATTATGTATTATTAAAAATACAATAAAATTCTTGAGTATAGCCGGGAAGGCGAAGGTGATTGGTTTTAGAGGTTTATTATGTACTGTTGCTGGTGGGAATTTTTATTTAGGAGTAATGTTGGGATTACGGTAGATGCAAAATGTATTAATAATTCCAAAAGTTTATAGAGAAATTTATCATGGGGGATTACTAGTATGACTTAATTTAGTCATGATTACGAGTGCTTATCTGTCAACTACAGGATGTTATATAAAGTGGAGGAATAAATGTATCCATAATCTAACAATGGTCGGAAAATCGATGTATAAATATGGACTAACTCTGAAGTGTAGTAATCTTAGGTTCATTTAGAATTTTTTTGGGAAAGTAAAAAAGACCTTTATTGGCATGCGATAAGCTATAATCCTGTACTTAAATTCTTTTTTCATCTCAATCTAACCACGCCAGCCACATCTTTGCTCATCCACTCTCCTATCCTCATTCCTCTCGTCCATTCCCCCTTGCAGTTCCTTGCACTCTTGCCCTATATAGGTTATACGGGGCTAGTGAGACGTAAATTAGCCTCATGTGAACTGCGACCTGTAAGATATATTGTTCTGCCCTTTTCTAATCACTTCCCAAGCAGTCCCACGTCCTCTATGAACCTGATGACTTTCTTGGGGGTGACATTGCTCACCTCTTCGTGGGATAATCTGTCCCTGCCGAAGTGTGAAAGACGCTTGTGGACAATAATAATAATAATCCTTTATTAACGGTGGCCATTAAAAACATTAAATACATTAAAAACAATAAATACATTAAAAGCAATAAATTAACATATTAAAACTTAAGACTAATATATGAAATACTAAATATAAAACACGAAGCTTAAAAGACTAATAAACAAATAACTAAATACAAATAAGAAACATAAAATAAATATCACTGTTTGAGAGCTCGCCGCAAGCGGTTTATGGAATCATTAAAAACATCGAAATTAATCATGTTAATAAGTTCGTTCGAGTTTCTCAACATTCGAGTCATAGCCGAATAACGTGCGTAGTGTGTCTTGTGGAACGGCACATGAAAAGTAGTTACGTTCCTCAAGGGGCGAGAAGGAACTTGTAATCCGAGTGTCACAGGCGCAGAGTATATGCTCGGTTGTTTCATTTGCCGAATCGCATAGCCTGCATTTTCCACTTTCCTCCTTTCCCATTTTCCACAAATGAGTTCCCTGTCATGAGTCCAGTGAAAATTCGTAGCTCGTTCCTTGTGAGATCGAGCGCCTTATGGCTGTTATCAAGTTTGATGAGCCGTTTTGACTGACGTAGGCCTGGCACGTTGTTCCAGTGTCTCTGTCTTCTTTCCTCTTCCCATTTTTGCACCGCTTCATTTTGGTATGCCATGGGGAGTCCACAAAACGGCTCTGGTCATATAGGAGTAGCGTCTGCACCTCTTTTGGCGAGTTCATCTGCCACTTACTCTTGCCCTAAATCAATTTTTCTCATCCATACCTTCCACCCTCTCTCATCCGATCCACACCTGGCCACTGCCTTGATCAATCCTTCTTTAATAAGTACTCTGGCAGCCGAACAAAAATACTTTCCATCTTCCACAGTATGGAATTGTACTCACTCCTTTCAATTCTTCCTTGTCGCTCTTGTCCACTTCAAACTATTTCTATTCATTAACGTCACCATTTTCACCTCTCGTGCCAACCACTTATCGACCTTCTCCGTAACTCCAGCCTTTTCATACATTCTTGCCAAACACAAGTTTCCCACATTTTTTCACTAATCTTTCATTACTCTCAAATTTTGGATTTTTGGAAAAGTATATGTAGTTTAAAAGAATTCAGCAAATATGATGCGAAAGCATTTATAGGAATTAGTTGGGAAGATTTGGATATTATTAAAGGACATAAATGGTGAACTGGGAGTGATTTTACTTCTTATTTAAAAAATTAAATGTTTAATGTTCCTGTTATATTTATTAATGGTTTTGAGTGAATAGTTGTAAAAGTTACAAGTCGCTGTAAATTTATCGAGTGAATTTAACTAGTCTACGGATGTCATTAAACAATTCATTTTTGAAAAAAAGTGTAAATGGATAGAGACTAATCAAAAATTTTAAAAAATTACAGGCTGTTTCAAAAGTAACGGATAAATTCTATAAAATCGTAAATAAACATATTTTAGAAAAATGCTGACATGTCGATTTTTATTTTTAAAATGCTATCCTGATATACATTTTTCAGGCCCCACCCCCTAAGGGGTGGCTACCCCAACTTTAAAAATTCAAATATTAAAGTACCCCTTGCGATACCTCAAATGATAGATTTTTTATTCTGAATTCAACGAAACAAAATCGGTTAATAAATAACGGCGATATTTACTACAATGTATTCAAATAAGAGCGTCAATATTCGAGTAGGCACTGTTGAAGCGGCCATAGCAATATCATTAAAACAATTCCAAATTGTTTTTATTTATGTCAAACAGAATTCAGATTTTTTTGTGATTGAAGTAATATTAGCAAAATGAGACTTATCGAATAGAAACCGAAATTATCCTGATAGACCCGATGACAGAATTTTGTTACAGCAAAACGGTGCGCCTCCACATTAAAAATCTATTATTTGAGGTGTCGCAAGGGGTGCTTTACTATTTGAATTTTTATAGTTGCGGTTGCCACCCCTTAAGGGTGAAGGAGTGGGGGGCTGAAAAATGTATGTCAGTATAGTATTTTAAAAATAAAAATCGAAGTGTCAGAGCATTTTTCTAAAATTCGTTTATTTACGATGTTATAGAATTTATCCGTCACTTTTGAAACGCCCTGTATAAAACGAAAGGAAGAACCTATTGGAACGTAATAAAAAATGAGCAGATACAAAAAGATTTACGAATAGACTCTCATGTGTCTTATGCTTATAATATAAATTTGCATATAAACACAATAGAAATAAGATACTAAAACAAATGTATTGGGAGTAAACAAGCAAACAATTAATAAAAACATTTCCCATGAAAAACAATGTAATTACTCCATAGTTTTAAGTATGTATTTTAATTTAATAAACCAGGTATTATTTATATTGAATACCAACTACTAACAAAGCTCTGAAGTCAAAACTTCACGCATTTTTTCGTACATTCTACAAATATTTATTAAACATACTAATAAATATAATCATATTTAAAACTATTTAAATGTTAATCAAGTAAATATCTCTATTTCTGCTTTATATTTGCATATGTTTACATTAGCTCATTTTATACATAGTAATAAATTCAATAATACAGAAATTAGCTATTGACCATAGTTGGTCTTTCCATAATTTATTTATTTCATACATAATCATGTTTATTGCGATATTTACAGTTACATTAAATATGCAAAACATTACATTTTTTTACAAGATGGCTATCGACCAGTGGTATTTCAGCCGGCAGTCCTTATCCTTTGTTTCGTCCATCATATAAATGACTAAGTGTGATGACTTGAATTTATGTGTGATGGATTGAGGATGTTTGAATTTTGGAGGGATATTGGGAGTTTTGTGGCAAATTTTTGAGATAGATGGGTAATTCGTTGTGATAAGGGAATAACACAGTTTTTTGTGAAGGAGTGTAGTGAATGGGTCACGTAAAGGGTTCTTTCGATGTCGGATTTCGATTTGTGAGGATTCTTAGAGCTGATTGCTTCGCTACCGCTATATTGTTTAAGCCAAGAGGTAAGGATTGTGTAAAAGTATTACATCGTAGTCAAATAGGGGACGACAAATTATTTTGTAGATGTGAGTTGCCATTTTTGTTGAGATGCCTTTATTGGAATAAGTTAACGATCTGAAGTGTCGTGCCCTGTTCTGAACCAGGGTTTTTACTATTTTGGAGCGGGGTATGAAGATAAGCTTAGGGTAAAAAAATAATTCCAAGGTATTTGCAGGTGGAAGAAGGAAAGATAAATGTTTGGTTGATATTAATTTTGAATAGATAGATGTGGGGCTTTTCTTTAGGATTTGTTGGAATTAATGGTAATTCTCCATTTCGTCATTTTCTTATTATTGTATAAAAATTGCATTTTAAACTCACATGAAATCTTCCATATCAACAAAATCCGCAAACTGACAGGTATTGTAACAACCCTCCGAATAATATCCATAGCACTGGCTGTAATCCCAATTTTGAAAAGTCTGACAAGGCAAATTTAAAAAATCCGCAGCGACACCCTTACCACCGCAATACACAAAATCCGATTCATTGTTAAAATACTCGCCACCCTGACGACAAAAGCGCTCGTCATTGTACGCACTCAAATTATTATTATTAGTATCCTCGAAACCCAAATCACCGAACTGCAAATTCTGCACTTGGACAAAATCACCGGCGAGATCCATTTTTGTTTAGCTCCTATTATCGACACGCGCACAATACTATTTTATTTAGTCCTGCGGACTTAACTGACCATTTTACATAACTAAATTTCAAGTGCATTACAGCGTTGCTACCTTAAATAAAAAGTAGAAGAGAGATAGAGTGAGAACAGGGCATTCGATCAATCCGTGCGCTTTATCTTATCTTTGGAAATTTGCTCCAAAATGGTAGGGACTTAATAAAAAAAAAAACGCGGTTTAACTTAGCCTGGCTTTATCGCACACAAAACATGAGAAATATTTGATAAAAGTATGTAATAGTATTTTTGTGTAGAAAATCGTTTGTTATCAAAGGGAATTAAAATAGATATGTAATTTACTCTTTTCTATAAAATATCATTTACTGTTATCTAAGCGAATTAAAATAATAATTAGTTTTGTTTGCTTTATTTATTACTGAAAATATATAGAAAACTCATTTTTCTATAGATTCCATTCATTTGTATCTTTAATTTATAAATAGAAAAGAGTATTCATTCACTTGGTCACAGTTATTTAAATAAATTAAATAACATTGATTTGAAAATAATTAATAAATTATTTCCACATTTAGCTCTGTGACTTTTTGACTTACATTACGTAAGTACGTTAAACAAATGCACATAAAAACAACTACTTCCTGGGCAAATACCCCGCCGGGCATTTAATTACATAATGTACACCTGCTGTTGCATATCAATAAAATATTGCATAATGCAACAAATTTTTGATCCGAGAAAAATTTTATGCAAAAAGAACGTTACTTAATATAAGGTTATCTGCAGACACGTGTTTCGGGATCTAAATATCGTCACTATAGCTCAGCCTTATATAACTTAAAGATTTTAAAATAAATCAATTAAATTAATTCATAATCAGTCAAATTAAATCAATTATATTAAATCAAATTATGGTCAACTAAGTCGATTTAAATTAAATTAAACCCGTAACGTAAGTCAAAATGTCACAGAGCTAAATAATTATTTTCAAATAATTTTTATTTAATTTATTTAATTTGTATTACTGTTTGTAATAATTTTGTAAAAAAGAAGATTCCGTTAATAAACTTAATAATAATATTCATTTTTATTGCTCCTCAAGAATACCCATAAACATACAAAAATAAACAATTTGTTCTGCATGTTTTGAGCAAAAACTAAAATATTGGAAAACACGAGCTATTAGAGTTTTAAATATTTTTTATAAATATTTTTCTTTTTTGTGTTAAAGGAAAATTTTATGTTTTTCCTTTAACAGGTAAAACAACAATTGAAGATAAAATAATCGATTTTTGACAACTTATTAGTAATGACTAGTAATGGGGATTCAGATTAATAAAAATCGTCTTAGCTCGAATAATTACATAATTTTATAAAGTATAGAAGTTCAAGATGGAATGTTTAAGTATAAAACATAATGCAAGAAAAAAAATGGAAAACAGCCGTGATAATAAAAAAAAAGAATTTTGTAAATTAATGATAATAATCACTTGGCGATGAAAAGGTACTTTTGGTATTAAATAAAGTGACGTAAATTAGACAAAACATTTTTTTGTTATTAATCACAAATTCACGCAACTAAAAATTTATTATACTATCGAACTATAACATAAATTTTTAATTATTAATAAATACGTTTTTTCGCAATATATCGAATGACTCATTTAAAATCCAGTCTCCATCCTGATATGGTCGATGCTATATCGCTATATCATTTCTTCTGAGTATCATAATCTTGGCTAAATCTGTACATATGATTTTTGACAAGCCTTAATCATTACTTTTGATAACATACAGTCACACATCTTGGCATACCAACACGATTTTATGCCTGGGCGTCGACACTGACAAATATTTCTCTAACATATTTTCAATTGTAATATATTCCAACAAAATTAGAACCTAGTTTTAGCGGCATTATTCAAAAGAATGCATGCAAATTTTATACGCATATCAATATGCGAGCCGTAACCGTATTCAATGACTTTCTGCTTTGTATTTACCACTAGCAAAATAAACCGTTTACAATGAACAAACTCCAGTCGATAATTTTAATTATTGTTTTTATTCGATCGCTTTGTATTTTTAAACTTAACACTTACTTAATTTATAGTCTTGATATTTATTATTTTCTATTATTTATAGCTGCAAAAATATTCCGCTTTTCCTTTCTTTACTTAATTTCCTGTGATGTCTAAATCCTAACCCACCTTCAAAGCTGGTTCACCCAAACCATTAAAAAATACATTCTGCTTAAAATCATTCGATCAAATAAAGCGAAAATTCGGATAATTATAGAATCATATAAAAAATCACTACCGGTGTAGATAAAATTCCTCGCGTTTATCTTGAAATAATAAATGCATCACGAAAACCATTATTTATCCTATATAACTCAATATTTCCCATCATATTGACCCTTTTTCAAATTTCCAGTATTAGTATGCTTCCCTAAACCTAAGAAAGAGATTGCTGGGATAATAATATTAATAAATCTTTATTGCCCAACAGAAAATATATATCTCAATTAAAAGATAATATACATACAAAAATACATAGCCGTGTGTGTATAATATAATGTATGGCAGTTGATGCGTCAAATAGCCATCCCATTAATCTTCTTCCTGTTATTGGAAAAAATAAGAGAAACCTTCACATTAACTAACTTCACATAACTCAAATTTAAACAATTAAGAGGAACCTTAATTTAAAAAATTTAATTTCCAGCAAATACTCTCTCACAGAATACCAGTTAGAATTTACTTCTACAAAATCTATATCCTGGCGTCCAATATCCAAAGATCTAATATTAATGGCAGAAAACTTGCAATGCTCTTCATCGACATTGAAGACCTTCGATTTGGTCTAGCATCGAGCTCTTTTATACAAATACTTTCTTTTAAGTCCCCTATTATTAAATCTGTGACAGGTTAAAACAAATTTAAACTAGTATTTATTTACTATCTCCCTCTTGCAAGGTGTCCCACAAGGTTGCCCTTTATCCACATTATTATAAAATAGTATCCTCTCGAACAGGATTATCACAAAATAATATCATACACTTATTTTTATTTCCTTAGCCAGCCAGCCCCCCCCCCCCCCTGCAAGGTGCCTTACAAAGTTATGTGTGAAGCTGGCAATGATTCCAACAATGAACCCGATGCCTCAATTCAATTTGAAAAAAAAAGTGCGCCGTTTGGGAAATTTGAAATTTGGAAAATCGTTGTCCGTTGTTCGAAATACAACTCAGCAATTAATTTGTTTATAGACATTTATATATATTTCCTATTTTTCACTGACAATATCTCTCATGCTTCTGCCCTTAAAAGAACACAATTATTGCTTGGAAAATCTCTAGATCTATACACAAATGTTCAAAGTGGAGAATCAAATCTAACCCAATATAATCTGAGCTGTTTCTTCCTCGTATCCTTTAATAATATCCCAACTAAATTCATTTTTCCACTTTATGATACAATATTCATGTTGCCGAAATATCAGCACTTATAACCTATGCTAAATTAAGATATTCCAATACTTCTCTTCATAACCTATATAATTAATATAATTTACTCCTATATAAACCTAAGAGTAATTCCTATAGACCAAAGTATCCCCACCCTATTTTCAAAATTCTCGATTTTGTTTAGATTGAACCGTTTTAAAGCACCGAAGTTAACTAACGAATCAACCATGGTTCGGAGTTACGTTTTTTCGCAATATATGGAGCGACTCATTCAAAATCCAGCCTCCATCCTGATATGGTCGATCTAGCTCATCACTGCTTCTAAGTATCATAATCTTGGCAAAATCCGACATATGATTTTTGACAAGTCTCACTCATTATTTTTAATAACAAAGTCTCACATATCGCCATACCAACACGGATCGACACTGACAAATCTTGCAATAATTACTCAATACATTTCCGAAACATTAGATGTACAAGATGAAGTCGATGATTTCTCTCGGTTGTTTAACTCAAATTAATAACAAGCTGTTAATAGATAAAATAGGGTCATTTGGAGAGGTTCGGTTAATTAATAAAATCATACCTGATGAACATATCCTGCTACGTACACTATAAGGGCTTTAAATCCTACGCATTCTCACCGACTTGTTGTGTCCCGCAAAGCTCCAGTCTAGGTCCTCTTATTTTTAACATCTTTATTAATGATCTGTTCTGAACGATCACCTGCCCTGTGCTGGCAAATGCCAACGACCTCAAAATCTACAAGAGGATCCAATGCCACCACGATATTGCGATATTACAATCGAATCTCAACATCATCTCTGACTGGTGCACTCATGTTAATCTAAACCTGAATGTTAACAAGTGCCACGTGGAATACTGTAGTCGCAGAAGGCGAATACGTTTCTGAGGTTGACTCCCTCAAAGATTTAGGAATTATGTTTGATAAGAAACTAACGTTTACTCCGCATGTAGAAGTTATTCTATCCTCTGCATCCCGAAGCTTAGGTTCCATACTAAAGCATGTACGTGAATTTAGACAGACCGACGCCATCAAGTTACTATACTCCGCTTTCACTAGTAAACTGGACTTAGTTTGGAATCCCATATCTATTAGTCACTTCATCTTATTTGATCGGGTGCCCAAACAATTTTTAAAGCACCTCTCTTACAAACTAGATGGCTTCTCTCCTGCTGTAGGAACAAACCAACAAAACCTTCTAAATAGACACAACATGGTATTATTATCGCATAGACATGATCATCACTGTTCTATATTTGTTATAAAATTAATTTATGGAACAATCGCTTAATAAAGTTCTATTCAATGTACCAATTCAGTCCACCAGATTTTCTTCGACCTTTAAATCACCCACTGCACGAACTTATACTACAGAGGTCTCCGATTTTCACGATGTGTCGTTGCACAGAAAAGTCATTCGATGACATATTCAAATAATACCTCAGTACTTAACAAATGTGTCAATGTGCATGGTATTTATTTTTTATATTTTTTCTTTATTGCATTTTCTTGTATATTATCCTGTTATTAGGAAATAAATGCTATTATTATTACTACAAATTAAATGAATAATTTTATTGTAGGGTGATATATTTTTCAATTCTTAGGTTCGGTAATTACAGGAACATTGATAAACGACAAATTGAATAAACATATAGAATAAAAATACATTAGATGATTTATAAATTTATAAAGGTCTACACGCTAATATTTCGAATCATCATTTCATTAAACTATTTGCGGATTACTTTAATAATTATAAAATATATGAGATAATCTAAACGATTACATGTCCGTTGATATTCTGACCTTGAATTGTTGGAAACATGTGCGCTTGTATACGCAAAATGTAAGTATATCAATCGGTAGCTATGCGGTTTTTAGTTTAGAGAATTTTTATTTTCGGTGACGGCCATGAATCCATAACCTAAACACCAGCGGTTAAAGGTAAAACTAGCTAAGTGCGTGAGATTTCAATTTCAATCCAATGAAATTAAATTATTAATCGCTGAGACTTCTACTACGTTAAAAAATGTTTATCACAAAATACAATGCGTTTTAACTTTATAACAACAGAATTCTGTTAAATTGTATTATTAAAGTTTTAAAAATCAATTAATTACTATTGTACGAACAAAATTTTAAATATATTTTATACAATGAAAGAGTTTTTAATTTTGATTAAATGTCATTATTATAGAAGTAATAGAAATATGAATTTTGATTTAACTATTTTATAAAATAATTTATTAAAATTATTTGACTTGATTTAATTTATATTCTAGTAATTTATCTTTATTTGATTTCAAATACATCACATTTGTATATTTAATTTTGTGATATCACTAATCATTATTTGAATTTCATATGTAAAATTGTAAAAAATCGACATTTATATCGATATGTATGGTGTCTGCGAGGCGCGAGAGAAATTATTTTTTAGGGGATGAAGTGGGGTCCGAAACGTTTTTTTGACTTTTAATTATGTAAGTACACTTATTAATGATGAGAATAAGAATTTTTATTTAGTTATGGCTCTCTGTGGAAATTGTGAAAAATCGACATTTATATCGATGTAAACGGTTTCCGCAAGGCGTGAGGAAATTATTTTTTTGGGGGATGAAGTGGGGTCCAAAACGTTTTTTTGACTTTTGATTATGAAAGTACACTTATTAATGATAAGAATAAGCATTTTTATTTAGTTATGGCTCTCTGCGAAAATTGTGAAAAATCGACATTTATATCGATTTGTATGGTGTCCGCGAGGCGTGGGGGAAATTATTTTTTTTGGGGATGAAGTGGGGTCCGAAACGTTTTTTTGACTTTTGATTATATAAGTACACTTATTAATGATAAGAATAAGAATTTTTATTTAGTTATGGCTCTCTGCAGAAATTGTGAAAAATCGACATTTATATCGATTTGTATGGTGTCCGCGAGGCGTGGGGGGAAATTATTTTTTTTGGGGATGAAGTGGGGTCCGAAACGTTTTTTTGACTTTTGATTCTGTAAGTACACTTATTAATGATAAGAATAAGCATTTATATTTAGTTATGGCTTTCTGCGAAAATTGTGAAAAATCGACATTTATATCGATATGTATGGTGTCCGCGAGGCGTGGGGGAAATTATTTTTTGGGGGGATGAAGTGGAGTCCGAAACGTTTTTTTGACTTTTGATTATGAAAGTACACTTATTAATGATGAGAATAAGAATTTTTATTTAGTTATGGCTCCCTGCGGAAGTTGTGAAAAATCGACATTTATATCGATATGTATGGTGTCCGCGAGGCGTGGGGGAATTATTTTTTTTGGGGATGAAGTGGGGTCCGAAACGTTTTTTTGACTTTTGATTATGTAAGTACACTTATTAATGATAAGAATAAGCATTTTTATTTAGTTATGACTCTCTACGAAAATTGTGAAAAATCGACATTTATATCGATATGTATGGTGTCTGCGAGGCGCGAGAGAAATTATTTTTTTAGGGGATGAAGTGGGGTTCAAAACGTTTTTTTTTATTTTTGATTATGAAAGTATGCTTATTAATGATAAAATAATGGGAATTTTTATTCAGTTATGGTAAATTGCACAAACATTAATAAATACGGCTGCATTTAATTCGATAATTTATGGTTTATAGGGGTAGTTACTAGTTTTGGGGTTGGTTTTAACCAGATACTTATTTTATTATATATTTAAAGCTAGTGTGACTAAATAATGATGTTAGCAAACAGTTTTTAACAATATGCTGATAACTGAGGACTCGAGGTAAAAAAAATGTTTTAGGGGTGAACGAGTTGGCGAACGTTTTTTTTTTTATTTCTGATATTGCAAGAGCGTTGGATGAAGATAATTTTGAGATAAAAAGAACTTTATGGAAAATTGTGAACTTGGAGAAAACATAATCTTTTTTTGGTGGGGATGAAAAAATATAAGGGGTGAAAATTAGGGGTTGATATTTTCTGTGGTGTTAATTTAGACCTTTCTTAATTGCATGTTTAAAACATTTTCGATTTGCTTTTCTTTTCTCCGAGATATTAATTTTTGAAATCTATTGCTGGATCTATTGCTAACTTCACACCCGTCCATGACAGACTACTAACACAATTGTAGATATTGTTATAATAAATTTTGTAAAATTTTATTGACATATTGTTTGAATAATAGTAGATTATACCACGAGTAATAATGATAGCTATTATTCCCGAGGAACATTTACGAACCGAGCCGCGTAAGTGGCGAGGGAGTAACATTCCGAGGTAATAATAGCCATTATTGCGAGTAGTATACTCTACTTTATCTATGACTAATTTATTAATTTGTTTTAACGAACAACTTTATTTTTCAATAACATTAACACTAGCAATGGTACAATTAATAAATTGAATTGGTCGAGAACTATCAATAGATTTGGAAGAGTTTTCAATACAAATATTTGGAATTTCGGTTGCTGAAGAGGAAGAAGATGCTTCATTACTATTTATCTGTTTAGCAATAGTATCTGCTGTAGTTGTCTTGTTTCTTATAGACTGATCAATGTAACTTTCAGCTACCTGTGTAGATCTCCAGCCCCCATGACGCTTTAATCCAGTTATATCGCCTCCTCCATCAATGTACAGAGTGGCAGATGATCTGCGATAACAACGGCCGGTATAAGTTTCAAGATTTGGCAATTTTAAATATTTGGCAATTTGTTTACCAATATCTGCAAATTTGTTTTTTCCTATACGTTGTATTGTACATTTTGATTTTCGATAATTTAGAAAGAATGAATTAATTTTTACATGTGACGGACGGAGATTGATGTACTTCTTTACAATATTGTAAAACGTACTGTTTATGGCGAATGTTCGTACAATTTTGGTTTTAGTCTTGGGTATTGTTATTAATAACTGTGTTTGATGATCTTTCACGTCTTCAATATTCATTTCATAAAGCTCGTTTGAGCGGCATGCACCCATAATTCCAATAATTAATATAACCTGAAGCAAATAAGAATATGAGTTTTGAATAGTCAGATTAAATTCGGTATATTTACCTTATGTAAAAGAAAAACTTTATCAGGAGCTTTGTCAATAAATGTTCTTATTTGTTTCGGGGTCAGAGTGGAAGACTTCTTTGGTTGAAATCCTTCTGATTTTCTTTTTAAAAATGCTCGTAGTTTGCAATATTTTTCCAGATCAACGTCATGATTTATTCTCAACATAGTTTTAATGATTGAAAAAAAATGACCATAATGAAGAAGGTTTGTAATTTGCACTTAATTCAGCGAAATAGGCCAGCAGAACATGTTCGGAAAATGAGTTTGCTTTCTTTCGAAGACGCCATTCGTTGAAGGTTGCGTACGTTTTATTATAAATGGATTTCGATGTTTCCGGTATCAAGGTAGATTTTGTTGCTGCAGCTAGTTGTACAATTTCTGGAGGTGTACAAGTAAAAGACTCTTCATTTTCATCCATCTCATTAGAAATGCACAAACACTACGCGCTTGACACTGACTGTTTTCAGTTTGTGTATTTTGTTTCCATGGTATTTAATTTGAGAAATTTTTTGATTGGAGTGCTCGAGGGAATAATGACTATTAATCCCTCGTCATTATTCCCTAAGAGAATAATATATGGCATTATACTGCAAAAATCACAAGTATAATACATACATTATATATTAGTCGTAGATAAAGATGTTTGTATATATAATTGACGCAAATGGATATATATTTCATATATAGTAAATTACAGTAGAAAAAACCCTATACGTGTGCCGTCTAAAATAAAAATTAACAAAAGAATTTATTTAATGGAATTAAAAAAATAATGTAATAATTACAATACTATAAAGTAGTTAAATGTTTTATTAATATAGTGCGTGGGGGGAAATTATTTATTAATAATAATTTATAACAAATTGGTAGCACAATTACTAAGAAAAAATATAATTAAAATTATCTCAATTTTCGCTTATATTGTTAATAAAAATCAAAATAATTCTGAAACGGCTTTTAAATATTCTTTTACGTAAACAAGCACACTTGACTTCACAGTAATTCAAGGTCAAAACTATCAACGGACAAGTAGTTGTTTAGATTAACCCATATTTTGTAATAATTAAACCATTCCGCAAATACTTCTACAAAATAATTCGAAAGTTTAAGTACAGTTTTTTAATAACAAAATATATAAAACAAACATTAAAATTAAATCAAATAAAACTAATTGAGAAATTATTTTCTTTTTAGCTACCGTGACATTTTGACTTATGTTACGTTATTAATTATTTTCAAATTATTTTTTTTTTTAATTCGGATGTATACTCTCAACAATTGGACCGATTGAAGTAGGCAATTGGCCAGAAACGGCCGGAATTGGTCACTAGGAAGGGGGTTGTATTCCATCAAGACAACGCCAGGCCGCATACATCATTGATAACTTGTTAGAAGCTCCGGGAGTTTGGTTGGGATGTTCTTTTGCATCGTCCTTATAGTCCGGACATAGCACCAAGCAATTATCATCTGTTCAGATCGTTGAAAAATTCCCTTACGGGTGAAAATCATCTGACTCACTTTTTTGCTAATAGGGAGTTCTATGAGAAAGGAATCATGAAACTACCTTCAAAATGACAACAAATAGTCAAACAAAACGGCGCATTTTTGACCTAAATCCGATAACACTAACTATTTAAATAAAGGCTTGAAAGTAGTGTAGAAAACATGGATGACTTCTTCACAACCAATATTTTATTTATTTAAATAACAGTTACTTAAAGTGAATGAATACTCTTTTCTATTCAAACAGAAAAAAACATTTAAATATTTATTTAATTAAATTATTACATATTTCATTTTAATTAATAAGAATAGCAATAGTTATAGTCTTTCGCCAGTTAAATGTTAACGTTCTTTGAGAAAAGTTTACTTACACAACAGTAACATTTTTTTTTGTTGATTGTTAAGGCTATCACTTGGTTATACATTTTGAGTTTATTAAATAAAACACTTTTTCACTTTGTTTGTATAACTTGTTATTTTATTTTAGTGACTATAGTTCCGAAGCACAGAGCATCATTATCATTATCGTTTGATAATGATGCTCTATGCTTCGAAACTATAGTTATACAAACAAAGTGAAAAGTGTTTTATTTAGTAACATTTTTAATGATTGGAACGGAAATGACATTTTAATAACAAATTAAAGTTTAATAACTTGTCAAGAGTAATTTTTAAGTCAAAATACCTTGAGGAAAAAATAATGAAGAGATGAAATAGATTTTTGTAAATTTTTAGTATTTAAGGGTTCATAGGTTCAATCGTTTTATTTTTATCGCGAAATTCTAAAGTGTTAATTAAAGATTATTTCCTAAATAGTTTCATATTGATTGAATACAAATTGCCGAAGTTATGCGAGTTTATGCAAAAATAAACGAGACGCTAGTGAACAAATCTCAAATATTTAAATTAAACACAATTTTAAAATTTTTTAAAATTTTTTAAAATTCAACGTGTATTCATTCATTCAGCGGCTTTTTGTCTCGTATTCTAAACTATTTTATTAATTGTATGCCAAATAAATTAGTGTATAATTTGATTTTATCCATCTTATTTCGTTTCCGAGCAAAAATCTAATTTTCTCCTTGCAATTAGACATCACCCCTTAAGTTTTCGTAAATAGTCAATAAATTTATGATTAATTAATAGGATTTTGGTAAATAAAGTATATAAACATTAAAAATACTAACGCATGATTTTGAAAAATGAACCGAATCAAAAATGTGTACATTTATTTTGAATTTTTATAGACAATTGTGTGCTTTTTATGATCTTCAATACGATCGAATGGCAATAAACCATTTATAATTTTTTTATACAATTTAACAAGACTTAGCGTGGAACGTGCGCAATTAGATAATCCTCAAGCGAGGAATTTAGCTGTAAACGCCCTTCCTGGAACCATTTTCAGCCCTAAATTGTTTTAAAAACAATTTTCGCTATATGCCATACAATATGACGTAGATATCTACAACAATTCTAGAATTGACTTTATGCATAATCTACAAATGTGTCTATGTTTGTCTTAAGTTAGTTAATGAATATAGTTTAATCTTAATATTTTTAGCTGTTTATATTTGTAAATTTCTTATATTTATTTCCTGTAGTTTCCTTCGTAATTAGACTATGCCTGTTAAGAAAATAATAATTATTATTATTATTAAGGCGGAAAGACCTTTGGTCAATGGTCAATTCACAGACTTTTACAATATTTTAATATATATTTTATGTTATATGTCGATATATTATTAGGTTAGGTTATGATTCTTTGTTCTTATCATAATTTCTAATTTTCCCTCTCGTATTAAACTCCTACACTATTACTATAAAACTGTTGTTTTATTTACAAATAGAATATTAAGTCCGTTGATTGTATCCGTATTTAAATTTCTCTTTTAGTTCTTAGTTACATTTATAACTTATTTGTTATTATATTTTAAGCTAGTTGTTAAATAAACGCTTATTTAATTTAACTAGTACTCGCAATTTTTAATCAAAATCGTGCATACCGCGTAATTCACAATTATTAAATTACCTTCACTTGGATATTCCTATTTTAATTAATTAGATAATTTTATCTTTGTTGTTGTGTACCAATCTCCGGTATTTGATCTTTTTTCATTGCCCATTTTTGTAATTGCATTTATCCTCTAACGTGGATGTGAATACATTCGGTGCTTTTGTTGGCTACTGGTGTGTGCCTTAAGGTGGGTCTTTGAGGATTAAAACTTCCCCCAATTATAAAAAAATATTTTATTCCACAAAGGATGCTCAACCATACGGCTTTGTCAGCTATGACGGCCTTCTGGAATAATATGATTTGAAAGGGAGATAAAAATAAGAACCTACCTGTTCAAAAAAGAAAAGAAGGAGAGAATGTAGTTTCAATTATAGGAATTAAAAAATGTGTATATTTACTATAAAAATACCTTAACCCAATTATGTTATTAAATTTGGACATATTTTCGATGGCTTCTTCAAGTAAAGTACCATTAATATTAATTATAGAGAAAAACCCATATATGCTTCCAGCTATTTTAGTGCTAGTGTATGTACCTTATATAAATTTGTCTTAAATTGTTTTCGTGTTATACGTCAAAGTCAAATTTTAACAATTTAGAAATATTAAGATAGTATCTTGATATATCTTGACAAGATATCTACTTGCAGTTAAAACATTCTTAATGCATTTTTAAGTAGAATACGTTGATTTTATTATATTTTGTCTTAAGTTTCAAATTTCTGAGATATAATAAAAATTGTATAAATGGTATATTTAATGGCTATAGTCAGGACGTTATTAACGCATCATATTCAAACTGACGGTATTTATATTTTTACGACTATACTCTACTCATATTTAATTCTCTCTAAGTCGGCACTGTCATAGTGATATTTTTGTTGTTTATTGTGAAAATAATCAAACTTTGAAAACTATTTTATACATGTAGGATGGCTTTTTTTTCTTATATTTACTGGCATGGTTTTAACCATTCAACCATTAGCGAAGTCGGTTGGTTTTATACATTTTTTGTGTATTTTTGTGTATACTGTATTTTCGCCTTTAATAAAAATATTCATTTACGCGTATTTTGTATTATATTATTTTTACTCCTGTCCAAAGGAGGCTATTGTCATAGTACAAAAATAGATTGAGTCCCCTGAGACTATTCCATCGATTTTTCAAAATTGAAAAATGTGTTTCTGTCTGTGTACTTCCATGATAGAGCAAAAACGGTTAAATGAGTTGAACCTCAAACGTTGTATCAAAACTTTTTAAATCAGTGGTGAGATCTGAAAAACTTTTGCCCACAATCAAAACTCACTGCAAAAGAAATGAAGAAATAAGATTTTTTTATTAACTTTTGATGTGACATCTTTAATTTTTGAGTTATACTCTTACCAATTGTTCATTTTTTCGGTTGGATAGAAAAATGTTTCAAATACAAGTTACTTTAAAAGTTATCAGTGGATTTATCTCATAAGTTTTCTAAAACTATTGTAAGATGACAATAAATTGTAACGTTCATCTAGAAAATGTTGCTTCAATTATGAAAAACACCAACAATAACTTATTAAAATAAAAAAGCTGCGGGGAAAATATTATAATGCACACATCACCATTCTTTAAATGGTTATCCGAATTTTTAGGAGAAATGTACATTCCTATTTATAATATATATTCCTTTCTATCTAGGTGATCATAAAATGTGAATGAATTATAAACATATCTTTATAGTAACGAGTCCAACGCAATTTCTGCGAAGAAAAAAACATGACTGAAAGACCTCTGATCCATAGTCCAGATTGATTCACTGTTAAATATATTGTATTTATAAACATAAGTGTATCACCTATTTGTATAAATCTTACTACTATGACTGTTCGACAGAGCTTTGAAGCCAGAGCCATTAATTTCGTGGTGAACTTGTTATCGAATAAAAACCATATGTTAAAATATTGTAGTCAATATTACAATACTGGAATTATTACCCAATAAAAAAATAAAAATAATGTAAATCCTTCGCCAAACATTCCCGACAACACATCACCTTCTTAATTGTTTCTTGTTTTTTTCCGATAATCCCTCTTACCTAAAAGAATAAGAAATAAGGTAAATCCTTCGCCAAACAATTACGTTCAGATTCTTTTTTTTTTTTTTTGGATAATCCGCCTTATGTATATATAACCGTCTAATAGTTTTAAGCATTTAGTTTGTTATTGATAATGTCCACATTGTGAACGAAATGTACATCTTACGTGTAAATAATAATATGCTAATTTAAGTAGTAGAAAAAACAACTTAGTGGGAGTTACAATAAGTGAATATAGAGCTCAGTATACTCTATATTCACTTATTGTAACTCCCACAAACAACAACAAAGCAGAATATTTAACTGTAATATAAAAACACTGATTTTCGAAAAAAAAATTGTAATTACGTTTGACTAAGAAAAACACTTGCTATATTCCATGGTTTTATTTACAATTTCCTGATACTGTTTCTATATTTACAGATCATATTAAAAGGTCACACTTCCGGTGAAGCGCAACAAGCATCAACTTTATGAAAATGAAGGTATATTCCTGGCGTTCTTCTAGTGTAGTTGTTGCAGAGTATTTGGCATATAAGTTTGACCTAAATAGCTTATAATTTCAATTCATATCACAATCATTCTTAAATCGATTAATCACTGCAGTAGAAAAACAAAGAAGAAAAATGTAATCGATATAAACCGCTCCATTGAACGAAAGTCCGATTTTTTTACGACAATCGACGCAGACAATTACTGTGCATTGTTTGAAAAAGAGTGAGAGAGAACATGACGTTGAGTTATTAATAATCGGTTAATGAGGATTCCGTATTTCTCCGACGCGACGTCAGAAACCGAGCAGTGGACGGTGCATTCATATCACCCTTGACACCAATAGGAGGAAATGGAGTCGATCTGTTTGCGTTTTGGTTACGCGAGAGTGCAATTATCAGTCACTCGGTTCATGACATTTAGAAAACAACGGAAGGTTGATTAAAATCGAATTTTAAATGGAATAATTTATAAAAAAATATTAATTGTGATTAAAAGCAAAATAATTTTCCTATCTACAGTGCAAACGTTTTATCTAACATAACAGTCTTAACCTTTACGCGCTTCTTGTCGTGTCATAAAATCTATAAAATGATTTGTTAGCCTATATTAGACTACTAATACTATTAATATTATATATTCGATGAATTATGAAGAGGATTGAGTGGATGACTTATTTTTGTAAGAGCTGCCTGAAAAGTTCGTTCACTGACTTTGATGTTGTAGAAAGCAGAATTAGGGTACACAATCCACTTCACATTCCATCCTATTCTGCCCATAACGTGCAAGTCAGTGAACATTTCTGAGATGCCTTAAAAAATACGCTTCAAACCCATCGAATATTTACAAACAAAAATCATCCCAATTACCGAACGTCTCCGCCAGTTAAGGCAATTAAAAAAAAAAAACAATAGTTGTAGATATTCTATCATATTTTCCCATGAAATTAAAATAACTAAATAAATTTTACAACATATAATTCATCTTAACAATAGAATCCTTCCTTGTAACATGAATTTATGACTGCTTCCTTGTAACATGACTTTTGAAATTTGGCATTTCAAAACATTTCAAAATTTAATATTTATTTAATTAATGGTTTTAATATTTAGACATTGGTAGTTCATATTGTATGAAATAAATATGAATAAATTATTAAAAATCAACCAATAAAACACAGATTAAATTGAATAACTTTAAATTCTCGACTAGTTTCGGGTTATTAGCCCATTTTCAAGAGAATTTAAAATTTGTTTTAAATTCTCTTGAAAGAAGAATATATTAATAAATATTAATAATATTTTGGGTAACATTAAAGTACATTTTGTACATACGCGTCAACAAATATACCGCTAACATTTTTCACATATGAAATTCAATTAATCTCTATGTTGTAAACAAATTTGCCAAATGTAGAACACAACATTTATTAATAAGTAAACACATTATTGTTCAAATAATGCATCCATGCCAAACAAAACTGACCGTAATTACAAAACAGCGCGTGTAAATTACGTATTCGCGGTATTGCTAATTGAATATATAGCGAGTGTTGGACACGCGTTAACCACATGATCCGCGCCATTCTACTTCCATCCATTCCGACGCTGGACGTTGCGACGTTCTAAACATCCATCTAAATCGGCGATTAATTAATTCGCAACTTCTGCGAAACGCGTTCGGCATATTAATTCATTTATTGAAATAATCGCCGGGGCATACGAGACCGTTTGCACGTAACCGACTCGCGAAACAAACAAAAAATCAACTTTCTTAATTCGGTCCCGAAGCGTGCCGCTTCTCGGAAAAAATTTGCATGTGATAAGTTTCAGTAGGAAGCGAAACGAGGTGGGGAATCTCGTGATCGCGATCTCGGATTTTTTAGGTTATTTTTGAATGTTTGTGGGTTATTTAAGGATTCACGCAATGTTTGTCTTACCTTGTACTCCTGAAAACAAAAAGAGTGATTTAATTAATACGATAATGTCTATATTTTGTGATAGTACCAACATGGAGGTGGTGACATCGTGTTGTTGTTGCATATATCTGTTATATCTATTTGACATATACTAATCAGTATATAATAACCATTTTGAAAAAATATAAAATTTGCAGAACAGATTACATGTATAGTTCATTATGAAAGTAATGCACGTTTTCTGGGAAAACTTGGATGTATTAATCGGACCTGTACAAATGCTTAAAATTCTTAGAAATATACTTCCCTGCATACATTTAGGGAGACGTGTTTGTCACTTCTGGAAAATACCCTGGAAGTCCTCGACTTGTCTGTCAGGAACATAGCAACATGCTTTTAGATAATTTCCATGGTTTCCCAATGCTTTACTTTCAGGTCTCTGCTCGGGAAAAAAACGCATGGAGCAAAGTCGGGACTGTAAGGAGGCTGAAGGACCACCAGGATGTTTTTCCGGGCTAGAAAGATGGTAACGATGAAGGTCAATTAGCTGGGGGCATGGCTATGGCTTGCATTTAAATTACTTGAGCACCTTGTCTTTGCAATACAAACTCAAAAAAATAATTCCATGCCACTATTCATCAATTCATCTCATCTCTCATTAACGACTAACCGACATACTAGACATATGACAAGGACTACTGGCTGAAAGACCTAAGGTCGATAGCCATTTATAAGTTTAGATCAAATATTTTGTATAATATATGTATATGTAAATACCACAATAAAGATGATTGTATAATAATTCCATGCGCGTCATAGAAAATTATGAACATCGTCTTCATATGAAACTTGCTCATTTGCGTTTTCTTGGGGAGGGAGATGCTGTTGTGTGCCACTCGCTGCTCTGCCTTTTCCTTTCTGGGTCATACTCAAACATCCAGAATTAATCACCGGTTACAAAAGAATTAGGAATGTCCAGCATTTCTAGCACCACAAAATTTAAAATAACTTCTGATATTTCGCCAAAATTTTCGGTACAAACTTCGCGCAGATCTTGCATATTTGTAAACTGACTACCAGCTGTGTTTGAAGGGTAGACCCTGTACCATAGAAAATTGTGTCATCAAAAATGCATATGCATTACTTTCATAATGATCCATGTATTTCACTTTTTATGTGAGAATGTATGATGATTTCCCAAAATCTTTGACAAAATGATTAAGACCCACTTTTGCCTTAGACTTTAAGACCCTCCTCTAATTGCCAAATTTTGGTATATTCAATGCACACTTAGACTTAGAAAACTGGAGTTGCAGATGATTTTTGCCAAGTTCCTCACTTTTGCAGTTTCTAGGTCGGTGAACCCTTGAAGAACAGCTGATCCACAGTAGATTTTTGTGATTTCAGAGAATGAGATTCAAACGTATAAATAGTAAAGACTATTTTCTTCCTCATTTTTTTTTTTTCAAGACAAGAATCATTGTAGTGTGTCCTCAGCCTTTAAATATGTTTACCAATTAGGCAGTATGCTGTAATGACGCTTACTATACGTGCGATGTCATTTCTTTCTAGTGAGATAATTACTAGTGTTGGGCAAAATCGAATAATATTAGTAATCGAGTATTACTAAATGTGTCATTTTAAGTATTTAAAACGAAAAAGTAACTTCAAATTTATGTTTATTGATAAATGGGAAGTTATTTCTGATATATTTATAATAAGTAACATTCATAAAATTATAATATACTGAATTTAGAAATAATAAAAGATCGACTTTGCCCATCACTAATAATTTCTTCGCTCCTTTTTCTATCCCATAATGGCCATATTTATCTGGTTGTGCTGCAGATTCTTTCATTTTTCCATCCATTATTTAGAATAATTTTGTCGAGAGATTTCTTGTATAATGTAAAACAAACTCCTAGATCGCTGTTTATAATGGACAAGTTTATAGTTACGCCTTGTTTTCCAAGTTGGTCCACATTTCTGTTTCCGAAGAAATTGCGGAAGCATGATACCCATACGAGCTAAAGAGTTGTGTGTGTTATTACTTTGTTTAGTGTATTCCGACATTCGGTTCACCACTTTCGAGTAGGTACTGATACTTGATAGTGCTCTTTTGGTAGTTTGGCTGCCAGTGAGTATACAAACTTTGGAATATTTTTATTGATACCCATTGCTTTCACTGCTTTGTGAATAGCTATGATTTCAGCTAATCAAAAAAGATCCGGATGTTTAATTTCTCTGATAAGACTTCTCCTTTCTTTGTTCTTTAAAGACGTATATAAGGACCATTGGCCTTGTTTTATTTTTATCTCATTGTATTGTAGATATTTTATAATGTTGGCACAAATATGAATCAAGACGCATGTTTTTAATTTTCTTAAAAATATTTAAAAATGTTAATTTTATCGATGTTTAAAGAACTAAAACCACTATCAATTAAAATTTCAAGAATAAAGAAATTATGATCTCTTAAAACTATATATATAACATCTTTATTTCTGCAGACAATTTTATATACAATAAATTAACAATATAATTCTTATAATATGTTATACGTTGTCCTTAGAAAACGGCTATCGACCATCGGTCTTTCTGCCTTCTTAAAACTATTTTACTTCATAATTGAAAAAATAGAGCAAGGGCCATCTTTTACCTAATTTTAAGTGTTAACGATGCCACTTGAAATGAGACAAAATATGCGCTATCTTTCCAATTATTATGATTTATATAAGATTATTTAATCACAACACACGAATCGTTCATTCGCCTTCATCAAACATTACACATGGAATACACTGGTCTGACGAGGTCCGAAATGGCCATCACCAGTTATCCATACGCTGGTTGAATATTTTATTAAATGTTTTTCTTCCTTATAAATCTCATTTTAGTTTATGTATTAGTCGAATCTTTGTATTTTAATTGAGAGCGGAATGTTGTCCAGGAGGATTAATTGGTTAAAATGCGGAACCATTGTCGCTCGTTACGCAATCAAACAGTCAATGTTGATTGGTGCTTTTGTGCGGAGGGAATTTCGGTCATGCGATTCTCATGAATTATTTTCATGCGTCGGAATTTGAAAGTCGTTATGCAATTGATGAAAATAATTGAAGACTGATATTTCTAATTGATTTTTTTGCGGGCCGACTTAAATTGATAGGATAATAAATTCGAGTTATTATTTGAATATTTTTTTTAAGGTTGCGGTTTAGTAGAAAGAGATAGCTATGTAGTAAAATGGAAATAATCGTTTAAAAAAAGAGCCATTCTTTTAGATTTAATAATATGAATATGTATTTGCATTTTTTATCTACCAAGCATAAAGTATCAGTCTAAATAAAAAATAAATCATTAATTTTCGTGTTTTACGGCAATTTACTAGTTTAAGTTAGAAAAGAAAATTGTAAAATATAGTGAAATTAATTGGTATTGACTGCTAAGTTATTTCAATGCAGAATTTAGTGAAATCCTTTAAATTTTTATTGCACAAGTTTTTATTAGCAAAAATATAATTTGACTTCTGCTATAAATTTGATCAATTTTCATTGTTTTTCATAATTGTTTTTCATACAAACTAAACATTAAAATAATTTTTAATTCATCTGATGAAATTCCTGCTTATTTTAAGATTACTTTAATGAATAATACAGTATTGTTCATTGATCACAACAGCAATCTTACTCGAATTAGTGATAGCCAATATTTATATAGCTATCTTTTTCATCTAAACCGTACCCTTATAATAAATTTTCTAATAAATATTTTAAACATTATTTATGTTGGTTGTGGAGATTTTTAATTATTTAAATAAAAATGGTTGTCCTTTCTACTACTTTTTTCTTTTTTATTGAACTAAATCATAATTCGGATGATCATTCGTATCAACATGATTTGAATGCTGATTATTATAAGAATATAATTGGAGATAAAATATAAGCATATTTTTCCTATTATTTATTTTTTAATCATAAATATTCAATTTTATAATTACAATAATTTAAAAATGTTAAATTTCATAAATTAGAATATTTTTACGTTTTTTATTAAATAATCCTAATTGCAAATTCAATAAATTCAGGTTTTAAAATTAATATAGAGCGCTTGCTTTGACTATATAAAAATGTAATTTATGTTAGGATAATTACATTTTTGAGATACAAAAATAATATAAAAATAAAAGTTAATGTCTCAGCTGTTACAAATGCTGATTCGAATAATTATTCGAATCGCTATATTTCTATTCGAAAACTTCTATTATTTCCAATCAAATAATTCGATCTTTAGATTCAAATAGATATTTGAAATAATTTGCAGTATTTTTTTTAAATTAGTTACAAAAATAATTATTTTCTCTTTAATCACTGTAGCAATCTATATGATGAATTAATTTCTCACTTAATCTTTCGACCTTATGTCATTCTCAAGGAGATATGTACAAAATTTACAAATCGATAACATACGTATACAAATTTTACAACTAAATTCAGGTAACAAGGGCCGCCGCAATGAGGGAGTACCAAATGTCTTCAATATTACTGTAACAATCACTTAGATTTTGATATTTTTTATTACTCTTAATATTTAAGTAATTGTTGCGGAGACTAAAGAGAGAAACAAAATATTTTTTTATTTCAAAATTAATTTCCTAGCAAACCTCTATTTTTATATCACTTACGAATCATTAATATGTTTTTCAGTTTCTATTACGAAATATATTGTTGATGGGTTCATCATTGTTTTGTAAATGTAATACATTATATGCTATGCGTATCGTTGTAATAGAAACCGTTTGGCCAATATAAGGAACGAACCCGTTGTCAAACTGCGTGCGTAAATTCACAGTTCCCCTTGGACGCATACTAAAATGCGTACAACGTCAGGCATATTAACAAAAAATCTAATGTGTGTGAAGCTGGCAATATATTTATTTATTTGTGAATTTATTTATATATTTATTTATTTGTTTGTCTGTTTATTTACTTTTTAATTTGTTAAACTACTGCTACAATTGTAATTTATTTATTTTGTGTAGTACATTTATTCACTTTGGGATTTATATAATAATTAATAATATGTAATAATTTTGTATTTATAATATTTGTATAATGGAGATTCCGTAAATAAAATATCTATCTATCTATTTACAGCAATAACCCGGCGCCGCCACCACGAGACTAAATTAAACATTTTATTATATAATTAGAGAATTCATGAGTAGATATACACACTTTTTCAAATGCGTTTACTAGATAGATTGATATTGATTAATATAAAACGGGAAACTCGTAGATTTGTTTATCAATGCTTAAAAAAAATTCGAGGATTCGGACACCGAATGATAAATATCGTATTTGCGGGAAAACCGAGTGGTGAAATCCCCGATTTTCTCAATTGTTTTTTTGTAGTCAACTATCTACTGGTTAATATTGACTAGAATGTGTCTACCTGGGATATATGACTTGTCGATTTTTGACTCCACACTTAGTATATTCCACGAACTAGACAGCCAATAAGAAAAATCGATTTTGCGGGAAAACTAGGTTATAAAATCTCCAGTTTTCCCAACTGTTTTTGGTAACCTAATGTCCACTAGTTAATATAGAGTAGAATTTTTCCACCTGGGATATGTAACTCTTGTTTATTATTATTTTATATGATCAGATTGCTTTATAAAAAACGAATAGGACTTAGAAAGAAATGTTTACGTGTTCATAAAAATCACTATATATTAATTATATAGTATGTTATATTTAAACAAACCATACATTCTGTATCGTGGAGGCTTCTACTTCCTTATACATATTAATTTCACAATAAACACTTATTACTTTGTTTATTTCAATTCTATTTTTCTTTTTTTTGTATTGAAACACACAAGAACCTGATTTTAAATAGTCTTATGAGTTTAGTAAATGTTTTTAATTAATGAATGAAATTTAAAACTATATTTATAAACTTTTAGGTCCATTTTTGGCTGAAGTTTGATTTAATTAAAAAGAAAATATTGAAAATAATAAATTAATTCATAATTAATTATTTTTAATATTTTTATTTAATTTATTTTATACTTCTTGTTTATGGATTTCATTCATTTCAAATTTCAATTAAAACAAAAATTAAAGGTTTTTAAAATAGAACCAAAATAATGTTTGACCTTATATTAATTTATTAAACATTGTACTAGTCTACATATGTTTTATGTGACATTGACACTGGCAGTGACGAATCTAAACAAAGCTTAAGTTAAATGAATAATTAAAAAACCGCGCATAATTATTTAAACAACGAAACAAATTTATATATTTGATTAACTTTCAATTGGATTGCGCTGACGAAATGTAAATCGTTCTATTGAATAAATCGTTTCAATTTAGCGTCTGGCTGAGAGACAATCGCACCAGAAGTCGAAGCTTTACGGTTTCTATTATTATTCATACGTTATGTAAAGCAAACACAAATATTTACATATTTTCTATCGCCAGAATTATCTTAATGGAAGTTCCTCCTCGACGCTAATCAACACAACCAACGACAATGCATTCCGTAAACGCAACGAATGGCGTATTGTGGGAAAGAAAGAGAAAAACATTTCAAGTTAAACATAGAGTAAAGCTGAGAAAAAATGTTAATTTGTTGGAAGCTAAGTAATTTCAAACAAGAACAATTCAAAAATTTTGCTCGATCCATTAGCTCTATCATTTAATTGTAAATAGTTAATGTTATAGTGATTTATTTTAATTGAAATTCAGCTTCCATACCAATGATAATGATTTTGGATTGAACCGGAATTGAGTATAAATTCTTGGATCGCGTGAAAATGTATAAAATAGTTGATATCCGGAAATCATTAATCCAAGGATTCAGCTGTTACTATTATTACGGCAATGTCATTTTATTTGTTTAGATTTAAAAATATAAGTTGAATTAAAACAGAATAACAATGAATATTTAATGAATTTTTGACAAACAAATAAATTAGCGTTGTTATTTGCAAAATGTATTATGTTTGCTAATCATTTACTGATAATATTTTTAATTTTAAAAATGTATTTTATTGTACAATTATTATGTATTTTTTTTCTCACATTTAACAGTAAAGTTAAGCATTATTATCTTAATATTAATAAGGTTTTATTTGACCATTTTGGTCTTCTATGCATCAATTAGATTTTGGATTTTATTTACATTTCTTTAGGATCATTCCTTCGATAATGGTTTTGTAAACCGAAACTAGTCGGAAAAGACAATAAATAACTGTGAAACGTTACCAAGTGTTTTTGTACATGTTACGTATAAGTTTTTTTATAAATGAAGTATACATTGTAAAATGGAGATTCCGTAAAAATAAATAAATTATTTTTCCGAAATTTCTAAGCTGTGTAATAGAATTATGATAGTAGTGCTTGTTTTAGATTGTAATAAGATTTATGTATTAAGAAAAGTGATGTGGTTTCAATTTGGGCAAATATTTTATCACGCAACTATATGTATACTCCCATCTGACTTATCGAATTATATTTCGGGGTCGATCTGTGATCACGAACAAAATAAATAAAATATCGACGAGGAATAAAGTGTTCCTTATAGAAAGCTAACAAACAAAGATAGAAAATCAAGAATGGACGTATTCCCTCCAACTGTGTATTGAAGAATTCCGCGCTGCATTTCCCGTCATTGCAGTTTCCTACGACGATTTGCGACAGGCTATTTAAGATTATGTTCAAAATTTTCACGAAATTGGAGCTGCAAATAAAAGACACAGCGGTGACAGATCAATGAAACGTACAGCTAAAAATGTCACAATCATAGAGGAACGAATACAAAATTCGCCCAAAAAATCCATTAGCATGTATACCTTTAATATTGAACATGCCAATCAATTCTTAAGAAAGATCTTCACAAATTGCCATACAACCTTCGTTGTGTACAAGATTAAACACAACACCACTCTCCGTTTCATATTGTCAAAGGCACTCAACAAATATTCCGGGGCAATAATTAAAACCATATTAATTATTGCCCCGGAATATTTGCTGAGTGCCTTTGACAATATGAAACGGAGAGTGGTGTTGTGTTTAAATAATGTAGGAGAACACTATAAAATTTGCTATAGATCTACTTACTGTAATATAGTTTATATTATAATTAAATTCAGTATTATTATTCTTCAACTTGTTAGAATAACACAACCTATAACGTGTAGTTTATTTTATTTGCCAACATCAATTTTTTTAATAAGAAAAATCAAAACACTCTAGAGAAGAAAAGTTCTCGATCGTATGGTATATAAAACAAGCGAGGTTATCATTATACAGCAATAAAATTTTGCACACATTTATTAGTTTATATAAAAAAAAACTAAAAAAAAATATAGTGCTATAATAAAAATAAACAAGCATTATATAATTATTTAATGGAACAAGAATTATACTATTTACATTATTTCTATTATTGATCTATTGACGCATTTACTGTACAATTATTATTATACAGAGAGCTTTTTTTATCAGTATACATTTCCCCTATGTATACCTGCAAAATACGCGAGTCAAATGCATTAAAGTATGTGTGTTTAGTTGCCTATAACACTCAACTGAACACATATATGCCAAATAGTCAACTAAACATTGTGTGTATGTTTAGTTGACTATTTGGCATATATGTGTTAATCGGTTCAATGCGTTTGACGCGCGTTTTTTGCAGGTATACATAGGGGAAATGTATACTGATAAAAAAAGCTCTCTGTATATTATTTGTTTGCGTAAATAAATAGTATTATTAAAATTATACATCTGGTATTTTACATATTCACCGCATCGCTAAGTCTTATTTGCAAGTGTATAAAATTATAATGTATTTAAAAAAATGTATACTGCGGCTTGTATTACAGATAAGACCCTGCGATAGATTTACTATTATTACACTTCGCGGTCGCGATGAATACGAGATGTGCGCGCTGTTTATTTCGCGAATTAATTTAAGTGTCCGATTGCAATGCCGCCGTCAAGAAAAATAATATATATTTAAATGATAAGATTGTAAATTCATAATATGAGCATAAATTGTCCTGATAAAAACATACGCACAAAAATTGAATAATAATAATAAATTTTGATAGCAGAAAATAAACAGTGTCATTTTATTGAAATTAAATTTGATATGTTATATTATCTGTTTCTCTGCTACCCAAGTGAAATTGTTGTGAAAAATTACATGAAATTATATTGAACTGTAGTTTAATTAAAAAAAAACACACACACAATTTCCTTGTAAGTATTTTTTATTCCCATGTTGGAAATTTTCTGAACATTGTTATAATAGTGTATAGAAACTAATAAATATATTTTTTTAGTTTCTTCAGAAATTTTTAAAGTTGGGGTTGCCCCTTAGGGGCGAAGGATTGGGGGGCTGAAAAATTTATGTCAAGATAGCATTTTAAAAATAAAAATCGACGTGTCAGAGCATTTTTCTAAAATATGTTTATTTACGATGTTATAGAATTTATCCGTTACTTTTGAAACACCCTATATACATCTTTATTCCCAAAAGTAACAAACACATTCATAATTTTATACATATTTAAAAACAAAGAATATATACAGGGTGAATAACGGCCATTAAAAGTTTCCGGTTTCCTGACCTCGAAAAATTGAATGAAATTCTACGTTACACGGTTGAATGCAATCGCCTCATGGAAAATATGTTGACATTATTACACTTACTACTGTACAGTTCTTATAACATTTTATTTCGATTAGATTCGATTTGTATTGTCCAACAAACAGAAAATAGTCAAACTCTCAAGGGAATATATCGAAAGAATTATTCTGCTTGATGCAGGACAACAGTGTAAAAACCGCTTAAGTCAGAACGGACAAACAACCCGAGCCCCATGGGGTGGTTTTTTATTATCCGCTATTAGGCACGTCTGAGACAACGCTATTATATATATATATATATATATGTAACTAAGTAACCATAAACTGCAAATACTTATATGTTCCCCGATTTGTACATTTTCTACAAGATACAGATGTTTACACCCGTTAATAAGGCACTTCCTGTTTTCCGTCTCATCATCTTGTTTTTAAAAATCTCCACCAACTAATCTCTTTAGCCAATAAGATTATTTCACTTAGAATCCCTTCTGTGGGGTTAAACAATGTAAATACTATGTAAATATTTAGTATTAATCTCTAGAAAAATGTATTAACAACAAAAACGTACATTGTGTTATATTTTTACTCAATTAATTAAAGAAGCACAACTAGTCAGAGAATAAAGTGTAGTGTAGTAAGTTACACCAAGTGCTAAATTAGAAAATCAATATGAAGATTATATCTATTTGACAATTAATGGTTAAGATGAGTAAATTAAGTCTAATAGAATGTTAAAGAATGATATAGAATAATGGGATATTGTATTTGATATTTTTAAGTTTTATAAATACAGTACAAGATATCGCCAAGGATTGTCTAGAGATGGACACATGATTACTTCTTAACAAGGTTCCCCGAATTTCTGAGGATTGCCATGAGGATGTGTCTTGGAATTATCCTGATGGAACAAAACACCATTTCTATTGATTTATGAGATGACCAACAACTCTTATATGATTATTCCATTCCAGTCCAATCAAACTTATGAAAAAATTGATGCAGATCAATTCTTGATATAAACACCGTTTGGTTCACTTCGCTGGCCGTCAACCATTATCTTTTTGGGTGTGCATGGGGGTGTAGAATACATACCTGAAACAAAACAAAAACCAATATTAGTTGTAATTCCAATTAATATTATATATATATTTATATTTTTTATCTCTATATAATAAAGGCAACAACTCAAATGTCGATTTTTTAGATCCTTTCTGATATTTTGTCAGGGTTTGTGTGAGTGTGTCTGTGTTTTTCCGCGATAGCGCATGAACGGTTAAATGGATTAAACCCAAACTTTATATCTAAGCTTTTTATAAAAGTGGATCGATCTGAAAAGCTTTTGGTTAAAATCAAAACTCGTTTAGTGTTTTCATTTTTTTAATTCGGATAGAAAAATGTTTCGAGTAAAAGTTGTGGATCTTGAAAACATAAATTATATTTGTTATAAAACTTTTATTTGATGCGAGGAAGAATTTCATATACTTGATAAATTCCCTTAGAAATAAACAATTATTTTTATAATCTTGTTTATGTTGGCTGTGGATACTTTAATTATTGAAATAATTATTTTTATGCCAAATAAAACATAAAAATATATAGAGTGGGAAAATTTGTAGACGTCGTAAGGTAAGGAATAACATAATATCTTCTAAATATTAACTTTAAAAGACAACAATTCAAAATTTCAATTACTATTAAATGTTCATTCAAAAACTCATTTGACCGAATTCGCCGGGGAAAGTACCATGATGGACACATCACCATTTTTTTATTAATTTCATTAAATATATAATTTATTAATTTCATTAAATATATGATTTACATTGAAATGTTCAGGTACCATTCATTTACAACACAATTTCCTTTCAGCCGCCTTCATCAAGGCATTTGCCACTTGAAAATAGACAAAAAATGACACTTGCGTCGTCTTTAATTTATTAAAGATATGCTTTATTTAAAAACTTAAATGAAAACAAATATTTGTTTATTTTATATCATATTATTTTGCAAGAAAACCCCGACACCAATTGGTAAAAGGGGACATGGATTATATATATATATATATATCTTGCAACAATACACCATACTAACTCAGTAATAAACTGCTAACTGTATTATGGATCGCTATTCTTCAAAATTACATAGTGATCAAAAAAAGCATTCATCATACATTATGATTTCGAAGCTGCCAATTTTTAAGAGATTATTATTTATTAATGAGGCATGTTTTCAATATTTGTATACAAACCGTTATTACTTACTATATTTTTGTATGTCATTATTCAAACTCAAAAAATGTAATGTATATAATTTAAAATAAACCATAATCTGTGCATAAATGTATGTGTGAGTGTGTCGATGAACTCCCGCTCAGTAGCCTGTTTAGCTTGGCAACGAAACACGAGCGCCATTTGTGTCAAGGATATTCGAAACCGTGCCTTCATTTCGGACTTGTATTTTTTCATTTTGTAAAAAAGTCAAGTAATAACAAAAAGAATAAACAGATGTGCCGAAAAGCTGCCGATCTCTGGGTCGTGAAACGGGTCATCGTGAAAATTGCACTCATGCGGGAAACGATATCAAAACGTCATTTACGACGAATGCGGGCTTATAAAATGCATCCCATCAAGGATAATTACGTCTCATTTACATCACGGTTGTGTGTAATAAAGTTTGATATATATGGGTGGGAAAAGGGAGGAATGTAATGGTTTTAATGCATACGTTTATTTATTTTATAAAAAATAAATCAGAATACTGTTACAAAAAGTACCTATTTGTTTCAAGCATCGTTTCTACTACTTTTAATTAAAGCTTTTATGATAATACTAATCATTATTAATAAATATATAGCAAAACTATTCGTTATAAATAATAAAACATTACAAAAATCAAATGTATAATTTATAAATTAAATAAAAAGAATAAACAAATTATTTCACATTTAGTTACTGTGGCATTTTTGACTTACGTTACGTAAATACTTTACAACAAATGTACAATAATGAACACTTGCTATTGCATAACATATTTATATAATTACATATATATTATTTATATCTGATAATTGTCTAGCGGCATGTGGTCTTTCCGCCTTATAGCTTTTAATTATTGATTACGAACCGAAATATTAATATTTGTACATTGTATAATTAATCAAATAAATAAAACAACCTTTGTATATGAAATTATATAATTCCATACAGGCTGTTATATTAAAAATGAAGTTATGTAATCTCGTCAAAGCCATTCATAGGGCCACAACCCTCCTGCGGTATCACTAAAGCAGCAGTTAAACAATCCATACAAAAATGGACGGAGACACGGGCTCAAACTTGGTGGACGAGCACACCAGGTCTTAGGCAGGCGAAGGTATTCCTCAAAGGAAGAACGCCAAAACTAACAACAGACCTCCTCAAGCAAGACAGGAAAATGGTCAGAGCGATAGTAGGTCTACTGACAGGACACTGCAGGCTAAACAAGCACATGAGCAAGTTAGGCCTATCTGAAGATTCGATCTGCAGATTCTGTGAAGAAGAGGAAGAAGACCCCCTTCACATTCTGTGTCAATGTGAAGCCCTATCCGGTATCAGACATCAACAGATAGGGGACACAAAACCAAGTCCAGAAAAGTATACCCAAGACTCACTGTCAGGGTTAATTGGGCTAATCAAGGATGCGAAGCTAGAGCTAATCATCTAAGATACATGGGATCCACAATAGATCTGAAAAGGTCGCGGTGGTACAGGCCATGAGGCCACCCAAATATTATCTATCTATCTATCTATCTATGTAATCTCATATTAAATAAAACACTCTTATACGTTGTATAATTCTATATAATTTATAAGATTATTAAGTGAAGAACTACTCTTATAAATTATATGGTATTATACAACGAAAAAGTCTTTTATTTATTTCATTCAACAAGAATAGCAAATTAACTTAATAGGTCCTTTTTTTATTGAACAATCGATGTAAAAGATATATTTCAAGGAACAAATATACAATTAATATACAGGGAGGTTTTTTTATCAGTATACATTAGGGGAAGTGTATACCTGCAAAAATGCGAGTCAAACGCATTGAACCGATTAATGTGTGTATGTTTAATTGATTATTTGGCATATGTGTGTTCAGTTACATGTTATAGGCAACCAAACACACATACATCAATACGCTTGACTCGCCTATTTTGCAGGTATACATAGGGGAAATGTATACTGATAAAAAAAAAGCTCTCTGTATATTGTAAAAATGATTGTTTCTACTGCTAACGTTTGATAATTAAAAAAATATTAATCATTTTGTCGTTAATAATGAATGTTGAAAATGATTTTATTGTAGTTATAAATTAAAAGAAAATAATTAAGGAATTAATTATAATAGAAAAGAGTATTCATTCACTTGGTCACAGTTATTTAAATAAACCAAAAGGAGTGTAGACCTGAAAAGTAGTAGTTTTAATGGATATTTGTTTCAAATTACTTACGTAACGTAAGTAAAAAAGAAACACAGTCTTTAGTAGCTAAAGAGGAAATAATGTATTATTTTCAAATTCTTTTTATTTAATTTATTATTTTATTTCAATAGATATTTATTTTCCTTCAGTACTTACTTGGTAAGCCTACAGGTGCAGAAAAATTGATAGAAATTATTGAATTCCTTAATAATTTTCATTTAATTTAAATTATCATTGTTCAAATATAAAGGCCAATATATTAAAAAGAGCATTAGTAGTACTGAATTTTAAGTCAAAATTCAGTAATAGTAGGTTTAGCAGTTCTCATTTTATAGTTAGCCGTGTAAGTTATTTTGTATATAATTCACTAAGTGTAAGTAACTTTAAAATAATTTTATTTTCGCCTAAGCAAAAGTGTAGCCTTTTACAAAAAAATCTAAATATTGTTAAAATATTCGATCAAGTAAAAGAATTGTTGTAAATGTTTTATAGATAATTTATTTATAAAGGTGTGTATGAATTTGTCTCCTTAACGTGTTGAATATTTTGAGCCGGCTGTAGTAATTGATCAAACAATCGCGAACTAAATTCAATGACCCAATTAGCAGCTCAATCACAGTTTATATCTGTGGCTCCTAAACTGTTGTGTATGACGGTATTTTCAATGGTTCTTAGTCTTTCCCTCTTCTGCATTTAAGATGCCATTTTGCGTAAATATGATGTAGAAAACTGTAATAATTGAGAGATATCGCAAGCCCATCTATTCCTAATTTCATCAAAGATTTGGGTCTACAAGGTATACAACCGAGAATCGCTCGCTGTTTCGTCCACAAAGTGAAGGTGAACTTGTCCTGTTTAAGAGATCAGGAATCGAAATTAATTTAAGGAAATATTCAACCGCCATTCGCAGACCGTATGGGCTATTTCGATTTTTCGAACATCATCAGACCAGTGTTATATGTGCAATGACTTTA
The DNA here is from genome assembly GCA_963082785.1 of Philonthus spinipes. Lineage (NCBI taxonomy): Eukaryota > Metazoa > Arthropoda > Insecta > Coleoptera > Staphylinidae > Philonthus > Philonthus spinipes. The sequence continues at coordinate 14,136,324 of OY720308.1, read as the reverse complement.
TGAAGGTGGTTGAACGATTTTTTTTCCTACACTATAAAAAATTTAGCCCGAAGGAGTTTTCATATTTTGAAATAGCAATTAGTTAAGTATAAATAACTTAACCATCCAGTCGCGGTTAACGCGGCGATATCAGCATAAGACTCGAGTCGATCTATCATGTCATTCCTTCTCTTGCAGGCTTCTTCTTTCACGTCCTGTATACTGAAGTCCCACTGGATGTCATCATTCCCTTCGTACCACAGCGGCGCCACTTCACGTCTCGTCAGGACGTTACGGGTTCTCACCGCGTAATTCATCGCCTTCTTGCTGCCTATACAGTACATTTCCTGGCCGAGTTGAACGGATCTTGTGTCGTTATTAAATGACCTTATATAAACCATAATAAGTGGGAGATAGCGCAAGCATCATCTATTGTCTATTTTTAATAGAAAACTAGAAAATATGCTAAGGGTTATATACAAGGTAGCGGGATATCTTGCATATAACACATGTTGGGAAATCTCAGGTTCCTGAGACCAAAATATGACAAATCAAGCGAATTTATCTAATGCAAAAGTTAAACATTAAGCCGGAATTAATTTTCTAACTTAAACAAAATATTATTTACGTTATTAATAACAATTTAATATTTCATTAGGTTTTTATAAAAATTTCTATGGTTTAATATAATAGATCATTTATTTTAATATGATTATCATCAAGGGACACTGCATTCTAACTCTCACCTTGAGAACCACATGTCTTTAATGTTGAACGCAAATCCTTTGAGATTATGAGAAAAACTAAGAGATTTGGTTTATCTCGAGAGTCTCTTGACTCGAATTCTGTTACTGAAGATAAATCATAAAATGACATTTCTAGCTTTTACGCGCATTTCGATTAAAATTCTATACTTACTTTTATAGATATCACAAAAATATGAATCATTGTTTTGAATGTCTATCAACCACTACCAGAATGTCATAAAATATAAATGATATTAATATATCTGTTGCGACTTCAGGTATTCTGCAATAATTTCACTTGACATTTTGATTACATGTGCGAAAATATTTAATAGGCCATAAATAACAGGTAATAAAAAACGCTTTTAACATAATTTCCATAATGCGAAAGCCATTTTAAAACGATTCTAAGAAGTACTTCGTGAATCCAATGTGATGTTTGAATGAAACAAATTTTTATTGTTTATATTTAAGGCATCGTAGTTAATTATACATAATATATATATATATATATATATATATATAGTTCATCTCCACAAATGAATATATTAAAAGCAATTAAGATGTATAAAAATTCTAGTAAAGTTTTAAATTTTAACTCGCTTAAATAACAATTTAAAAATTAATTTGATTTAATAATTTAATGTTATCTGATTTTCAAATACATCACATTTCTATATAAAAAAAATATATAAAAAGAAACTATTGATCGAAGTGTACATATAATATTTTAAAAATAAAAAAGTGAAGAAAACAATGTAATATTAATATTACTATATAGAAATTTGTTGGACAGGAAAGTGCACGTACTTTCCTTGATAGTAATTAAAAATAAATATGAAATCAATTAATTCATTTGCAATTAATTTTTTTGTCAAATTGCGTCGACATTCAAATGTATCGAATTGGTTGTTGACATTTCATTGATGTTTTTTTTTCCTATATTTAATTTAATAAAATAATGTAAAAATATTCTAAAACTTATGAGGATGTGGTTGCGAGATTAACAAAACGTGTGTGGATGTTTTATAGTCTGTCCATGAAATTAAAAGCGAATATTGATGAGTATCGCTCGCTTACGTGTTTTGATGATTGATTATTTTACAAATGATTGTTTGTAAATACTGCGGGTTTTCCTATTACGAACTAAATATTACCCGAATAAATTAAACTTTAATTCATAAAAGCGCCATTTCAGGTAAGCTGCAACTTTTTCTGCGATAAATAGATAATCTAGTTGAAATAATTTAATCAGGATATTAAGGTTGCGGTGGAAAGAGATAGCTATATAGTAAAATGGAAATAATCGTTTGAAAATAGAGCTATTCTTTTGGATTTCATAATATGAATGTGTATTTACATTTTTTATCTACCAAGTATAAAGTATCAGTCTAAATAAAAAATAAATCGTAAATTTTCGTGTATTACGTCAATTTACTAGTTTAAGTTAGAAAAGAAAATTGTAAGATATAATGAATTGAATAGGTCATGTCTGCTAAGTTATTTGAATGCAGAATTTAGTGAAATCCTTTAAATTTTCATTGCACAAGTTTTTATTAGCAAAAATTTAATTTAAAATTTGCTATAAATTTGATCAATTTTCATTGTTATTTTTTTTATTTTTCACAGAAACTAAACATTAAAATAATTTTTAATTTATCTGATGAAATTCCTGCTTATTTTAAGATTATTTTAATGTATAATACAATATTGTTCATTGATCACAACAACAATCTAACTCAAATTAGTGATTGCTCATATTTGTATAGCTATCTCTTTCTTCTAAACCACACCCTTAAAAAATTAAAGCTACTACTACTAAATCTTTATCTGATAACAATGTATTATATTGTATAATCTAACATAATATAATAAATAAATATTTTGCAAATATATTACCAAATAAAGACTATTGACCATAGGTCTTTCTGCCCTTGTTTTCTTCTTTTTTTCTGCATTTATGGCAATTGTGATTTAGGTATGGATAGGAGGGTGTAGCGAGGAGATATATTCAAGTGATGGTTGGGTTTAGGAGGGATTTCTGGTAATGCGAAAATTAATATAATTCAGTTATACTAAGTTTAAATTATTTATTTTTTATAAATAGAAAAGATCATTTGTTCAATTTGTCACAGTTATTTTAATAAATTAAATATTTTTTTGTTTCGGATAATTGTAATTAGGACAAAAAAATTTAGTTTGAGATATTACAAAGTAATTTATATTGATTGATTGGCATGGCATCCAGTTATTAAAAATCCATATTCACCTTTGCATAAAACAATTTTAACTTTAATTAATAATTTTTATCTCTTTATAAATTTCGATAATTTGCATACTTTGGTCGGGAAAATAAAATGCAAAACATTTTCTTCTATTTATTTGGTTAAATGCGAATCTGGTTACCCGGAAACCGTAAATAAATGTGACTTATTAGTAATTAATGTATTTATTACATTAAATATTTGCTATAAATTGTTAAAATTTGAAGATGAATTCCGGCTTAATGGTTAATCTATGAATATAGATAAGTTCGGTTGAATCGTCATATTTTGGTCCCAGGAACCTGAGGCTAAGCCATTTCCCAACATTAACGGGACACCCTGTATATACTGGTTGTACTAAATTAAGTGCGCACCATTGCTAACTTTTTTATTAGTTGAATTAGAGAGTTAAATTAGCAAAGTGGTAGAAAATTTTATTTTATCACCATCTGATAAAAAAAAATGGTATTTTTAACAAAAAAGTTATAAGGGCCATTACAAAAAAATCACAATCCATATTTGTTGCTAACTTTTTTATGTGAGACGGCGCATTTTGAATTATTTTAAAATTTGTCCGACCGCTATCTCAGACTGGCGACTAATATTGTTTTTTTTTTGTATGATAAAAGTAAGGTGGTCCGAATTTTATTTGTTTAAATAATAGTTTAATGTGTGCTGAATCCATATTTGTTGCTAACTTTTTTATATGAGACGGCACACTTTGATTTTTTTAATTTTATTATTTAAGGGTGTGATAAAAAATATTAAGGGTTGCAAATTGGGGTGCTTATTTCACAATTTGTTAATTCAACGTTTTATTTACACTCTAAAGTAAAATAATTTATTTATCTTAAATATGTATAGAAATAATGAAATTTGAAAATCTATGGCTGAAATCTATGGCTAACTTCACATCCGTAAAAAAATCTTCTCTTATGATGAAATATATTTTAGAAATTTTAATTATTCAAAACTAATTTATACAAATTCAACGTAATTTGTTATTGTCGTCTTTTTGTTATTTATTTTGACTTGCCATGGAAACAATATTAATAATTGATATCGATATAAAATGAATAGTAAATTCTTCAATCTTTGCGACGTTCACTTTGTGATACATTTTCAATATAAAAATAAAGAAACCAATTGAAACGTTTGTATATCACTTAACAATAATAGTAAAAAAATAATATCTTGTGTCATTAAAAAATGATCGATTTAATAAAAATCGGCACCCCAACTTATATCTGTCGTTTTGATGGTATATTAGCATCTATGATTTTATATAACGTATGTCATAGTAAATATAAATATAAAAGCGGAAATAGTAAAAAAGGTTATAAGACCTACAATAATATATAGCAGTGAAACATGGACCATGACGGAAAAACACAAAACGAAAATTAATGCAATAGACATGAGATTCTTAAGGAAAATTGAAAATAAAACCAGACGAGATAGAATAAGGAATGAGACATACAGACAAAACTTACAGATAGGACCTATTAATGATACCATTGTTGAAGGACAACTGAAATGGTTCGGACATGTGTGCCGCATGAAAGAAGATAGAACAGCAAGAAAAATATATGAAACAAGAGCGAAAGGAAGAAATTACCGGGGAAGACCGAGAAAAACATGGAATGACATAATTAGAGAAGAAGCAGAAAAAAGGACATAGACTGGAAGGACATTAAACAATTAACCAAGGACAGAAAGACATGGAGAGAAAAATATAGAAACAGACATTAAACAAAAACTCCTTACACCTAACGGTAGAAAGGAAAAAGATTAAAAAAATGTCAGTAAAATCATATTTGTCTCCAGTTATGTAATTCCAATCATACACATATTAAAGATTTTTTTTTTCTTTTTTTAAAATTTCACATGATTGTATATTCTTTATTCATATTATAAACACTATTAACGAATAAATATGAATAAATTATTAAAAATCAACCAATAAAATACAGAATTTAAAGTTATTCAATCTAATCTGTGTTTTATTGGTTGATTTTTAATAATTTATTCATTTTTATTTCATACAATATGAACTACCAATGTATAAATATTAAAACCATTAACACTATTAACGTTTTATTTATTCTAGTTATTCTTTATTCGTATTATAAATACAATTAACAAGAAATTTGCTAATGTTAAGGTTTTTCAACCTCGTTATAATTATTCAATCAGCTTATTAACTATCGTTATTTTAATGGTATTGATCGTTAACTGAAATGCTAGGAATATTGTCAAAACTAAAGTCGTAATTAAATTAATAAATAGTAGAAAACAAATTAAAAATAATTAATTTATTATTCATTATTAGCAAACATACCTATAATTACTTTGTTTATGAGGTTTAAATCTCGATGTTTGAATAAACCGGCAATTATATCAGCCAAATAAAAGTTCGGAAAGAAAAACAGAAATTGAATATTCGCCAAATTATACACAGACGACGGACAGACTCGACCTTACTGAAACAACGGAAAGCGGATAAACACGACACGTAGAAATATCCGTTATTCTAAAATTAAATTATCTGATACATTTAAAATAAATAAATAAACATATGAAAATATTAACCTTGAGTCTGTAACTATATACAGAGTGGTTTAAATAACTTGGCTTGAATGAATGTACGTCCAAAGGTTAGAAAATGTTTCTTATATAAAATGTACTTTCGATTTGGATAAACAAAGTTCCCCTTTAAGTCTCATTTAAAAATAAATACTTTGCTATTTTAGCTACAATATTTTTATGTTTTTGTGTAGTAATCAAGATTTGTAATAAAAATATTTTTCATCTTAGAAACATTGAAAAAATATTACAATTATTAATTAGGAGAACTCATAACTAACTAACTAACCATCTTTCTATGTACAATAATATACAAAAATTAGAATTATATTCTGTAGATGATGAATCGGCTATCGAGGAGAACTCATATTTTTATATAATTAGTCATAATTGGAATCCATGATTATTTTTACAGTCGATTAAATTAATGAAGTTATTATTATTATTTATTTGAAACATGCTATGATATTTTTGTCCACAAAAATAAATTTCTTTTGCTTATTAAAAAAAAAATATTCAAAAAATGAAAAAAAGCATCATATAAATTAAATTAAAAATAAAAAAGTATGTTTTTATCATCCATAAAAGTAAAACGTCTATAAACATGAGTTTTCAAATAATTAATAAAAATATAAATTATTAATTTATTTTTGATGTTTATTATTCCATTATCTCCATTTGCATTTTTATGCAAAATATACTAATATAAGCATTCTTTTTTCATTATTTATAAACTTCAAGCATCCAATATTTTTTTTTAGATTTTAAAGCAATGCTAAACCTTTGGAGAAACGTAACACAAATACTGAAAATAATAATTGAACAACAAATATTGCCACAATAAAGACAATATTATCTTATAAATACATATTTTCGCTTCTTTATTGTGCCAATATATATTGAATTGATTGATTGAGTTACGTGAAGATCAAATTGAATTGATAAATAAAGCACTAATAACCTTTCTTCACACTGAAGTGAAGAAAGGTTATTAGTGCCAATATATGTTGTTCAATTATTATTTTCAGCAATTTTGTTTGAAAATAATTATTGTATAGTAAATATTTGAAAAGCATATATTAGTTTAAATAATTTGTATTCCCGCCCGACTAATTTCATCTATTTTAGTACGGCGAACGAACCACCAGAGGCGCAAAACGCAGTTTCGGTCGTCTATATCTATTAATTTTCTATAAAGGCGATCAAGCGAAAAAAGTATACAGAGAGGTTTTTTTATCAGTATACATTGCATACTACCCCTTAGTGTATACCTGTAAAAACGCGAGTCAAACGCATTGAACCCATTAATGTGTGTATGTTTAGTTGACTATTTCGCATATGTGTGTTCAGTTGCGTGTTATAGGCAACTAAACACACATACATTAATGCATTTGACTCGCGTATTTTGCAGGTATACATAGGGGAAATGTATACTTATAAAAAAAAGCTCTCTGTATGTTGTACCGTTTAATGAAATGCGTGCATTACATATAAAATCTAGATAAAAACAGTAATTAATACTGCAAAGTTTTACCACAGTATATGTAGACTGTGGTTTTACTGTTTAAAAAAACGCTATGAAGCTTCGGTACCCAGAACATAACCAATTATACAAATTTATCGTCATTATTAATCTTTTACTATATTTTAAAATAGTTGTCAACAATCAAAGACACATTTCTACACGTGATCGTAATTACACATTAACGATCCAAACTCTTATCGTAATTCCGATTGCTGGTAACTTGAACGGCAAACGATAAACGTAAATTTCTTAGAAAGAATCGATCGGCTTTGGTCAAATCCGAATAAAAATAGAAAGCAAAGCCGCCGGAATTTATCATATTCACGCCCGGTTTTTTGTCAAACCCAACAACTTACCCGGGCCCCGACATCCTTATCAACAAAAATTTTGTAGAAGAAATACCAATGTAAATAAACGAATGTAATTTGATAATGATAATAACTTAAAATAATAATTTAAAAGAGATGGACGAAAGCACAATTTCACATTATTAATAGGCGTTTACAAAAAAAGTCAAGTGTATTGCATTGTAATAACAATATTGCTATTGTTACCTATTTTTTATATATATATATAAATCTTTATTGGCAGATTATTTGTAACAAAATAATAATAATAAATAAATACAATAAATAACTAATATAAAAATAAATTCTTCTGCCAATTGGCTATCGACCGTTGGTCTTTCCGCCTCCTATTTTTTATTTTCACGTAATTCAACCCGCAAAAATTTTAAAATTATTCTTAAATTTAAAAAATCTACAAACTTCAAACAAACGTTTAATTTCATACATGATTCACGTGCATTTATTTACAGTACTTTAAAACACGTTTAGTAATATTTTTTAGATATGGGTAAAGTCGACCTTTTTGTTAAATATGTGACAATTTTATTAATGCAATATATTCTATTAATAACAGTACCTTTTCATTATTGAAAAAACATCAATTTATTCATATTTATTGACTTAATTTATTTAAAAAATGCTCATTTACAAATACTCGATTACTAATATTATTTCAACGCAAAGCCGAATTTTTCAATTTATATAGAAACTACTTAACGGTCCTGTTTTGTTATTATTACAAGCCTTCACGCAGATGGCCGTGCGTGTAAAGGCGTCGTAAAAATGAAAAATACACGTGTTCGAGAAATGAGCGAGACAAATGGGGAGAAATTTAAGCCGGGATCTTCAATGAAAACAACACCATCAGTTTAGCTGTCAATCTCGCATCGCTCAAAACGTATACGACTAAAAAACATATTTGACACGAAGGAAGAAAAGGATGAAGGAATGGTGAAGAGAAAAGATGGTTTTTGACGGAGTGAATTGAAAAGGGTTTTTAATTAAAAGAAATGTTTGTCTAACTAGAATGATACTTTTATATACAGCATGTAGATTAATAAAATGGAACGTAGGATTTTCGATGCTAAAGAGGAAATAATGTAAGAATTATTCTTTTTAATTAATTTTTAATTAATAACTGTGTGCTAGGCTATGCAGACGACATGGTAGTACTAATGGAAACAGAAAAAAAAGATTTACAACACAACGTAGAACTAATAAATGAACAGCTACAGAAAGCCAATATGAAAGTAAATATCCACAAAACAAACAAAAAATGATAATAGGTGCAACAGGGTAAAAACATGATATCAAAATAAAAGAAACGCAGATACAACAAGTAGAAAAATACAAATACGTGGGAACTATAATAAACAGTGAAGGAACTATAGAAGATGAGATAAATGAAAGAATATCGAAAACGGGTAGACAATTTAACGCAATAAAGTACAACATACTTGAGAAAGAGAAAGAAATAACAGAGAAGATAAAAGTAGAAGTAGTAAAAAGAATAATGAAACCTATACTGACATACGGAAACGAATCATGGACAACTACAAAATCACAGAGGAGTAGACTAACAGCAGTAGACATGAGAAAAATAAGAGGTAAAACAAAACTTGACAGAATAAGAAACGACACCTACAGAGAACTCGAGATAGAGCCGGTAGAGGCAACATTACAACAGAAACAATTAAGATTTCTAACAAATAATAGCATAGAAAGTGTGTGAAACGAGGGAGAAAGGAAAGAGAAGGAGAGGAAGGCCTAGAAAATCTTGGAAAAATGAAGTACGAATTACAGCACAAGTAAGAGGAATTAAAAGGGATGACCTAAAGAACCTATCGAGAAACAGAGAAGAATGGAAAATTAAATGCAAAATAAGGGCATTTTGCAATAATAAATATAAACCGACACCGAAAGGTATACGATATTTGGTATAAAAAACTGTGACCAAGTATAGATCATTAACTTGGTCACAGTTATTTGATGTTATTTTCTTTATATTGGAATATTGTTTTCTCTTGTTATTTTACAGAAAACATATAAATACATTTTTAGTGAAGTACACATTTTTGCGTACAATAGTTATTTATTTTATTGTATTAATAAAAATCACGAAAAACATAAGTGCTGATTTATTAGTCTACACCCTGTATACATTTGTGTTGTCCTTTAGTGAAATAAAACTGGATCTAAATATAGAATCTTTGTTTCTAAAATATATTAATTAGTACAAATAAAAAACGTGAGAAAGGAACGCAGTTTTATTAACAAATATAAATACATTACATTATAATAAAAAAGAGTATTTATTCACTTGGCCACAGTTATTTAAATAAAAATATAAAATAATTTAATTGCTCAATTGAATAATTAATAAATTATTTTCCCTTTAGCTACTAAACATATTCACTTGCAATTGTTAATGTAGTCCATTTAACAATAGATCGAATTAACAACTCTGCCAAATATCTTCATGTAGTGATGGTTGCAGTTTTGTAATGAATATTTAGAACATTTCGTCCTTAAAATCCCCCCATTTTTATTATTAATTTGATAAGGAATATTAATGGCGTCAAAGTAACAGTAACGGAATACGTTTCAGTTATGGTCGACAACGTTTTACAGCCATGGCTATAAAAACTTGCAATATGAAAAAAAAAATCTTTTCTCTTTTTAATTACATAAAGCAAACCCCGCTCTTTGCCTTTGAAAACATCTTTAATTACTAATTCTGAATATATTTCAAATTTTAATACTACTAATAAATAAATTATTAATAACTTATTTTATTCAATTATTTATTATAAATTATATTATATAAACGATATGTCTACTTAGAGTACATTGTACCCTTCTTCGGTTGTTTTATAATTATAAAAAAAATATTTTATTTTCATTCATTCATTTATTTATTACGAAATTTCCTTTTTACCAAGCACATATAATTTATTTTTTATTATATTTAAAAAATGTGTACTCAAATATAACAGCTACTTTATCCAACACACATTTCGATGTTTCAAATCCAAAACATATACCGTAAGTTTTTACAATTAATATTAGTTCTAGTGAATAGTAATCAATGTGTAAAAATTATTCCAATGTTGCAATTATTTTTTATCCTAAGCTATAGACATTATGTTTATTTGAATAAATAAATCAAATGATTTAAAAAATATTGTTTTTTATTGAAATTTGCAGTAAGAAAAAAAAATATTTTTAATTGAAGATAAATTTAAAATACTATACTTTAGCGTATAATACCTATTAATCATTCGAATGGTTTCATTAATATCCTTGATTATACGTTTGTTGAATAACATGATAATAATAAATTACATTATTATTATTATTATTATTATTATTATTATTATTATTATTATTATTATTATTATATCGTTTTCTCAAACATGTTGGTTTGGTCTAGGTATCGTTCAGACGGGATTTTACCAAGTCTGAGGATATGTATATTAGATTTTGTTGTTGTGAAGGTTGAGGAATTTCCTGACTATACTACATGTGTTAATTATTACTGATTTCTGCATTTGTCTAATTATACGTTCTGGTAGTCTCAGGCTCTTTATGTTTTCAGTAGTATTTTTGGGTATGACTCCCGTAACTGATACTAGAATAGGTATTATTTTGACTTGTTGTTGTTTCCATATCCTTTTTATTTCTTCAGCTAGCGGGAAATATTTTTCTCGTTTTTGTGTGTGCTTAATTTCTGTGTTATTGTCATTAGGTATGGCTATGTCTATAAGGTATGTTGTTTTCGTCTTCTTATTAACCCACACAATGTCTGGTCTGTTTGCTGCTATTGTTTTGTCTGTTAATATTGTTCTGTCGTAGTATTTGTATATTCCGCGGTGTCGATGACAGATTCTGGTGTATATTTGTAGTAGGGTTCTTTAATTGTACATTTTCGTTGACTGTTTATAATTTCAGAATGGATTATTTTTGCTGCGTTGTTGTGTCTGTCCGTGTATTCTGTTCCTGCAAGTATTTTACACCCTGATGTGATATGATCTAATGTCTCTATGTACATGTGGCACTTTCTACATTTGTCTGTTGTTATGGACTTATCTTTTAATATGTATTTTCTATAGTTCAGTGTGCTTATTACCTGGTCTTGAATTGCTAATATAAATCCTTCTGTTTCCGGTTGTAGGTTTCCCTGTTGTAGCCATTTGTATGTGGATTCCTTGTCAATTTGTTCTTGATGGACTATGTTGTAATGTCTTCCATGTAGTTCTTTTCTAGACAACTTTTCCACTTTTCCTGTTTCTGTTTCGGCTGTTTTGTCAATTTGGGCTATGGCTAGTTTTAGGGGGTTGTGGTTTTTATCAACTGTAGAGATAGCTTTATGTAGTTGGTGGGTTTGTTCGTTGTGGAAGTATGATCTTAGTTGTTGTGTTATGTTGTTGTGTAATGATTGTATGTCTATCTATCTATCTATTATTATTATTATTATTAATAATAATAATAATAATAATTTATTTATCAGTTTATACCTTTTTTTAATTATCAGTATTTTTACAGAATTATAATAAACATTTTCTAACTATAGATAGTGTTAAAAGAACAGACCCCTTTTATTGTGTGATGTATTTGTGCGGACAAATTTAATAATATATACAAACATCTTTATTCCCAAAGAATACATACATATTTAATTCAATATAAATACATGAAACAATTAAAAACAAATATATATTCTTAAGAGAAACGACTATCGACCGGAGGTCTTTCGGCCTACAAATTTAATAATTTTATCGTATATAAAGAAAAAAAAAATATTTTTTTTATACAACTTGGATTTTTATGGCCTAAAAGAGTGATTTTGTTTTCTTTGTATACGTTATTGAAAATGTACCACAAAGTTAACGCCGACAAAATTAAATAATTAATCATTTTAAATTTTTGTGGAATGATTTTGGTGTAATACCGGTAACCAAAATAATAAAAGATACTAATTATAATAAATTAAAGACGACGCAAGAGCCACCTTTTGCCTAATTTCAAGTCTACAAGGTAGACGACCGAGAATCATTGTTTCGTCTACTAAAGGAAAGCGAACTTGTCCTGTTTATGAGAACACGAAATGAAATTCACATTTAATTTCATTAAAAGGTACTGTAATAACTTTTTACTGTTTCCATATACGTTTAATTTCAAATGCAACGCGTCGCTATTTGTCAATTTTTTCTTTATATTTTTTCGAAATATTATTATTACTTGGTACTGAATTTTCTATAATATCCGTAAATTTTGAAATTTTGTAATATAATGTCTGATCGATTTGCCGCAATTATCAGGTCTGTCAGTAGTGTAATATCCCAATATAATTTTTGTGTGTCAATTTTTAAATTTTGCGATGTATTATATTTACAATAGGGATCTAAATTTTCAGAAATTTATCGTTATTTATAAGTTTTTCGTGTACAATTTTATCAACAGTATTGTGTCTTGGTGAGTAGTCCGTATTCGCTCGTGGTGTGGTCAATAGATTCCGAGAACAGGTGGTGTTTTCGGCAAGAATCATTTTCTACAATTACTGTATTATATTTGGTGTTGACGCAATCAGGTATAGTTACGGATTATACAAACAATTTTTCAATTTTTCAAATAAAGAGGTGTAAGTTAGGAACAGTATTAATATCTTCGATAATAATAAACTATTTATTGATGAAGTTATACAACAAATTCTTTTAATTTAAAAGGATTTTTTAAATATTTTTTATGAATACTATTGAATAGAATTCACTGTATCGTGGAAAATTTGTTCATTGCTTTGTTGAATTAACAAACTGTTATGTGTGTGGAATGTCAATACGAATTGAGCGGAGGTGTAATTAGTGTGTATACTTTCTCATTTTGAAAGTATTTTCACATTTTATAGACAAGTACGTGAAGTAATTTGTATTTATATACAGAGAGGTTTTTTTATCAGTATACATTATGGGAAGTGTATAACTGCAAACAACGCGAGTCAAACGCAATGTGTGTATGTTTAGTTGCTTATTTGGCATATGTGTGTTCAATTGTATGTTATAGGCAACTAAACACACACACATCAATGCGTTTGACTCGCGTATTTTGCAGGTATACATAGGGGAAATGTACTGTTAAAAAAAAGCTCTCTGTATATATATATATATATATATATATATATATAAATCTATAAAAAACTATCTACTGAACAATATGTTCACAAATAACATTGAATCAACGTTAACGTGTCCATTTTACTCAGTGAGTAGTAAATTATAAAAGCAATAATAAAAGAATACTTCCATATAATCATTAATCTTATTTTATACTGATTATTAAACTGTTTATTATTTATAAATGAAATAAAATTGTAATGATATATTAAATACTGATTGAAAGACCAAAAGTCGATAGTCATTTAAATTGTTAAACCAATTAATATGTTGTAAAATTATGCATATTTATAAATTCCCAATAAAGATTTATATATATATATTTATAAACAATGAGCTTTTTAAATTAATTTTAAATGGGTATTTTCATATTTTATTATCAATAAAAAAGAGTATTCATTCGCTTGGTCACAGTTATTTAAATAAATTAAATAAAAAGAATTTGAGAATAATTAATAAATTGAGCAAATAATTTAATTTATTATAGCTACTATACAGAGAGTTTTATATAACACCAAACATGCTAGAATGTACTCAATGTAAATTTTCTTATGTTCGATGTGTATTAGAACGCATGAAAGCATTGGGTGCGATGTGATTGGCTACGATTTCTAATGGTAATATAGTCAACCCAATTTACACTATTTCCGTCAAAAAAAAAAAATTGTCAACTATTATGTCAAGTGCAAGATGTATAATTATGGATATTTTACTTAACCGCAAAAATCTTCTCCTTTGTATATATTATTGATACGTAAAGATGTCCAACTCTTCGTATATGTCTGCTTTAAGCACCAGAACAGTAAATGTCACTTGCTTGCGATAACTGACAAGTGTAATTCATTTTTGACGTGGAAGGGTGTAGTTTGGGTTGACTATATTATTTTTAGAAATAGTAGCCAATCACATCGCACTCAATGCTTTGATGCGTTCCTGAACAAATCGAACATAGGGAAATTTACATTGAATACATTCTAGCATGTTCTAGCATGTGTTACATAAAATTCTCTCTCTCTCTCTCTCTATATATATATATATATATATATATATATATATATACGTAAATACTTTAAAACAAATGCACATTAAAAAAACTAGTTCTCGAGCCTATACCTCTCTAGACATTGGAGTAGCCAAAGAGGAAATTATTTATTTTATTGTTAAAAATAAAGAAACCCTACACCCATATAGGTAGAAAGGGTCATTGAATATATATATACGTAAAATAAAGAACCTACCTAAATATCGATCAATCCCGTTAATAATTTTAAGCATCGAATACAAAATATTTCTTTGAAATATATTTCTACAATTACGCAATTATGATTATGTATTATTAATGATTGTATTATTGTATTATTTAATACGAATAAAATATTTATCAAAAATAAAACATTTTTTTTTTTAAAAATCTCAGGTAATCGGTAATTCAAATTTATACATTATCTAAAACTATTGAAAAAGAGCAAGTTGTGCTTGAAATATACAAATAGTTATAAAAATAAAAAAAGTGAAGAAAGGAATAAAATATTACTACATTATATTTTATACATTATTTTGATGTAAAGAAAACATTTAACTTTTTTAAAAAAATAAGTGTTTTCTTTACATCAAAATTGAAAATGTGCTACGAAGTGAAAATCTCCAAGATACCACTCATAATTTAAATTTATTTATGAAACAACCTGAAACAAATTTAATTGGTTACTAAATATTAAGAATAAATATAGTACATAAACACTAAATGCGTCTATTAACACTAAACATATTTAGTGTTTATACAGTATATTTATTTTTAAATTTTAGTAACCTAACAGCCGAAACTCGATTCACAAATAAATTGAGTGTTGTACAAATACCATTTAAAAAGTCAAGCAAGCCAACCAAGCAATATACACTTGTTATGGCTTCATTGTAGCTTAAATACGTCGGTAAATGTTATGTGAGTGTTAAACAATAATTCATTTCACGTTTAAATCCTAATAAGTGTCCCTGTTTATTGACACTTTCAAAGCATAAAATATGTGATTCAATTATATAGATCGGTAGTAGTGTTTTAATTTAAAAAGTTTTAATGTAAAAAGATAATTAAATTAACATTGCATGAATATGGATGTTGTGTTACTGTAATATACTATAATAGTAAAGAAATCAAAAATAGCATTTCGTTTGTGTGACTAATAAATACATTTAAGTTAATTTTAATAAAAATATACTTTCCTCTCTCATGCCATTTTTTATTAAATATAACCAAATAAAAAATAGAAGGAAGGATTTTTTATTAAAATTAAGAACATTCTCCATAAGACAAGCAACTTATAAAAAACAAAATTTATAAAACTGACAAGAAGGAATATTGGAAACAATTAATAATAATATAAAAAGGATTATTCACTTGTGACCAAGTGAAGTTATTTATAAATAAATGAAATAAAAAGAATTTGAAAATAATTAACATATTACATACATAAACATCTTTATTTCTGAGATTGGAATATACAATTACAATACAATATCTGACAATACACTAACGTTCACAATATATTTCCAACTCTGAAACTGGCTATCGACTTAATATATTATTTTTCCCTTTAGCTACTGTGACATTATGACTTATGTTACATAACTACTTTAACAAATGTCTAATAATAAACATTTGCTGTTGCATAACAATAACATGCAAACAAAAAAATAAAATTATTATGTAATATAAGGCTATCTGCAGACACGTGTTTCGGAATTTAACGTTTTCTTATTCCATATAGGAAATATATATATATATATATATATATATATAAATCTTTATTGGCAGATTATTTTTAACAAAGTAGTAATAATAAATGAATACAATAAATAACTAACATAAAAATAAATTCTTCTGCCAATTGGTTATCGACCGTTGGTCTTTCCGCCTGATTTTGTAGGTGTCTGTCCTTGTCAGTTGCTGTGTCAAAAAGGTTTTGATCGCTAATGTCGTCCATTGTCTTGTAAATTGAATTTACTCGTCGTGATCACTAAAGTCATGAAATGATGAAATGAAATCATAAATGGTGATGGTGAAACGTTTACGTTTGGGAGTGATATTTTTGGAAATATTAAGTTTAACGTTTACTTTATTAATTAATTTCACATTCTATGAATGCTGCTTACACAGTGATGATAAAAATTAATGTACACCTTAAACTCAACATTTCTCTTACAGAATCGGCCCTATTATCTATAGCTGTTTAAAATACATTTTAACTTTAATACAATAATATAAAAAAATAACTTTAAAAAAATAATAACATATTTCCTCTTTAGCTACTGCGGGTATATATAGGCTCGAGAAGTAGTTGTTTTAAAGAATATTTGTTTTAAAGTACTTAACGTAAGTCAAACAAGTCACAATAGCTAAAAAGGAAATAATCTATTAATTTCAAATTATTTTTATTTATTTTATTGTATTAAAATTTAAAATGTGTTTTAAACAGCTATAGATAATGTATAATATAGTATAAGCCTTCTTAGTTTTCAATAATTTCAGAAAATTGTAAAAACCCCTGTAATGCGTCATAAATTCATTCTATAAAATTTATTTTGACCACATGAAATGTTAGATATATTAAAATATCAATCAGTATTGTAAAAATAAGTATACGTTTCTTTTGAGTTATTGAATTAGCAGTATTAATAAAAAGTATCATATAAGTAATGTAATTCAAAATAAAGAATAACAAATAAATATAAAATGAAGGCTGAAAGACCTCCGGTCGATAGCCGATTCATCATCTACAGAATATAATTCTAATTTTTGTATATTATTATACATACATATACACATTTGAATAAAGATGGTTAGTTAGTTATAAAATGAATTTAATTGGTAACATTAACATAACTGTCATTGTGTGTCATGAAATTAATTGCATTTCATTTTAATAGTAAAATAAATTTACGGCATAACGACGATTTCAGTTATTTTTAAAAATATATTTAAATTCAATGCACATTTTATTCTCGCCGCAATTGGTTTTGTTCGTTTTTTTTTTGGTTGGTAATAAAAAAGTTACTAACCATTTGGTTATGCCCTTTCAAATGTAAAATTTGCGAAAATGTAGTGTGTATTACATAGCTGTATTTTAGGTAATCAAAACCATATATGTACAAAAATGATGGTGTTACATATCGAAACAATGTTATAAAAAAACTGTAAAACTTCAAAATAGGACAATTTTTAGATATAAAAAGTAATTTCCATTTTACAAAATGTTATGGTGATAATTCTAGAAACACACGCGTAACATGCAACAGTGAATTTAAATTATGCAATATTTTCCAATCCGTTTATTGAATGACTGTGAAAATTTTCGCGTTAAATGCGCGTTCACTTATTACAAGTAGGAACATAAAATTTGCGGTTGTATGTAGGAATTTACGCTTAGTAGTATTTCAGAGAGACTCCCAATGTTTCTCGGAAAAGCGTAGTAAAAGTGTCCGTGAGAGAAGCGGACAGAAATGCGGATTAATTATCATTTTATGATAATTTACACAATTTATTTAAATGCAAGCGCATTTTCATGTATTTTATGTTATTTATAGTTATCGGATACTTTTCTTTCTCAATCATCACTTCGTGATACGATTTATATTGGTTTAGATTAAATTAATTACTAGTGATGGGCAAAATCGATTAATATTAGTAATCGAGTATTACTAAATGTGTCATTTTAAGTATTTAAAACAAAAAAGTGACTTCAAATTTATGTTTATTATTTATACATTTATGTTTAATATTTACTAATAATAAGTTATTCTTGATATTTTTATAACAAGTACCATTCATAAAATGATAATATACTTAATTTAACAGTAATAAAAGATCGACTTTGCCCATCACTATTAATTACACAAATTGAATATATTAATATGTAATGAGGAAGAAATTTCGGAATAATTTCCTTCCTACTTCAAATATAAATAAATTATTTATTAATTTAACACAAACACAATATAATTAATGCTAACTTAAATAAGACATCATTCAAGCTACTGATAAAACAAATAAAAGCACCAAACAAAAGCAATAATTAAAGTCGAAATAGTCAATAGTAAAACTAATATTCCAAATTGATTGGCATATCAAAACATAAATGAATAATTCAATTGTTGCATTTGCCGTGTGGCATGTAGCCCCGTCTTGTTGGAACCAAATGTTGTCAAGATCAACTTCTTCCAATTTCGGCCATAAAAAGTTGGTTATCATCGATCTATACCGCTCTCCATTGACAGTAACGGTGTTACCATCTTCATTTCGAAAGAAGTACGGACCGATGATTCCACCAGACCAAACACCACACCAAACTGTCAATTTAGGTGAATGTAATGGTTTTTCTTGAATAATTTGTGGATTTTCTTTGCACCAGAATCGACAGTATTGTTTATTTACCGCACCACTCAGATGAAAGTGAGCCTCATCGGAGAAGACGATTTTCTTAAAAAAATCGTTATCGTTTTCAAGTTGTTCCAAGGCAAAATCAGCAAATTCACTACGTTTACGGTGGTCCAATGGCTTCAGTTCTTGAGTGAGAACAATTTTATACGGATGCAAACGCAAATCCTTTTTCAAAATCCGCCAGATTGTGGTTTGAGACAGTCCCAATTGTTGAGAACGTCTTGGAATCGACAAATTGCGGTCTTTAGCAACGGCAGCAATATTTGCATTACTTCGAGCGGTTCTTTGTCTTATTGGCATTTCAACATCATGTAAAGAAAATGTACGCTCACAATTTTCAACAATTCGACGAATAGCGAGCACACTTGGACGATTATTACGGCCATAAAATGGCAAAAGCGCACGAAAAGTTGCAATTGGAGAACGATTATTTTGATGATAAAACTGAATAATTTGTAAACGTTGTTCTTGTGTATATCTCTCCATGATAAAATTGTAAACACTACTGAATACAATGAAAAATAAATGACATATCATGACATATTACAAATGGTCGAAACTTCACTTCAAAATCATATCATCCCTATTGGAAAACCTTATATAACAGAGGGTGATAGATATTTTTATATCGATATATATATATATATATTATTTTAAATAAAACTCTTGGTTTGTTTCACTATTTATATTTTATCTCTCCGACTAGTTTCGACCGTTAGTCATCTTCAGGGAGGAATGTACAGAGATTTTTAAAGCTGTCGGTTTTTATAAAAATAATACAAAGACATCATAAAATAATAAAATACGTCAGGCAACAAGAACAAGATATTTTTATATATTGTGACTGCAGTTTTTTTGCTTGTATGTCAAACTTCAGAAATGAGCGGCTTACTTTATATACTGTTAGGTTTGCACCGGATTTATGTCTTCTGGTTGCTTGGATGAATGTTGCAATAGTGCAGCTAACCGCTCCGATTTCTTTTGTTTAACGTTGTTTCTTGACAGTGTAGTGGGCATCTTATTGTGGCTACGTATTTTCCATAAGGTTTCTTTCTACAACTATGACAGCCGCTAGGCGTCCTCCCGGAGTTAGACAAGGTCGAGAACAGCCCTTGCTGAGCGTGCGGACAGGTGTCTTTCGTCCGACGTCTGGTCGTTGACAGAGGAAAGTTTTTTGTTTCTCGTGCATAATAAAAAAATCGCCGGAATTTAATCGGGCCAATAGTTCGCTTAGTGATGAATTTTGATGTCGTCCAAAATCGGTTGTGGTTCCAAAAAACATAGATGCTGTAATATTGAAAGATCGGCATATGACGTAAGAATGACGTCAGTACAGCCAGCATACATCCAATACTGCATAAACATTTGGCTCTAAATGTTCGCGTTGTATCTTTCATAATTTAACAATCGTTCAAAAAAAGAGCGTGTCAATTAATCGAAAGAAATGATCAAGAAATACGATTACGATGTTTCAAAACACGTCTATGATATTGGAACAGGAGACAAATTATAGATCGCAGAGTAAACAGCAGTCGACTGTATGGGTCTTTTGCGAACAATTTTTGTTGGATTTGGCAACAAAAGGTGTTCGCACATAAAGCACTTCCAATCAAATGGTTGCAGGTTTTTAAAAAAAAAAAACCGGAAATGTGACAACTATACCATTAGTGCACGGTCAATTCTGAATGGTACACAACATTTTGTTTGTCAGAAGTCTTTGGAAAAATAAGGGAAACCAATCGCCGAAGACGCACCCTTCTCTACCAGGACAATGCGAGCTCTCACATATCGACTCAAACAAGAGAGTTTATGAGAACTAAAAAAAAGTAGAATTAATGGGTTATCCGCCGTATAGCCATGATTTGGCACCCAATGACTTCAATTTATTTCTACAAATCTAAATTAAAAAAATAAATTACGGGGTAAACGTTTTTCAACACATCAAGAAACGGTTGAAGCGTCCAAAATGCATGAGGTGCCACAATCAGAGACGAAAAAGTGCTTATGAAAGCGCACACAGAAGTGTATTGAGGGTTGGATGGTGTGGTTACTTAGTTTGACAGTAAAAGGAGGGGTGTTGTTAGCTTTAGGATTTGTTAGGATTAATCGAACCAAGTTTGGATGGTGTTGATCAGTCTCTGGAGGGTATTTAAGACTTTGTCAAGGGGTTTGACGTGAGCAGTAAGTGCGCATATAATAGTGGGTATATAGTGGGAATAATTTATTAATTATTTTCAAATTCTTTTCATTTCATTTATTAAAATAGCTGCGACCAAGTGAATGAATACTCTTTTCTATTGATACATTGAATTAATTAAATTTCTCAGTGTATATAATTTTAATTAAAAAAAGCATTGTTTTATTCTATAATTAATTTAATAATTTAAAATGACAGAATTATATTTGATTATTATTTTTTCATAATCTCCTTACACCTAAAGGTAGAAAGGAAAAAGATTAAAAAAAAAATTCATAATTATAATTATTGTTGCATCAGTTTTGAGAAACAATTACTAAGAGCGTAATAATAAGTTGCTTTTGAAAAATACGGTTTGATGCGAAATTGAATTAATAATGCGATATTATTTCCACGACTCGGACAGTAATTTATACTTTGTTACCATAATTAGGGTAATCCGTAATTTAGCTTTCCCGTCATGCAATGTTAAACAGTTTGCATTTAGACGCTCGGATACGTGAAATATGTCATGTGTTTCGGAAAGTTGTGCATTTATTAACATTTTTGTTCCACGGGAATTGTTTTTTTTTTTTTGGGAAAATTTAAAAAATAGTGTCCAGAAAAATGCGGCGAAAAAAGCCATTGTTGAATAAAAATACGTAAAGCCTTACTCGACATAGAAACTGTTTTTCATTATCATTATTAAAAATTAATGTATATAAAACATACGTGTTTGTTAGTAATGCGGCTAAACTATTTCTTTTAAATAATTTCATTTAATTTTATCACAGCTGTAATTATTAAATATTTAAATATTAAAATTTATAGTTTATTCATGATTTTAATTTTAAACTAATTGATTCAACTTGTCCATAATGACAATAATATATTTTGAATTAAGTTCTCATTTATAAGTGGTGAAACGTTTTCATGTAATAATTAAGATGTATTTTAATTAAGACACTTGGTTGTTATTATTAATATTGAAACTAGTAACCAAGTTTTTGAATTATTATTGTCTGAATGACAATTTAATTATTGCCGCAATAAAATCATATTAAATTATAATTTAAAGTTGAAGTTTTTGTATTTTGAGTATAATCGGGGAAGTTTATATATATTTTTTTTTTTTTCAGTTAAGGAGTCGAAGTCGATTGTTCAAATCAAAAACTCCACAGCCCTGCTCAAAAACGGCATTAAAGGGGAACAAGTTTAAAGCTTAGAGGAATTTTAAGGATTTCAATCTCATATTTTTTTTTTATTTTTTAATTTCGTATGCAATATTAAGATTCCCAATTATGTTTATAATAACCTAAATCCTTTAACTGCTTACGAAATGTTTATCCACAATAATAAATATATATATACAGGGTGTTTTAAATTCGAGTCTCACCATGGGGATCTCGCACTTTTGCAAAATTTCATACTGATTAATATCCCGTTGAGAAAACTGGGCTAAGTTTCTTTGTTTTCAAGAAAAATGAAAAAAACTGAAAAATGCTATTTTCTTGTTATTTATATCTTCGTTATTTGAATCAATATTTCAATACAATGAAGACATTCTTATAGCACATTTTTATGATCTAATCGATGGCGTACTAATTTTACTAATAGCATGTTTCGTTACTTCTGGACCATCATCAGCTTTCTTATTTCTTATGGGCGCCATATTGTTTTTTTATCAAATTAAAATCATCTATTTATTCTGATTACAATTACAATGATATAATATATCATACCTTTATTGTAATTAGTTATCTTCTTTTTGGAATTTTTTTTATTCACACTAAACAACGAAATGGATGTCATTCATTGTGATTGTCAAAATTCAAAATTAAATATTACTATTTATTAAATATTTACTCGACACCCAATACGGGTAAAAGAGGATAAGATTAAGAAAGAAAGAAATATTTAGATCGTTCAATTTTTATTACCAAGTGTCTTTTTATAAATATGTACCTAACTTTATACGGTTTTAAGTAATTTAAAGGCAAAACAAGGCTTCAATGTGAGACCCGATGTTCCTTTAGAATAAATGTTTGGTCAAATGTGTATAGTCAGAACATAAATTAGGAGATTATAAAACATTAATAATTTCGTCTCGAAATTCAATGTATTTAAGAAACACCTTTGAATTTCTGTTACTACTAAGGCTGTTTTTTGAACATAAATTAAAGAAATATTTTTTGTGTTAATATCAAGATTAATATTAAATCTTGATATTCCGCATAATACTATTTTTTAAATAATTTTTAGTTTGTAAAAAAATATGTAAATTTTTATTCCATTGCAAAACTTTTTTATAAATATTGTATTCACAAAGCTACAAGTTATATTTTCTATTGATTACTTTTAATTTCATGGCATGCGTGATTTATTAGTATTAAAAAAATATTTTGTTAAGACTGTGTTTATTTATCAGAAAAAAGATATCATATGTGGTATTATTGTAATCAGAATAAATAGAGGATTTTAATCTGATAAAAAACCAATATGGCGCCCATAAGAAATAAGAAAGTTGGTGTTTGTCCAGAAGAAACAAAACATGCTATTCGTAAAATTAGTGCGCCATCGATTAGATAATAAAAAAGTGCGATAAGAATGTCTTCATTGTATTGAATTATTGCTTCAAATAACGAAGATATAAATAAAAAAAGGAATTTGCATTTTTTAGTTTTTTTTTTTCATTTTTCTTGAAAACAAAGAAAGTTAGCCCAGTTTTCTCAACGGAATATTAATCAGCATGAAATTCTGCAAAGGTGCCGAATTTAAACCTACCCTCTATCTCCATGGTGACTCGATTTTGAAACACTCCATATATATATATATATATATATATATATATATATATATAGAGAGAGAGAGAGAGAGAGAGAGAGAGAGAGCTTTTTTTATCAGTATACATTTCCCATTTCCGGTTGGCTAGCGTTTTTTGCAGGTATACACTTCCCCTAATGTATACTTATAAAAAAATCTCTCTGTATATATATATATATATATATATATATATACAGAGAGATTTTTTTATCAGTATACATTTCCCCTATGTATACCTGCAAAATACGAGTCAAACGCATTAATGTATGTGTGTTTAGTTGCCTATAACACGCAACTGAACACACATATGCCAAATAATCAACTAAACATACACACATTAATTGGTTCAATGCGGTTGACTCGCGTTTTTTGCAGGTATACATAGAGGAAATGTATACTAATAAAAAAATCTCTCTGTATATATATAAATGCTATCTGACAATAAAATCTGTCAATTCATGTTATACCTTAATATAATATGAGATATTTGAAATAGTATAATTTAATATCATACTTATATTTTACTCCTATAGCCTACTCTTATTTTGAAATGTTAAAAATTGACTTATTTCAGAGCGTTCATAATCATGATTTAAAATGTCTTCAAATATTATACGTTCTTTATACATTTAAACATATTGGTATGTGAGTACGTGAAGTAGTTGTCTAATGACGAAATAACGGTATTCTCCTTCTTAGCTTATTATATTATTATAATATAATACATTCCTTAGAGTATAAATTATAATAACTTCAAATGTAAAATTAACAAAAATACTTTTATTAAAAAGCTTATAAATATTTTTTAAACGTTATAATCATTAAGTTGCTTTAAGTTTTGGTAGTTGAACTTAGAGATGTGTTTACAATTGTTCGATATTTTGTGCGTTTGATAAATCACTATCACTGCAACATTCTGGGACTATTTTAATAATAATAATAATTTTATTTTCCAACGGAAGAATCCAACAAGGGAAAATATACAATCAAAATCATAATATAAGAAGAGTACAAGCAAAGTTAGTTCATTTTCAGATTTTATAGGAGAAACTTAAAATTGAGCTATTAATAAATTCAACGAAACTAATGAAAACAATATTACATGAGGATTATATATATATATACAGAAATCTTTATTAACAGACACATAATACAATACGTATATCAAAACATTTTTTTTTATATATATAAACATATAATTCTTCGCCTGTTAATCGGCTATCGACCGACGGTCTTTCAGCCCGACTTCGTAAATATCTGTCTATGTATTATGTATTCGATTTAACTGTCTATGTCTCTGTCTTTGTCATGAAGTGATGAGGATTATAAAAGCTTGCATTAAAAAAATATAAATATCTATGAATCGTTAACAAAACGAGATTTATTCCATTCAGTACATTGACGATTTTTGATGGTCGAAGCATGGACGAATATACCTCGTCAATGCAATGAAACATCAACAAAAAATAAAATCCGATTTTACATGTTATTTTTCCCGGATAAAGTAAAAATTTTAGAATTTTCGAATAACAAAAATTGAATTATTATTGACAAGTAGCACGTTGTGTCTCGAAATATACATTTAACATAAAAATAAAAAGTGAAGTAAGGAATAAAAATCATTTTTATAATAGTGGAAAAATCTGAAAAGCTTTTAATCACAACCAATTCACTCATTAAGTGCAACTTTACTCTATTTTTTTATTTTCGTAAAAAAATCACTAAATTCCAAACAAGACCACCTAATTAACAAGTTAAATAGATTTTAATAACAAACAAATTTTTAAGTAGCTAAATTTACTATTCATTGTGGTTACGCAGTTGTTTCGATAAATTTGTGTAATTTTAGGCGTCCAGAATATCGAAATTACTCATGCAATATTTGCTGTCGAGCAAATTCGTCCGAATCATTTCGGGGCTGATAAATTGAAAAATTATCGCTCGTACTCTATAAACAAATAAACATTTTTCTTATCGCCGAATTATACAGATTGCACAACGAAATTCCGGGAAATGTTCTGTCGTCTTTCTTGATTTCAACAAGGGCAGAAGAGCACACAACAGATTTTTGGAATACACACGTTTATTAATTACAGAATAACAAAAAATAATGGTAATTTGTTATTTAAGTTGATTATAAATATTTTCCTATATAATTTTTAGAGATGGGCAAAGTCGATCTTTTCAATCTTTTTTGTCACTTCAAAATGAAGTTTATGACAATTTTCTTAATTTTATAATATTAATATTGAAAAGTTTTACCAATTAATTAATAAACTCTATTTTATTGTTATTTAATAATCTTAGCTACTTAAAATTGGTTATTCAGAAATACTCGATTACTAAATTCACTCGATTTTGCCCAACACTAATAATTTTTATTATTAAAAAAATAATGCATTTTTTAAAAGGCAAAATTTAGGCTGTAATTTACTGTAAATAATTGCAGTCATGTGTTGTTAATATATCGCATAGCCACTTGTCAAATAAATTCAAACTACAATAAAAAAATAGTATATTTCATTAGGAGTTCAGAAAAATATATTACATTATATACATTAAATACATATACAAACAAAATTTAAAAATTTGAAAGATCATATAAACAACAGATTATATTATAAAATATAAAAAGGAAACCAATATAACAAAGGAGAACAAGAGAAACACATTCTAGTTCTATAAACTAAAGCTTTTTTTCTCGAAATGTAATTTATCTACACAATTCTAATGATAACTCGAACAATTCTCAATGACTGCCAACTTTCGAAAACTTTCCTAACAAAAAGAGGTTTCTAATTGTGCTTGGATTTTCCATATTTTTATTTAAAAAGATGTATTAACATTTTTGTGACAACATTTTTACTCTGATAATTCGACAATTAATTGTTAATGCATCGAATAGTCAAAACTTGTCAAATAAATAATAAAAAACAGACTATTTACACAAAGTTAGTGTTGATGTATAACGAATCATCAATATTTTAAATTCACAACTTCCTAAAAAAAATAAACATATAATAATAATAAGTATTTATTGCCCAACAGGAAGCAAGTTCCCAATTACAAGACAATGTACAATAAATATGATATAAGGTACAAACAAAACCATAGTAATAAATACAAAAAAAAACACAAAACGCTATATAATGTAAGATAGTATTTTTTTGATGCTGTCATGAAATATATCACAAGAGTGCGATATGATATCAAAGTTGTAACACATGTTAATGATGGGTGACTTGAGTTTATAATTCGTATTACACGATGGAAAATAAAATGTATTGTTCTGTCTACTATGAAATACTGGTACTCGCAAATACAATATGTTTATCAAATTATTATGAAAGGGCATGAAGATAATTCTTATTTAATTTGGGACAATTATGCAAAATTTAGTTAAATGTATTTTTATATTTATGCAAGAAAGTAAATGCTTGTTTCAGAACACAACTCTTAATAATCTCGATGAAACCTAAAGGATGCAATTTTTATTAGACCAATGATATACCAAATTTGAAAGATCACATAAAAAAAAATCAGATTATAAAATAAAATATGCTGGAAATATTTACTGTAATTTGTAGATATTTCTTTGTGTTTATTTATAAACAACGTCCTTAACCATCCGGAACTATGTGATTACTTAAAATACAATTTTTTTGTATTTTCATAAATAGAAATAAAAATTATTTTAATTATAAATACTCTTATTATTCACATAGTCACAACTATTTACTTAAAATATATAAAAATAATTTGAAAATAATTAATAAATTATTTCCCCTTTCGTTACTGCGACTGTTTTACTTAAGGGTGCGGTTTAGACGAAAGAGATAGCTATATAAATATTGGCAATCACTAATTCGAGTTAGGTTGCTGTTGTGATCAATGAACAATATTGTATTATACATTAAAGTAATCTTAAAATAAGCAGGAATTTCATCAGATGAATTAAAAATTATTTTAACGTTTAGTTTGTGTGAAAAACAATTATGAAAAACAATGAAAATTGATCAAATTTATAGCAAATTTCAAATTATATTTTTGCTAATAAAAACTTGTGCAATGAAAATTTCAAGGATTTCACTAAATTCTGCATTCAAATAACTTAGCAGACATGACTTATTAATTTCATTATATCTTACAATTGTCTTTTCTAACTTGAACTAGTAAATTAACGTAATACACCAATATTAACGATTTATTTTTTATTTAGACTGATACTTTATACTTGCTAGATAAAAAAATGTAAATACATATTCATGTTATTAAATCCAAAAGAATGGCTCTTTTTTAAACGATTATTTCCATTTTACTATATAGCTATCTCTTTCTACTAAACTGCAACCTTAATGTAAAACAGGTTGAGCGCCATGGCAATTTGATCTTTCCCCTGGGCCAAACTATATTTTCATCACCACTTACCAGTAATGGATGTTAGATGTGGCTTTATATTTTTTATGTAATTTTGATTAAAAAATGCGGCAGACACCGATGTCCAATAGAAATGTCTTCAATAAAACACTATTTTTTATAAAGTTTCAAAACAGCTATCAGCAGCCTAGTGCAAGCGTTCAGTAGTACTAGGCCGTAGCAGAGAAATAAACATAGATATGATAAATATATTTGAATATAATCAATATATTTGAATAAGCTTGGCCCAGCCAGGTTAATATACAAAAAAATCAAAGAAATGTTAATGTTGTTACAATGTTATTGCTATGCAACAGCACGTGTCCATTATATAATTCAATGTTTGGAGGGGTATAGGCCCGTGAAGTAGTTAAATAGAAAACGTGAAGTAGTTGTTTTAATGGATATTTGAATTTACGTAACGTAAGTCAAGTCGCAATAACTAAAGGGGAAATAATTTATTAATTATTTTCAAATACTTTTTATTTAATTTAAAATGCATTTTTACTATTATCTATAAAAATAATTTACAAAAATGTATTTCAAATAGAATGAATCTGTCAATTGTTCCGACTTTAATCATTATTCATTCAAAATGTTCAGTTTAATCTACGCCTATGATTAAACTGAACATTTTGAATGAACATGGGGTGAGGTGGTGGATTGGTGCAGGTGAGGAGGGGAGAAGGTACACCTGTTACGCTTACGATTAAGTGAGACATTACAAATAATAATAACAAAATATCAGTAGATTATATAGATTAGATTATATATTAAATAATTTTACGTTACATCATTGATGAATCATTCCTTCCAGAATCTTAATAGGAAATATATTTTCTTTGTTTTGAAATTATAATTATTTGACTACTTCACGAGTATTACTTCATTTAGAAAACACAAATGGTTCAAATATTCACTCAAATTATGGGCAAATATATTTACATAACGTATTGATGATTAAATATTTATTTTTACGAAAACTTTCAATCCCATTTGGAAAAAATATTCTTTAGTGTATTGATTTGACCATTAAAAAAATGCAAATGACAAAGAATTACAATCAGTATTTTTTTTTTCAGGACCCCTTCGACCCAAATCGTTGACGATGCCACTTGAAATTAGGCAAAAGGTGGCGCTTGCGTCGTCTTTAATTTATTATGATTTACAAACAATATTCTTTAGTGTATTGATTAGACTATTTAAAAAAATACAAATGATAAAGAATTAGTATCCCTGTTTTTTTTAGGACCTCTTCGGGATGTCAATACATATATAATTTTTGAAAAATATTCTTTAGCGAGATGTAACATTTCGGAAAAATATTCTTTAGTGTATTGATTTTACCATTAAAAGAGATAAATAACAAAGAATTACAGTTAGGCAAATAGTATTTTTTTAGGACCCCTTCGATGTGTTAATATGTATAAAATTTAAATTTATTAATAAAACAATTTTATTTTGTCCGAAATATCATATCAAATAGGCGTAAAATAATTTCAACTACAAAAACAAAACCTCTCTGCTTTCTTCTTACTCAAAATAAATCGTTTATTTTTATTTTTTATTACTTCGTCCGTGGTTTGTGTCAATGTCGAAATATTTGAAAGGTTCACAACCTCGGAGCGCATCCCAACTCAATTTGATGTATCTATTAATCAACTGGCCCGGCCCGAGGCATGCACAATTAGCTCTAATCGTGTTTTAGGGCCGCCATTGCACACAAAACCGAACCAGCAATGCGACGTCAATCTCTCTTTATAAATAGACGATTTTTAATTAACATTTAGTTTTCATGGAATGTTTGTGTGAGAAATAAACACGAAAAAAAAAGGAGGAGGAGAGCGTTAAAATCGAGACGTTCCGGTGAAAAGAGTTCGGTGGTTTTGAATTCCCCAGGCTATAAAAAGTTTGTTAGTAATGGCGTGATTTCTGTTGAATTTTTATATGAATATTAGGAATGCTGAACAAAAAACTTTGATTTTGTAAAAAATAATATTTACATACAGGGTAAGTTTTTTTGTTCGTGTTTTCTATGGGGATCTCGGAAATTATAAGAGATAGAGAAAAAAAAAACACATAGGTAATCTTTTAAATTTCGATACTAGTTCATTAAATAATCCCCTTTTAGATCTTATTAATTCATAAATTTTACCACATTATATATAATTATATTTAGATTAGTTTATAGTTAACATGATTTTTTAAATATTTTAATTTTATCAATATTGCGTTGTATACCATAACAACATATTTATATTTATAAAACTTCAACTACTGAAGATGGAAACATAGTTTCCGAAATATATCTAGTAAAATAAAAAATAAGTAGGAGAAAGGACAAGTATTTTTATTTAAATACGTAACTAGATATTTTGAAAAATAACAAATGTGCCGATTTTTCTCGTTTATTACTAGAGATAGAAAAAAAATTAAAGGAAAATTGGTAATTTGCCTTTTTTTATACATATGTTTTATAATCTTTTTAGAGCGTCACACTTTTCTTATAAAATTTTTAATATGTAATTATAATTGTAATTTGGAAATGGAGATTCCGTTAATAAAGTAAATTGAAATTGAAAACATTTCAGATAATTTTACAATATATTATAAAATTTCATCAGATATTTTTTGCTGGCATTAGTTTTCGAGATATAACACAAAATTACATTTTTTAAATGGAAACAATAGATGATTTTGTCATCATAAGAAAAGTTTTTTTTTTATCATAATTTTTCTGTTTACTCTGATATACCACATGACAACTTATTTATAAAAAATGTGCTTGTTTCTTATGTATAAATTTGTTTTAATTTTAATAAATAACCAAAAAAGTCAAAGACGTACAGCAGGTTAATCTAA
Organism: Philonthus spinipes; assembly: GCA_963082785.1. Lineage (NCBI taxonomy): Eukaryota > Metazoa > Arthropoda > Insecta > Coleoptera > Staphylinidae > Philonthus > Philonthus spinipes. The sequence goes on along the minus strand of OY720308.1, from coordinate 14,104,996 downwards.
GTGGCCATAGAAATAGTGCATTTCTTCATACACATTAATTCGAAATAAACTTATTTAACAGAAATTTCATGGCATCCTTTTTTGTGTAAATAAAACAGACATTTCTTAATAACTCAGCTATTTTAAAAAAATAAGTATATCATGTGGTATATCAGAGTAAACAGAAAAAAAACTTTCTTATGATGATAAAACTATGGTTTGCATTTTAAAAAATGTAAGTTTGCGTTATTCCTCGAAAACTAATAACAACAAAAAATAGCTAAGGAAATTTTATTATTTAGCATAAAAATATCTAAATCTTTGCCCTTTTTTCTATCTCCATTAATAATCGAGAAAAAATCATTTTTAAAAAATCGGCACTTTTAACATTTTTTTAAAAATATCTAGTTACCATTGACTTTTTTTAATCATAAGACGGCTTTTTATTCACCTCGTAAATCTGTAATTCTTTGCCGATTTAACCGTTTCTCTATCTCTTATAGTTTCCGAAATTCCCATAGAGAACACGAAGAAAAACTCACTCTGTATATAATAATCTTGAATAACAGATATTATACAGAAAATATATACAAAATAAATTATAAAAATTACTGAATCAAATAAAAGGTATCCCAAAATTTACGAATGATTTGAAATAATTAGAAAAGACTTTTTCCACAAACGTATTTTCTAAGGCTGGCAATTTTGACTTCGGCGCTAATCGATTAATCGAAGTTCGAAATATTCGATTAATCGACTTATCCGACAATTAATTGAAAATAACCGACTAATCGAAATTAATCGAAACTAATCGAAAATAATCAGTCGGCTCAAAAAACCGAAATTAATTGAAACTAATCGAAAATAATCAGTCGGCTCAAAAAACCGAAATTAATCGAAACTAATCGATTAATCGAAACCAATTGATTAGTCGAAGTTTAAAATATTCGATTAATCGACTTATCCGACAATTAATTGAAAATAACCGACTAATCGAAATTAATCGAAACTAATCGAAAATAATCAGTCGGCTAAAAAAAAACGAAATTAATCGAAACTAATCGATTAATCGAAACCAATTGATTAATCGAAAATAATCGGTCGGCTGAAATAACCGACTAATCGAAAACGGATAAAATAGTCGACTAAAACAACAAAAAATGAAAAGATGACAAACTTTAAAGACACAATTGCATTTTGTTATTTTGACTTTTAGCAAGCAAATTATATTATTCAAAAAAAAAAATAGTTATGAGTTGTAATTATATTCTTCTTATACAAATCTTTTCAAATAACATTTAAATTTAGAGAATATTAGCAAAGATTAAATAAATATAAAACAAATAACAAAAATATGTTGCTTATTTTTTCATACGTTATTCATATAATGCACGATATTATTAAATATTATTTATGATAAATATTAAAAATTATCGATATCTCTGTTACATTGATAAATATACCGTCTAACCGAAACGGTTCAAATAATCAACTAATTGAAATGATTAGAATATCCAATTAGTCGAAACTAATCGATCGGCTAATATAACGGACTAATCGAAAACTGTTAAAATAGTCGACTAATCGAAACGATTAAAATATCCGACTAATCGAAAGTAATCGGTCGGCTAAAATAACCGACTAATCGAAACTAATCGATTAATCGAAACTAATCGGTTAATCGAAATGGATAGAAAATTTTTCCAACAAACAATTTAATCAATTAATCGAAATTTTTTAATCGATTAATCGAAATTTTTAATCGATTAATCGATTTTTTTTAATCGATTAATCGAATTTTTTAATCGATTAATCGACTTAATCGATTAATTTTGCCAGCCTTACTATTTTCTATTCTTCAAACATAAAATTATGGATTATGTTTGAAATATTATTATTTTCGTTGAAAATGTCTATATCTTTAGTATAAGTGTGGTTACATTTCTGAATGTGGATTTGCTGATGATCTATATCAACAAATAAACCCATCCAAAGAAATTTGAGTTTAAAAAAATCACGATCAGGAAATATCTAATGCAACAACCGAATTGTTTCACGCCCTCTTGTTGAAACCACATATCATCCATATTAATTTCATACAAGGTATTAACAACTATCAAGTTATCCTGGGACGTAGTTGTTTCAATAGATGCTTGTTTTCGTACGTATTTTGAAAATCCTTTAATTGTATTAGGAAAAGAAGAAACTGCTATATTTCGATTAATTATTTTCACAGCGTGTTTTGTTTAATTCAACTTGAATAACTGCAATAATTATAAATTTCATTTTCATCACTATATTTTTCGCAGCTTTTAATTTTGGAAAATATACTATGTGTATATCCATTTTAAATATTTTCAGTGATAACTTTTTGCAGAAAGATAAAAAGTGTTTTCTTTATTAATGCATGCACATAAATAAATAAAATATTAGTGGTATATCCATTACAGTACTTCCGTAATAAAATTGGTATGGATGTAAGTGTATAATTAAAATTTTCCATCAGTATCTCTATTGATAGATCTGTAGCTAAGCGAGAAAAAAATAAATCTAAATATTTCAAGTTCAAACGAAATCCATCAAAATAAAAAGCCCCGGCTGGGAAAATTAATGGAGCACATTTCTTTCTTTCGAAAATTCGAGAACATATCCCAAGTTCAACGAACGTTTTCGTCTGTGCGCGCGCGTGTGAAGGCTGTCTCCCCTAATGAGTACCACGAGCCCGTGGAATTTCCCATTTCTCCAATTGTCGACTCGGAAATGGAAATATGGAAATCGAAGTCGCTTTATATGGAGCTCGGCGTGCGAGCGCGTTGGGCAACAAACGGACACGGGACGAATTGGCTTTAATCTTTTTGTTTTGTAATGGGGCTCTGAATTTATATAAGCGGATTTGAGGTCAATGTCAGCCGGAGACGGAGTGAGCTGGATTGACTCGTGTACGATACAAGAAATAAATCTGTTGGTGCGACGGGCTTGATGAATGCGGGATGATAACAATGTTTATCTTCGAATGAAATATTTTGAGGTTTTTTAATATCACCAAAATTTAGCTTGTCTTGTTTATTGCGAATAATTGTAGACTTATTTCAATAGCAGTGGATTTTTATCACGGAATTTTTGAGACGTTGGAAATCGATTACCAACGTGACATATAAATTATAACTTGTCAAATAAATTTTGAACTATCTTAATATCGAATTAATCGAGCAAAGAAGGTACGTATTTGCTACACATAAACATTTAATAAGATATAATCACTAGATTTATAATTAAAATATGTTTATTACAATATTTTTGTTACTCCATGATAAATGTATTTTTCAAATTTGCGATTTTGAAACTTTTGTTTCTTTTTATAATTTGAAATATATATATATACAGAAATAATATATATATATATATAGGGTCGCTACAAAGTATGGAAACACGGCTCTCACGTGAAAACGGCTAAAAACATAACCATCAAAATTGGGATTTCTAAATGGGATATTTTCTTGATCAATTTGGCGTGAAAAAATGAAAAATAATTCTCAGAATTTTCACATACGGACGTCATCTTGAATTTTTTTAAATGGAATTCGATTTTTTTTTATTTTACAACTTTTATAGACCTTATAATTCTGATTACAATCATATACCTTTTTTTTAAAAATACTTGTCTTTTCATCGATAAACCGGACTTTGAAAAGTATGAAAACAGGCAAACGAGTACTTTTTCTAAATGCTGCAATACCACAAATGCATGTTCTATTGTTGATCAAAACTTAAAAAAATATTAAACAGTCAAATGAAAAAAAAATGATAAATGATTTTTTATTTTACAATACATGTTCAAAGTGCTCTCCATTAACTTCTTGGCAGTAATGAATACGCTGGACAAAGTGTTTTAATGAACTAGTTAAAATATTAGGACGAATATTTGCAATTTCGGTTCTTATGCGTTCTTCTAATTCTTGTATATTGTGTGGCCTGTTGTTATAAACTCGATTTTTCAAATGTCCTCATAGGAAAAAAATCAAGTGGAGTTGAATCGGGCGACCTAGCAGGCCAATCAATAGTTCCTCTCCTGCCTATCCATTTGCCGGGAAAAGTTACGTCTAAATATTCACGTAATATTAGTCCGAAATGAGCTTGTGCTCCGTCTTGCTGAAACCATATGTTTCCAGCTGGATTAGCCTGAGTTTCATAATTTGGGAATATTTGTCTAAGTCTGGGAACAACCTGTTCTTGCAAAAGCTGTAAATATGTTTCAGATGTCAAATTGCCATTAATAACAAAAGGGCCGATAATATGCTGCCCAATTATACCACACCCAACATTAATTTTTTGTGGACGTTGCGTATGAATCTGCTCCATCCAATGTGGATTTTTGTTTGACCAGTATCCACAGTTATGGCGGTTAACTTGTCCATTTAAGCAGAAAGTTGATTCATCGGAAAAGAGCACACGGTTAATAAAATTGGCGTCCTGGTTTATCCTATTCATCATTGTTTCGCAAAATTCAATTCTGCGATCAAAGTTATCTTTATTAAATTCTTGTAGCAGCTGAATTTTGTAGGGATGATACTTTTCAATTTTCATTATTTTTTGAACTGATCTCCTGCTCATGTTGTTATTGAAAGCCAATTGCTGCACCGAAGTTTTTGGATTTTCAACTACATCTATCATAAGATTAAATGAATTTTCTTCATTTGTAACAGTTTTTGGTCGTCCAACTTTTGGACGATTTTTAACAGTTCCAGTTTCATTAAACCTATTCTTTGTTTTAAATGCAACTGACCTGGAAATAGGTGCTCTATCTGGATGATTTACGTTGAAAAGATTAGCAGCTTCGGCAAAGCTTCGTTTTCTATCCCCACACCCAATCATCATGAGATTCTCTATGCGATCCGTTTCACTCAAATGTGGCATTTTTGCAATAACCAGTTACTTACTAATGTTTTTTACAAGTTGACATTGTTAATTTTTATGTTTAAGTTTCGACCAAAAATAGAATATTTACAAAACAAATGAATATCAAAAAATAAAAAATGCAAGTTGAAGGCCTTAACTCTAAACCTTTGCAAAATTTCAGGACATTCCGATAAACCGTTCTCAAAATATTTCGCTCTTTCCATACTTTTCAAAGTCCGGTTTATCGATGAAAAGACAAGTATTTTTAAAAAAAAGGTATATGGTTGTAATCAGAATTATAAGGTCTATAAAAGTTGTAAAATAAAAAAAAATCGAATTCCATTTAAAAAAATTCAAGATGGCGTCCGTATGTGAAAATTCTGGGAATCATTTTTGATTTTTTCACGCCAAATTGTTCAAGAAAATATCCCATTTAGAAATCCCAATTTTGGTAGTTATGTTTTTTAGCCGTTTTCACGTGAGAGTCGTGTTTTCATACTTTGTAGCGACCCTGTATATTATTTCTGTTCGAATAGAACAATATGTTCAAAAATAACGCGAAACAAGATTAAAATTAACATTAAATAATGTAGGATTGTTAAAATGTGTTTATGTTAATTTTGTTCAGTGTGGTGTAAAGGTATATATTTTTAAATAAATATTTATTATAAAAAAATAGGCGGAAAGACAGTGGTCGATTGTCAATAAACAGATATAAATTATACATATATTTGATTTTGTAAGTTTTATTATTTTGTTTGTATATTTTTCGTATATATCTGTTAATAAAGATTATTATTATATTAAAAAAAATGTATTTAATTTTCCACCGATTTTCTGAATTTTATGGTTATTTAATATAAAAAAACAATTCTTAAAACTATAAATTTTGGAAACATTAACGGTTTATTCAATCCACGCCTGTCCAAGAATTGTGAATATGCTGATTGAATCGTTCGCTTCGATCGGTAACGATAAATATTTAATGAGATTGCGAAACTGTTGTCGCCGACTTCCGTCCATTCGGCGCACGTGACGTATCGGAAAATGCGCTTACGTTTGCAATTGAAAAGAATAGACGAAACAAACGCAAACGCTTTTAAAATTCCATGCAACCTTGACAAAGGTGCACACACACATGCACAGAGTGAAATAAAGCAGCCTTGCAAGCAAATTACAAATTGAATGCATTCTAATTTTTCTCCACAGATGATTAGTCAAGCAAGCGTTGGTTTCGAGAAGAAAAAGACCATTAATCAAGGATTAGTCAAGTATTGGACTGGATAATTTGCTAATTATAAATATTGTAAATAATTACAGAGGAAACAGAATAAATGTGGTAATTATGTAATGATAATTATAAATCACTTTGTCATTAAGGGGACATCGACCAGTTTTAGCTTTTTATTGCTTACAATGTAATTATGAGGAAAACTACTTTAACAATAATATATGCGATTTATTGATTTGATGCAAAGGCGGCTCGCGGGATAACTTCATGTGAAGCTCCTCGGCCAAGGTATTGAAAATTGTTTGATTCGTTTGTATTGACAACGTATTACAACTCATGGTGTCAGTTTGTAATTGTGTATTAACTTGACTGTAGATTCTCACATGAAATTAACCCTCGAGCCGCTACTAATTTGATGTAAATAAAATAAAATTATAGTGTTACCTAAACACCACTGTTGTTTTTGTGTTGTCAAATCCATTTAAATGAAAATGGATTTCATCGTTTATTCTGAATGAAATCGAGGTTTTCACCTATTTTTTTTTTTTTTTTGCTTGAACATTATAGCATAATAACCAGCTAGTTTTGTATGAATCATATACATCTGCAATGTAACCAATAATCTCTGTATATATATATATATATATATAAATACAGGAGAATATATATATATACAGGGTGTCTCAGCGTACGCGCCGAGTAGCTTTATGGCAAAATGTTTTTTTTTTTCAAAATTGGCTTTCGTAGGCGTATGTTGGTCTATTAGGACCACATTCTAAAATTTGTTTCAAATATACAGGGTGTCCCGTAAAAGCATGGCGTATCATAGTTATATTTTTTCTAATGGAATACCTCATATTTTATATTTTTTCAGATTCTTTTTTTTTTTCTTCTTCGAAACGTCAATTTTTTCAAAAATATTTCAAAAATTATTAGGTTTAGGTATATACATATATTATAACTTTTATAATATATATACGTTTATTTTTGATTTAGAATCTGAAAAAAAAATATGAGGTATTCCATTAGAAAAAATATAACTATGATACGCCATGTTTTTACGGGACACCCTGTATATTTGAAACAAATTTTAAAATTTAGTATATTCTTAGGCGGAAAAACTACTGATCGTCAGCCAATTAACAGATATAAATTATATTATATTATTATATTTACACAAGATTTGATTTTACAGCCATTTCTTAAATAAAGTGTTACCAACATAAAAATAAAAGCATGACAGTAATCACTTTATGGTTGGTAAAATGAAGAACTACAACACATAACAGCGCGTTGAGCAATATTTCAAAAATAATGAAGTTTTTCGGAGAAAATTGTCTTAAGAGTGTTCGTCACGAATTGGCCTTGAAGCTCTCTTATGGGATTTGTTAACAACTGTCCACGCATCCACAGAGTTTATTAATAGAGATAATGACATGCATTTTTTATGCGTAATATTGTGTTATTTGACTATTAGTTGCATAAATTTAAAATATTATGATTATTTTCGTTTTTGTTGTAAAAAAATTTTACGAAACGTTCTATTTCAACTAATTTTCCAGTTTTATTATAAAATTCGGTGAATATATTGAACGCATGACATTTTTATTGCTTTTAAAACAACACCATTTATAAGCGATCGCGCTCGGTTTGTTTATTTATTTTAGATCAGTATCGAATTTCGGAGACACACTCCGCGCCGCGCCTTACAAATTAAATATTGGATATATGTACATAAATTATATATATATATATTTATTTGTGAATTTATTTATATATTTATTTATTTGTTTGTCTGTTTATTTACTTTTTAATTTGTTAAACTACTGCTAGAATTGTAATTTATTCATTTTGTGTAGTACATTTATTCACTTTGGGATTTATATAATAATTAATAATATGTAATAATTTTGTATTTATAATATTTGTATAATGGAGATTCCGTAAATAAAATATCTATCTATCTAAAAAATGTGCCTCAATCTATTTTTTACATTTTTTTAGTTTGAGATTTAATTACATTTATTTAAAATATATATAATTTGAAAAGAAAAAAGGATTTATTAACATGGTCACAGTTATTTAAATAAATTAAATTTTAAAAAATAATTAATAAATTATTTGCTCTTTAGCTACTGTGACATTCTGACTTACGTTACGTAAGTACTTTAAAACGAATGTACAATAATAGACACTTGCTGTTGCATAACAATAACTTATTGTATGATGCAACAATTTTTGAATCGAAAATATTTAATGCAAAGAACAAAAACCAAAATAATACGTAAAATTACCCCTACTTTAATTACACACTGTATGATTAATTTATGTGATAATTTACGAAAATAATTATTTTTTTTAATTGTTTATATAAACATTAAATTTGAAAATTTATCACTTATAATCCAAAAAAATTACATCCCAGATCCAAGACCAGATACCCCTATATCAATTTGGATTCATTGAACATAGTTCCACATTCCTACCATTAGCAATCCTGACTTCCAACTGCCAAACAACACATCTTGAACAATTTACTAATATTTAAATTCTAGTCATTTATGGAATTTCAAACATATCACATTTGTATTTGTAATTTTGTTAAAGTTTATTTTTATTTTTTTAACAATTTAAAAAGAGCACATAGTGGTCGGAAGATATACATAGTTTAAAATAAAGAAGTGATGAAAATAATATAAAATTTTACTAATTAATTTAAATACTAATTGTACCTTAACATTAAGCTAAATATATTTATATATAGGGTGTACCGTTAATGTTGGGAAATGGCTTAACCTCAGGTTCCTGGGACCAAAATATGATGACTCAACCGAAATTATTTATATATAAAAGTTAACTGTTAAGCCGGAATTCATTTTCAAACTTAAGCAACTAATATTTATTTTATTGATAACAATTGAAAGCTTTATTCGATGTGAGTGAAATTTAATATGATTTAATATGAGAATGATTACTTGAAGATAAGTGTAAAATATTACATAACCTATAGGTAAATACTTAAATATTTTTTTATTTAGTCAAGCAATAATACTTTAAAAAAATATTACTTGAACGATTGTTTAATTTGGAATATTTTTTGTCTCTTTATAAATTTCGATAGTTTGCACAGTTTGGTCGAAAAAAAATCAAAACAATTCCTCCTATTTATTTGGTGAAATGCGAATCTAGTTACCTAGAAAATGTAAGTAAATGATACTACTTATTAATGTAATTGTTACATTAAATATTTGCTATAAATTTAGTTATTGAATCTTTAGTTATTTATTAACAAATTAATTTTATATTTTGTTTTCTTAAAAAATAATTTTATTTACAATGCGTAGTTTTTTTTTAACAAATAATTCATGTTATTGATATGAATTTTATTTTTATGTGTAAATATTGCAAAATTTATCGAAAATTATAAAGAGACAAAAAATGTTTCAAAATAACTAATCTTTCAAGCAGTATTTTTTTTAAACAATTATTTGTCTGTATAAAAAGATATTTAAATGTTATGTAATATGTAAAGCAGCACAAAGAGGCAGTGCTGCTTTAGGATTACCTTTATTGTTTTAACGTAACTTTTTACGGTATTTATTTGCTTTTCCCATAGTTATTAAAACTAATCAAACCACTTTCTCAAAACGCACATGCAAAATATGGTGTTTCGTAGTAGGTGCATTCCTCCCCCTACCGAGTACTGGACCATGTGGTATATATAAAAAATGAAACATGTTTGGGCAGAATATGTTTGCTGTTAATTTGTACATTCCTTTTATAAAATAGGACTTATATAATTCTATATTGCAGACAATATATTTTCCTTTATATTTATTTAAAACAAATACGTGAATGTAGCACTAAGTCTATATTATTATAATTCAAATGCTTACAAACAATAATTTCTGAAATTACTGTTATTTTACTTAATTAGGGGTAGATTCCTGTTCTATTTTTTTGTTATTACAGCGACGGAATGAATGATAACTAAAACGACAGTTATGATATTCATAGGTCGTTGTAAAATAAATATGTCTTATTAAAAAATATAATGAAACGAATGATCAATTGCAAATTATATTCAGCAATTATAAATTATTGAAAATAAGCAATTGTTTTATTAAAAACAATAAAAAAATTATTAATACCTAAAAGAATTTATGATTTCCAATTATTAAAATTCTTTCATTTTTTATGCTAAATATGTAGTTTGATTTTGAATCATACTTGTAAAATTCTAAAAAAGAAAACAAACATAATCACACGTGTTTCTGTAAAATTGCTATTAATAATATTTATAAATTACAAATTTTAGTAATTCAAAAATAAAATAATGTAGAAAATGAAGATCCGATTTTTAAATTCACATTTATATATCGAAATGATTTTATGCAGCTCATCGCGGCACAGAGTGTGTCTCCGAAATTCGATACTGATCTAAAATAAATAAACAAACCGAAGCGCGCTCGCCATTAATGGTGTTGTTTTAAAAGCAATAAAAATGTCATGCGTTTAACCGAATTTTTTAATAAAACTGAAAAAAAGTTGAAATAGAACGTTTCGTAATATTTTTTTACAACAAACACGAAAATAATTATAAAATTTGAAATTTATGCAACTAATAGTCAAATAACACAAGATCCCGCATAAAAAATGCATGTCATTATCTCTATTAATAAACTCTGGATGCGTGTACAGTTGTTAACAAATCCCATAAGAGAGCTTCAAGGCCAATTCGTGACGAACACTCTTAAGCAACCAAACTTATTTTCACGTCGTAGGCTACACTACTACACCCCTTTCAGATTTCTCTATCGCAGATATTAATGACCCATACTTAACTGCCGTGATGTTTACTTATATTTTTTAATCAAAATATCACAATCTTCACACAAAAACCACCAATGTGATTAGTTAATGAATGAATAGAAAGAAAGAAATAGAAAATAAAATGGAGGAATAAATTAGGTAATTAAATCAAACAAGCCGAGCGTTTTGAAACATCAGGTTTTTCCATTCATTAAAGATCATTAGGAAAACTCTCAATAATGACATTTGTAAGTTAATTATAGTAATAATGGATCATGATAAAAATATCCAAAATATAAATTGGGTCGAATAATTTTAGTGAAAATACTTGAGAATATTTGACGTTCTAGGTTATTTAAATAAAGGAAGAGTTAATACATTCTTCCTCTCTTCAAATAACCGAGAATGTAGACATTACTGAGTGCTTTAAAGGCAAATAAAAATCTCAGGATGATGTTAAAAGTATTGATATAAAATAATGTATTCATATTTATTGCATGTGGTTATTTAAATTAGATAAATGCAATAAACAATAATTAACTAATTTAGCTTAAAATATACTGGGTGATGACTCGGTGAACTAAACATAGTAAATTTAAACTTCGAAGTGTTCGAATATTGGCGTTCCAATTTAATTCAAATAAATTTATTTTTTATTAATGTTTCAAATAACATTTACCATTTCTCTGGTTTAATATAATTAAGAAAAGAATTAATGTGATTCTATAAAAATTGAATTGAAAACAAAATATGATGAAATCAATATTTGCATTTCCTGCTGCTAATTTATATAGTTTTTGTTTTCACTGTTATTTATACAAACGATTCAAAATTAATAGTATTATTCAATATGTTACTTTTAGTGTAACATTTATACAGTGCATTTTTTTATCCAGGCCTCATAGGGATTTACATAGGAAAATCTTTTCGTCGTGTTAATGGTTTTTCTATGGTATGGATTTTCATCAAATTAAACACACATTTAAATTAGAGTAATTTGTGCAAAGTTCAGCAGTTTTTAAATTATTTTAAATGCATTTAATGTTTTAAATAGTGATTTAAAATAATGATAAGTCATTTGGTTATGGTGCACTGGTTGTTTCAGATTTATTGAACCACAAAAATATTTTTTCATCTGAAAATATGCAGAACGTTTAAAACATGTATTAGAGGGCCTAAAACAGTTTTTCAACGATTTGCAGATGAATAAAACTTTCATTTTGAAATATATTTAGTACTCACTTAATGATTTATATAAGACATAACAGAATAATAATTTTCATTTTGGTTACCAATTTAAATAATTATCATACATCAACCGATTTAGCGTCAAAAAGTGGATTATGAGTAAAATATTATTAATATAACTAATTTGAATAATATCCATTATATCATTAAAATTCAATAACCCACTAAATACTAATTAATTTCTTGATCATTCCATAATCCCTATTGCAATTAGGGTAATTATATTATAATATTACCCTTACACCACCATTATTGTGATTTTAGATTATATATATATATATATATATATATATATTATAATATTATTATTCAAGAAGCTCATACTGAATTCAAAGCACTTGCATAATGCAAGTAATTAAAAATTGTTCAACACTTTCTATCTCAAAAAATTCATGCAACATTTTTTTATAAACATTAGCCCTAATCTGATGTAATTAGGTGTAAACTATTTGTTTTGAAATTTTTACAAATCCCGCACTTCGGGTACTAAGTGTGTTTTATTTAATGATTTAGAATGTTTAGCGAAGCAGAAGCCAATGATAACTTGTAAACCACTGATTTTGTTTACAACAACAACAAAAAAAGACAATATTAATTCATAATCATCTCGATTTTATTAATGATACTTATAACAACAACAAAATGTATTTAGCTAAGCTCTGATGGTTTGGTAAACATGTAAATACGAATAATCTTGTTGGCACCAATAGAAAAACAAACATTCATTGTGAATATAAATATTGTATTGTAAAGAAATAAACAAATAAAATTTTAAAAATGTTCATTTAGCTAATTGCTTGTACATTTTATATGAAAGAGAGATACATAAGATTTGCTATGAAACAACTACTTTAAATTACTGATCACTGAAGCTTCTACTTCGTTATACATTGTATAAGATTATAATAAAACACTTTTTATTAACTTTGTATAACAGAATTTTATATTTAGTGACTATTGTTTCAACAATTTACACTTATCATTATCAAACTAAAACTTATAGTTTGATAATGTTAAGTATAAATTGTTGAAATGACAAGTGTAAATTGTTGAAACTATAGTGACTATAGTTTCAACAATATAAAATTCTGCTATACAAACAACGTTAAAAAAATGTTTTATTATAACTACTTCAAAGACCGATAATCCGTCGCTGAATCAATACAGAGTATACAGAGGTTATTCTAAATTAGCTCAACATTGCTAATTTTGTTATTAGTTGAGCTAGAGTTGGTTAAATTAACAGGTAGTAGTAATTTTTCCAGGGATTACAACGACGGAACCAGAAAAACAAAAGAACATCGCGTTTCAAGATATTAACAAAACATTTTTTTAATGGAACACTCTATATATTTATCACAATTTGATAAAGAATGGTATTTTTAACAAAACAAGTTATAATAGACCAATACAAAAGAATCGCAAATAATGAAAAAACTTAATAACAAAGTTGGCAATGGTGTGCACTTAATTTCGAACAACCTGTATATATTAATCATAATAAATGAAAGACGACGCAAGCGCCGCCAACTTTCGCCTAATTTCATGTGGCATCATTATTTTATTTCACTATTTTTTTTCTTTATTAAACCTGTATACATATTCAGTTATGCAAACAAAAGTGTTTCAAGCGTAAAATTGCACACAAAAAAGCAACAGTTTGTGCAGAAGATACCCGAATATAAAGGAATACATTATTTCTGCAAAGTATTGACAACAAAACGGCGATGATATCTAATAATTTTATATTTATTAATACATAATTAAATTATTTCTTCCATAACATTTTACTTTGAAATTTCCGCGTGAAGTTAGATTCCTTTTATCAGTGCCTTATTTATGACCATTTATCCGCATTTTATGATAAAGTTATATAAAATAATTTCCATTTTTTTCCAGATAAAAAACTAGATGTTTATTAAAAAAATCGTAATCTGTATAAAACGTATTTTTGGTTGATCGAAGTCTGAAAAAGTTTATAACAATCTTATTTAATAATTAAGGTAAAATGAATTACAAATTGAAAATTTTGTGTATTATTTTTTGTCAATACTATGCAGAAAAAATAAATATATTTAAGAGCGTGAACGAAATTGTACGCTCGCTTTTCCTTCTCCTTACCCATGCATACCTTAAAAGAGTAAATGTCATATAGCATATGCAAATTCTAGTGTTGGGCAAAATCGAATAATATTAGTAATCGAGTATTACTAAAAGTGTCGTTTTTAATATTTAAAACGAAAAAGTGTCTTCAAATTTATGTTTATTAATAAATGAAAAGTTATTTTTGATATTTTTATAATAAGTAACATTCATAAAATAATAATATACTTAATTTAGCAATAATAAAAGATCGACTTTGCCCATCACTAGACAAAGATTAACAAATTTAATATCCAAAAATCTCCTTATGCCTGAGCATTGAAAGTTCAACCATTTCTCCACGAAATGCAGATTGGTACGGATCAGTATTTCCTAAAATTCATATTCCATTTTATTCGATAATTACCGATTTCAGAAAATAAAGTAATAGAAAACTTACATTGAACACCAAAGTAAAATGGGCCTTAAAGGCTTAGTTTTTCATGTTTACGTTTATATTATGACTTATTGTAACTTATTTATTTAATATTAAATATATTCAAAAACGTAGACCTTCAAGGTCCTTATAATCATTCGAAATATTGTAGTGACTTTTTTTCCAATATATGAAATATTTATCACAAAATGAGTTTGAAATTTAGATATGGAATCCATTCTTTTTAAGTGGTTCCATTCGAAAAGCTGTTGCTGACTTCTTGTGTGTAAGCTAGATAATAATTTATACTTTGTTCTCTTTTTTTTCTGTTTAAATTTAACTAACTTTGCTTGTACTCTTCTTATATTATGATTTTGATTGTATATTTTCCCTTGTTGGATTCTTCCGTTGGAAAATAAAAATTATTATTATTAATAATAATAATAATAATAATAATAATAACTTCACGCTGATGCTACATGCTTTAACAAAAATAAACCAAATACTTGTTTCTATCTGTAATAATATCAATTTTATTCGATTTTATCAAGAATGTCGCGCAAGCATTGAATTCGGTTTGTATTTTCAACTATAATGGACATTTTACCCAGTGAAACAATTAAATGACAAAGGAAGGCTTGTTCTATATCAACTTTGGCAGTATTAAAAAAGTATTAATTTTTGTATTGTATATAATGCAAGCTGGTTGTTTGAGTATGATTCTTGAGTTATCTTTTAATTTATACGTTTATTTTGTTGATACTTGAAAGAAAATGCCATAATATAAAAAATATAAAATATTTTTCTGTAATAGCAATTAATCAAATAGAAAATATGGTGTGTTTTTTTTTTCAATTGTTTTCATAATGTGTTCAGTTATTTGTTTAATTTTTTTTAAAACTGCAAATTATCAGAAATATTTTTGATTGTCATGAGTATGTAATTATTATTATTATTAATAATAAACTAAGGAACCAGGAAAAACATTTTGTCTGAAAATAATGTTATCCCATTGATTTTATTGGTAAACAAAAACAGTTTAAAAATTGAATGTTGTTTTTAAAATTTATGTTTTGCGAAAAGTATTTTCTCTTTTCATGTCCGTTTTAAAAAGCCTTGTATATTTATACTTAAAAAAAACATTTGATAATTAATTATATTATTTCCAATGAGAAATAGCAATATCAGACCGAATATAGGGAAATAATTTTGAAAAATGCATTTCTCACATTACTGTGCTCAATTGAATTTGTAGAATTTTTAATTTCACAAATCTTAAGGAAATTTGATACATCCATTAAAAATAGGGTGCAGGAATGTTATTTATTTGGTGTTAATAAAATGTATTTTTTATAAAAAAATAATTAGTACTAATTTTCAAAGATGTGATTATTGAAGTTAAAAATTCCATATTAGTATAATATTAAATGAAAATCATCATCATCTACAGAATATAATTCTAATTTTTGTATATTATTGTACATACATATACACATTTGAATAAAGATGGTTAGTTAGTTATTAAATGAAAACATATATTATTTAAGATTTCACTTTTAATATTTAAACAGTGGTAGTTCACATTGTAATAATAAATATAAATCGATTATTAAAAAGCAAGCAATAATATAAATAAAAACACATATTTAAATTAATTATTAAATTAAATGTATTCAGTTGATACTGCAATAACTCTTTCGCTACACAGTAATTATTGATTAATCATGCAGGATCATCCAAATACATTTAAAAAAAGTGTATTTTAATTTAAAATTGTAATAATAAATATAAATCGATTATTAAAAAGCAAGCAATAATATAAATAAAAACACATATTTAAATTAATTATTAAATTAAATGTATTCAGTTGACACTGCAATAACTCTTTCGCTACACAGTAATTATTGATTAATCATGCAGGATCATCCAAATACATTTAAAAAAAGTGTATTTTAATTTAAAATTATATAAAAAAATCGAGTGGAAAGTTTTCACCCGGCATTACAAAATATAAGAATGTTATTTTATGAATACGGATATTAACAATGAAGGTATAACGTGTAAAGGGATCCATGGAAAATGTATTTTCTTCTTTAGATGTCATGGGGATTCTTGGAAGATTTATGAAAAATTAATTTCTTCTTTCTTCTTTACAACTTCTATATTTTATATTTTCATTAATATTTAATTTCATCAATATCAACATCAATATTTTCATCTGGAAATAGAAAAGTATATACAAAAACATTATAATTATTCAAATATTGTTTGTTTTGTTTCCAAATTATTTAAGGTATTTATGTTTACGATTATTTCTATCACGACTAAATGCAAACGCAACAATTTGTTACAATACAGTCTATTCGTGTTTAGGTTTATTTATACTAATTAATAAACAAGTGATGACCGATCGTCAATTTAGAAATTGGGGCACAGACTGAAAGAAACAAACGTCTGTCATTGGTGAAAACGCTCTCTCGCACACAGCCGTTTACGAAACCGACCGAAAAAAAAAACACAAAACCAATTCATCAATCGTCAAACTACAGTGCTGTTAATCAACGAAAACCGTGTTAAGTTAGGTTAAACTCACCTCCTCTTCTCCTTCGGGGGTTTCTGTTTATCGGTATCCATTGTTTTTTTCTCTTATTTTTCTACTTCTTAGACACTGCTAAGGAAGTAATCGCACACAACTAACACAAACGGGAAACCTTCACTGATTTTTTGGTGTAATCACCGCCGAAAAGCACTGTTTCTCGGAACGAGAAAATATTATTAAACACATATAGACACACGGGCACTCACACTAACAACGCACGGTGTGTAGAAAAGCAGGCTCTGTAACTTTCAGTCTGTGACGTCAAAATATTATGTTATGCCATACCGGGAGCGACGGGAGTGTAAGCGAGATGGCGTTCCGGAGTGCTGTCTTTGTTGCGGCGAGCTCTGTTGGCAAATCGGGGAACTGCACGAGTGGGGATTTTTAAATATACAGTAGCTCCATCTTGTGTTTATCGTTAAATGTTTAAAAATTAATGAGTATATAAATAAGATATCTGATTATTCATACTGATTTAGGCTGATTTTGCGTAACAAAATAAATCTACCTCTCATACGAAGTCTACAAACCTTATAATCCATAAAGTACCATATTTATGAATAACGCAAAAATATATAGGCATGGATTCATAGACCTAGATAATACTAGACCATAGAAAATTAATAGATATGTAACAAACAAGCATATCACTCTTTTCTTCGCCACGAAATAAATCTACCTCTCATACGAAGTCTACAAACCTTATAATCCATAAAGTACCATATTTATGAATAACTCAAAAATATATAGGCATGGATTCATAGACCTAGATAATACCATAGAAAATTAATAGATATGTAACAAACAAGCATATACGCTTTTCTTCGTTGGAAAAATTCATTATCACTTTAAAAAACTTACAAAACCAAAAAAAAAAAAAAAATACAAAACAAATTTATCGAAACAAACCAAATATGGAAATGAATTAATGTGTGTTTAGAATAAACAACTGCAATTGTTTTACTTTTGTCTTTTTCATGGCTAACTATTGTTTGGTGTATGGTAAAATTAAAAACGACTGTAACTTATTTTATTTTAAAAATTACTATAGCATATGTTATATCGGATTAAAGGGAAAAAAATAGCCCTTTTAATAAAGTCATAGCCAACTATTGTTTCCATTTAAAAAAAAGGTAAGTTTGTGTCATATCTCCCAAAATATGGGCGAAATTTTTTTTTTGATTTTTTATTATTAATCTGTGTAAAATTTTCTACAACTTTGTCCTTTACAGTTTTTTCTATCTATGATAATAATAGAGATATATTGATTTAAAAAAATTGACACATTTTACTTTTTTCAAAATATCAAGTTACCTTTGACTTTTTCAAATATTTTGAAAGTGTCATTTTATTCGTCTTATAAAACTACACTTCTTTCCCCATTTAAACGTTTTTTCTATCTCTTATAGTTTTCGAGATCCCCATAGAGAACATCGAAAAAAACTCACCCTGTATATATATATAAGTATGTATGTATTTATAAATAAAAGTATACTGAGTGGAAACAACGTTCATTATAACAACGATAAAAATACATTTCCTTCTCTGACTTCTCTTTAACGCAGGCTTCTATTTTGGTGTGTTTAATAAACAAATTTTAGACATATTTATCCAGTGATTAAATATTCGTATCCTGTCAAATATTTGTGCGAGGTCCGATATTCACCACTTTAATTTGTTTTACACGTTGTTCAATTGACTGGTGTAAACAAGTGAAAGCCGCGATTACCGCTCAATTCCTATCATTCGGTCGTTAGTAGCAGACTAATTTGATAACACAACGCGATAAGTTTTAAAAATAAATGTCACTAATCGTTAAAAAGATTTAAAATGAATTTGCCATTGTTTTGCAGTGATGTATAATATAAATATATTAAATTATATAAAAAAATAATCGAATAATTATGGATGATGAGGAATGGCGATCAGCGATATCTCGAAATTTAGACATTGGAAAATTTAATATAAATCAATGTAGCCATTTGAGCTAAAATAATTAAAGATTATTTTAAAATCAGGGTGATTCATCGAAATGTCTATTTTCTATTTAAATTAGCATTATATTCACACAGAGATCTGAGAGTATGAAATAAATGTTGATCTTATAAATGAGCCAAAATTATTATTTATTATTTTTCTTTATTCAACGGAGACACCTTTTTTACAAAAATATTGAAACAACTTAAACTTAATATTAACAAAGACATATTTGTCACATTATTGTTTGTTTCTCTACTGTAATTTCTCGGATTCCATGGCCAACCATTTAATTAATTCTTAAAATGTGAATGTGAAAATGTGTAATATCTTAAAAACTATGAAAGATAAGTATAAAGCATGCTACTAAACATCAACAGTCGAAAAGCAATACTATGATTATCTCAAAAAAGTTATAATAAAGACAGGAAACAAAATGTTACAGGTTTTTTTGTCTTACTCTTGAAATTAAGGGTGGGAGAATGTACGAATTTGTAATGATAAAATGTTAAATAACTCCTTTGTTTCTCAACCGATCTTAATAACGTTAATGTTATACGAAAGAACTTACTATACTTATTAAAACTACCTGCATTACCTGAAAAAGCTACAGCGTAGATATAAAAAAAATATTGCTTAAATTTTTGAAAATCAAAAAAGTACTCCCATATTTTCCAAGACAATTCTATTCTAGATATAACCTGTAAGTTTATATGACAACGCATGTCAAAATGGGCTTGAAATTAGTTTTGAAAATTTTAGTCCAGTAAAATGCTGCCATCTTGCGGATCTAGCCTTCGTTCAAGTTTTTATACACTCACTGATAAAGTGTAAAAATATGTGATTATTTTATTTAAAAAATAAACGTTATTTCTATATTGTGTTAAAGTTTTACTTAAAAAATGAAATACGTTTTTTTTTAATAAAATAATCATTTATTTTTTTCTTATATAATTTATATAATATTCTGTACATATAAATGCATTTAAAATTTGAGCGGTAAAACTTTAGTTGGCGATATGGTTAAAAGAGGCGCTGGCCACAATTATAGTCACAGTTGGTACATGCGCGTGACGCTTCTATCCTGTTTATTATTCTAGGTTTCTACCAACTTTGTAATCTATACGATATTCTATTTATGACCCTTACAAATATAACCTAAAAATGTTTTCCCTGACATAACCTCATTTTATGCACGTTTTGTATCATTTTATTTTGAGGATTATTTTTACTTTCCACAATTAAGAAAATGAAAAACGAGTCTAAGCGACTTTTCATCAGTGATTTGCCGAATGGTTTGCTGGAAGAAGATTTAAATAGTAAATTCGGTGTATATGGAAATGTTACTTCGATCGAGATTAAACAGAGGAAGGATCTCAGTACGAAGAACTCAACAGACCGTTTTGCTTACATTAATGTTGACATAGATCGTGTATCGTTGGAAAAGTGTAAGTAATTTATATGTTTTTTTATTCATAATAGTATTGTGTTTACATTTTCAGTAAATAGAAAATATATGTTATTTAATACAAAATTAGTCATTATAAATGAAGAGTTATAAAATTTCATTTACATTTTATAACTCTTCATTACATTCTTGCTGAATTTAGATTGCTTATCTCTACCTTTACCTGTAATTAGTTTTATGTTAAATTTTTAGGTTTGAATATAAATATATATGATTTATAGTGAATAAATCCTTTTTTTAATCAAACAATTAACAATAATCACTGAATAATTAATAAGTACTTATAGTAATGGCTCACAGGTTAATATCACATGAAGATCCAAGAAAAGTTATTGTCATATGTTGAAACACATTGGTCGCGTTCAGGGAATTGTAGCGCTTAAGCTACACATAAAGCGGTTTCCCTGAACGGTATCGCTTTATGTGTGGCGCTGTACCGCTTTATCAAGCGGTTAAGCATATATTTTTTCCGTTTGATCGCTTTTCAAGCCGTGCAGCTGTAAACAAAACGGACATATTTTCATGAACGTCCTTAACATTGAAATTTTAACATTTAAATTTTAAATATTTTAATAGAGTGTGTTTTAAAAATTTGATTTTTCAAACTGGTGTAATTTAATTTTTTCAAATGGCACCCTACAATTTTAATTTTTTTGTTAATTATCATAAAAAAAAGGAATATTTTTTGTATATCATGCTATATGCTTATCTTTCATAGTTTTCAAAATATTTCACATTTTATATTATTTTTAAGACATTTTAAGAATTAATTAAATAAATTAAATAAAAAGAATTTGAAAATAATTAATTAATAAATTATTTTCTCTTTTTCTACTGTGACATAATGACTTATGTTACATAGGTACTTTAACAAATGTTTAATAATAGACATTTGCTGTTGCATAACAATAACACAGTGCGTTTTGAAAGGAATCAATTAATTGAATTATCAAATCCAAAATAAATAAATAATAAAATAAATAAATTTCAATTTCCTTTATTTTTGATGTTTGATTGATCATGTCCAACTAATCAATTCATTGCGAAAATGTCATATAAATACTATAATATGTGAAATATTTCTAGAAATACAGAAAATTATTACAATTAAAAAAAAATAGAAAAGTATATGGTGCCATTTAAAAAAATTAATTATGTTCGTTTGAAAAGTCAGATATTTAAAATTATTTTTCGAGCACCCTGTATAAAAAAAATATTTCTCCATCTCAAAACACAAAAAGGTAATTATTGACGGAACCACAGAATGACAGAACCAAATATATAAAATAATATTAATCCGTTTGCCCAAAATGAATTGATATTATTTTATTATAGGCAGTACGTTAATTCAAAACACATTTTTAAAAAAATCAAAAAAAATCAAAATGTTATTAAAAGACCATATTATATTAAATTTGTAGGAGTGCTCTGAAAATATATGTTTTATTAATAACAATTGAATGCTTCATTCAATTTTTATGAAAATTACCATGGTTTAATATAATAGCAAAAAACATCATTTGTGCTAATATGACCACTATCAATCAATGTTAAGTATAGAATACAGTAGTACCACTATATAAACATTGAACACAATTGAATTTAAAAAAAATAGTTATTTAATTTAATCTGTGTTTTCATTTATTTTATTGGTAAAATTTGAATAATCTATTTCTATTTATTGTTTTATTTGATTTATTTAAAAAAAGGCTCTCTTTTGTATTTATATTGAGCCCGTAATAAAAAAATCAGCATCCTTATAATTTTTGCATCTAATTCTTATCCTTTTGATAATTTAATATGCTTATTGTTGCGCTTAGTTTTATTTAATTAAAATAATTTGATATGTTTGCCTGAACTTTTTTCACTTATAGATTTATTAAAAATATCATTTTTTCACTAATTTTATGTAAAGCAGATTTCGATTAGGATATTATTATCAATACTTGAGAAATACAAAATAAATAGAAAAAATAGAGGTAAACTGTTACAAGTTTATGCAAGTGTAATATAATTAATTTTTAAATATATTTCTCTAAATTTATATAAACCAGTCTCTTAGTAAATTTAAGCATATAGTGTTGTGTATAATGTTGCGACTGTTGGGGTTGGAAAATTATTGAAATATCGACTTGCGAAATATTCAACACTCAGGCTTTCCGTACTAATTTGTCTGGATTACTAGGTTCCGTATGCTATCGTTTTCCATCGCTCACAATCTCTAAATTTTTCTTAGAATGCATGCACATTCTGAATCTAAAACAATGCATGAAAAATTTACATACATCCTCTAAACAAGCACGACAAACCACTGTTCCCACTTTGGCCGATCGCGTTAGAAGCGGTGGTGGGGGGTATTAACCGGACCTCGATATGGAAGCCCTGGTTAATGGCACCGTATTTTAATTGCAGTAAGATAAAATCTATGGACATAGCAACATGTTCTACAATTTTTATTTTTTACATATTCTTCAAAATATATTCCATTCATGAAAAATAATATTCAATAACACATTTTTAGAATTAATTGCAATTTTATTATTTAATTTTGTTGTAAACACAGAACTGTTGGTGACATTCAGCAGATTTCCACGAGTGTCAATCCACCGACTGGACATTTTCATTTAAATTTAAGCAGGAAATCGAACAGCTGTTAGTTTCCACTTGTGTTTATGTTTACATTTACATATGCAGCATATCTGATTATAAATATTACCCATCCCCACCACCCAGGCCCGTAAATAGAAATAATTTTTGGGGGGATTATGACTTCTTATTGTTAGTAATGTAATACAAAAGAAATAAAATTTAAAAAACAAATAAACTCTCATCAATATGAAAATGACGTTTAATGATGTTACAGCATTGCTAAAACGTTGTTTGTTTGTTTTTTAAAACAAGTATTACAATTTAGGGGCTGTTATAACCCCATAACCCTCCTATTTATAGCTCAAAAATGCCCAAAATTGCAGTTTTTTCAATATAATTTCTAAACGGTAAGAGATTGAATAAAAATTCAAATTAGAGAGTTGTAGAGCATTCAAAAAGCTACAACTTTGCTGTTTACAGTTTTGTTCTATCTCAAATAATAAATTTTTTATGACCGAAAAACCCCCAAAAATAGCTCAAAAATGCAGTTTTTTCAATATAATTTCTAAACGGTAAGAGATTGAATAAAAATTCAAATTAGAGAGTTGTAGAGCATTCAAAAAGCTACAACTTTGCTGTTTACAGTTTTGTTCTATGTTAAATAATAAATTTTTTATGACCGAAAAATCTCCAAAAATAGCTCAAAAATGCCCAAAAATGAAGTTTTTTCAATGTAATTTCTAAACGGTTAGAGATAGGATAAAAACTCAAATTAGAGAGTAGTAGAGCATTCAAAAAGCTACAACTTTGCGGTTTACAGTTTTGTTCTATCTCATATAATAATTTTTTTATGACCGAAAAACCCCCAAAAATAGCTCAAAAATGCCCAAAAATGTAGTTTTTTCAATATAATTTCTAAACGATAAGAGATTGAATAAAAATTCAAATTAAAGAGTTGTAGAGCATTCAAAAAGCTACAACTTTGCTGTTTACAGTTTTGTTCTATCTCAAATAATAAATTTTTTATGACCGAAAAACCCCCAAAAATAGCTCAAAAATGCCCAAAAATGAAGTTTTTTCAATATAATTTCTAAACGGTTAGAGATAGAATAAACACTCAAGGGTTATAACCCCCTAACCCTATATAGGAGGGTTAGGGGGTTATAACAGCCCCTAAATTGTAATACTTGTTTTAAAAAACAAACAAACTACCACCTCATTTTGATATTCTGTGTCCATGCTTTTCATATATTTCTAATTTATTTTAATTTTATAGACCATATATTTTAATAAGAAATTTTCTCTATAGGTTTTGAAGATTTTTCAAGGAAAAAATGGAATGGCCACTATATCAACGTCCAACTGGCAAAAGAGAGCTTCTTGGAACGATTGAAACGTGAAAGAGAAGAAGCCAATAGATCCCAATCTAACACTAACGGAGATGTCCAAAACATTCCCGAAACTAAGGCTAGTGTTTCAGAAAAAGATGAACACAAGCCTAAAAAGAAAGCACCAGTTCCACAAAAGGATGACTCCAGCTCAGAATCGAGTTCGGATTCAGAAGATGAGAAGGAAATTAGAAAAGTAACGAATAATGTGGCTAAAAAAACTAGTGTGGCAAAGGAGGAGAGTAGCAGTGAAAGCAGTAGTGATAGTGAGGAGGAAAGGGAGGCGGAGAGGAAAAAGAAAGAGGAATTAAGTAAGCTTTATGAAGATGTGGTTATTAAGAATAATAAGAATAAACGGTTGACGAAGAGTATCGAGTCTTTTGGTAAGGAGCCGGTTGTTAAAATTGAGAAAAAAAAGCCCAAATCAAAAGATCCCAGTCGGATGCAGGCTGATCAGAGGAGGTTGAAGTCGATGCAGGAAATGAGGAAGGGGTATGATAAGCAGAAATCGGCTATCAAAATGGCTTTGGCCAAAGTAGTAAGTAATAATAATTGCTTATCATTAATTATACAATAAATAAAAAACTGCTTCCTGCTTGTATATATATATATATATATTTTAATAATAAATAACATCTTGCTGTTACTTACTATTTACAATTTATTAGAGATAAATGTATATTTTTTATTGTTAGGTACAGTACAATTTCGTTTCATCAAGAGTGCAGTGAAGAAAGTATATTTTGCTTCTCTATAGTGCTTTGATTTTTTTTCTATATTTTACATTTTGTTGGCACAAGTGAATAAAAGCAAATTAAATGTCACATGTGTCATTTATCAAATTAAATTTTTCTATTTGTTAAAATAACATAACCTAAAGCACGTGGTTACTTTTATTGCCAACATAATTTTTTACAAAAATATTTATAGCACTCTAGAGCTAAAAATTCTCATCATATGGTATATACATTGTTGTTATAGTTATGTTTCAATCTTTCTCTGCATATGGCTATTGATAAGACCAACATTGTCAACAATTTTTTATTATTGGCATAAATAATAAATTTATATTTATACAAATGATAAAAAAATGTATTTCAAAATATTACTTTTATCAATTAACAGTATCATCTGTTGTGATATGTTTGAATGTCTCATGTATTTAAAATTACTCAAAAAATATCTAACACGATATATTTATGAGCATTTTATATTAAACTCTGTAATAAAAAAATTGTTAATTTAGAGAGGGAAGTCTTCTAAGCAAAAGTTTGTCAAGGGAACATCCCACTATATAAAATGTTTACAAACAACATTGAATGTAACATTGGAGCAATGTTTATGTCCTTTTTTGTTCAGTGAGAAGGTATAATAGAAAAATTAGATTTTTGTACACATTATTTAATAATAATAATAATAATCTTTATTAACAGATATATACAGCAAAAAATACTAAATAAATATTAAAAAATTACAAAATAAAATGTATATTTTATATCTGTTAATTGGCTATCGACCAATGGTCTTTCCGCGTACACATTATTTCTTTAGCATGATATTTGAAATTTTATAACGATTTTATAATTAAATTAGCAATAAATTCCAGGATGAAGTGAAATTTAACAAAATCAAATTTGATGAAGATGATGCTAATGAGGCTAAGGAAGAAATTCCACCAAGTGGCAAACGAAAAATATCCAATGGAGATGTGCACGAAGAAATTACAAATAAAAAAAGTAAACTATCCCTTTTTGAAGAAGAATCAGATGCCGAGGAAGATAATGATGGTGACCAAATTAATTTCGAGGTTAAGAAACAATTCGAAGGAATGAAAGGACAAAAGGTAAGAATTTATTGTTTTATATAAATAATACTGAAACTAAATAAAAATAATTTGAAAATAATCAATTAATAAATTATTTTCCCTTTAGCTACTGTGACATTATGACTATATTCTATATTCAATAAAATTCGTAAATCATTGTGGAAAATGTTCTCAATTTTAAGAGTTTTTATGATTGTCCCGAAAACATCAATTTTTATTCCAACCTTCTCGGAAAAGTTCAAGTTGCAAAAAATCACAAATAATCTTAAGCACATTTTAGGACTTGTGTGCATCACTTATGGCTTTTTGGTAATTTTGTTTTTCCAGAAAAAAAAAATTGCCCCCAATCAGCAAAAGTGATGCATACCAGCCCAATTTTAGCTTCCTGATCATTTCTTTAAAGTTAGATTTTTACGAAATTACTTGGGAAAGCTCAAATAAAAAAAAAATCCATTTGCCCTGAAATTTTCGCCATGCTTCAGCGCCATCTAGCAGTAGTCCAGCATTTTTTTGTTTACAATATATCTGTATGTATGGCGATGTTGTCCAGCAATCAATTAGTAGGATTATTTTGAAAAAGCGCTTATTTAATAGAAAAGAGATAGTTTAACCTCCATTCTGCAGATTTTTTGGGATTGTGAAATTTACATATATATTTAAAAAAATTGATAGAAGCCTAGTTGAGTTCTACAGCTCATTTTTTTTTTTTCATATTTCTACCACAATAAAAAGTATTATTTTGTTGCGTTAAAGCGGCATTTAATAAGGAAATTCGCGAAATTATTTTTCTTATAAATGCGTCATTCATTGAGCGAATATTTGACGGACAACTTTATTCTAGTTCTTACAGACTCTAAACAAACTGATTATATTAGAGTACTATACTGACGCTAAAATAACCAGTTAGTTACTGTCAATTACCGGATTAAATATCGTAAGTATTGTAGTATACACGGTGATCCAGTTTGGTGTTCCACCCCCTTCTATTTTTTTTTTTATTTTGACAGTAAACTATAACAAAGCATATATATTTGTAAATGGTAGGAAATTCTATAACCTCGACACCCAATACGGATAAAAGAGGATAGGATTAAGAAAGAAAGGAAATTCTATATTGAATGGTGTCACCAAATTGATAATACAATGACAACCGTCAAGGTAGTGATAGTCAACTTTTTTTTTTTGTCAAATGACATATCCATTTTTTGTTCAGTTGGGATAGGGGGTACTTTCCTGCACTCGAATATCCATCACAACTATACACTTAGCTAAAAAAAAATAACATAGTGGAGAGTTATGTTTAGAAGTAGGTGGTGGGCATTTTGAACACTTAATTTTTTATAATTTTCGTTTTTTTTTTTATAAAATAAACCAATTTGGATATATCTCAAAAACTATTAGGTTTATGTATAAAATAACTTTATACTTATAACATTTCCTACATCATAGGCCTATTAGATGTAGGGTGTGCATTTAAAATAAGCACGAAATTTGACCTTGAATGTGTTTCTGGAGATACATTGAATTATCAAAACATCTTAAGATTTTAAATTTCTCTTAATACTCACATAAAATTTTATTTGTTTTCATTCGCCCATTTGAAAGTAATGATTTTTTTTCCAAATGTCAATTTTTCCAAAAATATTTAAATATTTCAAAAATTATTAGGTTTAGGCATATGAACATATTATGAAAGTTAACCTGAAAAAAAATATAAAATATGGTGTATTCCATTAGAAAAAATATAACTATGATACGGCATGCTTTAATGGGACACCCTGTATAGTTGAAATTAATTTTAAAATGTTGCCTTAATAGACCTACATACGTCTGCGGAAGCCGATTTTGAAAAAAAATAAACCAATTAGCCGTAAAGCTACTCGGCGCGCACGTTGAGATTCCCTGTATATTCTACAAAATCGTAAATAAAAATATTTCAGAAAAATTCTCTGACACGTTGACTTTTATTTTATTAAATTACTATCCTGACATACACTTTTCCCACATTCACATTTGGTATTGTGAAAAAATAATATAACAGTACAATAATAGTTATGCAATAAAATAATTAATATAAAAAATGTTATATTACATGAGCATCAGGTTTTTTTCATGGCTAACTATTTTTTGGTGTATGGTAAAGTTAAAAACGACTGTAACTTATTTTATTTTAAAAATAATTATGGCATATGATTTATCGGATTAAAGGGAAAAAAATAGCCCTTTTAATAAAGTCGTAGCCAACTATTGTTTCCATTAAAAAAAGGTAAGTTTGTGTCATATCTCCCAAATTATGGGCGATTTTTTTTTTATTTTTTGTTATTAATCTGTGTAAAATTTTCTACAACTTTGTCCTTTAAAGTTTTTTTCTATCTATGATAATAATAGAGATATATTGATTTCAAAAAATTGACACATTTTACTTTTTTCAAAATATCTAGTTACCCTTGACTTTTTCAAATATTTTTAAAGTGTCATTTTATTCGTCTTATAAAACTACACTTCTTTCCCCATTTAACCGTTTTTCTATCTCTTATAGTTTCCGAGATCCCCATAGAGAGCATCGAAAAAAACTCACCCTGTATAGTCCCCAAGACCTCCTTTGGAGGCGTGGGGGTGTTTACAAAGTCCTAAAGAAACTAATATATTTTCCTATTTCCAGAGTTAGTCAAAGATTAAAAAATTGATTACAACCATGTAGGTCTCTCATAAACTTCACCAAATTCCATCCTATTTATAACAGATTTGGAATTAAATCATTTAATGCAATATTTACTTGTTTAAGCTGTATATTTTATTATAGTTAATGGAATTACAATCTAAATTCAAAAGAGATCAACGTTTTCAAATGGATGAAAGGTTTTTGGAAGACGAGGATGAAGAGGATATGGAGGAAAATGGCAATAAGGAATATTCAGAGGAAGTTCATGAAAGCACTGGAGACATCGATGATAAGGTCACACAACAAGAAAAACAAAAACAAATGGAGATATTGGAGCAAGTTTTGGGGAAGACTATCACCAAGTTACCAACATCAACAACAGATAGGTAAATGAATTTATTTATTTACTTATTATACTAAAACTCCATACAATTAAATGCAGATTTTCTTAATGTACAATAAGCCAGAATGTACAATTTTCCCAGAAAAAGACAATATTTAATGCTCTGAGCATAGAAAGCAACTATTCTCAGTGAATTAAATATAATAGATATTATGTATGGCGTTGTACCGCTTTATCAAGCGGTAAAGCATATATTTTTTCCACTTGATCGCTTTTCAAGCCGCGCAGCTGCAAACAAAACCGCCATATTTTCGTGAACGTCCTTAACCTCGAATGCGTGTTCAGGGAACATCAAACGGTTTGCCTGTAGCGCTACATATCTAAAAACTCTCTGCACGCTCCTATTGATATATAACATGCTGATTTTATATTTGTCATTTATTGAGATATACTATATTTTTATAATGTTTAATATTAAATTTTATTATTCTTACATTCTGAGTGAGCTTATATTAGAATTAGAACAATTAATTGTCTGTCAGTCTAGTGTTTGTCATGTAACGAAAGACATTGATAAATGAAACCCATGTTGCCATTGATTAATTATTTGACAAAAAAGTCTGCATAATAAATGAAACCTGTTCTGCCACAAAATTAATGTTTATGATAATTAACCATTCGTTACATATGGTTAATTATCACAACTTAATTAATTTTGAAGACAAAAGTCAGAATTATCCAATTGAAACCATCTGTAAATTACATTCAATTCTCCTTGGACTTCTGGTCTGTATTTTTTGAAGGCTCTCGTCCCATTTTTAATGTAATTTTATTTGCCTTAAAAGTTGAATTTTCAAATTTTGTTATAAATATGAACAACATTTTGCAATTAGGGCCTTCTAAGGGAACATATTCTATATATCAGGACCATTGAGAACTATAAAAAATAAATGAATGTAAGCCACTTCAAGTTGGCATATCATGTTTTTAAAAACTTGATAATACTCTTAGATACCTTAATGTGAATTCAGAACTTTATTCACAACTATTATTACTTTTTTTAAAAGTGCCAATTTGATATACCTTAGGAAAGATATCTTTAATACATACAATGTTGTTACTCATTTTTTATTATTGTTGTGTTAGTAATAGCAATAAAGTGAGGAAAACAATGTTACGTTTCAATCCCGAAGAACCCGATCACTCAAAATATGAAGTGCAAGAGGAGAAAAAGGAGAAGCCTGAAAAGAAGAAGAAGAAAAAGAAAGATGCAGAAGTGGAAGAGCAGAAAGAGGAGTTGCCAGAAGTCTCAAAAGAGACTTTCTATGAAGTTAAAGATGCTTTTAAACCTATTAATAAAAGCAGTAATGAGGGCGGATTTAGTTTATTGAGCATGTTTGGAAGAGCCAATGTTGAAGAAAAGGAAGATAAAGAGGGAAGTGATGATGAAGGATCAGATGGTAAGTGAATTAATCAGAGCTATTCTGTATATAAAATATTGATTTCATCTTATATATTATTGTAAACTCACAATCTCGCTTAGACTTTATACAGTCATAAAAAAGTAAACATTAAATACAGGCAGATGGCCTATTTACTGATGAACGACATCAGATAATTTTTATTTTTTAAAAACAAAAAAAGTGAAAAAAATATTTTTTCAAAAATTAATTTAATTTACAAAAATACATTTAATCTATATTAAATATATCTGATTGTACGTGGAAAATCTTCCTCTTAATATCCATATTTAATACAATCATTATTATTATTTGTATACTCCATAATCTTATAAAATAGTCAATGAGAACAAATTTAGTTCGACGCCATCATTTTTATTGTGGAACAGTATCTAGTAGTTCAAATTTTTGCCGCTAGGTTAAAAACTTAAAAAATATTAGTTTGTAAATTAAATTTTAAAAAATGTTTTACCAAGTGATTAATGAGAAAAAAGTGTCCGATATAAAAAATTAAAGTTGGAATAAAATAAACACACACGTTTTGTAAAAACCACTGCACGTTCTGTCGTTATTCTCACTGTTTATTAGGTGTAAAATCGCAACCTTAAGACTCCTGTGTGTATCAGACTGAAATGAATTGTGTGAGGTTCATCACATATTCATTAGTTAGGTTGGGAAAAGCGAAGCACTACATAAAACATAATTTGTCGTCTAAAATGAACCTGTATTATATCTGCATATAGTTACATTTTTGTGTTTGTAAATGTATTTTAATCTTCTGACAGAATTCTTTTGTTATGTAAAATTTTTTTAATAAAAGAATAAAAATACTGCAATGATGCTAAACATAAGTTATACATTTTCTTCACAAACATGGTATTTTTATTGAAAAGATCAAAGTAGAGTGAAAAACAAACTAGATTTTTGGAAAATATGCGAAAAAATTATTAGTTACGTTTTTATTTTCAATTTCCTTAAACATATATAAATAGCACAGAGTACTGTTTTTCCCTAATTAAAAAGTGGTATTGTCAACAATTCGAGTCTACAAGGTGGACAAATAAAACTGCTGTTCATTTGCTAAAAGTAAAGCAACAGAAAATCAAGTTTAAATTGATTTAATTATGTTCCACCACTCTCATCTAGGATTTTGATAAGTAGTGATGGCCATTTCAGTCTTTTAGACCTGTTATTCAAGTGTTAGATAATGGTAGTCGAACAAAATTAAATCAATTTCCTTAAACTTATTTAAATTGTTAATCATAATTTAATTTATAACTGTATTTTTTAATGTTATGTAGATGAACACACTCGGAAAGATTCCGCAGAATTATCAACAGAGAACAAGAAAAAAATGAAACCCATAAACACCGAGAATCCCTTCAAATATGACTCTAGTGATGATGAGGGTATTGAAAAGGAAGTAAAAGCTAATAAAACTGAAAAACAAACCAATAAAGTTGAAGAGAAAAAAGGGTTACCTGAACCTCCAGCAGTTACGCAGAGAGTGAATCTAGGAGGACGGAAGTTATGGACTGAGCCTTTCTTCTTTAAAGATGACGATTATCGTTTTCAAGGTAATGTAATTTATACCCGATTGCACTGTAACATTTAAGTGCGGCTTTACGCTAAGCGCCACTTAACTCGGCATTTCTGTTGCACTGCATGTGTATGAATGCAAAGCTTCCCTTAAATTTAAACCGACGATGGCGACGGCTTAAAGTATTTAAGTGCCGCTTAGTGAGCATTCGTAACCTCTAAATTGTGACCACGGATTTATTTCTCAACGATGACCGGGATATTTTTCAAATAAGTGAATTCTGCGACAAATATATTTACGATCTCATTTTATTTTCATTAAATGGACGAAACAATTTGTTATAAAAGATCCCAATTAACGAAAGGTGTGATTTATATATTAGAATATCGGGGTTATTCCATACGGGAAATGTATTAGGCTGTGATTATACAAAATAATAACACGTTAAAGTTAATATTTTCTGTGCAGAATAGCCGTTTATATTTTTTTAATAAAATGCAATTTGAAATGACATTTTTAATTTATAATTTATTTATGCAAAACTTATAAAAAACCTATCCATCAATATTCTAAAAAATATATATTTATTTTAGGAATGCGAAAAAAATAATTATTAGTTATTTTAGAAAAAAATAATTTTTTACTCAAATAATTATTAATATTACAAAATATATTATTCTGCATTTTTAAATTATTAGGAAAAATAATAAAGTTTTTAAATTTATTGGGAAAACACCAACACAAAACAATGAATTTAATTGGTTATAAATGCAAACATATGCTCCACGCATGTGAATTAAGTTAGCTACACAAATTCCCTCAGATTTCCCACCAGCAAAGCGACACTTAACTAAGTGTGGATTGGTTGCACACGGTGCAATGTAATGAGTATATAAGCTTCACTTATTTTTGAGCGGCACTTTACTAAGTGCCATTTAGCTTGAAAACGGTGCAAACGAGCATTATTGTTATATGAATTCATGAATTAAGTATTAATTCTGTGACTGTGTCAAATTGTATCAAAAAAGTAGTGCAACAATAGGTATGACTTTTAAAATAAATTATTGTGATGTTTTAAACAAAAATATTTTTTTTATTTCCTGAAATTAATATTTTTCGTTTTCTGAAATAAACTTTGATTTCCTGAAATTGAAATTGTAAAGGTGTAGTCACAAAGATGAAGTGTGAATTAAAGTAATCAATACAGTTCACTTTTTTCATCATTGTATTAATTGATTTCATTTACTCATCACATTAAGATTTAAATGAAATCCAAGTTTAGCCTAATTTACTTTTCTTGACTAGTTTTGTATTGTGTTTTATTCTAAAACCTTGTGGATCCCCCACCTTATACAAATTTATAATTTCTTTGTTGTGTTTTAATACGTAGTAACCCTTTAATTAAGTAGAGAGATGTGTTGTTATTCACATCAATATGCATTATTATTACTAGTTAGACACGAGACTAATTCCTGAAATGAACAGCAAATAAAACTCAGGAAATGAGTTAAACATATGCAGCTTTTATTCAAAACGACTTATCATTATTTAAAATATGAACAAATATAATTCTATTACCCTCATTCTTTCATAACCCGAGATGAAAATAAAAACAAGTAAAAATCATCTCTGAGCAATTATTATGAAGCCAAATTATGGATTATGGAAAAAAGAATTACTGATCCTCATTGAATCTCTTACCTTCAATTCAGGAAACATCGCATTTCTTTTATTTCTATTTATTACAACTTTATTATTATTTCAGAGGGTATTGACTTTATCAAAAAGTTGGAGCACAAAGAGGACACAGAGTTCGTAAAACTCCGTAGGGACCTGAAGATGATAGTTAGGGATAAGTTCATGCATAACCAGAGGAAGAATAGGATGTTCAAGAAGAAACTGGGTGGTGGCAACGGCAAGTTTAAGAAGTTTAAGAGTAATAAAAATAAAAAGACGCAGAAAAAATGATATGTAAATAATGTAAGTTCATTAAAAACATAAACATTTTATTTTTTTTTATTTCGTTTTGATATTCCTGAAAAAATCGTTATTAATTGAAAAAATAATAAAAGAAACTTTTTTATAGGCTAAAAAGCAGTTCCCAACACCCAAAATTGATGTAAAAAACAACAAATTAATAACCGTATGGGGACTGTTAACTAGCAAAACATAAAAATGACTATATACTATGAATTAGACAGGGTTGTACAAGAAAAGCAATGATTTTCCAATTTAGGAATCCATTGATTTTATAATGAAAATGTCATCAATTGAAATACATCTTCACCACCATTTGAGTTTGTCTTGATATAGAATACGTAGAATTATATATCATAAAATTAAATAATGTTTATTGCTTATTTTATTGCGTAAAATATACCTTGAATGATTAAGATGATAGTACGGAAAGGAATAACTATTATTTAATTTTATAATACAGCATTTGAATTTTCATTATATTATAAAATTATTTCAAATAATCATCTAAACAAAGAAGTGTTACTCCATTGATAATGGTCACTTTGTGACAGAAATGTACATTTGGTAATCCAAATAAAAGTGTGAAGAAAGGTTATTAGTGCTTTATTCGTCGAATTAATTTGTAATTGATGATCAACGCTTATTTAATAAATGGCACTTGCGTTATCTCCCAATTATTATAGTTCATATCAATGCTTATGATGATAAAACAATAACATAAACCAAAAATTTAGTTACTTTCCCCGTACCCCTGTCCAAGGCAAAGTATTGTGATTGTAATGATATTCGAATCGCCACTTTCAACAAATATGCACGTCTTGAGGTCCTCTGAGTCCATTCCATCGAGTTTTAAAAAAATTCTGTGCCTGTGTGTTTCCGCGATAGCGCATAAACGGCTGAATGGATATAACAGTGGAATGATCTAAAAAGCTTTTGGTTAGAAGTGCAACTTTACTATTAGCGATTTTTCATTTTTAATTCGGATAGAAAAATGTTTGAAACAAAAGTTGTAGATCTTGAAAAAATAAATCATTTTTGTAATAAAACTTTTTTGTAGGACCTTCAGTTTTAATTTACAAGCAGACCAATTTCATTTACTTGATAAATTCCCTTACAAATAAACAATTATTTTTATAATCTACGTTGTGTTGGCTGTGGAGATTTTTATTATTTAAATAATTATTTTTATATCAAATAAAACATCAAAGTGCGGTAATTTTTAATACATTATTCGTAAAGGCTTCCAGCTTCAAAAAATGAAAAAGACAATCCATTTTTCAATTTTAATTTTCCTTTCCTATTAAATTTTCAATCAAAAACTTATTTGACCGAATTCACCGGGGAATGTACCATGATGGATACATCACCATTTTTTTATATGCTCTTTCAAATTTGATATTTCAAGTATTTAATGTGTGTAATTTAAACTGTTGATAATCAATTGCCAATAACTCAAAAAATCTGTGATAAAAATCTTTTGCTGTTGAAACAACCTACAACTTTTAGCAGCAAAATATCCTAAATTTGCTCATGGTAAACAATACATAAGTTATATCTATGCATTTCTGGTTAAAGCTGTATTTTACCCATACTAAATACTATATACTACTTCAACTGGTGAATAAATTAGATATGTTAAATTGACAATGCTAAGAAATAATGTATCGAATGAAGGGGAATCCAACCCATTTAGTGCATCTCATAACCAAGTCAAAGAAAGTATAAAACGCTAACGTTTGTCCAATTTAACCCAAACATTTGTCATCATCCCGAAGAGCACTATTTTTATACACTTATGACACACATTGCTTGAAATATATTATCAAAAGTAATAATTCAGGTTTTGAAACGATACCTCATCCGTAGATAACAAAAATAAAAAAAAAATGTTGGCCCATAACCATTATTTGAAATCTTTCTTAATCTTTTTCTTAATCTTATCCTCTTTTACCCATATTGGGTGTCGAGGTTTATTTGTAATCACTCAACGGGAATATGAAATATTTGCAGAATGATGCAGCTCGAAGAAAATTTCAACATACAACGAAAGTGTACTGCTTATGTATTTCTCGAAATAGAGTAAGAAGTTTAGATCCTCTACTCTCTGGTCGAAATTCTCAATGTTAAAAGCTTTCCGTTAAAAACAACATAGATATTGGTCAGTATAAAAACTTATTTTTTTTTTAAACAAGGTGTTGGGCACAAATCTAAAAGATCGAAAATATTAACTAGGGATGAAATTGAATTATTTCTACATACTGCTACTGCTCAGATATATTTGTCGAAAGAGGTTATATTAATTTTCATTATTGCCGGCGGGATGAAATGGTAAAAATGACAATATATGATGTTGAAAATATGGATTCAATACTAATTGAGAAAATTCCCAACTCCAAAACAAATAGAAGAATCACTATTACTTAATTTATTTATTTTTTTTTTTCATTTGTCAGACCATATATTGCTTTAAGACCATAAAATGATGATACACTACTTCGCCTCGCCTTTCGCTGAGATACTCGAAAGGCAAATGTTCAAAACAGGTAGTGGGAATGCACATAATAGGTACCTTATGTAATAATCTTCTTTATGTTGGTTGTTGGTCGTGGAGACTTTAATTATATAAATAAAAATACTTGTCCTTTCTCCTACTTATTTTTAATTTTGGGAATACTTTTTTCCTTATGCATTCTTAGAGAAAATATATGTCACATCCAATAAGTCTAATTTTTGTTGAATATTTAAAGAATCTGTTGCATTCTGTTGACCAGGGAGCCATATCTTCTAATCTTCTTTATGTAATTTTGGGAATACTTTTTTCCTTATGCATTCTTGGAGAAAATTCTGGTCAACAGAATGTAACAAATTCTTTAAATATTCAACAAAAATTAAATTTATTGGATGTGACATATATTTTCTCCAAGAATGCATAAGGAAAAAAGTATTCCCAAAATTAAAAATAAGGAGAAAGGACAAGTATTTTTATTTAAATACCTTATGTAATAGTTGAATTCCTTAAACCGCCAGAATCAAATTTATATACTGGCCATTGCTTCCTCCGCACCTCAGTAACATTACTGTTTAATGATGGAGGTACAACTAAAACGACATGCAGGATGGAGAAGTTCAACTGTAGCGGAGGGATATATTGAAGAGAGTATTGGAAATAAAATGGAAACTGCTCTTAAAATATCAACCTCACCAATGCAAATACCACCAAATGGTATATATCAACGCAAGAACGAAATGTTTCAACAGTAGATGGACCCTTAACTTCAAAATTTATAATTAAAAATTGTAATTTTGTATTTTATAGTATCTAAATAAGCGTGTAAATTTGTAACTTAAGTTGATTAAATATTTTGCATGTATTCTGATCAGTTTTTCACTTTAAAGAAGCATTAATTGCGCAAACTTGTTTGCTGACTATTTTTCGAAGTTATATAACTTTAACTGTTCAAATGACACATCGATTATTCAATATGATAAAGGAGCATTGCACCTGAAGTTCAATATATCTCTATCTGACATCTTTAATGAAATAACTCGACTCATTTTACAAGCATCTCTTGAAGCGAGTTTTTCACCAGCAAAATTGTTCGCCTTGGACAAAAAAAGATGGTAATCACTTCGTGCCCGGCCCGGACTATAAGGTGGATGTATACCTCCCAGCCAAGTTCCCGGAGCTCCTGACGAGTCATTATCGATATGTATGGCCTGGCCATCAGCACAACCCTGATGGAACACAATTCCTCTCCCAGTGGCCACTTCAGGGCGATTGCTTTCTTCAGACGGTCCAATTGTTGACAGTATAGTTCCGCGTTAAGAATTTTGCCAAAGGGGCGCAGCTTATAGTAGATAATTTCCTGCCAATTCCACCAAAAACAAGCAAAACCTTTCTAGTAGTCAATCCTGGCTTCACCACCGTTTCCGCCGACTCGCCGTGATTCGACCATGGCCAGTTTTTGTCTGACGTTGTCGTAAGTGATCCACTTTTCACCACCAATCACCAACCGCTTCAGAAATGGATAGATTTTATAGCGATTCAGCAGCAGTGCGTTGTGTATCTTTGTCATCGAAATTATCAGATCGGAATCGATGAAACCAAAATTGCTCGTGATTGGCTGTTACAGTGTCAGGACCATATTTTTTTACATTTTCAGCCACCTAGCTTGCGTTTTTTGCCTTTATAGAGAAAGAACTGTGAAATATAGTATATTTTCTCTTTGCTAGTATTCTTCTTTGACGTGCGCTCAAACAAAAATGAGTCAACTAATCAAAAAACTCTCAGAAAAGTTTTTTTTAGTACGAAATCTCATCTTTCTAACGCCATTTAGTAAAACCCTAATATATTATTGTTACTGCCATTTTTAAGTACAGTTGATAGAGAAGGTAAGCATGCTTTATTTACATTATACAGTGAGTTCATGATGAAAAGAACAAATTCATTTAAACTGCTGGTGATTATTTTCGAGACAAACACTCGGACAGGTCTATTAGTGTTTTTAACTGTGCATCTCCAGAACTAAAAAATATATATACAGGGTGTCCAGTAAACAAATGCCGATACAAATGTATTTTATTTAAATAGAACGATGTTCTCTATGGGGATCTCGAAAACTATAAGAGATAGAAAAACGGTTGAATGGGGAAAGAAGTGTAGTTTTATAAGACACAAAATATTTGAAAAAGTCAAAGTTTTGTTATTAATCTGTGTAAAATTTTCTACAACTTTGTCCTTTACAGTTTTTTTCTATCTATGATAATAATAGAGATATATTGATTTCAAAAAATTGACACATTTTACTTTTTTCAAAATATCTAGTTACCCTTGACTTTTTCAAATATTTTGAAAGTGTCATTTTATTCGTCTTATAAAACTACACTTCTTTCCCCATTTAACCGTTTTTCTATCTCTTATAGTTTTTGAGATCACCATAGAGAACATCGAAAAAAAAAAACTCACCCTGTATATCATTATATTTTTTAGATTCTACGTTCCAAATAACTATAGTTTTCATTAAGGTTGTTATTACTTAAACCTAACGGTTTTTGAAATAATTGGAATTTTCTTAAAATCTAGCCTAATTTTCAAATATCAACCCTTTGAGTAATATTTAGGTTATGTAAACGAAATTTTTAGGTATATTTAGCAATAGATCATATTTCATTTTTCAATTACAAAAACCTTAAAATTTGTACAGAGTGGCCAAAAAATAAAATTTACTAAATAAGAACTTTAAGTTGGTCAAACTTGTTTTTTTTTTTTTAAATGGAATGTTATATTTTTCAACATTCTATTAACTGAACATTATATACAGGGTAAGGGAAGTCCGTAGTGGTTCAGGTAAAAAGAGACAAAAGTGGAAACAATCAACCTGATTGGGACAACAAACAAAATGAGAATATCTTTCGGGATAGGAGTAAAAATATACAGGGTGTCCCCGAATGGTTTGTACAACGCTCTACCACATATTCTCTGAAACAAAATAAGACGATTTAACTAAGCTTATCTCTATCCAAAAGTGGTTCCTAAGCCATCTACGAGGCCTCAAAGATATATTTTTTTTTTCATTATTTTTCAAATATTTTTATTTTGGACTTAGGTAAGAAAACCTAATTTGGCACATTTATTTACATTGATACCAAGCACTTTTTGCGATATGTTTCTTATTCTACGTTTAAAGTAAGTGGTCAAACTAGGACCATCGACTTCTTAAGATACTTAAATCTTTTTATTCGACAGGTCAAATCATAAGGAATACTTTTTTTCTGCAAGATCATTCAATTTTACGTATTTTTTTGTTTCTTATAAAATTTTACTTTTGGATAGAGATAAGTTTAGTTAAATCGTCTTATTTTGTTTCAGAGAATATGTGGTAGAGCGTTGTACAGACCATTCCCTGTATATAATGTTCAGTTAATAGAATGTTGAAAAATATAACATTCCATTAGAAAAAAAAAGTTTGACCAACTTAAAGTTCTAATTTAGTAAGTTTTATTTTTTGGCCACTCTGTACAAATTGTAAGGTTTTTGTAATTGAAAAATGAAATATGATCTATTGCTAAATATACCTGAAAATTTCGTCTACATAACCTAAATATCACTCAAATGGTTGATATTTGAAAATTAGGCTAGATTTTAAGAAAATTCCAATTACTTCAAAAACCGTTAGGTTTATATATATATATATATAATCTAAAATCCCCATCTACCATAATGGTGGTGTAGGGGTTACTGAACATTATAATTATTTATTAAAAGTTTCCTATACATCTAACCTCTAAGACAAAGTTTTTTGCGGACAGTGAATCGTCGCATAATTTGGAATTTTCTCTCAGTGTATTCTTAAATTTGTAGTTGGCTGTGGATTTACGAAATGTCAAATAATTTATCTAAACTGTCACTTCAATTTTCAAACTCGTTTTTTGCTATCATGGTATTATTTTGAATATTTGT
The DNA here is from genome assembly GCA_963082785.1 of Philonthus spinipes. Classification (NCBI taxonomy): domain Eukaryota; kingdom Metazoa; phylum Arthropoda; class Insecta; order Coleoptera; family Staphylinidae; genus Philonthus; species Philonthus spinipes. Next base: position 14,064,021 of record OY720308.1, on the reverse strand, counting down.
GAGAATTTGTATGATTATTATTTGAATGTAGGTAGTGTAGCATTTTTTCGAAATATTTATTCAAAATAGAAGGGTTTTGATATATTTGTAACGTTTGGACAATGTTATCGAGAGACCTTATTAACCAACTGCATTAATACATGTAATGAAGTAATTCTAAATCGGCCATTTATATTTTTTTTAATATTTTTTTTGTGAAATTGTTCGCTGTGTTTAATACTCTCTTAAAGATTCTTGGATCTTGGAGGCTTTCACTTCGTGGTACATTTTCAATTTTGATATAAAGAAAACACTTAACTTTTTTATACCACTTTTATTTTATACCACTTTTATTTTATACCACTTTTATTTATCTCTTAAAGAGACTATTAAACCGACTTATAAAGAAGGGGAGTTATAAAAAGTCATTTATTAGGAAATCTGTCACTTTACAAGAATATAATTGTGAATACACAGAATTTTTAACATTATTCTAATAGAAATAGTAATTAGTAATCAAAACAGTTTGTTGGGTGATGTGGAATAGAGGGTCCACATTTTATTCGAATTAGATTTACACAAAGGCACAAAATGGCATGGCTAAAACTAAAGTGACGGATTAACTATAACATTTGACATTTATAAGTTCCATAGCCAACTAAAATTACTAAAATATTAATCAAAAAATGCACCCAAAATGATGTAAAAATCGATTTTATTCCTTTTTCGCAAAAACAAAATGTCTAAGAGTTTCGAGCTATAGGAAACTTTTGATAATTAAAACGTGCATATAATGATAATTTAAAAAATATGGCATTCCATTTGAAAAAAATCAAGTTTGGGCCACTTAAAGTCCTTGTTCAATTATTTTAATTTTTTGAGTCACCCTGTAAATATTTTACGATTTTAATAATTAAAATATCATTGCTTAACTTCACTGGAAATTTCCCGTCCATAACCTAAATACTTCTCTAATAATTAAAATTTGAAAAATTGGTTGGATTTTAAGAAAATTGCAATTATTTCAAAAGCCGTTAGGTTAATGAAATAGATAGTTATTTTGAACATAGAATCCAAAAATATAATAATATATAGGATGTTCCATTTAAAAAAACACAACTTTGATAATTTCATGATATATGTGACACCCTGTATAATATGAAAACAATTTTAGAAAGTAGCCCTTATAGGCCCCTATACAGCCCTGAAATAAAAATTTTAAAAAGTGGTGTACTTTGGCCACAATACTCCGTTTCGTATAGCATGAATAATCGCTATAATAAATGAATAGTGTGATTATGATTAATATCGGGTATATAACCACAATTTCGGTTTTTTTTATAAAAATAAAAAAATAATTTAAAAGTTTTGCGATATCTAAAATGTATTGTTCGAAAAATGATTCGATTTGTTATTATTTCTTTTAATTTATTTTTTAAGTTTAAAAAATGAACGACAATCGTTAGTTTCAGTTTCATTGAAACTGTTGAATAGTTTATTTAGTTCATTAATCAAAATTTGAATACTCATATTATATTATATTATATTATATTATATTATATTATATTATATTATATTATATTATATTATATTATATTATATTATATTATATTATATTATATTATATTATATTATATTATATTATATTATATTATATTATATTATATTATATTATATTATACATTTAATATTTATCGAATAAAAAAATCAAATTAACGTTGATATTAAAAGTTCTATTTGAATAATTATTATTTCTAACAAATTTAAAATTTGGATGGTGAATCTATGCAATTTAAAAACTGTAAAATATTTTTTTTATGTAAAAATTAGAGATGAATACAAAAATGAAACAATTTGCACCTTTGACTAAATAAATAAATAAATATTTATATAATCAAAGATTAGGACTTAATTAAAAAAAAGATCAATTGAACTTTGAAATTCAGTTACTTTGATTAAATAATTCAACGTATGAATAAACAATATTTGTATTAAATAAAAAAAAAACGAATCGGTAAATAGAAATCGATGAACGAAACCCCCGTAAATAATTAAATCAACGACTCATTTTAATCCCCGCATTCGTGCATTATTCAAATTTAAAACGAGGAAGCAATTCCTCAAACCGCACGCACATTCATCCGACTCCCACTTTTTCGTTACCGTTCCGACGCTCAAAAGGTGGCGCCTTCGCCGGTGTTGTGTTTTTGCTTTTACTATAAGAAACCACTTGACATCCACAAATCGGCAACAAATAGCAACAACAATCGCGGCACGTCGAGTTGTTGCTTATTGTTTGAGGCCATCGATTCGTGCTCACGTGAAAACTAGCGAGGAATTTTATGTGTGGGTTTTACTTTGGAAAAACAAACTGTAATTTTGAGGTTAAGTGAGTGTTAACAAGTGCCCCCGTGAAAAAAAAAAAACAAAACAATAACAAGGTTGAAAAATGTTTTGTGAAATATAAGGGACGATTGTTGTAATGTAATAATGGGGAGATAACAGGAGGATTGTTCTAGTTGTAAATGAGTGAATATTAAAAAAACGATAACAATTAAAATAAACTGTGACAAATAAATATTCTTTAAAATTGAAATAAATTGAGTGAGCTTGTTCACGAAACAGAATATATCTAGAATAACTTTCTCACTTAACACTTGTTGAAATAATCTTGTATTATTTATAGTAATACCAAAAAAAAAATTTTTTTTAAAGCAATAAACTTGAAATAAGTGTTTTCCATTTGGTAATAAAGATAACCACAATAATATTTGAAATAGATAAGATTAAGATTTGTTACCATTTCTGATAAAGAATTTCAATTTGGAAAATCCAATTCCAAAATAGCTACATAAAATTTTGAGAGAAAGAATTTAAAAGCATTTAAAAACTATGCCCTTAATGCTTCAAGATTCCAAAGATAAATATTTTAGTTTTTAAACTAAAAAAAAGCAATAATAAAATTAAAGTCAATTAAAACTTGAAAATACTTGAAAATTAAATAAAGATTATAAAAAATATTTTTGGACAAGTAATAATTGAAGAAAAAAAATCTATTTTAATAATTGTAATTAAATTATTTAATAAAATAAAATAACTCAAATTTATCCGAAGAGTTAATAACTAAAAAAATTAACTAAATTAACAGAAAGAAAATCTAAATTTTGTTTGTGTTTGCATTATAATAAAATTAACAGAAAGAAAAATCTAAATTTTGTTTGTGTTTGCATATTAACAGATATTAAACAAATTAAATGATTATTCCATAATTAATCTTATAAAAATATATTTTAAATAAGATCAAAAATCAAATTTAAGCTGTGTTTAAAAAGTGCTTTGAATTAAAAAAAATGTCACCGGAGTTAAATCAAAATCCACCAGTTTTAATCAAACGGAAAAAGAAGCAGCGCGACAAAAAAGCAACATCGGCCTCGAAAATAAGCGATTTCAATGTTCCCCCTTACGGCTACATAAACTCTTACCCGAATATAGCCATGAACGACACTTACTACCCCTTTCCGAATTACTCTCTACCGACAGAGCCGATGTCCTTACCGATTTACTCCCCAACAACATATCAACTAAACCCAATTAACTACAACGGAAACTTCACCCCAAAACCGAAACCTGAACCAAACGAATACACTTCCCTTCCCGTTGTCAATGGTGATTATTCCGAAGAAACTGGGCAAAGGAGGTTTTCCGATCCCGGTTTACCTAATGATAGTGATTCAAGTTGTAATTCGGTGGAAAGCCAAGTTATACAGAAGCTGACGAGTCAGATCGGGTTCCTGAAGGAGAGCAACAGGAAGCTGAATCGGGAGGTGAACGAGCTGCGGATGGAGCTCAATGTGTTGAAACAACAGCAGCATTCCAGGCATTATGATAGGGATTACGAGCCGGGAATGATTTCTGATATGATTAGAGAGATCAGGGATGCTGCTAGGGTTAGGGAGGATGCTTTATTGGCGAAGGTTAAGCATATGGTCGAGGAGAAACAATTTAGTATGGTGAGTACAATTTTTTTATTTATTTAATTATGTTAATATAAAAATGTGTCTTATTTTTACTTTCCCCGGACCCCCTGTCCAAGGGAAAGTATTGTGATCGTGAAAATTTTCGAACCGCCAATTTCAACAAATATGCACGTTTTGAGGTCCCCTGAGTCCATTCCATCGAGTTTTGAAAAATGTCTGTGTGTATGCTTAATCCATTTAGCGCATAAACGGCTAAATGGATTAAGCCCAAACTTTATATCTAAGCTTTTTATAACAGTGGAATGATCTGAAAAGCTTTTGGTTAGAATCAAAACTTATTAAGTGCAACTTTACTCTTAGCAATTTTTCATTTTTTAATTCGGATAGAAAAATGTTTCAAATAAAAGTTTTAGATCTTGGAAAATATAGAATTTCTGTTATAAAACTTTTATTGTAGGACCTCCGGTTTTCATTTTATAAGCGTTTACATGATAAATTCCTTTAGAGATTTTAATTATTGAAATAATTATTTTAATGACAAATAAAACGTCAAAGTGCCGTCATATTCATCACATCCGCAAAGTTTGAAAAAATGAAGAAGAGTGTGGAGAAACACATTATAAGGTAAGAAATAACACACTTAATTATAATATTCTTCTAAATACTCGGTTTTAACTTTGAAAGACAACAATCAATTTTTTCTATTAATCATTTTGCTTTCCTATTAAATTTTCAATCAGAAACTTATTTGACCATATTACTGGGGAAAGTACCATGATGGACACATCACCATTTTTTTTACAATGTTCCTGTAACACTATTTATATTTTTAATATTTTGTATTGAATCGAACAAATATCTTGTGAAATGAAAATTTATGGTTGTGATAGAAAGAGACAGCTATTGGATTTAATAATATGAATATTTACTTACATTTATATCAGTAAAGTGGATAAATTTCAGTCTGAATTAAAAAAAAATGGTAGTGTATTATGTTATGCAAATTCATTAGTTCTTGTTAGAAAAGTAAATTGTAAGATATAATAAAATTAATAGGAAATGAATGTTAAGTTATTCAAAAGGGATCATCAAAATATGGCCTTGAACTCTCTTATAAAATTCCTTAACGAATTATTGAAAGATGCTGTTTTTTTTTATACAAAATCTTATAATCGGGATTATTAAGTCTAAGTTCAGAATAAAAGTTATAGATCTTGAAAAACTAAATACTTTTTGTTATATAATTTTTATTGTAGCACCTTTAATTTAAAAGTTATCAATGAAACATTTTTTTTTCCATAATTTTCTTAGAAACAAATTCCAAAGCATGGTAGAAACATCAATGTTTAAATTATTAAAATGTTACTTCAAAATGGTGTCTTGATATAGAATGGAAATATGAATACGAGAAAAAAGAAATATTTTAGATATTCACCTTACAAGACGGTGAGAAATTACAAAATTAAAATTTTTGTATTTAATAATTATACTTTTACGATTAAATATCCTTTAAAAACTTATTTAAACATATTAACTGTATACTGTGGAAAGTATAATTACAGACAAAATATTTAGGAGGCCAATGTCTTATTTTTTTGGAATCCAAATAATGAAGAACTGTTTTTATGTGGGAAAAATTATGGCAGTATTTCACTTTTTTTTTTTTTCATTATTCCTATAATTATAATTTTAATTCCATTGCTAGTGGATAGCTTGAATACTAGTTATTGCATGTCAAATTTTCGTTACTACCTTTACTTTCTTGAGCAAGCAATGAACAATCGCAGTAGGTATATTTAGCAAGCTATAAGGTCCATCTGATTGCTTTCCTCAATAGTCTTATAAATTCGATACGTAAAATATTTTCGCATCACCTATTATATTTAAAAATATTGAAGCCCTAAAAGTTCTATATAATTCATATGTACGATCTATACTGGAATATGGTTCGATTATCTGGAATCCAATATATCACACTCATAAGCAATCACTTGAGAACATTCAACGTAAATTCTACAAGTACTTGTGATATAAAAAGCATGGAATATAGCTTTTGAATGAGTTTGATGCTGTCTCACTACTAACACGGAGAAATACACTAGGTCAAGTATTTCTATTCAAAATCCTCCATAATATGATAGATTGTTCCGATCTATTATATAAAATTAACTTTAATGTACCTAGATTATTTAGTAGATGTTGCACGTCCTTCTATATAACTAATGCATGCTCTAATATACTTGAATTCTCTCCATTGCGTCGCATCTGCCAAACTCATAATTATTTTAATTGTGACATATTTAAATTTAGTCTGAGTGAATTCAAGGCATTCCTTTCTGTAGTTGAATTTTACTTATAAGGTTGTAGATACACTATGATTTAAAACGTTTGTGTCACAATTGTATTCTAATTCTTATTTTATTTTTATTTAAATATGTCATTCTTTGTATTTTTATATACGTCTTATTTAATAGCACATTATATTAAGTTTGTACTTATTGCTCTGTAATTGGGTTTTTTGCCTGTTGGGTAATAAAGTTTATTATTATTATAAAAACTTTCAGCTTATACTCATAGGATAGCAACCATTATTATTATCATTATTTTTATATACCATTATTATCATCATCATCATCACCATATTATTATTTTATTTTAATATATTTATTTAATTGTTTGACAATTCATTTCAACCAAACCCTTACTTACCTGAAATCATGTGAAAATCAAAAAAAAAACTAATATTTAACCTGAGTACAAGATGTCGGGCTAGCCCTTATCGCCAATGTATTTTTACATCTGTCTTTTATTGCAAAACAAAAAGGAAACAAAAATAGCTTGGAAGGTTGCGCTAGGTTAACATCCCTCGGGTTTTAATTTCCTCTCTTTAAATCAAATCTAATTGCTTGGATCATGGTGATACTATTCAGTTGCCAATCAGGGGGGTTTATTAGAAATTACTCCCAAAATACAAAAAAATTGCAATGTATTCTTTTGAAGTCATGCAATTATTGTCATGCCCACAATTTATTTTAAATACTTGTTAAATACATGTATGAGAGAAATGGCTTTATTAATTGTTTCAATTGCTGCTTTCAGTTTTTAGCTAAAGCCACAGTGTAAACCGCTTCTAATTGTAAGAGATTTTTGAAATTCGTTCTCAAAGTACATAAATGTGAAACTAACTTGGTAAGTGGTGTTAGAACAAAGTCGTTAAAGTATATCTGCCAGGTTATCTGGCGTCCCATTCCGAGTATGGAACTAAAACATGTTTCCCGTAGCTACTGTCATGCACATTTATGTTGTTCTATTGCTGATTAATTTATGCGGCTCCCTTCGGATATAAGAAAACTGCACACATTACTGGCAGCTATTTAAGATAATTTTTAGATTGATTTTTGACGAACTAAGATATTTCAAGATTAAAAAAGGATAGGTATATTCTGTGAGGTAACAAATTAAATTAAATTATTTTTCGTAAGGGGAGGCACAAAAGATCTTTAGGTAATAATAATAATTGATTGATTCTCCTCTTGTTGATAGCAAGAGAGTATGAAGGAATGAGAGAGATGTTGAAAAGGGCTGAGAGGTACTTGGATAAGAGGGGGATGAGCGTGAATGTGGAAAAAACGAAGTGGGTGAAGTTCAGGAATAAAGGGAGGGAAGGGAAGGTGAAGGATTTGGAGTGGAAGGGGGAAATAATTGAGAGGGTGAAAAGTTTTAAGTACTTAGAATTTTGGTTTAAAGGGACAGGAGGGTATGATGAACAGGTGAGGTGGGTGCAGGGTAAGGTGAGGAAGGCGTGGGGAATGGCATGGGGGATGTGGGGGCAGTGGATGGTGTATAATGTGAGAGTGACGTGTAAGATATGGGATGCGTGTGTGAGATCAGTGCTGATGTATGGGGTGGAAGTATGGGGGACTAGGGGGTATGAATGTATAGAGAGAGAGCAGATGTGGTTTCTGAAGCGCATGTTGGGGGTGGCCCAGTTACATAGTGCTTCAGGAGACGAATAGAGAGATGCTAGAGTGCGAAGCAATGGTGAGAGTGGTGAGGTACGAGAGGAGACTGTGGGAATTGGGGGAAGAGAGATTGGTGATGCAGGTATGGATGGCGAGCGTGTGTGGGGGTGAGGGTAGATGGAGGGGTGAGAGGAGGAAAATGTATGAGAGGGTAGGTTTGTCAGAGGCGAAAGCAATGGAATGGCTAGGGCAAGGGGTGAAGGGCAGGAAAGGCAAGGATGTATAGAGAGAAGCGAGTACAATGATATGTATGGGAGGTGGCAGGTGTATGGAAGACTGCCGGAATATTTGAGAGAGAGGGAATGGAGTAGAGAGGAGAGGGTGATTGTGGCAAGGGCAAGGTGTGGATTGGAGGAGAGAGGAAGGAAGATATGGATGGGGGAAGAATATGGAAGGTGTGTGTTGTGTGAGCATGGGAAGGATACGTGGAACCACTTGGCGGAAGAATGCGAGGGGGTGAAAGAGGAATGGATGGGGGCGAAAGGGAGTAGAAGGGTTATGGAGTGGATGAGAGAGGATGGGGCAGGGGTAAGGATTTTGGAGAAGTTGGGGAGGGAGAGAGAAAAGAGAAGAGAGGAGAGTAGGGGGGGGGGGTTATTGTTGTAAATAGTTTATAGAAGTGTGTATATTGATTTATGGATTATGGTATGCCAATAAAGGTCTTTTTTTTTTTGATTCTCCTCTTTTTTCCCGTGTCTATTCAGGTTAATGTCTCCAGAGTCCAAGTGTAACTCTCATTCTTCGGAAATACCATCTTGAGCTTTACATCCTCCGCAGCCCTCAGACAAATTTCTGTCCATGTCCATTTGTTCCACTTTTCCACCTCGAAATATTTATTGTCCTCGGACTCAGACGGCCGACTTCTCCTGCACTTCCACTTTGGTTTCTTCGTTCATGGTCATCCTTCATCAATGAGTTGGTTTTGTTTAAACTTTTCATTTTCGAGGATTTCCCTGGAGCGGGTTTTATGTTTTTCCAGTTTGATTTCATCGTTTTTAGAAACCTATCTAGATTTGCTTGCTTTTTTTTCGGTTTCCTCGGTTGCTACCGGAATTTCTTTAGTCTAGACTTTAGCTTTCCTGATGTCGTTGTTTTCTACATTTTACGCTTTCCTTTTCTCAGCTTCCTAATTATCTAAACTCCTCGTTTTTAGAAACCTATCTAGATTTGCTTGCCTTTTTTTCAGTTTCCTCGGTTGCTACCGGAATTTCTTTAGTCTGGAATTTAGCTTTCCTGATGTCGTCGTTTTCTACATTTAACGCTTTCCTTTTCTCGGCTTCCCAATTATCTAAACTCCTACCTCTTCTCCTATCGATTCCCTCCTTACTTTTTTTCAGTTCAACTTCCTCATTTGATTTCCTCTTTTAGGTTTCTTCATTATCTACATTTTCTTTGGAAAGAGTTTTTCTCACTTCACTCTCGCATTGTTTGGAGTTCATTTCCTTCGTCCATATGAAGCTTCCCTATTCCCTCCTCAGAAAGACTGAGCCTGGCCTTCATTTTACTATCCTCGCTTGTGAGATTCGATTTTCTTACAATTTTTTCATCTTCCCGGCGTTTGATTCCTTCGCATTTTTTTCTTCTTCAACAGGGTTTGTTTTTCTTATAATTCTTGCTTCAGCCATTAGGCTTTATTTACTTTTAACCTTTCCTTCTGTTGCAACACTCAATTTCCCTACAATTATTTCTTCTTGCAGGGATTTTGCTTCTTCAGGAAGTCACGATTTTCCTTTTACCGTCCTTTCTTCGACTAAACTTGATTTTCTTTTTTTTTCTCTTTCTTCGCATTTTTGTCTTCTTCAACAGGGTTTGTTTTTCTCATAATTCTTGCTTCAGCCATTAGGCTTTATTTTCTTTTAACCTTTCCTTCCGTTACAACACTCAATTTCCCTACAATTATTTCTTCTTGCAGGGATTTTGCTTCTTCAGGAAGTCGCGATTTTCCTTTTGCCGTCCTTTCTTTGACTAAACTTTATTTTCTTTTTTTCTCTTCCTTGAGATTCTTTTTAAAATCCTCGTCTTCCAAATCTAGTTTCTCTTCTCCGCTAAAGCTCGACTGTCTCTTAATATTTCCTTCTTCCCTGCCTCGAGGTCTCCTTTTATTTCTTCCGGTTTCAACTAGACTCGAATATATCAATATGAATGTATGCGATCCTAGCTGGAATACACATACATACAATATGATCAAGAACTTTCCTCCTCTGGAGTGCTTTGATTTTTATATTTATTTCACATTTTCTTAGTAACAGTGAATAAAAACAAATAAAATGTCATATGTGTCATTGGTCGCGTTCAGGGAATTTTTAGAGATGTAGCGCTACAGCCAAAGCGCTTGATGTTCCCTGAACACACTTTCGATGTTAAGGACGTTAACGAAAATATGGCCGTTTTGTTTACAGCTGCACTGCTTGAAAAGCGATCTAGCGGAAAAAATATATGCTTTACCGCTTGATAAAGCGCTGCAGCGCCACACATAAAGCGGTACCGTTCAGGGAAACCGCTTTAGTAAAGCACTTAAGCGCTACAGTTCCCTGAACGCGACCATAGTTTAATAGCTTGTGATTACTTTTAATGGAAACATTATTTTTTTAATAAAATTTAATGCACTTTAGAGGAGAAAAGTACTAAGAACATAGATAACCCTTCCCTAGTGATATAGCATGATTCCATTCCCCATATATTAAATGCTATTCCCTGCAACTACTCCCAAATGACGTTGATGTTAGGTAATCACAAACAATTGATATAACTTTTATAACAGTGGAAAGATCTGAAAAGCTTTTAGTCACAATCAAAACTCATTAAGTGCAACTTTACTTTTAGCGGTTATTCAATTTTTAATTCAGAGAGAAAAATGTTTCAAATAAATATTCTATTATTAATATTCTATGGTAGAACACCTTTAATAAATAAATAAATAAAAGTTGTAGATCTTAAAAAAATAAATAATTTTTCTTATAAAACTTTTTATTGTAGGATCTTCAATTTTCATTTTTTAAGCGAAAGAATTTCGTCTACCTAATAAATTCCCTTAGAAATAAACAATTATTTTTATAATCTTTAAATTGACAGTAGAGACTTTCATTAATTAAATAATTATTTTTATGACAAATAAAACATCAAAATGCTGTCATATTTCATAAAGCTTTTGAAATGCCTCCAGAATAATCATGAAATGAAAAATAGTGTGAAGCCATTGTAATATAAGAAATAACAAACTAAATTGTAAATTCTTATAAATATTCATCTTAAACTTTAAAAGACAACAATTCTTTTTTACAATTAATAATTTTAACTTATTTAGATGAAATAGTCTAATATAGTCTAATAGTAATTTTTCTTTACTATTAAATGTTCATTCAAAAACGTATTTGACTGAATTTACCAGTGAAAGTGACGGACAAATCACCATTTTATATCAAAGTAAGTCGTTATTAAAATAAATCATTATAAATAATAAAAAATTTAAATAACTCTTTAAAAATTTTGTCACAAAAAAATCCATTAAATAAGTGCAATAATATAAATAAATCCCTCACTTTCAACATTTTTTCTATAATCACAAGGAAGGAATAACAAACGCCTTGAAAGTTTGTTAAACTAAACGATTCGAGTCACATGAATATTTGATTTTGTTTCATGCCAAGTATTGTAACGGTGTTAGCATAGACCTTGAATTATAGATAAGGCTTCCAGCATTGATATGGGTTCCTCTTTATCTGCTTCTGAATTCTTTATTTATTTCTTTTTCAGGGATAGTGTTTTGTTGAAAGTTGTGGTTTTTAGATAATGCTTAATTGCTATTTAAAAACGAATTTACTTAAAGTGATAAGGGTTTTTGTTTGAGTAAGTTAAGGAAAGGTGATAATTTACAATTGTGTATTTCAAATGTAATTTAAACTTCAGGGTTTTTGTATAGTGAATAAAATTTGAAAAATTGCTTATTCCATCAGCGATTTACTTTCCATTATTATATACATTTTGAGACATAATGTGCTTATTATTGGTTACAAAATAAAAATCCAATTTTTGATTTAATGATAATAAAATTTAACACAAACTCAATATGGGAATATTTGACAAATTACACAATCAATATAATTCCAAAGTGCATTTCAAGTTTATTATTTATTTATTTATTTAGTCTTATATAACATCGTTATATGTTCCTCTCTACTTCTCAGTGTGAGGTGTTCAAGTTCATACAGAATTTTATAAATAGCATTTTTGCCATTACAAAACTAATAACCTCAATTTCAGTAACTTATTATTTTAAGTCGCCACTTATTTATAACAAATTCTGAAATATATATTTTTTTGATGGCTTTGTTAATTTCCGAGAACTAAAAAGAATACAGATCTAGGTTCTATCTGTATTCTTTTTAGATCTCGGAAATTAACAAAGCCATCAAAAAAATATATATTTCAGAATTTGTTATAAATAAGTGGCGAAGAGAAAAAAATATTGTGTGGCTTCTGTCAGAAGTTTTGCAACTTAGTTATGATCAATTTACGACAAATTATAAACTAATGGGATCTGTAATAACTTTTATTTTTGCACATATCGCAATGGCTGTGATTCTTTATTTAAAAAAAAAAAATTATTTGACAAAAACGTTTTCTTCAAAACTTATTAACAACGAATTTACGACAAATTACAAAATAATCAGATTTGCAATAATTTTATTTTTTTACGATTTATCGCAGTGGCTTCTGTCAGAAGTTAGCGAAACCACCCAATATTTAAAACAAAAATAAATGTGACAAATTTTGTATTGTCACAAGTATTTATGACAAATTATAAACTAATCAGATTTTCAATAACTTTATTTTATCATAATTTTTCGTAGTCAGGCAATATTTGAAAAAAAAAGAAACATGAAAAATGTTTTCCTTTTACAACTTATTAAGACTAATTTGCGACAAATTCTGAAATATATTTTCGAACAAAGTAAGTTGTTTTGCTAACTTCTGAGATCTATTCTTGTCACATACAGTGACTAGGTTAAAAATAAAGAAAACAAATATTTTAAATAAGACTACATTTCTTTAATCATGAATCATTCTGCCATCCCCCCCATTGCTTTTATGATGGTGAAGGTTATCTCTTTAAATGAACTTTTAGCTAAGGGTTTATATAGGTTGTAAATTTTGGAAATGTCATATTAATTAAATTGAATTTAATTATAAATAGAAAAAGGTATTTATTCACTTGATCACAGTTATTTAAATATATTAAATAAAAATGATTTGAAAATAATTAATAAATTATTTCCACATCTAGCTCTGTGACTTTTTCTTTTGCCCGGGAAGTAGTTGTTTTAATATGCATTTGTTCACGTACTTAAATAATTTATTAATTATTTTCAAATCATTTAATTAAATAAAGCAAGAGAGTAGAATGTACTTGAGATTTTATTAATATCAATTTATTAATTAAAGCCCTCTGGAAACGGAAATTACTGTTAATGTGATTCTTAATTCCACCATTATAATAAAATATAAGTGAATCATTATTGCAAATACTTATTAATTTTTGGTTCCACTTGAACACTTTGTAAAATGTAAACATTAATAGTGTGCGTTCATTCAATTTGCACTAATCTTATGTGCATAAGCATTGTAGCCGGCCAATTATTTCCCAAGCCGATCAATGGATGCGACAGCTCGTGACTTTTGCAATTAAGTAAACACACAGTAGGAAGATTGCACATTTAAATTTACATAATTTACATAATTTCCAACGCTTATCTTTTAACGACTATTTCATCTAAATAAGTTAATATCTGAATTTAATGGACCGATGGAACAAATTCAAACTTGAAGATATCTCAATACCGGATGAATTTATGCAACAAAACTAAGCTTAACTACAAAACATTTGGATCTCAATGGTGAGTGACCCCTTAGCAAATGGCCTCCAGATGCATCACTTTTCAATGCCGAGTTATTCATCTAGTATATACAATGTGTTCCAGTGAAACGACACACTAAAAGTATATGGATTTCTAATTAATGTATTATATTGATATTTTCAACATAGTAACAGTGTGTGCTCTTTTCGATTAAAATATTTTCAAGATTATACGTCTTCTGGTTATACCTGAATAACGGTATAATATATGTTTTTGAAAATATTTTCATTGAAACAAGCACCCAGGATTTATTGTTTAAAATTTCTTACAATACATTAAATAAAGGTCCACAATATTATGATTCATCAATGGTTAAAAAATTTAATTTCGAAGTAAATAAAACACCAAGATCTTTAACTTCAGAGACTACAGTTAATAAATGTCCATTAATGGCATAAGGAAATGAAATATGAGAGCCTCTACTAAAGGATATATGGGAACATTTGTTCAAGTTTAAGTGCAAATCATTCAGATCACACCATTCAGCTACATTCTGAAGGTCATTTTGAAGTAGTTCTTGATCGACAGTAGTTCTAATAGCTTTACATAACTTGAGATCATCAGCAAACAGAAGAAAGCTACAAAATCTAATACGCATATAAATGTCATTAATAAATAGCAGGAATAAAACGGACATTTTAAATAACTTGAGATCATCAGCAAACAGAAGAAAGCTCCAAAATCTAATACGCATATAAATGTCATTAATAAATAGCAGGAATAAAACGGGTCCGCAATGAGAGCCCTGCGGAACACCCGAGGTAACATTTATCTTCCTAGAATAGCAGGATCCAATACGAACACACTGAATCCTATTCTGTAAGTAACTAGCAAGCCATTTAATAACAATATCACTGATTCCCATTGCTCTAATCTTGCTAAGTAAAATATTATGCTGTACACGATCGAATGCCTTGGAAAAATCAGTATAAATTGAATCAACTTGCAGACCATTTTCCAAGGCATTCGATAGGAAGTTGTGGTAAGAAATAAGATTAATTGATGTAGATCGTCCTTTCATAAATCCGTGTTGTTCGTTGATGAAAATGTTTTTACACGACCAGATAATTTGCTGTGAAATTATATAATCCAGCAATTTCGGTATCGCGGACTGTATACAAATACCTCTGTAATTACTGATATAAGATCTACAACCACTTTTAAATACAGGCATTAAAAAGCTTTCTTTCCAGCAGTTGGGAAATACACCAGAATTAAGGGAACCAGAGAAAAGACCGTAAATGGGTTTTGCAATTGTGAAAACACACCGCTTTAAGAAGTATTCAGGAATTCCATCAGGGCCCACATTACACGAATCTGATAATGCTAAAATATTATCAACCACTTCTGTAAGATTAACGCTAAAATTACTTAAATTAACAAATTCTTCAATATTACTAAAATTAGTATTATGTTGGGTATCATTGGGAGCAACATACACGGATGAAAGATAAGAAGCAAATAAATTAACACAATCTTATAAATTGTCACTTATATTCTCATTCAGGTACATTCTCTTAGGGTAACCGTAAGTCTTTCGACAAATATTAACATGATCTCAAAATCTGTTGAGATTTAAGGTTATGTTTTCCTCATGGCATTGTAAATACTCATTAAATAGGGAGCTGTTTAAGACATCACACTGGGCTCTTACTTTCTTAAATATTAAAAAGTCAGATTCTAAGCAAGTAACTTTAAAGCGTTTATGTGCACTTTTCTTATATTTAACCAGCTTTATTAATTTTCTGTTAAACCAGGGAGTATAGTTTTGATGATTCAAATATTTAATGGGAATAAACTGGTTAAAACAATAGTACACAATATTGTAAAAATTTTGTACATTTTCATCAATACTTGCTCCGGATAAGACTTCATCCCAATCAATTGAGGGTAAAAAGTAGTTGATTTTATTTATTCCTTTGCCTATCTACCTTTCGGTGTAAGGCTAAAAGTAGTTGATTCCAATTTAAAATTGAACACCCAGTCATCAGTATAATTAACATAATTGTAGTTAGATAAAGGTAAATTAATACAGTAATGAATATGATGACAACTTACAGAAGTTAAAATATCACTTGCGCGACAAATCGAGATATCTAAAACACTGCTAAACACAAGATCCAGGAATATTCCTCTATCGTTAGGAATATTATTGATTTGCTGCATCCGATGAAAATTGAAAACTTTAGATATTACATCTCCTGGAAGACAATCATTTTCAGTATTAAGAGTGCCATTATAATCGACCCATATAGCATCAGGGATGTTGAAGTCACCACATATGATAAATTCACAATTGGGATTCATAATACACATATATTGAAGCATTCAGAGGAACAAATCAGTCAGGTTATTTTCAACAAAAATTGGACTAACAATATTCTGGCCTACGAAAGCATTGTATCTGTATAGACTTCTTGTTTTAGTCTTTTTCATTTGTTGCAGTTTAGTGTGTGACATATACAATATGACTTCAATCGTGTTAAAATATATAATATAATTTTTTTTATTATTTTAGGACAATATTTTGATAGAAATAATTATACTGTCAAATGTACGAAAAAATAAGAATAATTTTATATTACATACATATTAATTAGTCGAAAACATATTCCAAATTTCATATTGATCAGACAAATAGTTCCAAAGGTTCCATACTTATTAATCACCCTGTGTAAATGATAGCATTAACAGCTATATCCCTCAACTTGGTAGGTGAGAATAAGCTATAAAAGCAAAAATAATTGCTGAATTAGTTACTTGTAATTGAGTCATTTAACTTTTTTGAGCTGCTTTTCCATACTGGCTGTTTGAATTGAATCAAATCTTCTGAGCTTAGCTCATTGAAAAAAGCCATTTCACCCAACTCTAGTTGGTAGTCTTACCATTTAAAAAAACTCGTGCAGGAACGACAAATGTGGTGATTCGTCAATAATTACAGAACAGAGTAGATATTGTTAATATTCTCTTTATTTGTGAAGTGCTAAAATAAATTATTTATTTGTTACTTTTGTATATTATAATGGAATATAATTTGTATTAATATTAATAGAAAAAATTATTTATTTACTTGTTCACAGTTATTTACATAAATTATATAAATTTTTATTTAATTTGTATTAATATTATTAATGAAGTTGAGCAATTTACACTAACCTTCAACATAACCATTATTTATAATTACCATTAATTACACTTATTATGCAACTTTTTTTTCCTATGAAAATTAAAAGAGTGGAGAACAAAAAAATTACAACTCTTTTCACTCATTCATTACTTAATTAAATAAACACTGCTCAACACACATACATACACGGACTCTCACTTTCTCTGTCTCTCTTCCTCGCACAAGGAGAAGAAGCTAACAAAATGTGATTTTTTTGTGGCTGTAATTACACTAATAATAAAAGCCTAAGTTGGGAATCGTAGAAAGCAATTACTGCAGTCGCGTTTGGAGAAATATGGTACGAAATGTGAAATTTATTTATTAGGTCTTTTAGAAACTTTCAATGGCTCGGGTTCAGAAGGAATGGGGACATAGATAGGTTATTGAGGTCGAGGCATACGGGTGTTTAGTAACAATTGAGTTTTTATTCGATTCTTTGGAATATGTGCTAATAAAAACACCTCCGGAGTTTTGTTTGTTGTACTTTTAAATTTCGTGTTTGTATGCAAATGTGTATCACAAAAAGATTTTTGAATGGTTAAACTGTTTAGCATTATTATTACTGTAATCAATAAATGCGCATTATGATATTTATTGAAGATATAAATTTATTAAATCAAAACATTTAGTCACAGAAACTAGTCAATGTTAATTAAAAAAATAATCGAGACCATATGTGTTTCAAAAAAGACATAAAACATTCTAATACTGATACTTTATTGTAATTTTACAAAAAATAAATATGTAAAATAAAGTAATTAAAAATTCTGTTGTGAAAATAATTTATAGTTTCTTAAATTAATCACTTTGATGGACAATTTTAAGTAACTTAAGAAATATTTACAATACTCTTCAATTTTCTACATTCATTTCATAATCGATACTCATTTACCGGTATTAGCCAGTGTTGAGTTTTTTGTTTATGTTTCAATTATCCTCTTGTTTTTTGATCTTTCTCAGCTGCATTTGGCCTGCAGCAAAATTTTCTACAATTGATCCATATTTTTAAAAATAAAATTGAATAATTTATAAGTATTGTTCCAGCATGTTCAATCAGATGATGAATCTTAAATTAAAATAATCACAATTCTCAGATCGGCTGTAACAGAAAAGAAAACGCTCTTCAGATTTCCTATTTATCTAAAGGATGTTTTTATTGCAGATTACAAATGAATATATATATATATATATATATATATTCTGAATAAAATTGTTGAAATTTTTAATTTATTAGTTTTATTGAAACTTTATAAATGTGTTATTTGGGGCTATTTCATATGGGAAATGTTAACTTTAACATGTATCTTATTTAGATTGAGTGAGTTACGTGAAGATGATAATAACTTGAATAAAAAACACTTAGAATCCTTTCTTCACTATTTTTATTTTTCACCAGATGTACATTTCGGACACAAAGTGACCATTATCAGAAAATACAAATGATATTTATATATATATAAAGAGAGAGGGTGGATTATCGGGTGTTGGTACAGGCAGGTATAAGGTTATTACCTAATTAGCTATAGGTATGGATTTGGATAGGTAAGTTTTAAGGGCGGTTTAAAAAAGGGGGTTAAAGTATTAGGAAGGTCAAGATATGGCGGGTACCTGAAATTTACAATAAATCTAATAATACATTCTCAAGCGGGCTTACATCAAAATTTAATAATCTATTTTTATGTTTTTTCATCTCAAAAAAATAAAAATAGTGAAGAAAGGATTCTAAGTGTTTTTTTTATTCAAGTGTATCTTATTGTTTATCATTACAGTCTAAGGAGCTTTAGCATATTTTGTGGTGTTGAACTTCTACTGTTTTTGGGGATTATTAATAGGCACTGTTGAAGCTGAATATAGTCTGTCTTTTTCTTATACGATTATACAGTATTTTTATAAGAAAAAATATAGAATGTACATATAATGATATGGATGGTCAATTCATGTGGCGATGCAAAGTACAAAAAAAAGGAGATAAGAGGAAGTGGAGATAGTGAGGGGTGTGTGAAAGAAGGAATGCAAATGTAAATAATGATTATCTTGTGAGGAATAATAGTTTACAATTAAAAATGTACAACTATATAAATGTAACAAAATGATATGTGATACAACAAATCATAAAATGTGATGTTATTTAATAATTTAATAATGTACATGTTAAACTAAACATTTTCTGTACGGAGAAGCCTTGATTGATTGTAAATTGATTGATTTTATCCATAATATTTAGAGAATAATATGAATATCTAGCACACATTAAATATTTTAACAGCCTTGTTGAGACGTTATAAAAAAAAAACAATATATTTTTGTTTAAATTACCTGAATATTATCACAACTTTTCTAGTCACCTTGTATATATAATATTAATTATTAACAATTCAAAATTCATTCATGTATATAAATACATTTATCCTTCATGCAAAAAAAATCGACCTCCAACTTGATACACTTTTCTGTAACACGCAAGAAAAAACATTATTTATTGTTATTCCTTTTTTTGTACTACATGTGGGCCTACATATACACACACGCCTACGATGAATACAAACTTTTAATTTCATGCATTGTAAAATTCACAGCCGGCTATTTTAGAAACAAAATCTCAGTAAGTATAATAATAAGTGTGCATATAAAACAATAAGAACAATGGGTGTGTAATATTTTAAATTTTCACATGATTAATTGTGGTTAAGCTACAGTTCTTTTGTGTTTAATGCTCGTGGGAGAAATATGATTGCCTATTAATTTTTACTGTTTTTTTTTTTTATTCAAAACGAAAATTAGCCGAATAAATTTAGAGCGTCACACTTTTCTTATAAAATTTTTAATATGTAATTGTAGTTGTGGTTTGGAAATGGAGATTCCGTTAATAAAGTAAATTGAAAAATTGAAATTGAAATTGAGAATTAAGAATGAAATATTTACTTCTTTATTGGTGAAATTTGTTTTATGTAGGAATATTGTTGTGGGAATCAAAGGTAGATCCAAGACATAAGTGATTAAAAAAAAACTTGTTAAAGGAGAAAGGGGCAACATTTGTTAATACACCCCCCATTAATTAAAACTAATTTGTCGAGGTTAGTTTTCTTCGGAAAAAAAAATCGACCTTCCAAATTTGTTCTGGACCCAACCCTTATGGGAATTAAATTTTATTTTAAAAAGAATAAACTGAGAAATTATTAAATGCAATTTTATTAATTATACTTGATGATGAAAGAGTAATGAGAAATATGCTGTCAGCTGTGAACACTTTATGGATTGAGTACAAACAAACAAATAAACAATCAAGTATGTGTCATCAAATTAACCTTATCTACCTATACAATTTGATTGATTATCGAATCAATATAAATAATGGGGCTGAAAGACCTCCAGTCGATAGCCGATTCATCATCTACAGAATATAATTTTAAATTTTGTATATTATTGTACATACATAAACACATTTGAATAAAGATGGTTAGTTAGTTATAAATAATGGATATATTTTTATATTTAATGAATAAAAGAAAAATAACAAAAATAGTGCTGTTTTAATATAGGAAAAATATCAATTTTTCCATTGATTAATTATTAAGCTATTTATTTTGTTACACATTGTTATTCAATTAATGAAAACAATTTTTACTTTTAAATTAAACACTGTTTCTATTTTTCATTTATTGTATTTCACTACAATTGTTTCCCTACAATCTAGCTTCTTTAAGTGAATATTAATGACATTATTTGACTTTGTAGTAATGAAATTTATTTGTCATTTATGTAAACAAAGTTAAAAGTGTTTTCATTAATTAATTTATAACATATTAAGTTTTGCCAGCATTAATCTCATTACTTATTTTACTGTATGTGTATACTATATCAAAACAATGTTTATCTTGACATATTTTTAGCATCTGTTTTGGAATTAAATGATAAAAGAGAAATTGGACGATAGTTGGAAACCATTTTAAAAAAATGGTGATGTATCCATCATGGTACTTTCTCCGGTGAATACGGTCAAATAAGTTTCTGATTGAAAATTTAATAGGAAAGCAAAATGATTAATAGAAAAAATTGATTGTTGTCTTTCAAAGTTAAAACCGAGTATTTAGAAGAATATTATAATTAAGTGTGTTATTTCTTACCTTACAATGGGTTTAAATAATGTCTCCATACTCTTCTTCATTTTTTCTAACTGGAGGCGTTTGCGAATGTGTTGAATATGACGGCATTTTGACATTTTATTTGTCATTAAAATAATTATTTCAAAAATTTATAAAAAGAAAACCGGAGATCCTGCAATAAAAGTTTTATAACAGTAATTATTTATTTTCCAAGATCTAAAACTTTTATTTGAAACATTTTTCTAACCGAATTAATGAAAAATTGCTAAGAGTAAAGTTGCACTTAATGAGTTTTGATTCTAACAAAAAGCTTTTCAGAGTACCCAAAGTAAAAATTGGTACAATTATGGCAATTTTCTATAGTGATAGAAAACAGCTTTGAGATTGATTTAAAAGAAGCTATATAGCACGGCTAAGGGAGAAAGAACATTGCTTCAATAGAATTCATTGCAAACTATCTGGGCTAGTACAGTATGAATCTTTCAAACAGACCAATTGATTAAGGACGCCTTTAATTTGTAATGCCTCATTGGTGTTGTAATTAATATGATTGAAGGAATTAATTTATAATTTTGAAGGCAAGGTAATATTACTTGACGGTATATTATATACTGAACAAAAGTGATCAGCAAACAACTCAACATATGCGTCTTGAACGATTCGATTTATATAGCTATAAAATAATTTAGGGTTATTTACAAGAGATTCTTCAACTGACTGAATATGATTCCTATAGCAAATCGGAGACAATTGCTTACACCCGTGTTTCATTAAAAATATCGTAGTCGATTACCAGGCCAGAAATCTTAAAGTTGTGGTTGTGTATTTTTTTCATGGAAACAAGTTCAATGAGATCTGAGGTAAACCACTTACGATCACAATGCTTTCGACAAGTAGTAGAGGATTTATTAACTACCCTCCAGGTAAACAAAGCAATAATCGAATATAATTCTGATTAAAAAATGCTAACATTAATGTATAATGTTAGTATTATTATCATTAAACAAACTGTCCCAAAGCACAGAATTTTTTCAGAAAATGGATTTATAATCAGCATGTGAGAAGTTATAAAACACAAAAAGGTAATGATTTTTTATAGTATACTACTGCAACTTTACATAATCCTTCAAATCCACTCCTATATGAGCTCACCAATATTTCTCCCATCAAAGAAAGACTTTCCTTCTTATCTCAAAAATTTGCCTCAAATCCCATAAACATAGAACTAATAAACTCCCTATGCATTCCACGTAACAAAACTATAAGTCCTAAACGTAAATTCCCCAGTCTAACCCTCCATGAATTCATCACTTCATTTCACATCATTTAAGACAGTTAAGTGACATACATATCCGACAGAGACTTTTGACTTAGACTGTTAACGATCATCACATTTTATCCGTTTATTTTGACAATGACGAAAATACAAAATCCGGGCGGAAAGACCACAGGTCGATAGCCAATTGGCAAACTCTTACAGCATGTATTGTAATATTTTATGTTATATATAGGTGTTGTAGTACGTTTGTCAATAAAGATTATGTATATATAAATATATACTGCAACTGTCACAACATTTTTAGAAATTTTTTTTTTTTGGTAACAGCTAGTCAAAACAACTAACTATATTAATGTAAAGATAATTTAAAGGGAAATCTAATAAAAAATAATATATAGGGTGTTCCATTTCAAATAACAAACCTGACATGAATTTCAGGATAATGGGACACCATGTATATATGAAAATAATTTTACAGTCAAGCAAGTTTTATAAAAAAATTAATGCCCTGTATACAGGGTTAGTTAAAATTACTGGAACATCTAAATAATTCTCAAACAGAAACAAATGTTAAAATATGTTTTAAATAAAAGTTTATTCCATATAAACAATCCATCATTTAAATATATTTTGTATCTACAGGGTGTTCAATTAACTTAGATAATTGGATAAACTTGTCTTTTTAAATAGAACACGCTATGTATTTTTACATTTTTGAATTCTAAGTTTAATTCTAAATATATATTGTTGGAACATTTTTTTTACAAAAAGTATAATTTTCAAGTTATTAAATATAAATAAGTGATTTTATTAAACCCAATTTTCACTACAAATCGAGGAAGTACCTTTGGGATCAAATTAATGTATTATTTGAAAAATAATCAACTGGAGATCTTCAGTTTCGAATATACATTATGTTCAATTTACAATGAAAAAATGGTAAATTTCCCATTTTTAAGTGTAAATTATCATATTTTTGAATTGTAAGAACTTTTTATTGGAATTCAGTTTTAAGTTATAAACATTTTTGAAGTTAAAAATACTGTCCTAATTATATACAAATAGATTTATTACAAACAGCTAAAAAAACAAATAAAATCAAGAATAAGTTACAAAATAAGTAAATAAAATTAATGTAAGTGATAAAACAAATGCAATATCATGAATTACTCATAACTTAAAAACAATGTATTTTATAGAAATACAAAATTCTTAGAATTAATATTAGAATTCAAATATGTAAAAATATATAGTGTTCCATTTGAAAAACGGATGTTTAGCCAATTATCTAAGTAAATCGAACACGCCGTATGTTTAAACTAAATTTAAATAATAGCTTTTTTATGTCCAAAAAGCTTCTTTTAGAAACGTTTTTTAATCTTAGGTTTTTTTTTTTTTAAGTATAATTTTCAAGTTATTAAATATAAATAAGTGATTTAATTAAACCCAAATTTCACTACAAATCGAGGAAGTACCTTTGGGATCAAATTAATGTATTTTTCGAAAAATAATCAACTGGAGATCTTCAGTTTCGAATATACATTATGTTCAATTTACAATGAAAAATTGGTAAATTTTCCGTTTTTAAGTGTAAATTATCATATTTTTGAATTATAAAAACTTTTATTAGAATCCAGTTTTAAGCTATAAACATTCTTGATGATAAAAATTCCATCCTAATTATATACAAATAAATTTATTACAACCAAACAGCTAAAAAAAGAATAAAATCAAGAATAAATGACAAAATAAGTAAATAAAACAAACGTAATATCATGAATTACTCATAACTTAAAAACAATGTATTTTATAGAAATACAAAATTCTTAGAATTAATATTAGAATTCAAATATGTAAAAATATATAGTGTTCCATTTGAAAAACGGATGTTTAGCCAATAATCTAAGTAAATCGAACATACGGCGTATGTTAAAACTAAATTTAAATAATAGCTTTTTTATGTCCAAGAAGCTTCTATTAGAAACTTTTTTTAATCTTACGTTTGGAGAATTATTTACGTGTTCCGGTAATTTTAACTAACTCAGTATGGAAGTGCATAAAAACCACTTTCAAAGTGTCGTAAATAATTTTCGTAACGGAAAATTATATATATATATATATATTGTATATTGTATGAATTTATATTCTAATTTTATTTGTTCTGTAATTGGGTTAACCTGTTGAACAATAAAGATATTATTGTTATTATTATTACTATTATATATTTTGATTGTCCTGTTTATGAGATAACAAGCAGGGAATGCTACAATTAATAATTATTTGCAAAGGTAAGTCTCATTATTTTGTAAGTTTACAATATATTATCCTAAACACACAAATAATTTCAATTTTAATAAGTTGTTTGCGCGGAATTAACTTATTAAATAATACAAATCTAACGATTTATTTACAAAATTATTTACCAAGATTACCAATATCCTTGAGTAAACTAATTCCAATTCCGGAGGGGGAGAATAATCAATATTTGTTGTTTAGTTTTAAGTAAGCGGTCAAATATTGACCAATTAGCAATATTTTCAACTTAATCTTTTACTTAATGGATAATAATTATGAATGATATTTATATTGATTGTATTATGTCGTTACGATTATTTTCAAAGATAATACACCGTTTTAGCATTTGACATAATTGTTTTCACAAAGAAAGTCACAAACGAGTAAAGAATATACCGGGCGTTGACGCGACCAACTGTACTAATTCCTGCTTGCCTGTTAATTTCAGAGGAAAACTGCAAGAATTAAAATGTGCTCAGGTTATGACAATCAATGAAAAACGATGCTTCTTTTACTTTTAAAGTCGGTGTATAAGTAATAAATTGTGATTATATTTGTTAAATATTTTTCAAAATGCATTCCATGACTATGGAATAAATTATGTTAAATTGCAATAAAAAAATATGTCAAACGTTTTTATATGAAAGTTATCGTTAATATGCGCTACTTAGCACATTCAATTAAGATTTAATAATTATACATCGATTCCAAATTGAACAAAATAATATTTATACAGGGTGTTTCATTTAACTTGAGACTGCTAAATATCTGGAGAACAAAGCATTATATTAATTAGTGATGGGCAAAATCGAGTAATATTAGTAATCGAGTATTTCTAAATAGGCATTTTTTTTTATAAATACAGTCTATAAGTAACAATAAATTTATATTTTCAATAAACAGGGAACAGTTTCTGATATTAATAGAATATGCTGCATTAATAAAATTATCATATACTTAATTTTCCAATAATAAAAAGATCGAAAAGATCGACCTTGCCCATCACTAATATTAATGGTGGGTAGCAGTCAACTTTAAAATTTTAAATAGAAACCCCTACTTTTTATTTTCCAATTGGATAAAACATCAGAAAATAAATAACTTTTGTCCGAAAAATTTTTGTTCGAATCGTGGCAGATGGTGCTGTAATTAAATATCATATTTTATTTCTATAATCTTAAAAAATATCTATTACACTGATATTAAATTATTTTTAAATGATTATCAGCAATACTGACGTTATTTTAAGAATTTCAGAACACATCACAATTAATTTATAGTAGATGCTCGAAATGATGACCTCCAACTTCAATGCATTTATTAATGCGTATTTCAAATGACCACGCACAACTTAAAAGTGTATTTCCATCAATTTATGCACAAGAAATTCGAATACGATCCATCGTGTCTTCTCTGGTAGTTGGCAAATTTGTGTATCTTTGAGATAACCCCACAAAAAGAAATCTGTTGGCGTAAGGTCTGGTGATCTGGCAGGCCGATTAACCGGACCACCTCTGCTAATCCAACGATTATGGAAATTACGATATAGTACTTCCCGTGAAATAGCTGAATAATGGGCTGGATGACCATCATACGTGTTCTGTCGTAGTTCTAAATTTAAATTTTCCATTAATAAAAATACCATCAATAAATACGGGCCCAATTATTTTGTTATCTATTATTATATACATTGACAGCCCATCTACGCTTATCGTAAGCTTCTATAACCAGTGTGGATTTTCCATAGTCCAGTAGTGCATGTTGGGTCGATTTACTTCGCTAAAACTCATCCGAAAATATTACTCGTCGAAAGAAAGCCGGTCTATTTTTTATTATCTGAATGCCTAATTACAAAACACCATACGATTACTAAATTCATTTCCATGAAGTTCTTGGTGCATGGAGACATGATATGAATGAAACTTGTGATGTTTTAAGATCCACCAAACACAAGAATGAGAAATTCCAGTATTATGAGATATTTCTCAAGTGCTTGCGTGAAGATTTTGGGCCACTGCAGCTAGTAATTTCAATATTTTCATCAGAAATTTTTGATTTTAGCTTTTTGCATTTTACATTTATCTTGGTTGTAAAATGTTTTACAACACGAAAAAAAAGTGGCATGAGACCGTGGCTTATTGGAAAAATACTGACCATAAAGAGCGACGGCATCGTCGATGTTCTTACGAGCCTCGCCATAAATTAATATCATTTGAATCTTTTCTTGTTCAGATAAATATTCCATATATAATGTAGTAATATTTTATTCCTTTCTTCACTTTTTTATTTTTATCACTATATGTACATTTCAAGCAGAACGTGCTCTTTTTCAATAGTTTTATTATCTTAAATATTCCATCATGAAGATTCTTATTGACAATAAAAATACTATTATCTAGTATCTAGTAGTATCTAGTTATTTGTAATAAACAGTTGTCAATTCTGGCGAATGTAGCGCCATCTAGCGAGGTGCGAAAACCATGCTTGGTTATTCAATTACCGTTGATAATGTAATTCATCTGAGAATCTCGGAATAACATCTGTAAGGCTGATAATCATTTAAAAATAATTTAATATCCACAACTTTATCTTTAATTACAGCGGCATCTGCCACGACTCGAAAAAAGTTTTAGGATAAAAGTTATTTATTTTTTGATATACAATCCAATACGAAAATAAGAAGTTGACTCCTACCCAGTCCCCTATGAGGCGGGGGCAAAAATTATTATAACAGGTAAATTGGCCCTTTGAAAATATTGTGGGTTTATTTGAAACATTTTTTGATATAATGCTTTATTCTTCAGATATTTAGCAGTTTCAAGTTAAATGAAGTACCCTGTATTTATATAAGCTTTGCTCAAGTTTCGTTCAAGCATCATTTTGGACAGATTTTTATTTTTTGAGCACATTTTAATTCTTTCAGTTTTTTCCCTAAAATAAATAGGGAAGCAGAAATTTGCATAAGATTGTTTTTACATCTATATACAAAAATTTAAAATAATTATTTGAGATATAGATATTATCATAATTAATATGAATAGATTATTAAAAATGTACCAATAAAATATATAAAAACACAGATTAAATTGAATAACTTTAAAATATCGACGATTTTCGGGTTATCAGCCTATTATCAACAGAATTTTGAATTCTCTCATTTTAATCTGTGTTTATATTTACTTTATTGGTAGATTTATATATATATATATATATATATAATCTAAAATCCCCATCTACCATAATGGTGGTGTTGGTAGATTTTTACTAATCTATTCATATTAATTATTAAAATACGAACTACTTATGATCAAATATTACTAATTATAAAAAATTGTCATTTTTAAAAAAAAAATATAAAATAATAAAATTTCATTGTACACTGGAAACGTTTTATGAAGCATCATCTATGTTCATTCTGTAATTATTAAAAGGAAAATTACTAAAAGAAAAGGACTTATCATAAACAACGATTTATTTCAAATAATCCTGCAGAGATGAACTTCCGTTTATAATAAAATTTGCATGCGCAAATCGAACGATTTCCATGAATAAAACGACCCAATCACGAAATCAACTTCATGCTTAATCAAGAACGCCTTGCGCAAGAAGATTAGAAATTAGGAGTGTTAATTGACTCCCAATTTCTAAACTTCTTACGTAAAATATTCTTCACTCTTCGATCAACCATGAACCGAATAATTATAGTGTAATAATTAAAACTGGAAATACTGTTTGATTTTTCTATTCCGCCAACAGGTTTACAATTAATAATGATTCACGGCTGCATTAGTAATTTTTAAAAACATTACCATCTGGAACTGGTTTTGAAATTATTCACCAACTGCAATTTGTATTTACGATTGATGCTTTGAGCGGGCAGACCGCGTGTGTTGAATTATTAATTTCTGCCACCATAAGAAAGTGTGTAGCAGAAATATCCTTGATTAATGTTATGGTAATTAATATCGATGGAATTGTAAATTTCATTGGAATGTCTATGGAAGGATTACAATTGAAACTACATGATATGACTGGTAATAATACATTATTACTTCAAGTCGGGAATGAAAATTAATATCTAATATTTAATTTGATTAGTGTAAAGGTGAATGGAAACGTAATAGGTAACAGACTTGTGTCCAGATTAACAATTCACAAGTTGAAGTTTCGTTTAAGAAACTAAAAAAATTAAAAATCTACCAATAAAATAAATAAAACAGATTAAATTGATAAATCTAAATTATCGACTAGTTCAGGTATCAGCAAACGATTAATAAAAAATAATTTTCTTTTAAGCAACACTGACTTACTTAACGTAAGGCTTACATGGGAAAATGTCAGTCCAATCTGAGTGAGATATTAAATCTCACTTCAGCAGTGGCTTTACATTTTATTTTATTTATTAAAAAAATAGAAAATTGAATTTAGCAGATCTTTATTTATATGTCAAGTGTTATTTATTCATACTTATACTAAAACATTTCAACATGTTTCATTAAGTGTTAAGTGAGTGAGCGTTCACAATTTATTCATTGAAATTGAAACAGATATTTAAAATTTCTCTGCTTTGAAATACATTTCTGTGGTGAATTTTAGAGATCTTAAAATGCATTGTTTTAAAGAGGTGTATAAAAAATAAAACATTTCCCACAGCTCCATGCTGCGAAATGATAAATCAGTAAATCTTAATTCAGCGTTATTTCAGTGCTAAATCCATATCTAATATCTTCTCTCACGTTTCTCGGCTCGAAGAGAAAACTGGCAATTTATTAATAAGCACATAAAAATATTTTAGAATTAGCATTAAAACGGAAAATCCGACACCGTTGGCAATTTCTCACACCGAGAGGAATGCCTGCATGTATGTCACTATCCATACCCTCATTATTGCTTTCATTTTTATCAACCGTCGAAACTTTAAATAATCACAACTGTATATCCATTTCGGCAACACTGAATTATCTAAAAAAATTCACACTTATTTCCATTCTGGCAACATTAAATTATCGCAGGTGAACGAACTCGAATCAAGTCAGGTTGAAGCTTGCTGTTGGATTCATCCCGTACCCATGCACATTTCACATGATTACAATTTTAAAATAGAGAAATTATCGATTTCTATAAATGGATGATAATTGCACATTCGCATGTGGAATTATTATTATATTCGTTTCGAACTTTAATTCAATTGTTTCATTATGGATTAACTCTTCACCTCCTACTTCAGATTGCAATTAGTTTGTTTTTAGAAAAATTATTTGATCAAAAAAAAATCTTTTGTAAATACAACGCTTTGATAAATTAAATTAAAAGAATCGTGAAATAATTAATTAATTGTATTTTATATAAAATTAATTAACTTAAATTAATTGCATGTTATAAAAATAAGTAAGCACAATTTATTAAAAAATAAGTTTATTGGTTTGGTGGTAGTTTAAAGAATGGTTCTAGAAGTAATATAAACAATCAGAAATGCGTGCCCTTTCATAGTTTGCCTATTAACAACTTCTATTATTTATTATTTTATTAATTACTTCTAAAAGCATTGCTTAAACTATTTCTGAAAGAAAATTGGAATAAAAGTGCGCCGTTTGGAAAATTTGATACTTTGAAAATCGCCGTCTGGTGTTGAAAATACGACCCAGCAATGACTTTGTTTAAAGACAAACTAAGAACGGGCACACATTTTTGATTGTTTGTATTACTTCTGAAAGTATTGATTATACCATTCTTAAAAGAAAATTTGAAAAAAAGTGCGCCGTTTGGGAAATATTATTTATAAAAAAATCGCTATTTTCCGATTTTTTAAAGTATATATTATGAATATTTTAGAATTTATAGGAATAAATTTGATTCTGTTATATTCAATTGACCTTGGTATTACTTATAATTATGACTAAATGTTAAACAAGTGTTGTTTTCCTTTAAATAAATATTTTTGAAAAAAAAGTCTTTGTGGAGGCGCCGGGTTCATTGCTGGATTCATTGCCAGCTTCAAACACATAAATATTTCATTAATATATACTAATAATAGCCAAAGACCGGTTTGCAAAGATTATCTCCCACCGAAAACATATGGCCTTAAATATACGGCAATTGGTGTCGCCCAGAGCAACTGTTCGTTAATTTTGAGATTGTTAAGTTCACAAAAGGAAGAGCACTAGAAGGTATTAGACCTCTGGTTGAAGCCAGCCCAAAGAAACAGGTCAGGATCTTAATCTTGTGCATCAAAAAAGGAAGGTTTAGTAGTTTGACGGATTCATAGGCAAATAACAATCGAAGAACTACTTGGCGTTCAAACCCGGTTTAGCGCAAGTAAGAATGTATTAGAACAAAGTTTTGTTGATTTTAAAATATAAGTATGTTTTGTTAGTTAAAAAAGGCAACGCAATACATAAGTGTATTGAGCAACAGCAGCCCTAGAGGCAATTGTAAGATTATCGAAATTGCATAAATTTGTGCAAGAGGAACCGGAATATATAGATTAATACAAAGACAAACTTCTATAAGCACATTTCACGGAAAAGCTTATCTAAGGGGAACTGAAAGCGAATCCAATCACAGAAATGCGAAGTGATGTCGCAATAATGAAGTACAACTTGAAAAAGGTATTCCATGTGCTGAGATTCCGCTAAGGAAAGAATGGTAAAATGGCATACCTGCTATAGCGAACTGGTATACAAACGGCTTAAAACCCAAGGAAGAGATAGGGAACATGAAATCGAATATTATGATTTGAATTAGCCTGGCAAGAGAAACAACAGAGCCCATATCGATGCATAAATGCACCAGAGTAGCAAGTCAACAAACGAATAGTTAGACAATATATTATATATTCTCAGACAGACAAGAGCTTCCAGATCAACTCGAAATTAGTGTGAGAATATGACAATGTCCCCAACGCAATAATCGAATTGGAAGAATACCTGCTCGCTCGATCCCGCGAATGCCTCGAATACACTCATGGCAAATGGTTTTTGGAGATCAACATAAAATTGAATTGGCTGCAATCGTATTTGTCTGGTAGATCACAGACCGTGCGTATTGGCAGTGTTTTATCTTCAAAAATTCCGGTTATTTCAGGGGTTCCCCAAGGATTTCACTTGGGCCCTCTGTTGTTTAATATCTTCATAAACGATGTGGTCGACTGTTTCCTCTACGCTCAGTGTTTACTATTTGCTGACGATATAAAAATATATTTACGAATTTCTAATGAATGTTCTTCAATTCAATTACATGATGATTTGAATAGATTTTCCATCTGGTGCAGTGATAACCTTATGAATCTTAACCTAGATAAATGCCACTCGATAACATTTACTAAAAAGAAAGAAAAGTCAATAAGAAACTATTTTATTTCCGACGTTTTATTATCGCGGTTCTTCGAAATAAAAGACTTGGGAGTGTTACTAACATATAATTGGAACTTCAGCAAGCATTTATACCTTATAACTTCTAAGGCAAGTCGTGCACTAGGGTTTCTAAAAAGAAATAGTAAACATTTTTTCAACATTAATACCCTTAAAATATTATATGTCACGCTTGTCCGCCCCCATCTTGAATACTGTTGCACAATTTGGAATCCCTATAGCAAATCAGAAATACTTATAGTTGAGAAGGTTCAAACCAAATTTATAAAGTTTGTTTCATTTAAATTTGCTTTAATCGGTTCTTACCTGAATGTACTACAAGTTCTAAATATGGACACATTGGAACAGAGACGGAGAAATACTGATATACTACCAAGCTATGATCTGATTAACGGGGAAATCAATAGTTTTTATTTACTTAATCAAATTCAATTCAACGTCCCTACTAAAGTTTTGCGATCCTTCGATCTCTTTCATGTTCCATATTGTAGAACCGAGTACTGTAGGAACTATAGTTTGGCCAGAATCGCCAATAACTGTAATAAGTTCAACGCTGATTTTGGTAATATTAGCCGCGCTGGTCTGAGGAAATTACTTCGTTAGGGCAATCAACATCTAAATGTTAACGTTTGTTAGTGCTTTTTATGTAAATTGTGTTGCGTTTTTTTATTTATTATATGTAATTTACTTTTAGTTTAGTTTTGGATTAACTAGCCAGAAGTCGAATCTATTATATTATTGTAAATGGACTTCTATAAATAAATAAATAAAACCAGTGCCTGTTGTAGAAGAAAGTTGATTGTTACTATCAGCCCCAACGAAATAATAGGGCGCAGGAAGGTGACTTTGGTGTGGGCCTCAGGGCACAGGGATTATGTAGGCAACGATAAAGTCAATCAATGAAAATCCAAAACCTTCTGGAACGAAAAGATGTTCGTAAATACATTAATAGCTGGACAAAGACACAGGCCAGTAATTTGTGCGCGAAAATCGGGGAGATGGAACTGTTCATAAAAAAAAACATCGCTGAAACTTACAACAAATCTTCTAAAGCAAGACAGGAACATGGTCAAAGCAATAGTAGGACTACTAACAGGATGGTATAGACTCAACAAAAATATGAATAAAATCGGTCTAAAAGCAGAAACTGAATATATATTATGCTAGGAAGAAGAGGAAGATGTTCTTCACATACTATGCCACTGTGAGGCGCTTGCATAGATCAGACTTCTTAAGCTAGGCTACACAAAATAAAATAAAGAAAACTACACCCAAGACTCTGCTCTTCACATACTATGCCACTGTGAAGCCCTTGTATAGATCAGACTTCTTAAGTTAGGCTTCACCAAACCAAGCAAGGCTCATTGTCAGGAATGGTGGCATTAATCAAGGAAGCGAAGTTAGAGCTAGTCATGAGATAGTATCCACCCAAGTATCTATCTCTCTTCCGATTTATGTATTGTGGAAGAACCACAATTCACAGCATACAATTATTTTCAGTAATTAGTGTGATTTATTTCTTAATGTCTATTCTATCTTCTGTACTTATCGAAATATTTCAGAACTTATACTATTTATTTGACGTTTTAACAATAAATTGAAGAGTTGGACATGAACAACAATAGAAATGACAGTAAGCAAGCATGAAAAATAAAGAAAATTGAAAACAAATGCCAATTAAATACTATTTTCTATTTAAATAGAGCCATGTGGATCTCAGTTCTTGGTCCACTGACTCCCGAACCCGTCATACCATTCCTGAGGGACCCGTCTGTAAACCAACCAAACATCCCCTTACCTGTGTGTAGAGACATTGCTTCCGGACCAGTTATCTCTTTCAGGCATCATGATCTTGTACCCATTTTCTTCAAATGTGTAGATTTATATCATCCCTGGGAAGCTCCATTAAATGAGGAGCTTTATTTAGGATGCTTGAGTGACCTATTAGTTTTCCTTTTCTGAAATTGGTACTTTTGTGTATTTTTAGGGTTTCTTCTAGAGCGATTCTTTGCAGGTGTATGTGTAGAGTTGTTACGTCGAGTATTACCTCCATCGCCACTATTGGAGTCGTCCTTATTACCCCCGTAATATACAAACATGCCAATCTCTGAATCCTATTTAGGATTTGAGTGTATGTTTTTTTGCTGAGTTTTCGTCCACTAGATGGACATTACATAAGATGTAATAATAATAATAAATCTTTAATAACGGAAAAAATCATTTGAACACAATTAAATTACAAATAGTCTAGAAATACAAATTACCCTACACCCATGTGGGTAGAAAGGGGTCATTGAATATATATATATATATATAGAGAGAGAGAAATACAAATACAGTCTCACTATCGTCTCATACATTCACTTAGTCATTTTAGGATTGAGTCCGTAGGTCTTTCCTAGTAGTTGCCTACAGGTGTATAAGCCTGTAAGAGCTTTCTCCATGACGTGCAGCAATTGTCAATTCCTAGTAAGTTTGTGGTCTAGATAAATTCCCAGATACTTAACTTCCTGGATATATGTAACTCTATTCCTTCCAGGTGAGGATTGTTCATATCTAGCTTCCTCTTCCTAGTAAAGGGAACTATGATCGTTTCGTGGGGGTTGATTTCCAGGTTTTTGTTCTTACACCATTTAGCAACAATATAACTATATTGGATTATTCTCATCACAATTCTCTCAAAATTACCAGCTATTATCGGCACTACGTTATCAGCATATCCTATTGCAAGGATACCTTCCTTTTGTAAGGTGCCAGAGGTACCAGAGGCCACTCCCCCCTGACGACATATATAGGGTGTTCTATTTAAAATAACAAAGTTGATGCCAATTCCGGGAAAATGACTCACCCTGTATATATGAAAATAATTTTACATTATATGTCTTCACAAGACAAGCAAGTTTTAGAGAGGGTTATCTATGGTATGAAATTATGTTCTTATTACGGGGAATATACAGCAGCTATAATAGGTCAAGATAAATAGGGATAGAGTAGAGTTTTGTAGTCAGCAATTGTAGACGGAATTGGATGGGAGTAATTTGAGTGAGGTGATATAATAGGATGTTTGATGCGTTGTTTAGAGTGTGACAGATTTTAGTTAGCACTCTTATGGCCGATCGTTCTGCTATTTCTAACATAGTTAGGATTTTAGGATGGGAATTATGAAAAAGAATTACGGCGTAGTCAAGCAAAGGACGAAAAATCATTTTATAAATATGTACAGCTGTTTGCGTGCAAATACCGTTGTTTTTAAATGTTAAACTTAAAAAAAATGTCGCCTTTTCCTTAACTTTTACTTTCAGGATCGTAGAATGAGTTTAAAATATGAATTTGGGATCAAAATGGATGCCTAGGTATTTACAAAGGTCTGAGGGATAAATGGTGTGGTTGTTGATTGAGACAGAAAAGATTGAATTGGATGAATGGTGAAATGGAATATGGAGTTGTGATTTGGTAGGATTTAAGGAAATTGGTGCATTTCTATAAATCTTACTATAACAGAACTCCTTATTAATTGGCGATGGAGTGCAGAGGACTTTAGATAGGGTGGAAGCGCGAGCAATTAGGGTCATATCGTCGGCGTAAAGGTAAATAAAATATTTTAAAGCTATTATATAACCGTAATTTGTATATACAGCGTATTTTTTTAATTAAATCTCATAGGAAAAAACTTTATCTCTTGATAATGGTTTTTCCAATGGATAAATTAAACCTAACCTATCTGTAAGAATTAGTTTTCAAAGTTTCATACAATTAAATAAAAACACCATAGTATTTTAGTTTCGCTGTTTTTTTATTGCAGAAACACTGCTATAATACTTTCGCCAACACAATGGCATCCTCAGGTATTGTGTTGTTTGTTTTTCCTGTAATTGATTATATCTGTTGGAAAATAAATAATTTATTTTTATGATTTAATTGTGAAGATGCACTTTCATCAAATGACAGACTCAACCACTGATTTTTTAAGAAATGCCAACTTAACAAGGCTTAGTTATGGGCGAACAAAATGTGAATATAGTTTAGTATGATAACTTTTTGATAGAGATAATTAATTAAACTTTAATTATACAAATAATGATTACCTCTTCGACATTTACATATGCCATTATCAAAATAATGCTACTCGTTATATGTAAATAACGAAACTATAGCCGCTCTTTAATTATTCAGTTTTCATCAATGAACCACCTACACATGTTCTATTTAATTTTACATTATTTTATTTGTTTGTTTACGAATCGTGCCGAGTTAAACGAATTAATGAATTAACATGTTAAATGGATTTTTATTTAAAAACACCTAGCGTTTGTTTGTCAGCGTGTAATTTTTATTGTTGAATAATTTATGGGCTTTTAAGTGCAATCACAACAAATTAGCAATTAAAATGATGAATCGTGTAAATCTAATAATGGTCGATGAGCGTCGTAATAAAATCGAAGCGATTTCACTGTGTATGTCAGTCACCTTGATCTTTTCCCCCGTGCACTTCTAAGTCATGATTTTCGCAAGTGAAAACGCGTGGGATTTTGCTATGATTAAATCGCTCCGGCGAATTCGATTCATATTTGTGACATTTAAACATTAAACAATCTATACTTTTGAGACGTTGGCAATCAATCTTTAACGTCGCGTATAATTTATAAATAGTCGAATAAACTTAGAACTTTCTCAAAATTAAACACATGAATGAATAAATCCTGAAGAACGCAAATATTTGTTATATACCATATAAAATCAACGAATTAAAAGCTTTGATAAGACAAAAATAATTTTGCCTTAACCTAAAACCGTGACTATCACAAAGCATTAACGAATTAAAAGCTTGGATTGTAAGATAATAAGAGAATAATCTTACCTTAACCCAAAAGAGTGACTATCATAAATAAATCAACTAATTAAAAGCTTGGATTGCAAGATAATACGAGAATTATCTTACCTTAAGTGTCCTGGGAAGTAGTGATATTTGGCATTTTAACGATTATACAAGAACTACTTAATACTTATAAATGAAAGTTGGAATCTATCTCTATAATTGTTTATTGTTTATTGTTTATTAACGGTAAGTCCATTTAAATATTCAGATAATCGCATATAATAAGTTGTTAATTGTTAAGGCTTCCACTTGGTTGTACATGGTTTATTATAACTCAATAAAACACTTTTAACTTTGTTTACACAACTATTTTTTATTATTTAGTGACTATAGTTTCGACAACATTAGCGTGTCATTATCAAACTAATAAGTTTCTAAATGCGCAACGTATGCTTTTTTTGTTATAAGTTATTTTTATGATCAAGTTTATGTGAACAAAATAGCGCTGTTTAACGATAACTTAAAAACAATTCGACATTTTAACATGAAATTTTGCACACATCTTTAAAATAAGTTTCTTAATGCACATTTCGCTTTTTTAATATAAAAATTTAAATAAATAAATTTGTATAATTAATTTGAGAATATAAACAATAAGACATTATCGACTAGTGGTAAATCAGGTAATAATGTATAAAGTAATTATAATTAATAAAATAAATTAATAATCAAAAAGTAAGGCATAAAGTGTATATAAATAATAATATTTATTGTAATTGGCCGTATAGTGGCTCCATCTACAACCCGCTGCCGTGGGGTGTACTACAAATGTATTTCCTTACATACCAATTCGCAGACTGCCCCGCGCCGCAATTTCTGTTCGTTAGTCAAAACCCGTGACGTTTCGCTGTACCGTGTGCCTGCTCGCTGTTTAAAATCGCAAGAAAATCATGCATTCGGGAATTTGGCTGTTCAGATTGACGAAATATCAATGAACATTTTTCAAGGATTCAATAAAATACTAGTTTTAAATATGCGATTATCGGATACTTGGAGGCATACTTTAATGACTTAAATTATTCTATACATTTGAAATGGTAAAAAAATGTTTTATATGCACGGTCTGTGAGATAAAAATACCGCGATAGTAAATTAAATCATAGATTTTTTTAAATAAGATTATTTATTTCAATACAGTGTTAATCCAGTAATGTTTTTATTTTATTTTAAAGGGAAGCAAATATGGTATGAAATTGCCGAATGTAGAAAAATGTATTGCAATTAAGTGTGGCAATTAGGCATATTTTAAATTTGTACAGACGAATATGAATGTATACGTATAATAGACTATTATTTCTGTCAAATCTATGAACAACTACAAATTTGCAAATATGGATGGAGTTCTTCACGCACATTTCTTTCTTTTTAATAGCAACCGTCTATGGGATTAATGATACCAACATTTTCAAATTTATATGAGTTTTAGGATGAGATATGAGATAGGATTTTAAAATATTATTATACAAAAATGTTTAAATTTTCAATTGTTGGTTAATGAGTGTTGTGGAACAAAATCATAATTGAAGGCGTAATGTGTACTAATGTACGCAATATGGCTTCTGTCAGAACAGCTGGATGCGTTGTTCTTGTGTAAAAAGAAGAATTATAAAAGGCTTTGGGCATGAAAGAGTTTTGATTGGGAAATAAATAAATTTGGTATTCAGTGTATCTGTGATATTAAATACAAAACCTTTATTGGACATTATTTTCGTTTACTGCTAAATAAAGGTTATGTATCCACCTGTGTTGGTTCAGTTATTTGGTGCAAGTGAAGTGCAATTATGTGAAATAAAACAAAGAAATCATGCATCATGAAAAGGCTTAATTATAGCAATAAACTGTTTTCATAATTCGATGGAATGTGAAAATAGTAAAATATGAAAATGATGATGAATGAATAATATTCAGATTAAAGAGGTTAAATTCACTCTTTGGATATTAAATAGCATGTTTGAATACGTTAACATGTGGGTAAAATTAATATTTATTTAATTTATAAAAATTGTTCAAATGTAAATAATATGTGTAATATTAATTAGTGATGGGCCTACTTCACGAGAATAATCGATTATTATTCTATTATTTAATAATCCATTATTATGATTCTAATGATCATTCATACAAATGTATGAATAATAATTCATCAAACATATATATATTTCTAATAAGTGTACTTAATATTATGAATAACTTTGTGATTTTCAAAAAAAGTTTGTTTATTTTTCACAACAATTGTTTGATGAATTATTATTCATACATTTGTATGAACTAGAAATATGTTTCATATAACCATTTAAATGATCATGGTTATCGTCCGACTATATATATATCGTTTTCGTGTATATATATATATTATCTAAAAAAACCCTCTATACCCATAAGAGTGTAGAGTATTACAAATATATACAGGGATTAAAGTTTAAATATCCAATAAGAATTTCACATGCAGAATTTTTTTATAACTTTAATTTCAGTTATAAGTTTGTAAAATTGATTTGAGTAACATCTAATTATAAACGCAGAAAATGTATGGATTAAGGTTGAAAAAAGTAAGCGATTTGATATTCCAAAAAAGTAGAGAATAGAAGATCAATAATTAAAATCATTTTTATAATCTACTAATCATTCAAATAATCATTTCAATGATCAGTCGATTATCAACATCATTCAAGTACGGATCATTCGATTATTAAATCATTCGTTAACGCCCATCACTGCTATTAATTATACAGTCTATTTTTATTATTTCACATTTGAGATAATTTAGAATGGTAAATATTATGTTATTGTAATATTATATAATTTTGGTATATTGATAAAAAAATATTGTGGAGAAAGTCATAACATAATTATATAACATTTCACAAATAAATTCCCTATAATTTCAACTTGAAAAGACTTTTTTAAATAGGCATGAGACTGATATTTCAAATGTGGAAGAAGTTCATTCACACAGTTTGCTCATTCAAATGGAACGATTGTAAGAAAATTTGATAGTAAATGTTAATGTAAAAAGAAAAAAACCTTCAGTTTTATATTTATTAGTTATTGGTACAGTTTATTGGATGAAAAAATCAGAAAAGGTGTGATAATGAAAAGGTAATGTGGAAAATTAATCCAATTAAAAAAATTGAATTCTTGATAAAATCTCACGAAGCTGTTTAAACATATGTCTGGAAATTCAAATAAAATATTTTGGATAAAATCAATATAACTTACAATAAAATACATGTTTTTTTTTTATTGCAATGACTTAGGTTATATAAAATTGGTATTTTTTTATACTAAAAGACAATCAATTAGAGATGTCAGTAATTACTTTTAAAATCGAATTATCAATTTGTGACAACTTGTTAAAATTAAAATAAATTATAAGATAACTGATAACTGACTTACAACTTGATAAAAATAACCTTTCAATATGTACCAAAAATAATCGAAGGAGATGAACTTTGTTGCATGATTACTGATTTGCACTTCTTGGAGTACCAAAATACCAACTAGGGCTTATTTAGGTATAGTCGGTAAAATGTACTTTGGGATAAAATCATTTGAATAATTTTCGAAATTTAATTTTTTGTTGCTGGCGATTAAATTCTTTCCTAATTTAAGCGACCTCGTATGTCTTATCATTTCCGAGATACCAATGGTGAGAATCGACAAATTCACAACCCTGTATAAGTGTACCAATTCAAATGTTGAACAGTGTATTTAAATATATTGTTGTTATTAACAATTTGTAGGTATGAGAGTAGCATTAATATTTAATTGAAAGTTCGTATTTGATGTAAATTCCTCATTAGAATATATACACCCTTTAACGAGTAAATACAGCGGAATGAATTAAAAAAATCCCTAAATGAGTC
This sequence comes from Philonthus spinipes, assembly GCA_963082785.1. Taxonomy (NCBI): domain Eukaryota; kingdom Metazoa; phylum Arthropoda; class Insecta; order Coleoptera; family Staphylinidae; genus Philonthus; species Philonthus spinipes. The sequence continues at coordinate 14,023,173 of OY720308.1, read as the reverse complement.
TTGTCATCAATATTATATGGATTGTGTGCTGTGTGCAAGTGTTGAGCGCATAACCACACACGCTGCAATTTTAACTGAAATTCGTAGCTCGGCGAAGTTTACTGAATGAATGAAAAATAGAGAGGAGCTGGGGGTGGTTGAAACTGGCGGCGAGGAGTGGAAAAAAAAGTGGTAAAATTGAATGCGCTGTGTCCACACGGCAATATTGCTACGCAAATATAAACAGTGTACTTTATATTATGTACAAAGCATACATGAGGGAAGTATAAATTTGCAGAGGGCTTTTTGGATCGGGCCGCTCGGGCTGGCTGTGGACCACCTTCGCTCATCATCAGCGTAAAAGATTTAAATGTTACATCAGGTTATTAAACTAGAAATTGAATGTGATTTAATACAAAAGAATAATATGGTATATATTGTTGTAAATTTGATTTAAAATTATACTTAATTTAACAGTATTAAGAAATGTATAGCGTTTTCTGCTTACTGCACATTTGTGTGTAATCGCCGAGGTTATTTGCATTTTCTGCTTCTGCACTTTTTCAGTTTGCCCAATCAAAATCCTTTTCTGTTTACATAAAAATGTGACCGAGTGCAGGAAAATGATACTGACCCCAAGGAGGGAGTTCACGAGTTCCAGTGAAATATGACAAAATAACGACTCATGTGATAGTATTGAATTGTTGGAATATAATAATCGTAATATTAAATCTCATCCATTTTAGTTATCTTTTTGTCGTATCTATAATGAAATGTATTTCTCTCATACCACCCGGTATAATTGTAAACGGGTTAAGTTTTGAAATCGGCAACTATTTTATATTTCGCGCATTTCACTTCTCGGTGTCAGTGCTGAATTGCAAGCAGTGTGCAATACGGTACAGCTCTCGCTCAGTGCGCACTGGTGTGCCTCGATTCTGTGTAAGCAGAAAACACTATTATATCAATTTGAAAATGTATTAATTATTTAAATAATTATTTTAATGACAAATGAAACGTCAAAATGATTTCAATAATACTGAATATGTTGCACGATCGAATAAAAATGGGAAAGAAATTATATATATTGATGGAACTTTTATCAAGCCATTGTTAGGTAAGAATAGCAAAGTAAATTGTAATATTCTTCCAAATACTCGACTTTAACTTTAAATGTTCATTCAAAAACATAATTCCCACATCACAATTTTTTATTGAAATAATGAAATTGTATTTTCTATTTATTATAGTACTAAATAAATAGAAAATACAACGAAATTTTACAAATATGTTACTTATTGTAAGTTGAATTGATTTTATTCAAAACATTTACAAAATAATAGAAATTTCCAGACAGACATTCAACAACATTCATGAGACTAGGAAGAATTCATTTTTTTATTCAACTTATTTATGAAAATTAATCAATGAATCACTCTACCTGTGAATTATAACTCATTTTCTGGCCACCTTCAATAGTTCTACTTTATCTAAACCCTTTGAAAATGGTTTTATATTATTCACTTGCATTGGAAGAATGCGTTGTTATTCATATCAAACAAATTATTAAAAAAAAAATGAAAAAATATCGTTGCCTTTCTGCAGATGGTCAAACCTTTCCTACAGCGCCTTTTTTGCTGTATCTAATCTAAAAAAATGATATCAACTTTGAATTTGAGTGTTTGACCGACAATTTGATCATGTACTTCATTATTGAGAAATTTTCTTTTGTTTCGATTCCTTGGCACTAGAAATTTTATTTCAATTTCATGTTCAATTACAAACATAGTTGCTTCTTCAACTTAGAATATCCTAAACTTGTAATCAGTTGTACCGAATGTCCGAATAAGAAAGGTCACCGGCTATATCTCAGGAACTATAAGTCCTAGAGCTTTCAAGTAAAAAAAAAAAATGTAAATTAAATTGATCATGAAAAAATGCTGGAAATAATTTTCAAGTTCGTAAATTTTCCGGTAGGGTGTGCAATGAATAGTCGAAAATATAATATTGCTATTATCTCGAAAAAAGTTCTAATAGAGGCATCATGAAACTATACTTTTTGAAATCATGATGAGTCCATGAAACAAAAATTTAAGAGACTATTTTTCTTATATATATATATATATAATCGATGTCCCCTTTTACCAATTGGTGTCGGGGAACTATTTTTCTTTACTCTTGAAATTAAGGGGGGGGGGGGGGTGATGAAGGTCCGTGTTTGTAACGAGCAAATGTCAAATAACTCTTTTGTTTTTTAACCGATTTTAATGATTCTTAATGTCATACGAAAGAACTTATCATACTCATTAAAACCATTGACAATAATCACAAAACTTTAGGTGTTATTTATTTCAGGTTAGGTTTCGTGTATTTGTGCTGTTTGCAGGGCTCCAGTGCTTTTATATTCCTGTGATAGTTGTTTTAAGGACCTATGGAAATTCCTGATATAATGGTTTCACACAAGAAAATAAGTCAGAGCATATTTTAACTTGAGACCTTAGCAGTCGAAGCTGGTAAAGTGGGACTACCCCAAGTCCAGTCAAGACTTGACTGGGAGGAGTCCCACACTTCATCCGTAACTGGATTTCCCCTTCCACAAGCAAAAAAAACATAATCACAAAAATAAGTAATTCAATCGCCGTTAGGTAGCGCCAAGTTAAATAGTAGATAATTATCTCATTTTCTTAGAAATTTCATATGAAATGATATACAGAGAGTTGTTTTTTACATAAAACACGGAACATGCTACAATATACTCAAAGTAAATTTTCCTATGTTGGATATGTACTGGGACGCATCAAAGCATTGGGTGCGTTGTGATTGGCTACGATTTTTAATGGTAATATAGTCAACCCAATTTACACTCTTCCCATCAGAAATAAATTATATTTGTCAACTATTATGTCAAGTGCAACATGTTTTATTATGGATATTTTACTTAACTACAATGCATCTCAACATCTGTGATATTCTTAACCAGTAAAATATTAATTAAAGAAGGTAAGCAGAGATAAAGCGTAATTTAAATGAACCAATTATGAATTCTACTTTTCAGTTTTTATTAAAAATATACACAATATATTAAGGTAAACGGTTTTGAACATTTATTATAATACATACATGTTTCTAGTATGAATTATAATAAATGTTCAAAATGACATTCGCGCTCTAAGCAATATGCTAGACGATGATAAAAAGATTGTATGGCATTGATACGTAAAGATGTCCAACTCTTCGTCTACGTCTGCTTTGAGTTCCAGAACAGCAAATATCACTTACTTGCGATAACTGACAAGTGTAATTCATTTTTGATGGGGAAGGATGTAGTTTGGGTTGCCTATATTATTTTTAGAAATAGTAGCCATTCACATTGCACTCAATGCTTTGATGCGTTCCTGAACAAATCGAACATACGAAAATTTACATTGAGTACATTCTAGCATGTTCGGTGTTACATAAAACTATGTATTTTTTTCTGTATTTTTTTAGTCTCCATATAATATTTCAAATTAATAATTGCACATGTCATTTGAAAATTTTTTGAGGTTAATAAAATTTATAACAAAAATGAATTATTTTGTCACCAGTAGGGGGCGTTTTCTATAGCGTTACAAATTATTTAGATATGGTCTTCCCTGAGAGATGAATTGATGGGGATGCTTATTTTCTTAGCCACCACTATATTTCAACTGTTTATATTTTTATTTATGGGTCATTTTTTACCAAACTAGACCTATAACGAGGAAACATAATTTTATCGATCGGAAATTCAAAAAATTTTTATACAATTAAATAAACAACGACTTTCACTCCACCAAGAGCAGTAGGTATACTGCTCCTAAAGTATACCTACTGCTCTTGGTGGAGTGAAAGTCGTTGTTTATTTAATTGTATAAAAATTAGTCGATTGTATTAAATATGACAATGGACACATCGGCCAATTTGAAAGGCATAATTTTTGATACAAATTTGGTTTTTCCATTTTAATACTTTTTCCATTTGTGTTATTAAAAAAATGAGAAAATTATTGTTAAAATTACAAAGCTTCAATCGGCGACAAAATAATTTAATTTCGTTATTTTAGTTATAATTTGTTTTATTTTAAATTATCATATTAAATTCTTAAAAATTAAATTAATAATTTTTACTACTAAAAATTCTCTTACTTATAACTTGCGGTAGGATTTAGATATAGACTTGCGGTTTTTCACCAAATTTCTTACTTTTTAACCCTATTTCTATTAAGACTAAGAAGCATTGCAGTCTGTGCCGCTTATTCACTGAACACAAGCTTTTAATTCAACATTCCCAAAAATATCCCAGCAGTTTTTAGTTCAAAAGTTTGAGTAGCTAAATAGAAAATAATTAATTATTCAATTGAGTAAAATCAAATTAAATTTAATGAAATTTGTTTTATTTGATTAAATTTAAATAGGTTTATTTATTTAAATAACTATGACCAAGTGAATAAATAAATAAATTTAATATAATTAAACATGCTAAATCAATAACGTCCTTCTTAGTTCTTAAATGATATTCATCATAAAATTGCACCAAATGCCAATAAAGTAGTAATTTAATAATTCTCAAGGCTTGTTATACATCGTTGTCCAATTAATGAAAATACTTTTTAACTTAGTATAACTGAAATTTATTTAGTGGCTATAGTTTCGACTAAATAAAACTATAGTCATTAAATAAGTTTCAGTTATACAAAGTCAAACAGTGTTTTCATTAATGAAATAGTAATTTGTCTACATAATTTAATCACCTATATTTATAACAAATTAAATAAAAATGATCTGAAAATAATTAATTTTATTTTAACATCTTTAAATTATGTAAAACATAGCTGTACTGACGAGGGATAGATCCTGAAACACGTGTCTGCAGATGGTCTTATATAGAGTAACGTTCCTTTTGTTTGTTTTTGCATTAAATTTTTCTCAGATAAAAAAAATGTTGCATGATTCAATATTTTATTGATATGCAACAGCAGGTGTACATTATGTAATTCAATGTCCGGCGTGGGTATTTGCCCGGGAAGTAGTTGTTTTAATGTGCATTTGTTTAACGTACTTACGTAATGTAAGTCAAAAGTCACAGAGCTAAATGTGAAAATAATTTATTAATTATTTTCAAATTATTTTTATTTAATTTATTTAAATAACTGTGACCAAGAGAATGAATACTCTTTTCTATTTATATGTATTTATTATAACTTCATCTACAACATATTGTATCAAATAGGAATCTGTCAATCACTTTCTCACTTATTTCCAAATATACAGAGGGTTCCTCAAGGTTCTCCTATATCCCCTATTCTCTTCAGTATATTCTGTTATGATATCCTGAACTTCGTTTCAACATCTTTCCCACTGCTTTTGGCAAATAATACTGCCTTATCACCCATACCGCTTCCCTTTAAATACAATATGGACGATATCAAATATACTTACAAAGGATATTTGATATCGTCCATCAAATCGGCGCATAAAAATCAACCCGTCCAAATGTTAATAATTTATCCCATTCTACAATAATAAAACACAATTTCCAATAATGAGTAACAATCACAATAGTTCCCTACTACACCTTCAAATACATCGGCATTCTATTCGACTCAAAGTTTTCCATGAAACCCTGCATTCAGTCTACAAAAATAAAAAAATAAAACGTGATAGTACACTTATGATTACTTAGGTATATGTATCAAAGTATATCTTTAAAACAGCAATGCATATCTGTATTTTTACTCCTATCCCGAAAGATATTCTCATTTTGTTTGTTGTCCCAATCAGGTTTCCACTTTTGTCTCTTTCTTCTCTATATCACCTCCAAGTTGTTGAAAGTTTCTTCTTCAGTATCCGTATTAGGCAAGGACATTGCCAACTTTACAATCCCTTAAACGATTGCCTTTTGAATCCACCCAAATCACACCCATATTCTAGCGTATATTATGTTTAAGCCTAAATATTATTTCCCTCCACTCACAATTCGTCAATTCATATGTGCGAACACACAGGGCAGTTCAGCTATTACATAGATTTTTGCTTTGTATCACCATAAATTCAAGTAACGGCAGAAAAACCTTTGGTCGATAGTATGAACAGACTAACTTAAAAAATATACAGTAATTTGTATAAAATCTGTGAAATTTGTGCTCGATTCGGGGTTACGTTTTTTTTATTCCGACAACTTTTGGTGTAAATCAAGTAAAACAAACATTAAACTCCTAGCTGTTAGCTCATCGTCAATAATTACGGCACACAAACACATTTGCGCTCGGTGAACCGTTCCGTTTAAATATTCTTAACAGGCGAATTACCGGCGGCACGCACATGAGCGAGAGCAGCAGAAAATGCGGAACTTTATCGAGCAAGTGAACACACCCTGAACACCGCGTTGCACGAGGTTGGGTAACTGCAGGCATTCGTAAAACAGGGCATTGCTTCCATCCATCCATCCGACCAACGCCATGCACAATTTTCCGAGCACAGATTATTTCTGCACGCACACAAAGGAAACGGATCGACGACAATCATGGATGGATGGCCCGAGCTATTGATTTTATTAAGATTTCCCAGGCTAAGTACGTGGACAGCGTTCCGTCAATATTTGCACAAGGAAGTAGATGTTCTCATCAGGCCATAGTAGATAGATCGAGTTTCGTCCTTTCCTCCCTTATAACTCGATCGATATGTGCTTACAGTTTTTTTTTGTCATCTTTTTTTGGTCAATTCCCTAGACGGGGGAAATTTGAGTTTTATAGGGTAGGTCTACAGCAAAGGTCATTTACGCCATGCTTTAATAATTAAATAGCAAGTCATTTATCTGGGGTATTCATAATATTACAAATACAAATGAGGGAGATTCTCTGGAGAATATAACTAAAAACAATAAAAGGTAATAACTCAAAATAAAAGCGGATAATATTGAATAAAGGGTCTATACATAAATTATACACTTCAAGAACGTTTGCGAAAAATTGTCACAATGCACATCAAATCAAGAAGTGTAACTGTCTTCTTGATTTGATGTGCATATTTTTAATTAAATTCTCACTTATCCCGTGGTGAAACAGTTTTATGTAATAATTAGGAAATATTTTAATTAATACACTTCTTTGTTCGTTTCACTAATTTTATTATATTTGAGTTCCGACTAGTTTCGACGAATAGTCATTATAGACAGTTATATATTTGACTCTGTTAGAACAGGCCAATAAAAAAAAATATTTGTAAAAACGTTTCAACCTAATTGACCTAAAACATATGATTTTTTATGCTGAAACAGTATTCGTCATTAGTTTTATTTTATCACCCACAATTATCTCATAAAATGACATAAACATATTGCAATGTTCTCTTACCAAAATATCAGACTATTATTAACTTCGATTAATTATTTTTGTAATGAACTTTAAACTGCTCAATACTCTTCCGGTTTTCCATGTGAACCGTGACACGGAAAACAAATTGTAAACAAATCAATTATTTCTTTCTGTAATTGTGAAACGAAATGCAAGTCATTTCAGAAAACGAACTCTTTTCTCTGGAAGTTCAATATACAGTGTTAGTAATTATTGCCGGAATACCTTTTTTTGTGTATGTAAGTAATTGCTGTATCATAAATGACTCCTCAATGAGAAATTTCTCTTAATCTTAAAATTCTATGGTTCTACAAGAAAAGTCAACTGTTGCACTGGTTACAATTGAGTCTTTCGATGAATGGGTGTTACCGGCGATTAATTTTAATCGTTTAATTGTCCCTCCTTTGACATGGGTTTGTTGACCACGGAATTAATAAAAATAGTATCATATTTAACTATATTTCAATAAGCAATTAACTAATTTATAAATCATAATAAAATTATTTTGAAATATCCTACTTTATTGAAGCAGTGTATCTACGATTTATTGATTATATTTAAGTTTCACAAAATGTATTGTAGCAGTGTCTCTACAATAAATTTTATGAAACTTAAAAACTGTTAAATTTTTATTTGATTACCTCACCTTCGCGTAACTCGCGTACAACTATTTACAACTATTCACATCTCTTATTTTTAAAGCAACTTTCATATTTATTCCTATTTAAATTGTTGCCATTAATACAACAAAGGTCACATATCATGAAAAACAAATGTTGCAAGATAGGTGTCGACTCGTTAGACACTTGTTTTATCTGTAAAGATATTTTCAGTAATACATAAGTAAGCATGTATTACTGAAAATAATATAAATATAATAATAATAATATAATAGAAAATGTAATATTTTCAATATTATATGGCTAATGTTAAATATGAATTTTAAGTGGACTAGTTTGAAATATTTTTTACTCTTAAAATATTAATTCAAGAACTTCAAAATAAATCAATGCATCATTTACCGCAGATGATTTGACCTTCTGATGATAAGACCAATATTATAAAAGTGCCTCAAAAGAGCAATAAGAGAGGGCAAAAAATTAATTAAAAGTATGATTGATCCCAGCAATGTAAAATATGATTGATCGTTTACTATAGGACTGAAGTGCAACGATACGCTTTCTAGTAATAATCCTTGGTGATATATAAAAATGATTTTTTTCTAAATTATTATTTAAATTATCTAATCCATTTTTGCAGATAGTGTAGGTGTGTCCTATGAAGTATCAGATATATTTTTTTATGGAACATACTTATTTTTTTTTAGATTATACTATTGCACTACTGTACATGAAGAATATTGGATTACTTAAGAGTAATCAGTTATTTTTGTAATATCTGTATTATTAGAAATACAAAATATATCCTGATAATTCGATCAGTTATTCTTGCTTATTATATGAATTTCAATTTACAATTGTTAGTAATAGGCACAAGAGCATATAATGTTTATATTTATACAAATTAATTAATAATCGTAATGATAATTCAGTGCTCACTGAACTAATCACAATTAATGTACCAAGGCAAAACAAAACTCTTCATACTTTACTCTCCTTTATTTATGATATCAAAGACCGTATTTATTGTTAAGCTGCACGATACAAGATGCTAGCTACATCATACCTTGAAAGAGAATCGTTTTAGGTGTGCGCTCGTGTGTGTAATTAGAACTTCGTATTCTCGTGTGATTAAAAGAATCTTTCAAAGTTGCATCGTGCTGAACCACTATAAATGCGACTTAGGACATAATAATATTCGATATGTGTGGATACATTCAGCCCCTACACCTCGACCAGACGGTTTATTGTGGTCAATATGTGAGACCTTATACCTCGTTTTTCAGGTCAATGGTTTCTAAGTATCCTATGATCTTACTCAGAGGGATCATGTGGATTGCATTCAAGTCCAGCTCTATAGACCCAAGAACCAGTTGTCTGGTTTGACACCCCGCTGGGCAGACACATAGGATATTATCTAGTATCTCAACATCTTCCATACACAATCTACAGGTAGTGTTATCCTGCACCCAAATTCTGGTAAGATGGTGGTTATAGCGACAGTTTGTATGGCCACTGCCGCTCTGAGGTCGCCTCTGCTCATATTTAGCTTTTGCTCTGTTCCCGAATGGTATTTGGAGAGTAGTTTTAGCCGGGAGCCTTCCCCAGCATTGTAGCATCTCTCCTTTCATTCATCTATGTATCGTTGCCTTGGCCGAGTGTCGGGGAAGGACCAGTGTCGCTTCTGGTATCAGCATTGATTTCGACTCCCCTTCCTTGACCAATTCGTCTGTTTTTTCATTCCCTGGTATTCCGGAGTGTCCTCCCATCCATACCAAGTTGATTTTCACAATCTCAGACAGATTGCGGAGTACCTCTCTACAGACTCTAATCTGCAGCGATGTACATCTAACAGAAGTCCTTGTTCCTATTGGCAAAGAACTGGGTAAGATGATTTTCATAGACTTCTCTTGAGGTCAGTTGTACACCTGTAAGCGAATTTTTCAACGACCTGAACATATGATATTCGCTTTGTACTATGTCTGAACTAAAAGAAGGATACATAAAATCATCTCAATCAAGCTCCCGGAGCTTCTAGCGCGTTATTAATGATATATGCGGCCTGGCGTTGTCTTGATGGATCACAACCCACTACCTATTGACCAATTCCGGCCGCTTCTGGCCAATTGCCTGTTTCAAACGGTTCAATTGCTGATAGTATATATCCGAATCCACTTCCATCCCAACAAACACACAGCAAAACCTTCCTGGCCGTCATCCAGGCTCGGTGATGATGGTCTGGGGCGCATCGCCGGTCTTTGAAAACGATCTCTTTCGGATATTGTTGTCATAGATGACCCATTTCTCATTTTCAGTCACCATACGCTTGAGTAATGGGTCGACTTTGCCTGTTTCAAACGGTTCAATTGCTGATAGTATATATCCGAATCCACTTCCATCCCAACAAACACACAGCAAAACCTTCCTGGCCGTCATCCAGGCTCGGTGATGATGGTCTGGGGCGCATCGCCGGTCTTTGAAAACGATCTCTTTCGGATATTGTTGTCATAGATGACCCATTTCTCATTTTCAGTCACCATACGCTTGAGTAATGGGTCGACTTTGCCTGTTTCAAATGGTTCAATTGCTGATAGTATATATCCGAATCCACTTCCATCCCAACAAACACACAGCAAAACCTTCCTGGCCGTCATCCAGGCTCGGTGATGATGGTCTGGGGCGCATCGCCGGTCTTTGAAAACGATCTCTTTCGGATATTGTTGTCATAGATGACCCATTTCTCATTTTCAGTCACCATACGCAAAGATTCGCAAATGGGAACGCGATCCAGCAGATTATTTTGCGTCAGCTCATGTGGCATCCAAAAATCGAACTTCCTGGTATAATCAGCCTTCCAAAAATGGTCCAAAACGCTTGTATGAGTCATGTTTAGCTACTTGGCAATCTCTACACTGCTCATATGCCAGTCTCTATTCACTTTTTCGATGATTTAATGGACGTCTTCCAGAGCGTGCAGCGTCTTTCATATCAAAATTTCCGGAACGAAATCGACGAAACCAAAATTGCGTCATTTACAACTTTGGACGCCTGCGTTGCTTTTTCACCTTTATCGAAGCAAAATTGTAAAATATGGCAAATTTTCTCCTTTTTCACTTCCATCTTTGATGCGCTGTAATACTCGACTGAATCAACCGAACACAGAACTGTTAACGAGGGTTTTTTTCCTCGCAAAGTAGCCTTTCTAACGAGTATAAATATGACCCGATGCGATTAGTACATCACGAGATATTGGGTTCAACACCATCTTACGAGAAAAAAAAAACATGGATGACTTTTCTTCAAACCCAATATGTAAGTTCATTGAGGATGAACTTAGCCATGTGCGGTGACAATATGAAGGGAATGGGACTTTATCCAGTAGAATCTCCAGCGAAAACGTTGGGCGGTGCTCATGGCTACGGTAGCCAGTCTCTGCAGGCTGTCCAGTTTTTTCTACACACCTATACGTCTTGTGGCTGTCCACCACACGCAACCATGCGTGGTGATTGATCTACCGAATGTTATGTGAAGCCAGTGGACATATCTGCCTAGACCCAATTCTTGCCACAGACCCTTTAACATATATAGATGGATGTCTAGACCTTGTTGGTCAACTTCTCCAGGTGCGGGTTCCAGCACAATGATGTCTAGTATAATACCTAGATATTTGGTCTCTCCCTCAAATGATATAGTTATCCCTCGCATAACCGGTTCAATTAGCCCGGTTGCTCTTTTGCGACTAAAGAGTCTTATTTGGTTAACGCTGAGACTTTCTGTCGTACACCAGTTACATATGGTGCCAGCGCTTCCTCCATTATTTCGTAGATTGGTCATCGTTTTCCACTTCAACATCCAGGTCTTAGGGCACATCTCAATGTATAATATAATGTGAAAATTTTGAGTGATTCATTCAGTGTTTACATCTCATGTTAATTATAGTCTTTTGTGATAATTTCTTCTCACTAACATTAGTTTTGTATGTGCCTTGTATTTAGTTATTATTTTCCTTTATTTGCAACAATATTGTATTACTTCTTGTTTGTATATGTACCCTGTAATTAGCTGATTGTATTTGCTGGGTAATATTTATTGCTCGAGAAACCGCTCGATATATTGAAATTAAGAGCATTGGACACCGTGGATGAAAAGGTACGCTCGCTTTTCTTTTCTTTTACTTACATGTCTAATCCACCTTATAAGAGTAAATACCATGTGGCATATGCGAATTTTTATATCGTGACAAGGATAAATAAACCCAATATTAAGTGAACCACGCCTCCTTATTCGCGATCATTGGAAGTTCGACTATTTCTCCGCAAGATGGCAGATTACTACGGGTTATTTCCCAGAATTTCTGTCCCATTTTATTAGTTAATTACACATTTTATAAAATAAAATAATAGTAAATGTATATTCAACATCAAAGTAAAATTAGACTTAAATGCTTCTATTTTCATGTTTACGTTTATTTTATGACTTATTGCAACTTATTTAATATTAAATAAATATAAATCCTATAGGCCCCTCTTATAATTATTCGAAATATAGTAGTGACAATATTTCTTTTAATATATGAAATATTTACTACAGAAATAGCTTTGGCCTTTAGGCAAGGTTTCCTTTCCTCTTAAGATTTTATAATTAAATACGTTGACTTCTCGAGCGTACTTTGTGGAGTTCTTGATCAAATTTTCGAACAAGTTGATCATTTTTCCACCAGTGATCGCTCGAGTTGAGTTATTGAGTAAACTATTCGAACTGAGTGCTAGAGCATATCCATACAATAGATAAAAGTTTTCAATAAGCTCGTGTCATATTCATAATTGAGTGAATTAACTGAACATGCTCATAAATTAAGTCGCGGGAAAAAATCTTGTGACAGTTCATGACAAGTCCTAGTTTCGGCTATTTTGCTTTTTAATCAAAATATATTAAATTCAACCTCAAATAACATGATTTCGTTCAAATCCACATTAATTAGAACGACTTCTTGTTCTAAATAATCAATCTAAAAACAGTTTTCCGAAATAATAACGGTGGCAGTTGTTTTTTTTTTGTTTTCCTGAAAAGTTTTGTTTTTCAGAATTAGAAGTTTGTAGAGGCAAGTCGCAGAAATACGAAATCTTTTTTGTTAACAGGTCAACCATAAATTTGAATTTTAGAATTTCCTTGATTTTTGGATGCATATTTTTTTGTATTTAATATGGATATTTTCCCCTTGATTTAAATAAAAATATACAGTGTTATTAGTTATGACACTATTCTAAAAAAATAATAGAACATTTTTATACTTAAATGATTGTTGAATTACGTGAAAATGAAACTGTTCTATGTATATATACTCTATTTCGTGCTGTTGTCTTTTAGCAATCAGGGACCTCGATAAATTCAATACTAAAGAAAGAAAAAGAAAAAACAATTTTATGCTTTTAATAAATGTTGTGAAGGAGACGCAATCTTTCATTAAATAGAACAGAACTTGTATCCAGTGATTTATTCATATAAGCATGCATTTTATTTGCTAAGGGCCGTTTTACACACACAAGAATTATCGCAGAAAGTTGTGCGAGAATTATATATAAAAGTTTTGCTATAATTATATATATAAAAATATTTTTCCTGTTTTACACAGCAAACAATTATTGTGGAAATAAGCAGAGCAGATTGTTTTTACAGTCGTCCAATACAAGCAGACGCGGCATTATGTAGTATGCTATTGCTTAACATTATTGGGAGACTGTTTTATATAATTCTTTTCTAGATTATTTTGAACATGTTCAATATATTTCTCGCGAGAATTCTCGCAAGAAATATATTATAAAAATCGCTGTAATGCACATGCGCAAACTTATAATATTTTTCTATATATAATTATATTATGAATTTATGCGAGAATTCTTTGTGTGTAAAACGGCCCTAAGGATACCAAACGCGAATAATTCTCTCTCTTTTTTGTAATTATCCATAATTAATTGTAAAAAAATCAAGATTATCTATAATTGTCAATTTCTTCTTCTCGTGTGATTAGCTGTAATTTCTTAGCAGTCGCGGCACTTTCGCTGTTTAGTTCTTACTTGCTTATGCCGCAGTTAGGATAATCATCAGTTTTCCTCTTTGAACTGCAATTAAGTCTTTATCCGCCGAGAACTTTTTAATGGCCACGAGTTTTACGAAAGTGGAGCGTCACTTTCCAATATATGACGATTGTGATATATACAGAGTTTTTGTTTCGTCTTTCGTTTATTAAATTCATTCACTAGATTGTACCAATTTAAAAGAAAAATAAAAAAGATTAATTTGAATTAAATACAATTATAAATAAAATAATTGTCATTCCTTTCTGTATTATTTTATTGATTATCTAGATATACACCGTGTCCAAGATCTGGAAAACGGTAAAATATACAGGCTGGTTTAGAGTATGCTTACATGCCGATGGTAGAAATTCATGATTGTTTATAGTTTTCATTTTTTTCAAAAATACAATATTTTGGTATTTCAATTTTTTGTGTTTTTTTTTTTAACAGATATTAAAAAACTAATGTTATCCGATGTTTCATCTCCGAGTAGTCATCATCAATTTCATTTTTTATTACAAATTCAAAGATGTGTTACATATGCTTCTAAAGCCAAGAAAGAAAAAAAATAGAGAAAACTAATTTTTAATATTTTTGTTGGCTCTAAATCTAGTACGCGTTGGAATGGCAAGTGCTCAAATAAGTCCCCATTATTTTATAGACACAAGTATTTTCTTTGTATAGTTGAATTTATTCCTAATCCTAATAATATTATATACTAATAGGAGTTAATGCCTTGCATCTTTTGAGGATTGTCTGTTGCCCAATAATTGAAAATGCCATTGTTGGTTATCAAGCTTCTATCAAACCAAATTACTTGAATAGGAAAAAAAATGATTTTCTTGTCATTTTCTTGTATACCATTCACAAAAACTTGTTCGTCTCACCTTATTTCGTTTCCAGGTCTAAGAGCATTCTAAATTTATATGATTGAAATTTATACGTTGGTAATATGAAGTGGGCTATAGATCTAGCTACTACAGTCTGACGTTCAATTATTGTTGTCCGTATTTCAGGATTTCCAACAACGGCTAATAGATTTAGATGAAAAAAAAAAAAAACAATAACAAAAAAACGGTTTGTTGAATGAATAAAATTCCTTTAATTTAGATAACAAACGTCTAAATATAAATTTTTCAGATTTTGTTCGTTCAGGATAATTATTAGAATACATTTGGTCAGCATTTATATCTAAAAAATAGAACGAAGCTAAGCCTTGAATTTTTAAACGGATGAATAATCCTCTCGTTAATCTATTAAATGAGCAATTAGATTTGGTATACACACCGCTTTTCGATTTTTTTTAAATATTTTAATAAATTTATCTGTTCACTCTATTTTTTGTATACAAATGTAACTTTTTATGTAATTTGTCACTTGATAATAACTGTCAAAAGTCGAAACTTAAGTAGTGAATTTTTGTATTTATTTACAAATAAATACAATAAACAATTGTAAAAACATAGTAAGTGTTTATTCAGTGATATAATAATAAATTACCACGTAGTTACGGTCGCAACCATTATAATGATTATCAAAATAATAATAAAACGAGGATAATTTGAAGTATACTATATTGCTAGTTACACGTAAAATGATAGGGTTTTATATAAACTATAGCGTTGTTCAGTAAGTGTGTAGTACTAGAAGTAATTATTAATATTTAGTGTTAGTCTGTCTGGGCTATGGACAGACGGTCTTTCCTCTCTGTCTAAATCTACTATGTGTTAATAAAATGAAAATTGTATTTAGGGTTAATTTAAATGTCTTGATGAAACGAGCTGATGAATTGGTCAACTATTCACCAATTCATCAGCTCGTTTCATGTTGCTGGATAATTTTACATATTTTATAATGTTTAAAATGTTTTACTAAGCTGGAAAAGGGAGACATAAATACATAATATATTTATAATAATAATTATAAATAAAATATTAAAATCTATCAATAGAATAAATAAAAACACTGTTTAATTATTATTATATGATCTACCAATTTTTAAATATTAGAAATTATATTAATAAATTTATTATTATTATTATAAAAGCGCACTTTACTTTCTATTATTCTCTTTGTTGCGCAAATTATAATCAAATCAAAGGCCATAATTTGCGCAAGAACACTAATCCATTTTATTATTTTTTGCGATATTTATTACGAAATATTAATTATATTAATTAATTATTATATCACATATAATAGAAATAATCAGGCGACAGTTTTCTACGGCCGTAGTTACACTATTATTATTATTTACTACAACTACAATTGTCGTCTTATAAACGACTGACGGCCGAAACAATTTGCAATTTGTTCCGGCAATTGTGTTATTATCATCGCGGGACTATTCTTTTTGGTATTCATTTCACGCTCCGTTGTTCCATCGCCGCGGGTTTAACAGCATTTTTTGTTAGGCGGAGGAGGTTTCTTTAAAGAATTCGGAAGCAAAATTGTTGAATAAATATGATGTGTGACAGAATATATATAAAAAATAAAAATATCATTTGATTTGTTGTTTGATGAAATTCTATTATTTTGTATACTTTTCGTAATAATAATAATAATTATTCCTTACCACAAACCTCTCACCTCCCCATACAAAGTTAATATCAACAACACCTTGATCTCCCCTTCTCTCACCTGTAAATATCTCGGAATTACCTTTGACCCCAAACTTTCCTTTAAACCTCATTCCCAATCAATCAAAACCAAAGTCCAGAATAGGGCACGACATTTTAGATCATTAACATACGCCAATAGAGGCATTTCCACAAAAACAGCGACGCATATATATAAAATGATTTGTCGGCCCCTTCTGGACTACGGCGCAATCCTTTTCCACAATGCTAGACCTCCAACATTGAACAACATGGAGGTGGCGGAACGATCAGCCCTTCGAATCCTCACAAAAATCCGACATCCCAACAATCCCTTACATAACCCTTCCAATACACTCCTATATGAAAAAACCGGTATTGACCCAATATCACAAAGAATTACCCAATTAGCCCAGAAATTTGCTTCAAAATCCCTCACCCAAGATATACTAAATATCCTCTGCCTCAAACGAAACCCTAATATCCCTCCTAAATTCCACTACCCCCAAACCACTATTCATCAATTCATCTCATCTCTCATTAACGACTAACCGACATACTAGACATATGACAAGGACTACTGGCTGAAAGACCTAAGGTCGATAGCCATTTATAAGTTTAGATCAAATATTTTGTATAATATATGTATATGTAAATACCACAATAAAGATGATTGTATATATATATAATAATAATAAAAGTAACTTAATAAAATATCTAAATCATAATGTATTTTTTTTAGCAAATTACAAATTATCAATGAATAAACTATGTATGAAAATAATTTTAGCGATGTACTAGATAAACTTGTTTAGAATTTTCGTATTGTATTTACTTCAAACTATACACAAAAATGTTAAGAGGAATGGTTACCATGCTTCAATTACAAACCCATTTTTGTAGTAAATATTTCATATATTGAAGGAAATGTTGTCACTGCCGTATTTAGACTGCAGATATTGTTTTCCTTCAAAGTACAAAAAGAAATTATATTTCGAATTAAAAAAAAAGACAAACGGCAAAGTCCAAAAAATTGAGTTTCCTGTCTCGACCACAAAGAATGAAGTGAATCCGCTCATCGCCCCCCGCGCACCTCTCAGCATATGCAGCATTTCTAAGGTGTGTGGTTAGATATGTATGTTAGGGGGAGGAAAAGTGGCCTACAATTTCATCCACGACATTTAATGCATAATATAATTATCAATGACAAGTATAATGATTTATTTTGTCCATAAACGTATTTTATAAGTAAGTTAGTAGTTGCTTTAATGTGCATTTGTTTAAGGTACTTACGTAACGTAAGTCAAAATGTTAGAGAGCTAAATGTGGAAATAATGTATTAATTATTTTCAAATCATTTTTTATTTAATTTAAATCATTATTCTTGCCATTAATAATAATAACATCACGAGTTTATATTAAAAGTACATAAAGTGATGAATAACAATTTAAATCATTGGCCGAAAAAGTTTTATCACTCTAAATTCATGACAAATGAAGTAACTATATTTGACACTAGCAGTGTCGTGCGTCGTATTTTACCATTGCTTTTTTTTAATCGAATGCATACCCTAATCGAACTTAAAGCAGCAATTAAAAAAGAGATAAGGAACATAAGTTCGGAACAGCTTCAATGTGTATTTGAAAATAAATAAAAAACTAGAGCCTAGAAAATGGAGATCAACATTTGTTATAAAATTAGGAGTGCCAACTCTACATTTATTATTTTCAAATACAAAAAAACCCTAACAAACTTCAATTTACAGTGTATATTTAATTACAATTGTATTTTTAGAATATACAGTTATGGTTAATTAAATTATTTTTGGTAAAAAAGTGTTTGCTACGGTAATGATAATCTAGGGGATTTTCTTTTTATATAAATAGTTATACCTACATGCGTATCATTCTGAAATCATTGCTGATCAGTCTGTATATAGTTTTTAATAAAAGGAGAAGAAGAGCAAACTATGAAATGCTTTTGCTGTTTTCTATTTATAAACAATTATTTTCAGATATATCATTATCTAAATTTATTTGACAAGTTACGATTTATACATTGTTGGCAAGTGAATGGCAACGTCTCAAAATTTCAGCGATAAAAGTCCCCTGCAGTTGAAATAGACAAAGAAATGTCTGCAGCAAATATAACCCAAATTTAGTAATATTAAAATACAGATTGTATGAAATAAATATGAATAAATTATTAAAAATCAACCAATAAAATACAGATTAGATTGAATAACTTTAAATTCTCGACTAGTTTCGGGTTATCAGCCCATTTTAAATTCTCTTGAAAATGGGCTGATAACCCGAAACTAGTCGAGAATTTAAAGTTATTCAATCTAATCTGTGTTTTATTGGTTGATTTTTAATAATTTATTCATATTATAAAATTAGGAAATGAAATGAAAATGGGCTGATAACCCGAAACTAGTCGAGAATTTAAAGTTATTCAATTTAATCTGTGTTTTATTGGTTCATTTTTAATAATTTATTCATATTTATTTCATACAATATGAACTACCAATATCTAAATATTAAAACCATTAATTAAAATACAGAGTCTATAATAAACTAATGTAAATAAAAAATATCGGTATTTATTATATAGTATATTTAGAGAATAACTGACATATTTTCTAAATAAATTAATAATACTAAGGAGACAATAGCTTAAAAATAAACAAATCACAATTTCATATTTATAATGAAATCCGCAATTTTGCACAATTCCTTAAATTATTTTGTAGGCAACGAAATTACGTTGTTAACTTAAAGCCCTCTTAAATCAATGTATTATTGTTATTTAAAAAAAAAATGTATCTTAAGTTTGATTTAATTAACTTTATACTTTCCGTTTATGAATAAGTTTTAATTGACAAAAATAATAGTTATAATTATTGAATTTAGAATCGAGATTATACTTCGTTTTGCATTAATTTAACAAATATTTAACTTTTTTAGTGATATTAACGTAACCAAGCTTTGCTTTGCCTATTGATAAACCAGGCCTAAATTATTTACTGTTCATGCCGCTTTTATAATCCATAGTACGTTTATTTTCGGTTTAAATCAATGTATTATTAATATAACAATAATGCCTATCTGCATACTGGTATTAAATAGCCATTAACCATGAATTATTTGACAACGTAATTACTTACATTCCTATTAATATTTTTGAATAAATCGTGGATATATTTTCATTATATGCAACTATATATGTGCCGCATCGCACGTTTGGTTGCATATGTTAAAACCATAGAGTGCGTAATAAAATTTTAAATTTTATGAGGAAATTTAATTAAAATTAAATATTTTTTTTAATTTGTTGATTGTTAAGGCTTCCGCCTGGTTATAAATTTTAAGTTTATTAAATAAAACACTTTTTAACTTTGGTTGTATATCTTGTTATTTTATTTTAGTGACTATAGTTTCGAAGCATAACACATCATATCAAACTAAAAGTTCACTTTGCTCTATTCTTCGAAACTATAGTCACTAAATTAAAATAACAAGTTATACAAAGTTAAAAAGTGTTTTATTTAATAAATATTAATGATAATGAGGTTCTTAATTAAACATGTACTGTAATTAATAAGGACATAATTAAACAAGAAATCATTTTAAAGTAAATAACGAAATGCATCCCAAGGGGGAAACATGACTGCAGTTGCCTTACCCATTCTTCACCCACCAGACGCAAGATCTTAGAAATTTTATTGGATACGTATATGATTAAATTACATGGTTTTTTTTAATTGAAGCTGAAACTAACATTTATATAAACATAATGCATTGTTATATATTATTCATTCAAAAATATGAATGAAATTGCAAGTTATTTATTTTCGTTTCGAATGCTATTAATTAACTATATAATATGTATAATATAAATATGAAAAAAAATAAAAATCAACCAATAAAACAATTAAACACAGATTAGATTGAATAAGTTTAAATTCGGGTTATTAGCCCATTTTCAACAGAATTTAAAATATATATAGTAGATATTTACAATTTATATATCTATATTATAACAGAAAATACATCTAATTATAGGGAAAATTCCGGTTATACATCTTCACAACAATTTATCGGATCAATATGAAATTTGGAACATGTATTTGACTAATCTATTCATTAATGACTGTCAATTTTTTTTACGCTAGCTGTCAAACTTATTAACTTGATTTTTTAAATGGTATACTTTTCTAATACCCTGTAAACATTTAAGGAATAAATTAATGTGTAATAATAATTGCAATTAACATACTTTTTTTGATGACTTTAATATTAAATCTTAAATGTTCATTTTTTTTTTCGGTAAGGTATTTTTATTTACACACATTTTATGTAAGGCAATATAAAATTTTAAAGAACATTCGAACAAAAAGAAATAACATTAATATTTCCGCTGTTACATTTGTTTACCTAACATGAACATAATTTAAACTAAAATACTTGTTTATTCCTTTTTTCACAATTATATTTTTAATTATATTTTTAAATGTCAGATGTACATTTAAATAACAACAATAACTGTCTATTTTGAGGAGCGACCTTACTCCGGGAGTTAGTTTTGTAGGAAGCTGTTGAGTTTTTTTTTCTTTAGGGGGGGGGGGGGGGGGGGTTGTGGATGTTTTGTGGGAGTCATTGGTCTTAATCTACTAGCTTAATTAAACTTATTAAAAAATACAACATATTTTGAGTGTTGTTTGACAGTGGTCATTTATTGGGTTATATTATTATATTTTGGTGACTAAATAAGTTTACAAAGCATATTTATGTTTTTTCCTGCGGTGTTATGGGTGAAAGTTTTGAGGAGTTCGGTATTGTCCTACTGTTGGTTTCCTTTGACCAGTTTAGTTTTGTGTTATTTTTTTAATAGCGTTTGCTGCTGCTGCGTTTTCTGCTTCTGCACTTTTTCAGTGCATTCTGCCAACATCGTTTTCTGCCTGCATAAAAATGTTCACTCCCCTTGACCAAGTGCAAGATAACGACACTGACTCGGGGAGTGAGTGCAGGAGTTCCAGTACAATATGGCCGATGACTCGTTGTTCATGTGTTAGTTTGTGATGAATTATTGGAATATTTATTATATCTATATACTTATTATGATGGAATACAATTTCTCGTCCATTTTTTAGTAATATTTTTTTTTCATATCTACAATGAAGTCTATTTTTCTCATGTCACTCCGCATAGTTGTAGACGGGTAATCATTATTTATTAATTTTTTATGCTGATTATGTTTTAAAATCGGCTGCCAATTCATATTTCGCGCATTTTACATCTCGGTACCAGTGCTGAATTACACACAGTGTTTGAAAGCCAGGAAAGCAGTGCAATACGTCACAGCTCTCATTCAGTGTTATATTTGATAGCAAAATAATATTCTATAATGACATTAATAATATAATTTCCCGGTCAATCGTTGTTTAAATTTAATTTTCTGTAACTGTAAATACTTTACAGACATTGATTAAATTACATGATTACGTATTGATTCCAGACACGTTTTTTTTTAACCCGGCGCATACATCATGATGGAGGTTCCCGAGACAAAATCTAGTCAGTTTGTGGACAAACTAAATCATTAATCTTGTCATTAATAATTATAATATGCAGGAGTTTGTATAAAAAATACATACAGAGAGCTTTTTTATCAGTATACATTTTCCCTATGTATACTTGCAAAATACGCGAGTCAAATGCGTTAATGCATGTGTGTTTGGTTGCCTATAACACGCAACTGAACACACATATGCCGAATAGTCAACTAAACATACACACATTAATCGGTTCAATGCGTTTGACTCGCGTTTTTTGCAGGTATACATAGGGGAATGTATACTGATAAAAAAAACTCTCTGTATATAGTTTTTAGCAATAGAAGCAAAAAGAGCAAATTATGAATTGCTTTTGCTGATTTCCATTTATAAACACATATTTTCAAAGATGTATCTTTTTCTAAATTTATTTGAAAAGTTATGATTTATGACAAACGAACGCCAATTTAGTGATAAAAGTCCCCTGCTGTTGAAAAAGACATACATTTTTTATTTATATTTTATAGCAGTTAACAATAAATTAATCAAAATTCTCATATTTTCATACTTTACTGCCGCAAGAAGGCCAAGAACTTCATTACTTGCGGCAGTAGAAATTGGAAAAAAATGTGTTATAACAGTAATTTCTTATTTTTTATTGTTACTAGATACATTAGCAACAAATTAGGACAATTTCTAGAAAACTGCTATTACCTTATTATTAAAAAAATGGTGATGTGTCCATCATGGTACTTTCCCCGGTGAATACGGTCAAATAAGTTTCTGATTGAAAATTTAATAGGAAAGCAAAATGATTAATAGAAAAAATTGATTGTTGTCTTTCAAAGTTAAAACCGAGTATTTAGAAGAATATTATAATTAAGTGTGTTACTTCTTACCTTACAATGTGTTAAAATGATTCCTCCACACTCTTCTCATTTTTTCAAACTTTGCGAATGTGCTGACGTGCTGGCACTTTGACGTTTTATTTGTCATTAAAATAATTATTAAAATCTCTAAGGGAATTTATCAGGAAAACGAAATTCTTTCGCTTATAAAATGAAAACCGGAGGTCCTACAATAAAAGTTTTATAACAGAAATTATTTATTTTCCAAGATCTAAAACTTTTATTTGAAATATTTTTCTATCCGAATTAAAAAATGAAAAATTGCTAAGAGTAAAGTTGCACTTAATGAGTTTTGATTCTAACCAAAAGCTTTTCAGATCATTCCACTGTTATATAAAGCTTAGGTATAAAGTTTGGGCTTAATCCATTTAGCCGTTTAGGCGCTATCGCGGAAACACACAGACACACACACAGACATTTTTCAAAACTCGATGGAATGGACTCAGGGGACCTCAAAACGTGCATATTTGTTGAAATTGGCGGTTCGAAAATTTTCACGATCACAATACTTTCCCTTGGACAGGGGTCCGGGGAAAGTAAAAATATATTAATTATCCATGGATTTAAATGTAAGGAACGGTCAACTTCAAAGTGAAAATTGACAAAGTTTGTCACGAGATAAATTTAATTTCCTATTTTTTATTGTTACAAGATACTTTAGCAAGAAGCCCGCTATTTTTGTAATTATTACTTTTTAATATTAGTCATCCACGGATTTGAATATAAGTGGCGAAATTCGAGAAACTTAGTCGCGAAATAAATTCTTATTTCTTATTTTTATCTGTTGTTACCAGATGCATTAGCAACAAATTAAGACAATTTACAGAAGGAAATCGAAATCAGTAGATGACTTGTCTTACATTTTAATTTAAAAAATAGAAGCCTGATGTAAATTGACTTATTTTGTTGTTAACTGCTATAAAATATACTATTTTAAGTTTATTTAGGAATAATAAATAAATATACGTATATACTTTACCGGTACCTCCTCCATGGTCGATGCGCCGTGGGTAACTTCACATCGGTTCTAAAGACGCTATACTTTTACTCTAATAAGCATATGCCCGATCCAGTATATAATGTAATCTATGATCATCTTCTTAAACAATTTAGATTGGAATTCCTAGCTAATAGACGTAAACATATCGCGTTACTATATTATTATTTTTAAAAAACTATCTAATCGATTATCTAAAATACTCCATTCAGTTCATCTACACAAATTTTCCATATTCTCGTTCTCAAAACTACTGCATTAATCACCGATGTTTTGTATAAACGATATTTATAATGAACTTAATTGATCATTTGCCCGTCGTTTTTAATTTAATAAATGTAAAATGATTTAATGCAAATATTATTATTGTTGTAGAGTCTAGTTTTTGGAATTGATGTTATTTAATATTTATTCTACTTATATTAGTCTACAACTAATTTCTAATAAATATGTATAGTAATAAACATAAGTTTAAAGTTTTGAAACTAAACAATCAAGTTGTATTAATTTGAATTTATATATATATATATATATATATATATATATATATATATATATATATATACAGAGAGGTTTTTTGTCAGTATACATATCCCTTTTGTATACCTGCAAAAAACGCGAGTCAAACGCATTGAACCGATTAATGTGTGTATGTTTAGTTGCCTATTTGGCATATGTGTGTTCAGTTGCATGTTATAGGCAACTAAACACACATACATTAATGCATTTGACTCGCGTATTTTGCAGGTATACATAGGGGAAATGTATACTGATAAAAAAAACTCTCTGTATATATATATATATATATATTTTGTGCTGTCGAAGGGGAAAATCCATTTACGGACGTTGTGTCGGGCTCTTCCCAGATTTTGTCAGGGAAACTACCGACTAAAAACCCCTCCCACTTTACCGGCTATTATTTATTATTATTTGCTATTATTTAGTAACAGCATTAATAACATTTATTATTTATTTTATACCAATGTTTTTATTATCGTCTACGTATAACTATAATCAAATTGTATTGTTATACATTAATTAAATTAATTAACGTAATCGTTTAAAATTTCAATTTAAGATCTGATAGCAAATATGTGTATAATCCATCGTCTCTTTTTCCCGCCGTCATAACAGCGATAATGTCACATTGATAAGATTATTATCATAATCGCGTATTTTTTACTACATTGCATTCAACAAAGAAATCATTTAAAATAAATACATTAAATAAGAATAATAAATAAATCAATACATCATTATTGTATTGCTTTATATATTCATTTTAATATTATTAAACAATTATGTATGTCTTATTTTCATATGCCCGGTTTCAATTGTGTTTTATGCTTGGTTTAATTAAGCTTCATTTTTATATCAATTTTTAGGTTTATGGATTACTTTTAAATAAAATGAAATAAATATAAATAAATTATTAAAAATCAACCAATAAAACTAGTCGAGAATTTAAAGTTATTCAATCTAATCTGTGTTTTATTGGTTGATTTTTAATAATTTATTCATATTTATTTCATACAATATGAACTACCAATGTCTAAATATTAAAACCATTAATTTAAATAAAATAATTACCAATCGTTTTTGATAATATATAAATATAATATAAATATAACTAAAATAATATTGCGCTTTGGCGGAAAGATATATCATTTTAATGCATATAATTTATATTTATAAAACATTTTAATAAGTAATTATCCATAATGGTTTGTTCCAGTTGCATCTATTGCCAGTAACACCATTTCTTCGAAAGAGAATTTTAAAACCAATTACTTTTTTGAATTGTATTATTTGAAATATAATTTTTTCATATTGAATCATTTAAATACAAAAATAGTTTTTTGTAGATTTTTAAATGTTATTTAATAAATTTATCAAATTCGACAAATTTTAATTATATCGCTTGCGTAAATATTTATTTATATTTATTAATTTTGTATTTACGCTGACACAAAATAATAATATAATAATAATTTCAGTTAATAGAAACAATATTTCTTCTTTGATATAATACATGTTATTGTTATTTGTAAAAAAGTACAAATCTCGATTTTTAAGATTTAAATTGTTAAATTATACATTTTAGTTGTCTGTTTTAAGTTTACATAGCATTTATTAGAATGTTCTGCTGAAATTTTAAAAATATTTTAAAAATGCAAACGTCATTGTTAAACTGCTTAATTTGCTTTTTCATTTATTTTACCAGTAGATTTTTAATAATTTATTCATATTTATTATTATATGTCTTGTTATTTTTTTTTTCAATTTTCAATTGTTTAGTAAGTATTAAGTCATAACTTATTTCAATAGTGGAATTTTCAGCTTAAAATAAAGATGTAATTCGTATATTGCAGATTCGAACATTGGATTCAAGACGAATTTGCCAGGTCTAATATTTCATGCTAAATTAAATCAAAACAATAACAAAGTGTAAACTGTATTCAAACACCTTCACTTAACTACAACCCTAATCTTCAATATTCACATTACCTCATGTTTCGACACTATTTCCCTAAAACAACAATTTTTAAATCATTACACTGCAAATTTTCGCCCGCGCCTATTTTGGAACGGAATTCCTTTTTCTTGGGAAACTCCTCGTCATTCTACGAAATTCCAGGTAAATTTTCGACAAGTGCTTACATTTCCCATTTCGTTACTCTAACGCACGGGTGGTCCCTAAAAGCGCGAAACCGCAGCGGGGTCGTGTTACTTCCGGACGCCCCCTGTGGGGCCTACCTGAAGCCCGGTGAGATACTAGTCTAAATATTTCGCCCACAATAAAACCACACTACAAAAAACATCGTGTGAATGGAACAATATGATAATGGTAGTGAAATAAAAAAAGGATAGAGAACGTGTCGCACGCCAGGAACTTGGAAGAAATACGATTAAAGTATTTATTTGTAGTTGTGTGGTTTATAAGTAGACCTCACCTTTACAGGAAGGTAAAGTGTTGGGGGTTTTACGCTATAAAATCGCAAAATATTACATTTCTTTAAAGGAAACAGCATTGTTTTCATTTTTTATATAAAAAACTAAATATAAGAATAAAACAGATGATTCACAACTTTTCAGTTTTTTAAATTACAATAAAATTAAATAAGGAAAAATTACTGACAATGATTTTAAATGTTATTTTCTTAAGTATTTAAGTATCCTATATGGTTCTCTATAGAACTTAACAAGAGAGGAAAATAAATTAAATAAAAATGTTTTGAAAATAATTAATAAATTATTTCCACATTTAGCTAACGTTATGTAAATACTTTAAACAAATGCACATTAAAACAACTACTTCTCGGACAAATACCCCGTCAGACATTGAATTACATAGTGTATACCTGCTGCTGCATTATTGATAATAACATTATGCAACAATATTTTTTTATCCAAGAAAAATCCAATGTAAAAAACAACGTTACTCTTATCTTAAATTTACAAAAAATTTCTCTTAGCTCAGATTTGAATAAACACCTCGCTAGCTATTAATATAAACAGAAAATAGTATTTATTCACTTAAATATTTTAAACTGACAAAAAAGCATCCTTTGTCTGCATTCTTTAGGTCAAAGCTATCATTGTTACTTCAGTTAGTAGAGTATCCAAGCGTGATTTTATTATTTTTACAAAAGCATCGGAGGAATTTCTATATAAATCCCCTAATATGTTTTGGAATTATATTAATTCAATGAAAAATTATTATAACTTGTCTCAATCAAGGTATGTATGCAAAACTAACTTAACTAATGAGTGCGATATTGTCAATGCTTTTGGTTCATATTTTTCCAAGTCATACGAATGTAGTTAATCCTCCTCTATCAATTTTCGTCTTTCTTTTATTATGGATTCACTACACATTAATCATTTTGATCAATATTTTATAAAATTGGATCTTAAAAATTAGGAAACAAAATAAGTTCTGGTCCGGACAACCTTCCCGTTCTAATTTTGAAAGACTGTCTATTTATTTAACTAAGACTTTTAGAACACACTTTTAACTTATGTTTTAAATAGGATGTATTGCCTGATTTGTGGAAGAAAATCCAAATTATGCCCATTTTTAAATCAGAAAATAGAAACCTGATTATTAACTACCGTCCAATTGCTATTATAACCAACCTAACTAAATGCTTTGAATTCGTATTAAGTGATCATATTAGTACTTTTGTGATTTCTAAATTATGTAGCAATCAGCATGGTTTGAGACCTAAGCAGTCTACGCTAACCAATCTCAATTTGCACAAACAAATGTTATCAAATTGTTTACATCAACAAATCCAAGTACATGTCGTGTATATTGACATCTCTAAAGCATTCGACAAGTTGGATCATAATATAATATTGTCAAAATTGTTTACGTTAGGATTTTCGTTGTCCCTTTGCCATTTACACAAGAGTTACTTTAATAATAGATTTTTATTTGTCGAACACAAAGGTTTTAAATATAAAACATTCTGCGCAACTTCTGATGTCCCACAGGGATCTGTTTTTGGTCATCTACTATTTAATAATACTATTATTAATAATATCATTGATTACCTAAACGTTGATTGTCTGTTATTTGTGGACAATTTGAAAATCATAACTCCTATTAGATTTAAAAATGATTGTGTTTGTGTGTCTTGATTTAATTTTTAACTATAATAAATGTAAAATCATGTTCTTTTTAAGCAAAAAAAAAAAACATAAATTCCGACTACTCAATTAATGGAAATACAGTCACTAGAGTAACTAAATTTAAGGTTGCAAATTAGCAGAAATAGATAGCTATTCACTAAAGTGAAAATAAACATTGATAAAATTGATTTTTATATGTTGGGTAGAAAAATATCGGCCTGATTTAAAAAAAAATCAGTGAATTATTACATATCACCCAAATTCACTAGTTCTTGTTATAATAAAAAAATGGAAGATGTAATGAAATTAATAGGTAATAAGTATATAGCTATTTTAATGAAGAATTTAGTGAAATCATTAAATATTTTCATTAAGCTCGTTTTTGTTGCTTAAACTTTACATTAAAATTTGATATAAAACTGACGGATTTTCATTATTTTTTTATAATTATTTTCTATAAAATCTAATTATAACAATGTATTTTAATTTATCTGATGAAAATCCTGCATACTCTAAGATTACTCTAATGCATAAAACAATATAGTTCATTGATCACAACAGTAATGTAACTCGAATTACTAACTGCCAATAATTATATAGACACCTATTTCTATTAAATCACACCCTTAAAGATCTGGGTATTTTTTATGACTATATTGATAGCATTGTGTCATCAGCCAATCGTTTATTGGGATTTATTTTTCTTTCGCAATTCACTGCTATGTATTCGTAATAAAGCTATTGTAACATAATATTATACAAAAAAAATATTGTATTTTAATTTATCTGATGAAAATCCTGCATACTCTAAGATTACTCTAATGCATAAAACAATATAGTTCATTGATCACAACAGTAATGTAACTCGAATTACTAACTGCCAATAATTATATAGACACCTCTTTCTATTAAATCGCACCCTTAAAGATCTGGGTATTTTTTTATGACTATATTGACAGTATTGTGTCATCAGCCAATCGTTTATTGGGATTTATTTTTCGCAATTCACTGCTATTTATTCGTAATAAAGCTATTGTAACATAATATTATGCAAAAAAATATTGGCATATTTTCTTCTTTGTCATTTTAGTGAAAACATATAAATACACTTTTGTAGAGTAAAATTAATTAGTTTGACTGTGATTAATAAACTTCATTGAAATTTTTACCAAATATATCAACACTAAATAAAATATTGGAAAAAGCTATACAAATTCAAATCAGCGACCATCTATCTACACAAAATATAATCTACAAAAAATAAATGTCGGCCGCAAACGATTTAATTTATCTCATTAAAACAAACTTGGAAAAGAAGAAAATAGTTGTAGCTCTATTCATTGATATGAAAAAGGCGTTTGACACAATATTAAAGGAAAGAATCCCTGAAAAAACTCGACGCTATAGGAATAAAAAACAAAAATTAATAACAACATACTTATCAAGAAGGTCACAGATAACACAAATAAATAAAATAAAAAGTAAACCAGCAGTAGCCGAATATGGCATAGTACAAGGAGTAACCTACCTCCAATACTTAACATACACCAATGTTTTTTTTTTCTAACTAGACCTGAAAATTCACCCTTCGACTATGCAATGACAAATATAAATCTAGACCTAAAAATTATAAAAATGGTTTAACGACTTATTAACCATGAACGAGGCAATTCAGGATATAAGATATTTAATAACAAGCACAAAGTTAAACTAAACATAAAAATTAAGGAATAATAATAATCAAACAACTAAATCATATAGACTATCTTGTAAAGCTAACTAAAAAGAACTCAAAAACAATAGTTGCATTAGCAAAAATAAAAAAAAATACATTCCAGAACAAAACATACACTCAGCTGCAAAAAAAAACGGGTCATTGTGTATTAAAAAAAACATGCGTTCTTCACTACTTATTGCTCATTCGACATTATGTACAGATGATCAAGGCAGCGACTGCTATTAATGATCGATTTATCGTTCGTACTATTCTACGGAATCGTCAAGAGACTTCAATGGGGACCAGAAACCAACTCACTGAGGTTCGTGGTACATCTATGAGTGTGTGAACTGTTCGCCGAAAGTTGCACGAAGAAGTTTGCTTAAAATCTTGTAGACCACCAGCTGGATCAAATTACTGACACATCACCGAGTAGTAGTAGACACCAATTTTTCAAACAAATATCACTTTGTAAATGACTTCTTTGAATTATTTTAGTACCCGCTTTTTTGTATCTGACTGTACAAAAAAGCGGGTCTTTGAGCATTGTTTTGCAAAAAAAGCAGATTTTTTTAGTACTACGAATCAAACTTTTAGTATATTGTTAAATACTAAGAGTTTGATTCGTTTCGTTTATTTAATCAATATTTGGGGTGCCATGGCACAGAAATACGTAAACAAACTGGAAACTCAACAAAATGAAATACTTACAACATTGCCGAAAAGAATACACGCCGAACAGTTATACACACAAACCTAAGAACTAAATATTCCAAACATGATCAAACTTAGCAACTTATTACTAATACATAAAATAAATAGAAAAGAGTATTTATTCACTTGGTAACAACAGGTGTACTTTATGTAATTCAATTCTCGTCGGGTGTTTGCCCGAGAAGTAGTTGTTTTAATGTACATTTGTTTAAAGTACTTACGTAAGGTAAGTCAAAATGTCACAGAGCTAAATGTGGAAATAATTTATTAATTATTTTCAAATCAATTTTGTTGAATTTACATAAAATAAAAAATAAAAAAAAAAATTATTCAAACAACAACAGAAGAAAATCAGACCTTAGATGATATCGTTAACAACGAATACAACAAACTTGAATAATAAAAAAAAACATCTCAATTATACAGCTGTAAATAAAAAAATCTTATTTTAAACAATAAAATTAAATAAAATTTAAAATAAACTTTTAAAAAATAAGGAGCATTATTGATTAGCGATTCGAAGATTTTTATGTCCGGGGAAAGTAAAAATGTAAAGTAATGTAAATTTCCCGTAATAAACCAATAAAATCTTATGACTATACAATTAATGGGGTTCCACTATATAAGGTTAATCACTTTAAAGATCTGCTTATTATATTTGATAGCAAATTAATATTCGTTAATCACAATGATAGTATTTAGTATAGTAGTATTTCTTGAGACAGTCGCCTTTTAAATTTCTTTTTCTGTAATTCTAAAAGATGTAAAATATACATTCAAGAAATGTAAATGTAAACATTTTTCTTGCAATAGCACGGATTTAAATTATGAATTAGTTTGTTTTGTGATTAGACTTTATTGAAAGTTTTTACCAATTATATTAAAATGTTCAGCTATTATATTAATTTTCGTTTTACACTTAAAAATATAAACTAACATACATAGTTTATATTTTTAAGTGTGTATTAAATAATATTCAAGCCGAACACGCCAACAGGTGGCGTAAGAAGACTAACCATTACGTTGAAGGTGGTGACTTCGGTAACAGGGAGGACAATATTAACGATTTGTTGAAGCGTGTCGTTTAAATTTTGTGAATACAATTTGTAAAAATTAATAAATAAACAAATTATGTAATTTGTAATGAAATTTTGGTTATGTATGATTTTTAAATTATTGTTCTTGTATTGTGTAACTGTGTATTTTGTAATTTATGTAATCCTTAATTTGGCCTCAGGGCTGTTGGGTTATTAAATAAATAAATGCAAATTAACATTCACTCCTAAATTGATTATTTTGACAAAACAATTATAACGACTAAGATTCATTAAATGCGGCGAAAGGATTAAAATTATCATTTTTATTGAAGAAAACCACTTTGGAAATTGTTACATGCGCCTGTAATGGGCACCCGTTTAATGATCTGATACATATTATTGGTATTATGAAACCTAATTCACATAATTCCTTACAATAATCTCTCTAAACGGCGACCCTTATTAAACAACCCTCCGGAGCAATAATAAAATTACCACACGGTGCATTAAACAGGCCCGCTGTTTGATCTTCATTAAACATCGTTGATTTTCTTCGTCTGCGGCGGTTGGAAATATAACGAGATTGTTTCGCGGTTTGGCAATTCCAATTCCGGGTTTTAGCCCGCCTTCCAACCCATGGTTTAGCCGAGTGTGGAACGTAGAGTGTATTCGGGACGCGGTTAATTGCCTTAATGGGGATTTTAATCCATGATGGCCGGCAGAGCGGCGGGACGGCTCCATTAAGGCCATTTTCTCCGTGTTTGCCAGGCCTCGTGCGATGTTACTGGGTGTATCGGGTTACTGAAAAACGCGGGGCCGTGAAAACGCCGCTCCCACACCCACATCCATTTAAATCATCGCAGACATTGAAACCATTACTGAAGTCTGGATGTCTGTCAGAAAATAACGGATCTTTTAATTTTTTTTTTCATTTTGTTTTAATGCACGAGTTTTTGTTTGACAGAAATTGATCGTCATATATTTATATATTTTATGTAAGTACGGCATCCGATAATTGAATTGGATGATTTTTTAAGGGAAGTATTATTGAATAATATTTAGTTCAACAAAATAAGAGCGGAATAATACCGTCTTACTTTAAAACATCAATACTAATTCCAGAATGTAAAACAGAATCCTTAACAGTAATTAGTAATTATAGACCAAGAAGTTTATTTAGCACTGTGGCAAAACTATTTGAAACAACATTTAATTAGAAAATCAATTTTCTAAAAATAAATGAAATCTACCATCGATTTTATTTACTAACTAACCATTATACAGTGCATTTTTTTATCTAGGCCTCATAGGGATTTACATAGGAAAATCTTTTCGTCGTGCTAATGGTTTTTCTGTGGTATGGATTTTGATCAAATTAAACACACCTATGTGCAAAGTTCAGCAGTTTTTAAATTATTTTAAATGCATTTAATGTTTTAAATAGTGATTTAAAATAATGATAATTTTAAATATTTTCTTAATTAATAGGCTTAGTTGTCTACTTGATAGCCCTTTTATGTATTCCATCACCATTTTAACCTTTTCTTGGGTGGTATAAACCGACATTCTTTCAATAAAAGGAGTGCAATAAATTGGAACACTTTGACAATTGCGATTGATGTCAGTAAACTAAGCCTACTATTTAAAAAAATATTCAAAATTATTATCATTTAAAATCAATTTTAAAACCATAAAACGCATTTAAAGAGTTTATAAACTACTGAATTTTGTACATATTACTCTAAATTAAATGTGTGTTTAATTTGATCAAAATCCATACCATAGAAAAACCATTAACACGACGAAAAGATTTTCCTATGTAAATCCCTATGAGGCCTAGATAAAAAAAATGCACTGTATATATAAATGATCAATATGGTGATGTGTCTATCTCTATTATAGTGCTATACCCAGTGCATTCAGCCAAATAAGTTATTGCTGTTGTCTTTCAAATGTAAACCAACATTTTCTAGATGGATGTTATAATTGAGATTATAATTTCTTACCTTACATGAGTTTTACAAAATATTCCGTCTTCAAATCTTTATTGTTTATACTTCATGAATAAAGTTTGAATTTCAATCGTAGATTTATTACTAAAACATGAAAACCGTTTTGACGTGCCATTTTGAAGTTTTTAGCATTTTTTGTGATTTTTTTTTAGAAAATTTATGAGAGAAATAAACTTTTTCTACAAATAACTTTAATTTTTAATGAAACGTTCAACCACCATTCATCTATTATTATTTATTATTATTATTATTATTATAAATAACTTCAAACTAAAGTACTTAGTTTTTCTACAACTGTTATTTGAAATATGTTTCTATCCGATCGAAAAATACTCGTATTCTCTTATTTTGCGATCGGATAGATCAAGAACTGTAGTTAAAATAATAAAATATTTTTTTTTTTTAAATTACAACAAATAGATCGATGGAACCCCAAAACGGATATATCCGTTGAAATTTGCGATTTGAAAATGTTTACGATTATAATACTTTCTCTTGGATACTGGTCTAAAAAAGTAAAAATGATACAATAACTGTTTCCTTAATCTAGCACTACAATATATCATTGCTTATCACATAACACTGCTAATTATCTTACAGGACATGGAGATAATATGCCTCCCACATAATCCAATTAAACACTACCTAACGGGACGCAAACAATATCTAAAACTAAATAAAATAAAAAAAATGATACATACAGGGATTCTGCAAGGAACGATACTAGATTCTATTCTTTCTCCTATATAAAGCGCACTTTTTCTTTCAAATTTTCATTTAGAAATGATTTAAGCAATGTTTATAGAATCAATATATCCAATCAAAAATGCATGCCTGTTTATAGTTTGTCTATAAACAAATTCATTGCTGAGTCGTATTTCGATCACCAGACAATGATTTTCAAAATGTCAAATTTGGCTTTATTGTTCTTTATTTATAATAGTAACATATAGATTCTTTATTTAAAACAACATGACTTTCGTGTAAGATATAATTAGCGAAGAACACGTTACATTGTTAATTCTAGTTTTTGTTGTTTCATTACTTCCACTGTAATTAGTTTTATTAAATGATTCGCAACTTAAAATTTTAAGTAATTGACCATAATAAATTAAACATTAAAATATGAATAAAATGCACCTATGTATAAAAACATGTATTTTTTCATAATGATGCAATATTTTAATAATAATAAAACATTTAAATTCGTCCAACACTGCTTTATTTTTTCAATTTTAAGACGCATTATATCTGTAAATTATAACAATGACGGTAATTAAAGAAAACAAAGGCTATAATTTGCTAACA
This sequence comes from Philonthus spinipes, assembly GCA_963082785.1. Lineage (NCBI taxonomy): Eukaryota > Metazoa > Arthropoda > Insecta > Coleoptera > Staphylinidae > Philonthus > Philonthus spinipes. Next base: position 13,987,642 of record OY720308.1, on the reverse strand, counting down.
TTGCTGGATTCACAGCCATCTTCACACATGTAATTAAATTCCGCGTCAGAATGTATAAAATATAGAGGGTGTTTCGTTTAAAAAAATCAAGTTTTAACCGAATGAACTTCATTAAATTCTGCAATTAATTTTAAACACTATTTATTATATTTTACAATGTTCGCCATTTACTAAATGGCTGAGCATTTATTCTTTCTCATCATATATTTTTTTAATGATATTTAAAACAATGATAATTCATATAAATTTATAACTCATAAATGGTTAAGTAACTTTTTATACTTACTTGATTTTCATTAAAACTGGTATACATGTTACACTAACGTTTAGAGAGCGGTGTCGCTGGATCAACCTGTTCAGTGTAGTATACTATACTATTGTACCACTAATTACATATGGAATTAAAGCACAAAAGTTATATTTAAAAGTAACAAATAGAATTATTATACAGCTCAAAAACAATAAATAAAAAATATTAGCACTGCAAAGCTACATATACATAATGATGTAAGTGGATTTTTTTTGAAAATTACCGCTTTAGATAACGTGAACAACTTAAATGAGCACATGTACACTCGTTTTTTCTTTGCAAAATGTAGCTACAATTTTAAACGGGACTTCATAATTTTTTATTGCAGATTTTGATTCTACATTTAAAAGCATTGCGATTTTATTGAAATTAATGTAAAGAACGATAATTTTTGTAACGTTTGTTTTGACTAATAACAATTGTCTCATTAGTAGGAATCTCTATTCCTGGAAAATCAATTGTAGTAGGGTTTTCTATAATAAGTCTGTGAAACTAAAAACTAGTTTTAATTATCAAATAGTATTATATGTATTACATTTAATTTAATTTCATCTATTTACTCACTAATTGCAGGTGAAATTGTGTTTTAAGTTGATATAATTTTGACCACATAATAAATTTCAAAGTTGTAATACACAATATTCTTCCACTTTATATAGTCTTAAAATTTCAAGATATATTTCTATATTATTTTAAATAATGTAAATATTAAATTATTTTAATTAATGGTTTTAATATTTAGACATTGGTATTATTCTATGGTAATTCTCGGGAAAATGGGTTAATAACCCGAAACTAGTCAAGAATTTAAAGTTATTCAATCTAATCTGTGTTTTATTGGTTGATTTTTAATGATTTATTCATATTTATTTCATAAAATTATTTATTGTTACAATATATTGCTTATCTTGAATTTATTTAGAGGTGATTAAGAAGAAAAAAAAACGTATGAAATCATTACCTATATACTTCATTACACTCTTCTTTTAGTATACAATTCATATACTCAAATATATATTGTTTCAGATTTTCTTCTTCTTAATTACATCTAGATAAATTACATATAAGCATTATTCTACGGTAATTATCTATTTTTTTTTTCTTTATTGGGTAAATTCATTACATAAATATCCTATCCCATTTTGAAAAATTGAATAGGACAATGAGGGTTAAAACGGATATCCATCCCTGCGGGCAGGTAGAGAAACATTTTTACATTTGAATGGATGACAGAGGTGACACTTTTACGAGAGGCGTGCGTGTTTGCACAAGTTTCAAGGAAATTATCTTTAATTCTATTTTCGAGAGCACAACCGTATCACGTTTTATTGTGTTTTCGAATATTCAGTGATATTATTACAGCGCTGAAGTGACTGTCGTAAATCCATTTCTAAACTAGTCAAAACTTGAATAATCCTCCGTAAAATGTAATATTCTTTAAGAATGGATGTGTAGTTATGAACAACTCGATATACATACTTTCAGAAATGTTTGAATGCATCTTCCATAATAGAAATTTCGCTAAAAACTGAACAGATAATATTTATATGTATTATCTGTTCAGTGAACATATAATACTTATATGTACTATTTGTTCAGTTTCACATAATTAAACTTAGTCATTGGAAAATAAAGAATTTATTATTATTATTATTATTAAAAAAATCGAAAAACGTAATTAATTCGCTTGTGGCCAGGGAAATTTTAATAGAGATAAAAACTGAATTATTTTTAAATACATTTCTGTATAATATATTTATTTACGGAATCTCCATTTTTCAATATACAAAACACACTAATAAATACGATCGAAAAATTAATTGGTCCATTAAAGTGTTATTAATACTAAGATAATAATAATATAAACTTCTTCGACTGAAAGACCTTGGTCGATGGCCTTTTGTAAATCTTTAGGGTTCAATTTTCTACCATAAACTTCTTTTTGTTCTATATTCTATACAACTTGATCTACCTTTGGTTGACTCTTGTTTTATATTTTCAGAGCCAATTACATTTGTCAACAGAGAAGAATAGGAACAACGATAGGCTATCGAAACTGGAGGAGCAAGTGAAAAACCTAAATCTGAACACGAGCAGGTAAACCCACTACACAGAGATAGAATTAATTATGAACGGAGTTTAATCATGTTCCGAGCACACCGCACGGGGTAATTACATGGGGGCAGAAACTCCCGTTCCATATCCTCCTCTCTTTTATGTGTACACTTTGTATATGTAGGTATGTACGTAAATTTTACGTGTGCGTGTAAATTGTTCTCGTGTATGTGAGTAATGGCTGGAGGGTGGTTGGTCCTTTGATGAGAAAACATGCGCCCCGGTGTAATGCGCCTAATAAACACAAGCGCGGTCCCTCACTCAAACAAAATTCGCACAGGCATACACATAAACCGGAAATATAGGAGTGTATGTGGTGTGCTAAGATAAACGGTGTGTAAATATTCAGAAAAAATCGATTACAATTTTTCAAAATGTAAGACCTTACTTTCCTTTTGTTTTTATATATGATTTAATTGAATATTCATTTTCTGTTGTTTAACATTACCGACAGTACATTAACTACTTCTCTAACTATTTTCACATGTGTACGAAAAATCATATGATTGTTAAGGCTTCTACTTTGTTAAAGCAATTATGTAATGTATTTAAATACCTGGATTTGTAATTTTTTAAAATACTTTTGTTTTGATAATGGCACGTTAAGGTTGTCGAAACTATAGTCAAAAATAAAATCAGTCCGAGTTATACAAAGTAAAAAAGTGTTTCGTTCATATCATGATGATTTTGTTTTTACAAGACGAAACGATCAGTCATAAAATTAATTCTGATATACACAGCAATAGAAATATAATTTTAACAAAATGAACTAGGTATCACAGTTTTACAAATATATATATTTAAAATTTGTTTCAAATTTTATATTGTAACACAAGCTGTGAGTTCTCATGTTATTGTCTTTTTAATTTTATCTCATTTTTGTAATAGAAAACAGTGTTTATTTATTTAGTCACAGATTTTTAAATAAATTAAATAAAAACAGTTGAAACTTTTAAAAAGTTATTCCCTCTTTAACTACGAACCGTAGTATTTTAATGGATATTTGTCTTAAAGTACTTATGTAACATAAGTAAAATAGTTCTCAGTAGCTAAAGAGGGAGTAATTTATTAATCATTTTCAAATTCTTTTTATTCAATTTATGATAGTTACTAATTACATAACAATTATGGAATTCTTCACGGTCTAGTCATACTTGTAATTACATTGTTGTGTATTTCCTCCTCATAATAATATGTATTCAATTTGTAATGAAAACTTGCGAATAAAGATTATTATTATTTTGAGGAACATATCAAAAATTCAGCGACAAAAGACCTTGTTATTGAAACAGCCCTGTTCACAACAAACACACCTCAAATTTGCTCGTGTTAGACAAATAAAATAGAGTATCGAAAATAAAGAAGTAATTCTGTTCTATTCAACATATTCTGTATGATCAATGTTGAATAAAACAGAATTATTTATTCAAAGAAAAATAAATTAATATATTATTAACAAAAACAATTTTATTTTATCTAATAAATCTATGTTTCTAATCGATTTATTATTATATATAAAAATAAAATGAATATAATCCACCCTGTATATACGTAATATACACACGTACTGGGATATAATTCACGTCGTGGTGGCAATTTTCTCGCGGCCGTCTTGTTTGCTCTCGCCGGAGAAATATAGAGCGCGATAAGGCATGATCTCGCAGCCCTATCATCTCTGCCCTCCAATTTCCACCAAGCCTCATATCTCACAAACTCCAACTCTGAGAGGATGGAATTATATTTTTAATTCCGTCCGCTTTAACACTCAGTCATACACACTGGCGGAAATACTCTTAATCTTAAATTATTTTAATCACTAATCCTCACGCGTTTAAAGCCCTTCGCTGATTATAATTCTAACCCTTAATGTAAAGAACAGTTGCTTTATTTACATTATTTTATTGTTCTTAAGAAAATGTGGTTATTTGAAATACAAGAAGTCACTAGAAAATATATAAAACACCAATCTATACATACTATAAATTGAAATACCGAGTGATCAATTTAAAGTGTCCGGTATTGGCAATAAAAAATACTTTTAAGACATTTTATTTTTTACTTGATAGGTAACATATTTCAGTCATTTATTATTCCAAGTAAAGCACTCGTGTTTACTGTTCGCGTTTAAAGCCCTTCGTTGATTATAATTCTAACCCTTAATGTAAAGAACAGTTGCTTTATTTACATTATTTTATTGTTCTTAAGAAAATGTGGTTATTTGAAATACAAGAAGTCACTAGGAAATATATAAAACATCCATATATACATACTATAAATTGAAATACCAAGTGATCAATTTAAAGTGTCCGGTATTGGCAATAAAAAATACTTTTAAGACATTTTATTTTTTACTTGATAGGTAACATATTTCAGTCATTTATTACTTCCAAGTAAACCACTCGTGTTTACTGTTTTGTGTTGGTGAAAATCGCGAGTATATTTTGTGAAGCTAGCAATATTTATAGTAATAACCCGGCGCAGCCGCCATAGGAGAAACATAAAAATAAATCAGAGTAATACATACCAAGTGATTAATGAGACTCAAATTGAAAATAAATCAGAGCATTAAATGCAAACTTTTTTCAAATGTTTTTACTAGATTAATATATAGGGGAAATGTGGTCGATTTTTAACTCTATGCTAAGAAAATTCCACGATTAGGATAAGGAATGTACAAAATTGTACATGAGGATTGCACCCCTTGGATACTCATCCTCATTTTTCTCAACTATTTTTTTTGCAGCTAAATATCCAGTGGTTAATATCAAATAGAAATTGTCCATATAGGAATGTAACTTTTTCAACTTTTGACTCGATACTTAGAATATTTCACAGTTCGGTCACTTAATGTCAAAAATAATAATTGCTAGTTAAGAGGCGGAATCCCCGGTTTTCTTAACTGTTTTTGTAACCAGTAACCTGTGATCGGCAACTCTTGTCGATATTTGACTCGAGATTTAAACTGAATCCCCAGTTTTTTCATCTGTTTTTTTTTTAAATCTAAATCCAGTGGTTAAAATAGATTTAAAAATATTCACCTGAGATTTGTAACCTTTGTCGATTTTTGACTCAACACTTAAAATATTCCACAGTTCGGTCAACTAATGTAAAAAATGCAATTTTTAACCAAGGGGTAGAATCCCCGGTTTTCTTATCTGTTTTTTTAGCCGTTAATATTGAAATTGTTTACTTGGAATCGACAACTCTTGAAGATATTTGACTCGACACAGAATATTCTACGATTCGGACACTGAATATACAGGGTGGCCAAAAAAGGTGTGATAATCTTCAGTTAAAGTGGTTCGTTAATCAATTGTAAGTAGAAAAAAACTATAGAAAAAAATTCTAAAATAAAAAATTAGATTAAAAAATTAAATATAATTAAACACAAAAAAATATTGGGTAATTATTCAATAAGCTTCATGAGGCCATTATTATCCTAAATATGTATCTAGAATTTGTTTTTATCATTTTATATATAATTATTGCTAATAATAATCGACTTATTATTAAATAAACATTTGCAATGTTTAGCTGGATGTTAATAGAACTAATTTTAGTCAGAATATTTCAAAAATATTACTGATTTCTAGTCACATATTTATCACATCAATGGCCTCGTGAGTCTTAATGAAGAACCATACAATATTTTTTACTTAAATTTTCTACTTGAAATTAATCAATGAACCACTTTACCTGAAGATTATCACACCTTGTCTGGACACCTTGTATAAAATTGTTATTGCTGGCCATCTAAGAGTGCAATTATCATTTTTCTCAACAATCTTTTGAAGCTAAATATTCGAAAGAATAATAGAAAAAAGTATTTATTCACTTGATCACAGTTTTTTTAAATTAAATCAAATAAAAATAATTTGAATATAATGAATTTACTCAACCGGATAATTATATAATTACTTTAAAAGAAACATCAATTGAAACAATTACATGGGCAAATACCACGCCAGGCGTTGACTGCACATTGAATATTTGCTGTTACATAACAATTAATAATGCAACAATCTTTCATTCGAAAATATTTAATGCTAAGAAGAACAAAAGATGATGCGTAATATAAGGCAGATATGTATTACACGATTTTATCCCTCAACAGTTGTTAAATTAATTAAATGAAACTTCATACCTTCAGTTGCAAAAATTTGCTCATATTAAATAATTTTTCTTGATAATATTCAAAATATGAGTTACAAAACATTATAAAAAATGATGATGTCACCATCATGATACTTTCCCCGGTGAATTCGATCAAATAAGTTTATGCTTGAAAATTAACTGGAAAGGAACAATGATTGATTAAAAAAATGGATTGTCGTCTTTTAAACTTAAAGCCGAGTATTTTATTGTGTTATTTCTTACCTTACAAACATTTTTCCACACCTTTTTTAATTTTTTCAAACTTATATTGAATATGATGGCACTTGACGTTTTATTTGTCATTAAAACAATTATTTAAATAATTAAAGTCTCCACAGCCAACACAAAGAAGATTTTAAAAATATTTTTTTTATTTCTAAGGGAATTTATCAGGTAGATGAAATTCTTCCGCTTATAAAATGGAAACTGTAGGTGCATATTTGTTGAACTTGGCGATTTTTACGATCACAATACTTTCCCTTGGACAGGGGTCCGGGGAAAGTAAAAATGGTGATGTGCCCATCATGGTACTTTCCCCGGTGAATTCGGTGAAATAAGTTTTCGAATGAACATTTTGCAGTAAATGAAAAATTATTAAATAAAAAAATAGATTTGCTATCTTTTATAGTTAGAGCCAAGTATTTATTTACTTCTTACAATAGATTTAAAAATTGTCACTTTTTTTTCTTGAACATATTTTAGTCCTTCGTGAAAGGTTTATTATTTTATGTAAGCACTTTGCCATTTTCTTTGATATAAAAATAACTGTTCATTTCTAAGGGATTTTATCAGGCAGATGATAATATTCCGCTTATAGCATGAAAACCAAAGATTCTTTAATAAAAAGTTATATAACAAAAAGTATTTCGTTTTTCAAGATGTACAGCTTTTATTTGAAACATTTTTTTAATCGAACAAAAAAAGAATAATCACTAAGAGTATAAATCGAGAACTGAAGATGATACAACAAAAAGTTAATAAAATAAAAAACATATTTCTTCAAGATATATAAGTTTTATTCGGACTGTTTTATTGTAAATAAGCAAAACGTGTTTCATTTATTAAAACCAAACGTTATATCCTAGCTTTTATAACAGATCTGAAAAGCTTTTGGTCATCACATTCTACGATTCAATAAATATATGTCTAATAATTGCGAAAGTTAAAAAAATATACTAAAAGTAAAGTTGCACTTAATGAAATTTTATTATGACTAAAAGCTTTTCAGATCAAAAAAAAGTTAATAAAATAAAAAAAAACATATTTCTTCAAGATATATAAGTTTTATTCGGACTGTTTTATTGTAAATAAGCAAAACGTGTTTCATTTATTAAAATCTATTTCAAATAGAGTTAATTGAGAGCGTTCAGCGTAAATTTCTTAAATACTTATATTTTAAAGTAGAGGGAATTTACCTTGAACGCAGCTTTAATCATTCATTATTGCTGCACAAATTCAACGTGGAATCGCTTGAACATAGACGTAAAAAATCAAGTATAACATTTTTATATAAACTTCTTAATAATTATATTGACTGCCCGGATTTACTAAAACTTATAGATTTGCATACTCCAACTTTCAATTCTAGAAATAAGGTTACTTTTCGTGTTGAATTTAATAAAACTGTATACGGCTCTAAATCCCCTGTAGGTATTATTTGTAACATCTGTAATCAAGTGCCCGCAAACCTTGATATATTTTGTGATCCTTTGTCTTCCTTCGTTACTCTATGTTAACGTAAGTCTACTATTCTTTATATTTTAATGTATTTATTGTATATTTTATTATGTTTTTAAAATTAATTTGTATTCATCAATTTTTATTTACATAATTGTCTTGTTATTGGGAACATTTCCTGTGGGGCAATAAATATTATTATTATTATTATTATTATTATTATTAAAAACCAAACGTTATATCCTAGCTTTTATAACAGATCTGAAAAGCTTTTGGTCATCACATTCTACAATGCAATAAATAATTGTCTAATAATTGTGAAAGTTAAAAAAATATACTAAAAGTAATGTTGCACTTAATGAAATTTGATTATGACCAAAAGCTTTTCAGATTTGTTATAGAAGCTAGGATATAACGTTTAGTTTTAATAAATGAAACACGTTTTACTTATTTACAATAAAACAATCCGAGTTATATAAACGAAATAAAAATATTTTTGTATTTGAATTACAATGTATAACAAAGTAGAAGTCTCCAAAATTTACAAGCTATAATGTTTGCTTCAATCCATTCGGTCGTTTTTGCTCTGTCGCGGAAACACACACAAACATACATTTTTCAAAAATCGATGGAATAGATTCAGGAGACCTTAAAACGTTTATATCCGTTGAAGGAATATAAAAAAATGATTTTCTTTGATTTGGTTGTATTCTTCAGCAAATCCTTGATTGTATTAATTAGTTTTTTCAGTTTCTTACTATTGTTTACAGTTAAACAAAGAACTTCGCTACGAATAAAATGAATGTATAGATAGTTTCAACGCAATTGATTCAATTTATATATTAACAAAAGATCAAGTGGTTGTTGACCAGTTTTTTTTCTGCTGGGTTTATAAGACTTAAAGCGTTAATCTGTTTTAAGCGGGCGAGTGAATAAAACAATACTATGAAATCAACTGTGGCGAGATTAGTATCTTTTTAATTTATGAAGTTTATTCTTATTGCATATTGAACTCAGAACAGCATAGACCACACTCACGTACAATTCGAATTCACACTCACATGAAATAATGGTAGCATATATTGAATCAAATTCAGAATAAAACATGATGCCACTGTGCGTTTTAACCCGAGTAAAATACAAATTACAAAATTCAAGGAAAAAAAATATATATACAGGGTGTCTCAGCGTGCGCGCCGAAGCTACTCGGTTAAATAGCTACGGCTAAATTCTTTAAACATGTTAATTTTTTCATTAAAGGAAAAAATAATTTTTGCATTTAAATTTGTTTATAAATAAAAGCTAATCAATTTAAACACTAGCCTATTAGAATAACTGGCGATAATAATTATTAAATTAGGCAGTAGATGGCGCTTTATGTTACCTTCCCTTAATATGGGACAATGATTATGACAAAAATTAATAAAAAAGGGAAAATTATTAGGTTTAGATGTAGAATACCTTTATACTTTCCGAATGACAATAAAATTTCCTAAAATATAAGCTTTAAAATAAGCACGAAATTTGACCTTGAATGTGTTTCTGGAGATACGTTGAATTATCAAAACATCTTAAGATTTTAAATTATTCTTAATAGTTTTAAATATTAACCCATTAGTCTAATATACTGATACAAAATTTCATTTGTTTTCATTCAACCATTTGAAAGTTATGATTTTTGTTTCGAAACGTCAATTTTTCCAAAAATATTTAATTATTTCAAAAATTATTAGGTTTAGGCATATGAACATATTATGAAAGTTAACTTTTTTTGATGTAGAATTTAAAAAATAAAATATGGTGTATTCCATTAGAAAAAATATAACTATTATATGCCATGCTTTTATATGACACCCTGTATATTTGAAACTAATTTTAAAATATGGTCCTAATAGACCTACATACGCTGGCGAAAGCCGATTTTGAAATACATAAACCATTTAGCCGTAAAGCTACTGGACGCGCACGCTGAGACACCCTGTATATAAAAACTTTAATAAATGAATTTTATCAATATTTACACTCTTTGTCTCTAATATGCTCCAGGAAAATTTATAAAGATATCAATAAATAGGAAAAGTCTTTTACATTTGTAATATTTATATTTCCATACTTAAATGAGTCTAATATTACATATTCAAGAAGTTATAACTTTCAAGCTCCCAAGACCACCAAGTCTCTATTATTAATTAGATCAATTTCAGTTGTAGATTTTTGCATGTTAGGACAATATGAGTTTTATATATATATATATATATATATGTGCGTATAAGAATGAAGTATGCTTTTATTATAAAATATGCCATTATTTAATATACTGACGTGATAATCAAAAAGTTTGTATTACATTTAGCTCTGTGACTTTTGACTCACGTTATGTAAGTACGTTAAACAAATACACATTAAAACAACTACAACAACAGAGCTAAATGTGAGAATAATTTATTAATTATTTTCAAATCATTTTTATTTAATATGTTTAAATAACTGTGACTTTTTATAAATAGAAAAGAGTATTTCTTTTCTATTTATTAAAAGTTTATGTTAAAACACAACTTTGTGTTAAAATTATATTTCTTTGTTGTTCAAATTTCTTACTTAATTACTTTCTTCAGATTCCTGTCCAAAGGTAAGTATTGTGATCGTAAAAATTTTCTAAACTATAATTTCAACGGAGTTTATTCCATAAAAGAATATGTGTGTGTGTGTGTGTGTCTGTCTGTTGTATATTTCCGCGATAGAGCAAGAAACGGCTGAATGGATTACATCAAAATGTTATTTACATGAAATCCATTCTAAAAAAAAAAATAATAATAAAATAGTGAAACAAACAACCAAGTGTATTAATTAAAATACTTCATAGTTATTACTTAGAAAAATGTTTCACTACGGGAAAAGAGAGAAATTAATTCAAAATATTACAGATATTGTTTGTGCTAATATATTAAAATAATAGTAAAAACAGATTAATGATATAAAATGTAAAACAGATTAGTGTTTTATTTTTGTTAATAAATAAAACACTAATCTGTGAAAACAAAATTGTTGATGATGATTATCGATTTTAAAATTTCGTCCTATATTTTATATTTATATAGATTTTATTTATTGTATTTATAATAGTTTAAATGTATTTATATCGATCAATTTTGTATTTTTAAGTGAATGAGTAATTTATAGAGTGAACCAATATTTTCTAATGCATTGGAGTGGAGAGGAGTAAGGAATGAAATCGTACGAAAGCTGATATTAGACGCTTTCGAATAAACACTTTTACAAAACGGTATACAACACTTTATCTTAAATCAATTAAATAAAAATGATTTGAAAATAATTAATAAATTATTTCCACATTTAGCTCTGTGACTTTTGACTTACGTTAAACAAATGCACATTAAAGCAACTACTTCCCGGACAAATACTCCGTCGGAAATTGTATTACATAATGCATACCTGCTGTTGCATATCAATAAAATATTGCACAATGCAATAAATTTTGATCCGAGAAAAATTTAATCCAAAAACAACAAAAAGAGCGATCCTTACCAGCCGCGTGCTCTGATAGTAATGACGGGCGAAGCAACGACGCGCGTTCATGCACTGTTATCGTAAATTCTCGGCTCAGATTTGAATAAATGCCTCGCTGGCTATTTTCAATTTTCAATTTACTTTATTAACGGAATCTCCATTTCCAAATTACAATTATAATTACATATTAAAAATTTGTATAAGAAAAGTGTGACGCTCTAAAAAGATTATAAAACATATGTATAAAAAAAAGGCAAATTACCAATCACAAATTACGACAAAATACAAAATAAAAATAATACGCATAAAAATATTTATTTATCAATCCCAAACAGTTCATTGTGAAAACAAAATAGAAAATAATATTTACTCACTTGGCCACAGTTATTTAAATAAATTAAATAAAAGTGATTTGAAAATAATTAATGAATTATTTCCACATTTAGCTCTGTGACTAAAGCCTATTTTGAGTAGTCCAAAGAAAAATTGTTCTACAAGGAAGACATAGAAATGTTAGAGACTCGTTGAAGTGATTGTATCACTTTAGAAGGAAAGTATAAAAATAACAAAGTTGGTAGCCATTTCCGGTACAATCGGAAGTGAAAGAAAGTCATAATATTTTCCATGAGGTCGTCGCATTCAACCGTGCAATGTAGATTGTTTTCAAAATTTTCCCTGAATACTTTTAATGGCCGTTATTCGTGGAGGGTGGGCTACGTATATACTTATGTTGTGATTATACGCGCGCAGAAGTTATATACTATTATTATTTTATATTATATAACTATTGGGCATTACCGTCTAAACCTCTTTTATTCGGTTACATTTTTAATTCTGCATTCCATCTCCTTACTCCTTAGAACACTATTCATATATAACCTAATCTCTGAGCCGCATTTAAAATTCACGCCTTGTGCTAATTAAAAGAACTCTGGCGGGGCGGCTGCAATAGCGGATTTGATTAAAGTTGGTGAGCGAAAAGCGAAAAAAATATATTAATATCTTAATGTTTGCAGAGTTCGCGCGCCAACTTACAATAGTTAACTCCTTCTTATCCCCTCCAGCGCCCACTTTAATTAGCTGAACGTCTGCGGTTAAATCCGCACTAGATGTATAACATATTCGTTTCAGTTGAGATCTATAATTATTCGCTAATCTCCAATTATAGCAGGTTTATTAAAGAAAAATATTATATGTAAGTTGAGATGGGTTTTGGAGGTCCATGATTAATTTTTAATCGAATTATATTTAACTTTAACGATAGATTGAATTAAATGGATGTATTATAAAGGGTGATTTCATAAATGTGAGTAGCCTACGGGTTTGTATTTAAAATGCATACGAAGAAACATTGCTAATAAAATGCCAAAATTATTCACAAATCATGAATTTCCTTAAGGTTGCGGTTTAGTGGAAAGAGATAGATAGTAAAATGGAAATAATCGTTTGAAAATAGAGCTATTCTTTTGGATTTCATAATATGAATGTGTATTTACATTTTTTATCTACCAAGTATAAAGTATCAGTCTAAATAAAAAATAAATCGTTAATTTTCGTGTATTACGTCAATTTACTAGTTCAAGTTAGAAAAGAAAATTGTAAGATATAATGAAATTAATAGGTCATGTCTGCTAAGTCATTTGAATGCAGAATTTAGTGAAATCCTTTAAATTTTTATTGCACAAGTTTTTATTAGCAAAAATGTAATTTAAAATTTGCTATAAATTTGATCAATTTTCATTTTTTTTTTCATAATTATTTTTCACAGAAACTAAACATTAAAATAATTTTTAATTCATCTAATGAAATTCCTGCTTATTTTAAGATTATTTTAATGTATAATACAATATTGTTCATTGATCACAACAACAATCTAACTCAAATTAGTGATTGCCCATATTTGTATATCTATCACTTTCTTCTAAACCGCACCCTTAATGTACACCAGAATACACCATCTTATAAAAAATCATCAATCTGGAAATTATTGGGAAGTGTTGTTTCACTATACACCAATGTAGTTTTTTTAACGCTGTATAAGAAACAAGGACATTTTGGCATATTTTCGCTGGTGTGCAAAATGAGCGAAGTTTTAGTTTTGCGTACAAAATTTGGCATGACTACGATCACCATTTTAAAGAACTTCAAAAATCTTACCTTTTTAGAATTTGAAAGTTAATGTGGTATACAAAGTTGTAGCTAATAAAATTCTGAACAACTACGATTTTTTCACATTTTGTATAATTTACGATTTACAATATTTGATAATATTGTAAATCTTATAGAACTGAAAGTAGACTTTTTTTAAGTAATCAATGTTGTTACTTTTTTTAACAACTTAGGTTTCTTCGCATATAATACATAAATTATCCTATCTCCTTCGCAGAGTGGATTTTAGATAATTAAGTTAAATTTATATTTTACAAAAATAAACAAAACAATCTAAAAATGTTCGATAATGTTATTCTCAAGGCCATATATAAAATTCCATCAACGATGTATTTTATACCACCATAGTATGGTCGCATATTTTAATGTATATTAGTTGAGAGTTCTGACTCGACTTTGTTTTGGCCTTTAATTTATTTTTGGTTTAATATAATGTTCAACCACCGTTCATATAGCGCAAATTAGACAAAAGATGGCGCTTGAGTAGTCTTCCATTCATAATTATTTTTGGTTATTATTATTTATTCATTCTTTATATTGCATGCTTAATTTAATTATTTTATTTACGTAAATACTAATTTTAATTTATTTATTAGATCGGAGGATAATGTATCCATTCCATCAACATCTGACGATCGTCAGGTCCTGGAATTCGAGCGTGAGACGGTCTTATTGAGGCGTGAATTGCAGGAAGCGAGAATGAAACGCGAGGAATCCGACCAAAAATATTTGCAGTAAGTAAACATCTAAAAAAAGGTGTGTATTTGCGTTATTTAACAAAAAAAAAAACGTTTCCTATAGATTAGATAAGAAACTTTCAAACTTCCTGCGACCGAAACAATCGCCGCATTCGGAGACATCGGATGAAGGGAGTAAAGCTTCAACGGCGGACACGCTTTCTCTCACGACGCAATCATCCATTGTTTCGCATTCTCCGCATAGGGCTATTTTATCAGGGCCAGTTACGAATTTATAAGAATTAAAAGTTAATTTGAGGATACATTATTATTTAAAAAATAATAATCATAACATAAGAATCTCATTAGTCTATTTATCATTTAAAGTGATCAAATTCAAACCAACTCATATTTCTTAATGGACGTCTGTATAGCTGTACATTTTAGGTTCAATATATAGACATATACTATATATTGAACCTAAAATGTATAAGCCATAATTTAAAATGATAATATTGGGTGTATAATTTAATAAAGTTTTTAACATTTCCTCTTTATATTACATACGGAGGAAACTAAAAACAAATACAAGATTTGTTTAATAAAAGTTCTAATCCACTTTTAAGACTGTGCCATAAATTGTGCATGTTTTATACCCAGGCACAGTCCTAAAATTAAAATTAACTTCTATTAATAAGGAAATAAATAATTAATATTTTTTAAGAGGGGTAATTAAATTATTATTCTTGTCATGCATTAAAAATATATTTTGTTTGTAGTCAGTTGCGTTTCTTTTAATAAAGTTCATTTTTTAAGTATTCTATGAACCTTTGTTGCACTTTTCTTCCAATTGAAACAGAATATCAAAATTTAAATTACGGCTATAATGAATATTTAAAAATTATCGTCCTTAAATTGTTTTGATTGACCCGAAGGCTCTTTGTCTTCAACACAAAAACATAAAAATCTTTAAAACCGAGAGATCTACCCATGATGAAGATTCACTATAAACTTTCATAAGTATTAAATGCGTTTCTGTTGCACTTTTATTTCAATTGAAACAGAAAGTCTAAATTTCTCGCAGGTAAAAATAAACTTAATCACATGAATCTTACAGCAAAAATACAGCTGTCACTGTCAACCATTTATGGCACATAGAGCCTTGTTTTAACGGAATGAACTAATTTATACGCTCAATAATTTTAAAGTTTTGAAAACATTTTCTTGTTTACATTCATTTTTATATTTTTAAGATAGGTGATATATGTTTTGGTTTTGAAATTGATCTCTCGTATCAAAAAAAAAAAAAAAAATGGAAATGTGCCGATGAATCAAGTTTGGTGCTGTAAAACTGCATTCCACATTTAACAGGTGAAAATCGTTTACTGAGACTAAGTAACTCCTCAACTCGCAGTAGTACCATAACATACGAGTATTTATAAAATACATACGCATCTTAGAAAGATATAACAATATATTGAAATTAATAGATAATCTGCGCTATTTAATGTTAAATAAAGAATCTAATATCAGAATCATAGATTGCGCTCTAGTTCATGTTTCATATATTTAATAAAAATGTGTTATGGTTGCTGAGTTCTTGAGCAATTTTACATCATATTTACATATATTCAACAAAAAAATCTGTTGAATATTTATGGTTGCTTTAGGCCTCATTCATGGTGAAATGTCAAGAATCTCGAAGAATACTTCATTATAATATTAAATATGAAAAATGTAAAAATCTGCCAATAAAACAAAATCCAAACATAAAATACATTAAATAACTTTAAATTCTTGACTAATTTCGATTTATTAACCCATTCTCAAGATTTAATATTTTATTCATATAAACATATGTTTAAATATCACAAATTTTAGTAGTTATTCACTCAATGGTGTAGTTTTTGTTTTTATTATTTAATATTTTATTCATATATATTATTATCATATGAACATATGTTTAAATATCACAAATTTTAGTAATTATTCACTCTATGGTGCAGTTTTTGTTTTCATTATAAGTCAGGAATCTAAAGCTTCGTTTATGAAGTCAAGGTGAATTTTTTTTCTAGGCTTTTGACTCATCATTATGAATGCGGCGTTTTTCGAGAGGCGATGCTTAAACAATTTGTAGAGGCGCATTTTAATTGATTCAATTGAGCGTCTGCAAATTGTGAAAATTTACCACAAAGATAACTTTCGGTTTATAAATAATATATATAATAATATAACAGTTATATTGTATTAAATAAAACACATTTCGAACTAGCATGCTTATATTTTTTTGTTACCATTAACCGATGTAAATTTATTATTTATAGTAGAAATCCAGAATAATTAGGAATTTATAAATCGAAAGTTAACTCCAAGTCAATTTGTAATAGAAATAAATTACCTAAGAGAAGCGTTACACTTCATAATACACTCGCGGATTTAAGATAAATTATAAATAATCCGTTGGCTATTTTCATTCAATGGATGTTGGTAATGGAAGGAAATAAGTTGCCTTATAATTGTAATATCAAAATATATACGAACGACTTAATTTTGAAAATTTTAACATTGCGTTTAATATATTCACTAAACACTAAATGGGTGATAGATAAACAGTTGAAGGTGATTTAATAAATATATTGTTTGAAGATAAATCATATTGTATATTTAAAGCAGAAATAAAAAAAAAAAATAAAATATAATGATAACAAATATTAAAGGTTTTATATAAATATTTAGTACTGTGGAAGTAAATATTACATTTTTGTTTATTTATTGGTATAGGTTTAGCCACTAACGAATATTTAAATAGAAAATATTTGTCTGTACTTTCTGTAAAAATATATCCACCCTTAAATTTGAACGTGCTCTCAAATCGCCTCTTTTATAACGTGAAATAGATTTTAACATGATATTATAATTATCTCTAGTTCCTTTCGTTTTTAAGATCAGTTCTTGCATTTTTGTTTCAAATCACAGATAAATATTTCTAGACGTGTATCCAAATTAATGGATTGATGCATTTTTAATATTATTATTAACTTGCATCATTTGTACGACCATCGAACAGGAAAGTCCGAGAATTTGATTCCAATGACAATTTTTATAGATTTTTTTTACTGAGGTCAAACAATATATTTTATTGAATATTACTTAATATTCGATAAAATATTTTCTTTATTATATATATATTTATAAATATACCATTTACGATTAGTTGTACAATGTGTAATAGCATATAAATGTCACCTTCTATAATAAAATAATTTTTCCACTAAGAAAACCACATAGTTTTAAACGCCAATCCGAGAACAAAAAAAGAAATCTATCATTAATTTGGTTTGGCGGAAAAATATTCCTTTGTGATTTTATTAGTAAAAATTGTTTTAGCTATTTTTATATTATACACTGTACAACAAATTAACAAAAAAATATTATTCATTAAATGTTTTTTTTCTAATTTACGAGTCTTATTTGATTTCAATTGTTTTTAATATTATTAACTGTTTTTAATTTTACTGAAATTAACACAGGCAGGAGTTTTCAAATTTCGTATAAATTCTGTTGGTGAATGAATTAAAACAATGTTATGCATAACATTTTCAAAATATTCTTTCGTTGAACAGCTTAACATTTCCTCTTTGTAATACATACGGAGGAAACTAAAAACAAATACAAAATTTGTTTAATAAAAGTTCTAATCCACTTTTATGACTGTGCCATAAATTGTGCATGTTTTATACCCAGGCACAGTCCTAAAATTAAAATTAACTTCTATTAATAAGAAAATAAATAATTAATATTTTTTAAGAGGGGTAATTAAATTATTATTCTTGTCATGCATTAAAAATATATTTTGTTTGTAGTCAGTTGCGTTTCTTTTAATATATTTTTTTAATAATGCAAGTAACAATTTTATTTCCAAGTAATAAACACAAAGCATCTTGAAAAATGCATTTACATAAATGCCACATGAAATTAGTTAAAAGATGGCGATTGCGTCGTCTTCCATTTATTACATAAATTAAGTTAGTAGGAAATTGAATGAAATAATTTTAAAATAATTAATACATTATTCCCTCTTTATCTTTGTTATTAGTATTGCCCATTTTAATTGGTCTTTTATCATCAATTGTCTTATTTTACTCAGGCAATTAAAGCCTAAATTAATTAAATTAACAGCCTATCATTTCTTCGCCTGAAGAAGCCATAGCGTAGCGAAACAATTGTAGCTGTATACACTATATTTTTGAAAGTGTTTAGAAAATGAATTAAAGTGAGGTTTTGATATAAAATTATTTTGCTGTTTGATATGAAAAAACAGTTAGTCTATATGACAGTATAAGGATGTTGATAGATTTTTTAGCTAATTTTTCATTTGATGTAAATGACTACGAACTGTATTTATTGTAACTTAGCAATACAATTTTTGATTTATATTAAATTTACAAACAAAAATTGAGTCTACTCCAAATCTGAATATTTTTTTAATGCATGGCATTTAAATGAATTAATTCATATTCAAATATTTACATAAATAAATTTATTGCATATTTTTAACTATTTAAATATATTAAAGTGTATGTAACTATTTAAATAATCAAATTAAAAAAAAAATAACATTTTAAAATTAAAACTTAGTAATTTACTACGAATTACTTGTTTCCAGGCAGGGTAGTAATTATTTTTTTATTAAAAGTGTGCGGGGAAATTAATTGATAATAATTGATTCTGTGATAAGGAATTTCGTGTTTAAAAAAAAGATCATTCCATCCAATTTTGCTTTTTCGCTTTCCTTTCTACTATTTTTATTTTATATTTAGTTTGTTTTCCGCTTACGCCTGGATGTAACAACGATCAAATTGATATATATTTTTATTTATTTTACGGAATAACTGTATGCGTTTTCGTTTGAGTACAAACTCGTTTGTAATTATCTTTTTAAGTTAATAATTTTTAGGTTTGAATTTTAATTATTATTAATTATATTATATGGATTTGTAAAATAGGCTTGACACAATTAGGTTGTTTAATTATAATATTAGTTTAGGTCAATCTGGAACTAGTGGAAATAAAAAAAATCTCGTCTGATTTCTTAATTTCTAAATCCATACTGCACTTAATTTTGATTCATATCGACTTTTTGGAGTAAGTTACAATATTTGAATAACTATGCTATGTTCAACGGAAGTGCAGAAATCTTATAGTAGAATGTATAACAGTTTTTTTTTGTGTTTAATAATTTACACTTGTTATTATCAAATAAAAAGTATTTAAATAAAAATAGTTATCCGAAAATATATCTCTAGTTCAATAAAAAAAATAATAAGTAGGAGAAAGGACAACTATTTTTATTTAAATAATTAGTCTCCACAACCAACAAATAATATTAAGAAGATTAAACAAAAAGTAGCCACAAAATATGAAAATCTGTTATATAAAGTTAGGATGTGTTCACTTTAACTTAAATGATCAATAATTTATAGAAGGATGGTGGATTTTCATTTTAAATTATTACTATTATAACGTAAATGTGTCAAGCTTATTTATTTTAGATATTGATGAAAATATGCTTTTTAGTTTAAGTCACTTTAATTTAAGCTAAATTAACGTTTCAATTAATTATTAAAACATAAAACTTAATTTCACAGAATATAAAAGACATTTTATTTTCTATTGCATTTCATTGTATATCAAATTGACACATATTTTACAATGTGGAATATATTTGAGATATAGTGAATCTATTTTGATCAATATGGAAATAATACGTAATAAAAATAACATGAAATTGTATGTTTCGTAGATGTGAGCATATTTTCGTCATTTATTGTTAATGATATTATTTACATATACATTTTATCGATATTTGTAATGTCCTTTAATGTAATGTATAATAACCACTATATTTTTACATATGACTGACATTCCCCAGGTAGGTACGAGTCGTTTTCTCGGTAAAAGAAAGTTAATCATCATTATTAATGAATAAAGAATGATATAAAACACTTGAATATTTATTTAACAACCAATTCGTTTTTCCTTTATTTAATATATTTTCTTTTTTGTAAAAAATGCATACGTTGACTTGCTTTCATTTAAATATAATTAACAGAAATGTAGCATGAATTCAAATGTTACTTGTTTTTGTTGGAGATGTCGGGCATCATAATTCGAAAACCCCATTGTTGTTTTTTTTTAATGAAAATAATATTAATAAACTTTCGGTAGATATTGCAATTTTCGGATTATAACGAAAATCTATAAAACATAAACAGTTACGAGATGGAACACAATCACGCAAAATTGGAAGTCACGAGGAAAGAAACGTCTCGTTATTAAAGTTGACAGCGAGGCACTAAACTGAATAGACATAGATTAAAATAAATAGTGAGAAAATAGTGGAGTTGTTATAATTCATGAAATTCCAGTGCTTTAACATTAATAATAGGCTTACCTCACGGTGAGAGATCAACCAAAAGGAAACAGATAAAGAAAATAGGTGGGAGGAAGACTTTTGATCGATAGCCAAGGATATAATAGTCGGAATAAAGATATTTGTATATAAACAGAGTGGGCCACGAATAACGGCCATTAAAAGGAAACATTTGAAAACTCTTACAGTTTTTGAGATAAAAATGTATTTGTCAAATTTTAACCTCAAATTGACGTTTCAAAAAAATAGTAATAGATCTATCTAGAATCAAAAAAATTGACATTTGTCAATTTCAAAAGTCTCAACATTTCAGTGCCCTCTTAAAAATATTATAACTTAATTTTTTCAAATGGAATGACCAATATTTTATCTCATAGGGCGATTGGCAAGACAATTTGCAAAAGTATTATGCATCCCAAGAGCAAGTAGGTTTTACGTGTTCCATAATCGATTGAGACTAAATTAATAAATCTACAGTGTGTCCACGGATTGAGTATATAAGCATATAAGGTGTAAATGACAATTTATTTTTGGGAGTTGGATCTTCATACTCTGAAGATCGCTTCTGTTTAGTTTCAAAGTATGATATTGAAAAAATAAATAAATAATAATAATAAAAATTGAAAGTCTTCCATAACTTTAAATTCTTAAATAAAAACAGTTTACTACTGACTAATTATATGCACTCAATATAGGGTGTTTTTGGTCGAATTCTAATAATTTGTCAAGAGGTAGTCGTCATTATAATAACAAAAATGTACTAGAAAAGTTGTTTAGAATTAAAAGTTATAAAAGGCTTTCAATTTTTATACAAATTTTTGATTTTTTTTTTTTTTTCATCAGCATCCAATCATTTTGAATCAAAGCAGGTTGATTTGTATGAAAATTAAAAATCTACCATATTCGTCAAGCTGATATGTTTTATTATTATTTAATCGTCTGACAGGTGTCTAGCACGTCTCTCAAGCGCTTTAGCCGCGGGTATTCCACGCGCAATCTCTTTGCATAGTATGCGATAATTTACAAGCTCAACGACGGCTATTATCCATGATTGCCCCCAAATGCGTCGCAAAGCGTCGCTCCGGAGGAACGAGTTTTGACTGAACCCCTGCGAGGTCAGCTGGTCTTTGATTAGCTCTTTCTAAGTGCAATAATACAGTTTGTGTGATCAGTATTCGTATCACAGCGTAACAAGACAATTTTGTGAACGCTGGCCAAATTGTTTGGTATCAATTAGCGGAGTAAAAAAATGGTGTCAAAATGTATGCTTACTGGGAGTGTAAGTAATGTTAAGAAGACAAAATCCGACCTAAATAAAGAAGATAATGATGCAGCTGCATTAGCTATGGATTCTGTTCTGCTTTCCACAATTGTTATAAAGAAAAATGCAAAAATATAGTATAAAATAGGTGAAACCATTTAAAGCGAAGTTTATAGATACTTTAAAAGAAGTATCTTGAAAATCAAAAATTTGGTAAAAATATATTTTTTTTGTGACGAATCCTCGTTCGCCACTAATGGGGTGGTAAGTTCGCAAAATTTATGGTATTGATTTACCGATAATACGACATTTCGAGTTCACTGCAGAAGACAATACCATAAAAAAATAAATATCTGATGTGGTATGTCCTTTGGTTCCGAATGTGTTTGACGAGTTTTTCCTGCAGGTTTTGAGTTGTAGCACTGATTGCCAGTTTGTCTTAGTTTAAAGACCGCCTGGATTCCAGTGTCAATCATCCATACTTATTTGAACGAAATATGAACTAATACAGCTATCTGGAAATGTTGGAAAGTATTCTTCAAAATCATTTGGATAACATGCAACTAATCGATAGATAGACAGACAGCATACTTTCAACGTCCACCACATGGGACATAAATCGTTCAAGAATGGTGAGATTTCCTGAGTGGTGGATTGGGTTATCTTAAACAGAAAGTCTGAGAACAACGGCCTGTTGAAACGCAAGTTAAGAAAGACAATTGATGCTATTCCAATTAAGGAAGTTCAAAATGCTTATAGATCATTTACTAAGCGAGTCGAGCGATGTGCATCGGTTGGTGGTAGCATATTTGATTAATATCTTTAATTGTTGTTTTTGTTCGTTTCTTTTTGTTATGTTAGTTAATAAGGTTTCGTATTTTTTTAATAAATAATCATTTGTTTTTAAGTACTTTGTTTAATTACTCTTCATATATTTTTCATTAAAACCAAAAATTAAAATCTCATGTTGATGACAAAAAAAAATCAAGGTAGGCTGATCTGAATAAAAATGTATCCATTACTTTAAATTCTAATATAAAGGCAGTTTAATTTTTATAATTTTGGCAAAAAATACCCCATATATTAAATGATTTGGTTCATTTTTTCTATATCTTAATTTGAGACTAAGCACTAGAACATGAAGAACTCAAAAAAAAAAGACATTTACACTTTATGTGCACTCAATCTGTGGAAACACTGTATATATAAAAGTTATTATTTAATAAGAAAACTTTATTCTAGGACAGCTATTTCTCAAGAAATGCAAAACACAGATTTAATCGTAGACATTAATATGAGAAAATACGTCTTTTACACTCGTTTAAATAATTAATTTAGAACATTTATATATATTTTTAATGAATAAGTTTAACCTTAATCTCTCTCACGACTAATTTTCAAAATGTAATGTGTTTTTTTCTATTGCCGCAAAATATTATTGCATTTTCCAATCAGGTTGATTCCTCTTTATACAAGTAACACTCTTTTATCAATTGTTTAATTAAAATTCCTTATATCCTTTCCTGATTTAGACAATCACATTTTGTTTACTAAGCTGAATCAATCAGCTTATGAATATGACTCAAACTATCTTTGTAAAAAAAATAGTCAGTGCATTTTAACATATAAATTGTGTTATGTGCCCACTTATTGATTCCTTTCTCCGCATGAGGGAGGACCTGCTATCGTACATAATAGCTCCCCATACCATAATACCAACTGTTCGAAGTCAGAGGTTGCATATATTTTCTGACATCCGAACACCGACATAATCGTCTAGAGTGGCACAGAGAGCGATTGCAATGAAACGAGAAATTATGAATCGACAAAGGGCAAAAAGACAACGCGGCGAACTACAAGATCCACAGTACGATATTGCAAGGCCTATTCATCGAACAGTTGGAGTTATAGTGTAGGATGCTATTACGTATGGTATTAAGTTCTCATTAGTGTTTATTAGAGGCAGCATGACATATTTTTCTCTCCTCGATCGATAACAGCTTAGTGGATGGTTCAAAATAATGACACTATAATATTAGTGTCATTATTTTGAACCATCCACTTTTGTTTGTATTCCGTGAGTTGTTGCAAAGGTAAGCCCATTCGCAAGCTTTTTTGATCCTCTGGCAAAAGGCGAGGAATCTATCAACAGATTTCATACTCACACAAACATTTTCTGAAATTGCTTTCCACATATGCCACATTTCTCTCTGTTGATCCCTTATGTACGTATGATTTTTTCTATAGTCTTAAGTAGGAACGGTGATAGTCTTCTTGATTAATAGTCCTTTGGTTCCGAATGTATTTGACGAGCTTTTCCTGCAGGTAGTAACACCTTTTGAGTTGTAGCACTGATTGCCAGTCTGTCTTAGTTTAAAGACCGCCTGGATTCCAATGTCGATCATCTTACTTTCCGCTTCTAAAATAGCCCTTATTTTAACCTGTTCATGCGTCGGGTATGGGAATATTGCTTATTTTAGAGCCATATGTATAATACAGACTGTTGGTCAAGGAAGGATGACAAAAAAGGTCATCCTTTCTTGAGCCCATTCGGCTACCTTATATATGTTTTTATCAGTCTTACTTGAGTTTTATGTAGGAGGGATGATATACTTATTGGTCTGTAGTCCTTTTGTTCCAAATGTGTTATTTATAGAGAATATCTAGCTCTAAGCATGATCTCCAACCATGGAATATTCATTCAGCGCGAATGATACTGTCCAAATTTGCAGACTGGACCTGTTTAAAGCTTTTTATCCTCAATAATATTCTTAATGAGTTCAGAACTATTCCCATTCATTGGCTTTTTTGTTTTATGATGGTGTATAAGTTTTCACCATTGTTAGTTAGGAAGAGGGTATTCATTAGTACCCCAAGTGTTTTCTTACATGATGAAGTTCAGCTTCCATTATGTCTCATAATGTAGTTCGGAATTAGCGGATTTCCTGATAGCCTTGGAAGATTTCTTCTATCTCTACGGAAATGTCTGCAAGAAGTTCCTTTCATTTTCTTATCACTTTCTTAGTACCTATATATAGTGTATATGATGGTATTGCTCTACAGACAACCCTTTTTTTCTTTTATTAGGAGGCGAAGAGGAGTTTTAGACTATTCAACCCTATGGAACCCCTGCCCTAACATCTTGTATATAAGCAGCACGCAGATAAGAATCTATAGACCTCCTTGAAAGATTTTATTGCATTCTTTAGGTATTCTACATCGGTTGACCGTGATTGAGTCCTTGTACTATCTAGCCTTCTCGGCCGTCGTCCCTTCAAGGGTTTTCTTGACTGTATCCCCTGCAGATGTGACATGACAGTCCGCGGGATATGATTTGGGTGTACTTATCTGGATATCTGGAGCAACTAGTAGATTGGTTGAGAACCTGAAAGAAAAGTTGCCCAAGTAAGTTATATACCAAAATCAAAATTAATGACCATTAATTAAAAATAACGAGGCAAACAACTTCACTCTACGAAGGAGGCTTAGGTTTAGCCTTCACAATTGTGCCACAATATGAGGGATCATTAAATGCCTCGGATCCCGTCAAAATGTTCACCCCTGACCACTGTTATTAGAACTCTTAGAGGTAAATATATGTTATGAATTTATTATGCCCAATTTCTTATTAAACTCGCCAACTTTTTAACTGTTTTGTGCTTTAGACGTTAACTTTGTAATACATCTTAAATAAACTTATAAATAAAACATGAAAATGTAATTAAAAATTTACAATTGTAAATAAAACACTTTTTAACTTTATTTAACTACTGTATTTTAAATTTAATGTAACAATATTTTCGACTATCTAGTAGTCATTCTCAAACAAAACTCGATAGAAACATAATTAAGTGTAAAATACATACAGTGTACATTATGTAATTCAATGTCCGTCGTGGGTATTTGCCCGGGAAGTAGTTGTTTTAATGTGCATTTGTTTAACGTACTTACGTAACGTAAGTCAAAGGTCACACAGCTAAATATGAAAATAATTTATTAATTATTTTCAAATCATTTTTATTTAATGTATTTAAATAGCTGTGACCAAGTGAATGAATAATACTCTTTTCTATTTATATGTAAAATACAAAGTTAAAAAGTGTTTTATTTGCAATTTTAACTTTTTAATGTTAAATATATTAAAATATTTCCATAAACATTTTCCTTTTGTGTCTTTAAAAAAAATCTGTTTACGTTTCTTAAAAAAATCCATTCACAAATGCAAGCAAGGAAAATATTTGCGGAAACAATTTTATCGCCAAATAAATTGAGGTGATTCGAATCCGAAAACAAATGTTTAAACTAATCCTACACATACTCACTTGTTGATATTAAATAAACACCAACAAAGCAGCTACAATTATCTATCTAATAAAAATATTAATATTGACAATGTTTTATTTAATTAACGTAAACACACTGGGAAAACTTGTTGGTTTGATAAATATAGTAAGCCAACAAATAAATTAACAACCCGAAATTTATATAAGGATATAAATACCCAAAAAAATAAATAAACAATAATAAAGAGAGTAAAACACGTATCAGATAAGCAAACAGAATTCTTAATATGGATTTTTCTCTCTCGTACTAGCGCGCGCGTATAAATTCGTTTGATTGAATTACTAATGTTATTTACACGAAGTAAATAAATGGTAAACTCCCTGAATTACGCCACCGCAACCCATTCACGGGTATTTATTTATTTACAAACAAGTAAATAAACAAACAGCGCGTGCCTATAACTTGTTGTTGTTTTTTTTGAGAGGAATGCACTGATGGTTTCTTGAAGTTGGGTTGGGTTTTATTGATGGTGTGGTTTCTCTAATAAAATTACTGCTCATTCACACTTTTTCTACATGCGGTGAAATGTGAATTAATTATCCGGTGTTTCTTTTTAGGTGGTCGATTGTTTGTATTGCATTAAAAATGTCTTAATTTTATTTTATATTTTAGAGAAGATATTTATTTGTTTTATTTATATTAAAATATGATATGCATGAAAGTTGAACGAATATAAATTCACTGAATATTAAATTTAAATTTTAAGTAATAATAAAAATAAAGTATGGAACATGAATAATTTATTAAAATCTGCTCATTAAACGAAAATATAAACACGTTTTAAATTGATTAACTTATAATTCTCGACTAGCTTCAGATTCTCTTGATAATGGGCTAATAATCAGAATTTATTTGAGAATACGTTAAGTTTCACATACGGAATAGACCTATATATTATACATTTTTTAACATATCTATTTCAATCCTATAATCAAAATAGTTATTGTAGTTTACTACAGTTTTTTTTAATAAAAGCGACATCGACAAATCCATTACAGAAACATTGTTGTGATGATGCTTGATTTACTCTGAAGTAATTGATTGTATAATCATTTTAAATTGATTCTGATTATTAACTATTATGTATGTCACAGAAATTCTTAAGTAAGTTCTTTGCCCGAAGAAGCTACAGCTAGTGAAACAATTATAACGAAAAACAATAACTAACTGAAAATTATAATCAATGTCTTGTGTCTTATCATTTATTTTCAAAAATTAAATGGCTCAGTGATCAAAAATATTATGAAAAATAATTTTATACATTTTTAATTGAAACCTAAACATTCCTTCGAAATATATACATTTTTCTCTCGCAATTCATCAATTGTCTGTATGTACTAACTTACTAAATATAACGGAATTTATATTGTATCCTATTCATGATGAAGATGTCTTAATTACGGATTTTTGCAAGGCGTTTGTCTCCATTTGTATGGGGACAAAATATCTAACGGATAACATTGCAAGAAAACAAAATAATATAATTAGAAATATCGGCTATGTAGATACCCCAACCACAAGAATTGTAACATGGGAAGAACTTTTCAAATATATATATACATCATTAGAAAATTATACACTAAAAAACAAATATGGACTAAGAATAATTGAAATATCACTCACTACAAACGCTATTAAACTCTATGCCAAATGAAGTAATAAATCAAACATCTCTCGGTATGTTATAAATGCAATTTAAATCAACGTTAAAAACGAGTACATAAAAAAAATCTGTAAACAAACATCATGATGTAAATAAAGTGTTAACCTGAACTTACAATAAGAAATGCAGCTAAGCCACCAGTTTAGCAACCATTATTTAGACTCTTCTAAAGCGTATAAGAAGGAGTACAACGTATTCGGTTAAAAGTTTAAATTTTAGTGTTAATAAAAATTTTAAGTGTATTTAGCTTTCTTTCTCTATAATAAAATGTGAAATGATTCTTTAGACACAAAGGAGGGCATAACGAAATGTTGAGGAGATTTTTAATTATTTTAAATTCAAAGTTAAAATTTATATTCAAGCAACAACGATTATTATTAATAATAATAATAATAATAATAATAACGATTATTATTATTTTCTACCCCGACACCAATTGGTGAAAGGGGACATCGATTATATATATATATATATATATATATATTATTTTCTTATATAGACAATTATTGTTAATACAACATTAATCGCAAAGAATTTTATTGATAATAACGATTAATGAATCATATTTACCATGAAGAAAAACATGTGAGTTACGAGTTTTTTTTATATTAGGTGAATTAATCAATCAATCAAGTCCAATATGATGTAAGATTTAACGATTCGCGTAGAAATTTGTTTAAAAAAATGTATCCCACATTCAGCAATTAAAATCCAGCGGTCACACACATAGCAGCCGCCAGGCGTCCTTTAGCAGTCACAATAATTTGTGGCCATTAGCCGTCAGTTACGATTACGTATATAATTCTCGTCGGCTTTACTTTGATTAATTGCTTCGCACATCTCTCATTAGGTAATTGGGCCCATTATTCCCCATTAGTCTCGGAAGGGGGACCATACATGAAGGATTATTTGCATCCTTGCGCAAACATGTTTGGCGTGGACACACATTAGGATGTTTCCTTTAATCCCACGTAAGTACACACATACACACACACCTAACGTACGCATTATCCTATCCTGTTGCCGCAACTGACTCGATTCCCATCGAAATGTTTTCGTTTACTTCGGGATTCGGGCCTTTGGAAAAATATGGAACTCGTTTGGGGTGTGACTGATATGTTTGGATATCATCAGCTCTAATTGTTTATTCACTACGACTTTACGCTAGATTTTTGTTATTATATAAATACCTCTATTTATTTCGTTTTAATAAGCAAATAAACATGTTATAATAACTTACGCATTTGAATCAATATTTATAATAATAGGAAAATGTTAAGTTTAATATGTACGTTGTGAAAGTAATTAATAACTTTCACATTCTATAAATACATATGTGTTACAAAAGCCGCTTAGACTGTGATGATAAAAGATAATACACACGTTAAACGTTTTTCGTACGGAATAACCCCGAATAAGTATAGTTGAATTCGTGTAAACTGTATAAACACATTTAATTTTATATATACAATCATCTTTATTGTGGTATTTACATATACTATACAATACATTTAATATAAACTTATAATCTTATAAATGGCTATAGACCTCAGGAATATTAATTTGTATGTTGTGGATGTTTTAACAAAATCCTTCAATTAAAACAATGCCATAAATTGTCTTTGATAAATGTATAATTGGCCAGCTAAATGGAATTTCGTTATAAGTCATTGTAATAAAAAAATATATTTTACTCTTACTGCTATTAATTACTCTGCATTTACAAAAATTATAAAGTAAATTTGAAATTAAGCTGCGGTGAATTAAATATTGATGTACAAACATATCCATTCCACTCAACAAAAATACACATTTATCTTATTAATAATTCTCAATATAATTTTACTCATTTCTTTTGTTCATAGTTTGTTCTTTCAATATCTCAATAAATTAATTCTCTTTTTTCGTGATACGATCTTTAACACTTTTCAGCCCGCCCAACACAAAGAGCTACTGTTTAGTGGGATGATGATGGAGAAGAAGAAGGAAAAAAAAAACGATTTTCAGCGTGTGTGGGTTGAGTACTAAGTGGTTTTTTTATTATGTGGAGTCATTTATTTCGAGTGGCCCGATCGGTAGCCCGCAGCATTTTCTCATTCACACCTCCACACTTTTATTCATTGAAAATGCCACGGAGATTTTAATAATGTTAACCTAATGAATCTTGGGTTTACCTAAATTTGTTGCAGATATTCGGTCGTGGATAAAGTCGAATATGTCAAGTGTTTGCAATTCAAGAAAATCAAGAAAGCAGTCATTGACAATATAATTCGTTTGTAAAATAGAATGTTATTTTATAAATAATGTTTAATTTCAAGTTTATTTATGCTTGTGCAATGGTCTATTTAGTAGTGTTGGGCAAAATTGAATAATATTAGTAATCGAGTATTACTAAAAGTGTTATTTTAAGTATTTAAAACGAAAAAGTGGCTTCAAATTTATGTTCATTAATAAATGGGAAATTAATTTTGATATTTTTATAATAAGTAACATTCATAAAATTATAATATACTTAATTTAGCAATAATAAAAGATCGACTTTGCCCATCACTACTATTTAGACTGATATTTTAACATAAAGAATCCCACGAATTTATATTAAGAGACTCTCCCGCTTATAAAATGGAAAAAGGAATAAGAAAAACATACATTTAATAAATTATATAAAGATGTTAAGGTAATCGTGAGTCGTAATAGCTAACATAGTCAAACATTATATTTTCAGAAAAAAATTAATAAGGTCGAAACAATTAATCCTATCATAAAGATTGTAAAAAATTAAACTTCCAACAAACTACGGACAATCGCCAATGAAGGGAATTTCATTAAACAAAACGCAACACGAGTCATAGAACTCAATCCTTAGCCAATATGAACTATGCAGAGGAAGAAGATGGAATTAAAAAGAAAATATGTTGGCCAAATGGCAATCCTAGAAAATAATTATGATATTGACACCCATTTACCTTGTATTTCCTTTTTAACGTGCTTATTTTATTCTTATATGTTAAATGACTCTACGTGTCATTAATTTATAAACAATGATCGATAAGAATAAGCCAAAAAAAGGCAACTTAATGAGAAATTAAAAAGAAACGAATCGGTAGTATAATAGAACTGTCGTGGCATATGCAAAAAAGGTATGAACCATGAGTTTAAATCATTTCAATCAGTTGTATATTATAAGTAGTGATGGGCAAGGTCGATCTTTTCGATTTTTTTTATTATTGGAAAATTAAGTATATGACAATTTTATTAATGCAACATATTCTATTAATATCAGTAACTGTTCCCTATTTATTGAAAACGTCAATTTAATGTTACTTATAGATTTTATTTATTAAAAATTGCTTTTAATATATTAAATAAAAATGATTTGAAAATAATTAATAAATTATTTCCTCATTTAGCTCTGTGACTATTGACTTACCTACGTAAGTACGTTAAACAAATGCACATTAAAACAACTACTTCCCGGGCAAATACCCACGCCGGACATTGAATTACATAATGTACACCTGCTGTTGCACATCAATTCTATTTATAAAAATTGCTTATTTAGAAATACTCGATTACTAATATTATTCGATTTTGCCCATCACTAATTATAAGAAACGCCTGAAATGTTTAAAAAAAATTAAGTTTGAAAGACATAAAACGCACTCAAATATGCGAGAAAAAATACAGTAATAGAACGTTACAATTATAGAAAACAAAACCGCTAATCATAAATATCTCCCTTCCAGATCAATCCTTTAGGTAAGTGGAGCTTTAAGAAATCTTTTCATACGTAATTTTGAAGGAGGGTGCAAATTAATTTTACAATTATGGTAGCAATTAAAAAAAAAACTGTCAGCAGCGTAAAAGACAGGACAAGATACAATATGCATTGGGATGTCTCTCAACGAGCAAAATACCTAGCCTAAATTTCTTTAACTTTCTATTAACAACGACATATTTTATGACTGAAATTATATAAATAATTCATTTTACCATTCCTAATTGTCTAATAAAAATCACAACGATCCCAACAACTGCTGCCCAATATCACTAACGCTCTTGTACGAAAAAAAGCTATGAATGCATAATTAACAATAGATTTACAAAATTATTCCAAGAAAGGTACAATTTAGAATACTTCTTCTGCATTGCCCCAAGAAGCTTCATATGAAAAAAAAAACATGCATATTTCTTTTTTAAATACTAGAGATATGGAATATAAAGGGAAACCCGGATGACTTTTATAGCAGGAATAACTTCCGGGGAACATGAATAGACAACTAAATTTTACCACCTTATACACACAAAAACTCTGTTCATTAGAGGCCAGTTCTCATTGTTACTCTGTTTGTAATCTCGATAATCTGTATTCCTAATAAATTATCCGAAGGCG
Source organism: Philonthus spinipes (assembly GCA_963082785.1). Lineage (NCBI taxonomy): Eukaryota > Metazoa > Arthropoda > Insecta > Coleoptera > Staphylinidae > Philonthus > Philonthus spinipes. The sequence goes on along the minus strand of OY720308.1, from coordinate 13,954,917 downwards.
TTATATCCATTCTTTATGTAGATACCATTCATCTACATAAAGAATGGATATAAAAAAAATATATTATTGCTGGTAGCTGGGGAAATAACTGATAAGATCGAACTAGTTTTTCAGGATAGCATAAACCTAATTAGTAAAAAAAACATATTAAGTACATGTATCAGAAACTAAATTGGATCACGTTCATCTCTATCGACTGAGAAAATCTCCCAACATTCCAATTCCACAAAATTCATCATCAAAATACAATAATTTGTAATAAAATTTCTCGGCTTAGGTTAGCTTATATTAGATTGTAGTGGCAACGATAGGCACACTTAGGCCATTTAAGGATCATTGTGTTATCACAGTAAACAAAGGTTACAAAAACTTGTAAAACCACTTGGAGCTCCTAATGTAGTTGACTAGACCTCCCATTTGAGTGGTACGAGGTTTGTCAACCTATTAATGTCAGCAGGAATTGAACTTTATTACCTTCTAAGGTGGGGCATTGATCAAGGAAGTGAAGAACTGTCTCCCTTAAGTCCCTGCAGAAATCATGATGTGTCATGACTTTTATATGTTTTCCTAGGTGCCATTGACCCTGTCTACCACCATTCCAATATCGATTCTGCTTAGCGCAATTAATCTTGGATGGCTTCGTCAAGTTTCGGCCATAGTTGTCTCGATACGAGGCACCTGTCTTCATTTTTTATTCTTTTATTTACTAGAGTTTTAATGAATTCGTTTAGAACAACCTTAAAGTTTTTGTAAGATGGTTCCATATGGTGTGTAATAGCCGGGAACTTTGCATCTTTACGTGCCATCTCGTCGGCTATTAAGTTACCCTCTGTGTTGCTGTGATCTGGAACCCAAATGAGGTCCACGTCGCAGCGTCAGGCGAACTTGTTTAGCTCTCTTCTGTAGCTGATGGTTTCTTTTGAGTTGCAGCTTTGTCTATTTAGTGCCTTTAGGGCGGTTTTGGTTCGTTTGGATTTTCATGTTGATCGCTTGTATTTCAGTGCTGATCAGCCGCTTCACGAAAAGAACATACCTCTGTCTGCAGTGCACTACACGCGTCTGAGAAACAGAGGGAAGAAGAAGATACATCCCTCAACTCTGTTACTTATCTATGAGCCGTCCGTGGAAACCCAGACAGAGTCAAATTAAATAGAAAAGAGTATTCATTCACTTGATCACAGTTATTTAAATATATTAAATAAAAATGATTTGATAATAATTAATAAATTATTTTCACATTTTGCTCTATGACATGACTTACGTTACGTAAGTACGTTAAACAAATACACATTAAAACAACTACTTCCCGGGCAAATACCCACGCCGACATTGAATTACATAATGTACACCTGCTGTTGCACATCAATAAAATATTGCATAATGCAACAAATTTTTGATCCGAGAACTAAGTCTTTATTTGCCATCCTACCATGAATCCAATGGTATTTGGTAGGAATGTGTGTGGAGAAAACATTTCCAAAATATAATTCCTGTACACATCTGTCCGTCTTATAGTATCCTTGTGTGACTGTTTGCTAGTGTACAGTAGTCCCGTAGAGTTTATTCTTGCTGCCGAGATGATTGTTGCCTGTCTGCTGGCAAGCCCCTAGGTTTAGCCATTTATTTATATATTTATTTATTTTCCACAAGCAAAGCCTTATTACAAAGGAAAAAAATATTTGAGTTACAATTTAAGATTGCTGCGGCAAAGTGGAGAAACCAGAACCTGCTTAGGATACGTAACCTGTGTTTGTTTGGTGTTCTTATTTGTTCCATCATTTAGTTTAGTGCAGTTTTATTGAAGATATTACCTTCAATAAATATATTGTTTCTGTTAAATTAATAATTATTTTTTGATATTTCGTGTTGGAACGAAATGTATGGAGAATTAAGTCCTTGTTCATTGATTTTGAAACACATCCTGACTCACAATACTATTTAACCATTATTGTAATTATAAAAGTGATATTCTCTGGATAAATTATTATAGATATAATAAGGGAAATTTAAAGGGTGGACTGATTTAAGCGTTTATAACTTATAAATGAAAGTATTTGTGTCATCTGAGAAATAACGTTTAAACTCAGATTTTAGCCAAAATTTTGCCTCTAGAGAGAGTATTGCTTATTTTGTATCTCAAATAGGGCTATATTTAATGAAACACTATGCCATAACGTTATAACATTAATTTATTTTTAGAATAAAAAATCTTGACACTCGAGTGGAAGTTTTCGATCCCCCCCCCCCCCAAAAAAAAACATGTATTATGTGCTATAAATTTTTTATGATCGAAAAACCCCCAAAAATAGCTCAAAAAATGCCCAAAAATGCAGTTTTGTCAATATAATTTCTAAACGGTTAGAGATAGAACAAAAATTCAAATTAGAGAGTTGTAGAGCTTTCAAAACGCTACAAATTTGCTGTTTACAGTTTTGTTCTATCTCAAATAATAAGTTTTTTATGACCGAAAAACCCCCAAAAATAGCTCAAAAATGCCCAAAAATGCAGTTTTTTCAATATAATTTCTAAACGGTTAGAGATAGAATAAAAATTCAAATTAGAGAGTTGTAGAGCTTTCAAAAAATATATTTTTATACTACTTAACAATTATTATTATTGTTAAGTGGTATAAAAAAGTTAATAAGTGTTTCCTTTATCCAAAAACATATTTTTTATAAAATTTAAATATAAATATGTATTTAAATAATTAATTATTAAGGCTGCCACTAGGTTATACATTTTGAGTTTATTAAATAAAACACTTAAGAAGAAGTATTCATTAACAACATTTTGATATAATTTGAAATTATTTCGCGAATTTCGGATTTTTTACGAAAATCCACTTTTTTACAAGAAAATATTCAAATTACGGTAAAAAAATTTCTTCCAGATTAATCTGATATAATATGACACGACAGAGAAACTTACTTCTGAAAGGTTAACAAAAACGAAAGTATTCCAGATATATGTATAATTCTTTTTATCACTTACATATCACTTCATATTTCGAGGGAATTGTTTCCTCAATAATTCTATCGAGGCACGTACTCCGTCTTGTTGAAACCACACCAACCCGACGTTGATTTATTCCAGATGTGGAAGGAAAATTTTTTCGAACAACTAAATACTTGTGTAAACTGATACCAGAATTAGTCATAAAAAATAAATCCAGATTATTTAAATATATTAAATAAAATGATTTGAAAATAATTAATAAATTATTTCTTCATTTAGCTCCGTGACTATTGACTTACTTACGTAAGTACGTTAAACAAATGTACATTAAAACAACTACTTCCCGGGCAAATACCCACGCCGGACATTGAATTACATAATGTACACCTGCTGCTGCATATCAATAAAATATTGCATAATGCAACAAAATTTTGATCCGAGAAAATTTTTATGTAAAAACAACAAAAATTAACGTTACTTAATATAAGGCCATCTGCAGACACGTGTTTCGGGATCTATCCCTCGTCAGTACAGCTATGCCTTACATAATTTAAAGATGTTAAGATAAATGAATACTGTTTTCTATTAAAATAAATCCAGTTTCAGCGCTGCACTGTGGTACATTTCGTCCGAAAAATCCGATGCTTATTTTTACGAGAAAAAATGTTATAACTCACCGTTAACTTAGCCAAAAATCTAATCCCCATCTTGATTTTTATCATTCTGACAATTAAAAAACAATAATACCGTTAATTTTAATAAATGAAACACTTTTTTACTTTGTATAATTCGGATTGATTTTATTGTTGACTATAGTTTCGACAAACAAAACAAAACAAACAAAAGTTTGTTTTGATAATGACACGTTAAGGTTGTCGAAACTATAGTCAACAATAAAATCAATCCGAGTTATACAAACAAAGTAAAAAAGTGTTTCATTTATTAAAATTGAATTACAATGTATAACAAAGTAGAAGCCTCAACAATTAACAAAATAATACCGTTAACCTAACTGCTTTTGTAAAGTTGTCTGCATTTCCAAGAATCCTCTTTTAACCTATTTCGTATATAGCAGCATATTGCAGATGGAGATGTTGGCTATTAAATCTCTATCTTCGGCTGAAATAAGTTATTACATAGCCCAAAAGTGTTTGTTATATCTTTAAATGAAACTGTTAAGTTTTTGATTTTCACTTAAATTTATTGTTTGAGACAAAGATTTCGCTACACAGTAGTTTCTTCAGACGATGAAATATAATAATAATATATACAGAGTACAATATATACACGTTTTTTTACGGAGTGAAGGTTGTGGGTGGGTTTTCATTTTGTTAATTTCTAAACTTTCGAGAATGTTTAGTTTTGTTCTATATTACACACAAATCAAGCACTTTAATCTTTATTGAAGTGCTGGCCTATTCTAAAAGGTAATTCGGGTATATTGAGGTGTTTTTTTTTCTTTGCATAGGCCATGTATTGTTCTTTAATCCTCTCTTAAACGATCTTCCAGTTTGACCTATATATTTCTTAGGGCAGTCTTTGCGTCACAACGCTACAGCGTTGATCCTTTTTTATTTTATCTTTATTGTTTTTTTAATAACAAACTTAGTGTATTGGATGTTTTAAAACAATTTTTTGTATTTAGTTTTTTCAAATATGTGTTAATATTTTGAATTAAATAACCGTTGTATGTGATCGACCCATATCTATCTGTCTGTCTGTAATAGGTAGTAAACAAATGAGATATTCACATTTAATGAAACGTTTTCCTTGTTTGCTTAAACAGGAGAAATTCGCCTTCCTTTAGTGGACGAAACAATGATTTTCGGTCGTTTGCCTTGTAGACCCAATTGCGTCGTCTTTAATTTATTATAAATGAGATATTATTTGAATGTAGAATTTAGAAAAATCCTGGAAATGTTCATTGTTTTTTCATAATTTGTTTAAGAAAAAAATATCAATTTTACTTTTAATTCATTTTACGTAATTTCTGTGGATTTTAAGATTATTTTAATGTATAAGACAATATTGTTCATTGACCTGGATGTTAACATGAATTAATGACTGCTAATAACTCTTTGGCAGTATTTTTCTACGAAACATTTTGGATTTTAATTATAATTGAGGGTATTAATTAATTTCAAAAATGTTTCACTTAAACCAAATGAATACATAGTAACTGTTGATTTATCATAATTAGAATAACAATTTATACTTCTTTTTACAAACTCCAAACAATTAGACTTTATTGTGACAAACTATGATAAATTTATTATTTTTATAATCTTTTGCAATAAGAAAATATTTTTACTTTAAACATGTATTTATATACACACTGCATTTAAAATTTTTTATCTGAAATAAATATCTTTCCTTTCATGACAGCATATTATTTCATAGCATGATTTATACAAATTTAAATAATACCCGTTTTATTATTATTATCTTCTCTCGTATTTTTTAAGTGCGCACAATAAAGAATAAGTATGGGGGATTTGGGGTCGCGCGTGATCCACACATTAGGGTGGCGGTTTCTGTGGCAAGATAGAGAGCTATTAAAATCACGTTATCCTCCGGTATCTCTATAAAACAGGCCATGGGACAATCTGCACGGCTCATTGATAATCACGCACGGCCGTACATTTCCCATCCTTTTCCAGCAGCTTCGACACCCGCTGCATCGCTCTTTATTTCATAAACCACCCTCGCCGATTCGGCTACATCCCTTTCTTACGCACGCCCGATTCGAGTTTCCGTCCTTTCCGTTTCGAGTGTCCATCCCTTGCTGTTGCTCAAATCTTTTGTTTTATGTTGAGCTGCCCCCATAGTTTCGGTGATGAGGATTCTTCCCCTAGGGGGTGGATCCGTATGAAAGATGCGTGGCAATATGCGAGCCGTTCGCGCTGATAACGCGCGTTTAAACGGGGTTGATTTATTGCCTTTGACAAATTTATGTTGGTATCAATGTTGTCCACCCTCTGTGTTTTTGCGTGTTGTCGTTAGAGTGTAATGATAGGGATTAACTATGAAAAATTTCGAGTGGACAAATGAATAAATTTGTAATGTAAATCGTTCGATAATTTATTTGCGATATAGTAGACAAGTTTTGATTTATAAATACTTCACGTAGGATAATCGAACATTTATTCATCAACTCAGACAATTTACAAACAAATATTTCTTTGTGTCGATGTGACATGTCAACATGTATTGTCTTTACAGCAAAATTTCTAAAGATATTGAGGTTATACAATGATAACACAAGTTTACACGATTTACATACCTTAGCTGAAAGTTATAATTTCTTATAGATTTTATGCCGCCTCCAGAAAAAAATCCACTATATCAAATTATAGAAATATTTCATTAATAATAATAACAGAGGAGTACTTTCTAAGTCAACAAAACAAAAAAAAAAACAAATAAAAATGACGTATTTTAGTTTTTTTTTACAATCATCTGGATCAATTTTCTTTATAACGGACCAATAGTAATCCCCTAATATACTTTCATCCCAAAAACCTTTATGCCGATCTTCAAAAACATTCAGATCGTGAAGGAAACGTTCGCCCTGCTGTCTATGTTTTCAGGAAAATAGTCCAAATGCGTGTGAATGAAATGTGTAATTGATAATATCGTGATAATTTCGCTATAATTTAGCAATAATTTCCAGATATCTCTCATCTTTTTTATTTCCTAAAAATCCGTTAACATTTTTTTTTTAAACGACGTCAAAGTATTTATTTTTCCAAAGGCAACAGATTATGAAATTCTTTATATTGAATGATTTTACGTATATGTGGGCCCACAAATTCAGGATATTTAGTTCTGCTTACTAAATACTTGGACGTTTTTTTATAGATATTGGAAATCAGCACTGGTTTTATAGATAGCTTTCATAAAAAAATTATGAGGCCTAATTTAATATTACATGTAATGGGGGCAAATTTATGTTTTGTGAATCTACCAAAGATGTTTCTTTAACATCATTTGTCATTTATCCTGGAATAAATTCATTCCAAGCAGGTCACTTTTATGTAGTGATGTTCTCTAGCCCGAGTGTCCCATAAAGATCGGTATATTTGGTAAATCTGCCTTGTAAACCCAATAACAAGCGAGCCACCTTTAGGTCTCCAAGTATATTTCAATTATGGTGTTCATATTTCATCAGTTTAATTACTGAAGGTGTCTCTTTACTATTCACAGCATGACCAATTTACAATTATGTTTTTTTATTACTATAGTGAAGCAATATGGCTTTTAAGCTGTATCAGGAATCAATAAATAATCGCCACTCGTTTGGCTCATATTCTTGATCAACAAGATTTTTGTATAAAGACCTTGGTTTGACGAGCCGTATGCGGCCTAGCATTGTCTTGCTCAAATTGGCGTTTGGGATAGCCTCAATGTATGGTATTGCAACATGTTGTAAATCTTCAGCGATGTATCGGTGTGCTGTTAGACTACTCCTAATGAACACCAGTGGATCTGCTTCCAAGACATATAGCGCCCCATATCATGTTCCTAGTGGTTTTGGCGGTGTGACGTTCTAAGGCAACCTCTACATTTGTGATGAGAAATGGATCTAATGTGACAATCGCAAATGTTCAGCGCTCTGATTGGACCATGATGAATCATCAAAACACACTCCAAAGCGTAATATTAATTAAAAGAAGCCGATGTTGAGTGTTTGGTGATCTAGCGTAGGTGTGATCCACTATGATCCAGCAGGAGCATACTGCAACCAACTGAACCAAATGATGCAAGAACTTAAAGAAAAACAGCCCAGATAGGTCAACAGATAGCCTCCTATCTTCTTCTCATTGCACAAATGACTGTGGCAAAACTACAGGAATTAGAGTTGGAACTTCTTCATCATCCTCCATATTCATCAGACCTAGCCCCCACTGACTACTACTTCTTCTGCAATTTAAATACTTTTTTCATAGGAAAATAATTTAATTCCGACAATGCTATAAAATTGGCCTTCCAAAAATGCATTCACTCTCATTCGCCAGGGTTTTATACCACCGACTGAAACAAGCTGTCGCTGTAAATGGCCAAAGTGTATAGACAATGTGGATGTATACCATATTTATTAATGAAATGATTCCTTATATTTGTAAGTTGTCAACCAACTTTGCCTTTTTTTCTACAAATTTCATCTTTACAAAGAAATTAAACAAGAAAAATTTCTGGCAATGATCAATAAAATTCGATCAAACCCTTTTTCCAACTGCAAAAAATACTTACACTGTAAGTTTTACAAACATATATTGAAACAACCGAAACACGTGTCTACAGATAGCCTTGTAACTATTATTTGTTGTTTCCTTTCATTAAATAATTTCGACTCAAACCGTTGCAATTTCTCAGCAGTGCTGCGATGCAACAACAAATATCTATTGTGTAATCCAATGTCCGGCAGGGTAAATGCTCGGGAAGTAGTTGTTGCAATAGATGTTTGTAAAAAATACTTACACTGTAAGTTTTACAAACATCTATTGAAACAACCGAAACACGTGTCTACAGATAGCCTTGTAACTATTATTTGTTGTTTCCTTTCATTAAATAATTTCGACTCAAACCGTTGCAATTTCTCAGCAGTGCTGCGATGCAACAACAAATATCTATTGTGCAATCCAATGTCCGGCAGGGTAAATGCTCGGGAAGTAGTTGTTTCAATAGATGTTTGTAAAACTTACAGTGTAAGTATTTTTTGCAGTTGGAAAAGGGTTTGATCGAATTTTATTGATCATTGCCAGAAATTTTCCTTGTTTAATTTCTTTGTAATTTAAATAACTGCAAACGTGTGAATCATCTTTGCTTCATTTTATTTAATTTCATCTTTGTCGACCTGATATATCTGCATATACTTTTTGATTATTCCTTGATAATGACCAATCGTCGAAAATAGTCGGAACTTAAACAAAGTAATAGTGAAACGAATAACCATTGCAATTAAAATACATCCTAATTATTATTGAAATTTGATAGCTATCTACCGATTCTAGGAGTCTATTCCTTTTTATGGGCTCATTATTGGAAAGTCTTGAAAATTCTAAAGATAATTATGTTGTTTCGTGCGAGCATGAAATATTTTCTAATTTTACAGCATATTCCTGCATCGTTAACATGGCATAGGAAACGCTGTGCATATTATTATTGAGCATTTGCTTCTTATAAATTATATTGTATTTTAATATTTACTTTTAGAGGGTAATGTCAACACACTTTTCTATTATTTATTAAATGGACGGTAAATTAGTAATGGGTACGCAATTTGTGTACTAGTCCTCTTCTTTCGATTAATAGAATAACTTAATCAATATTTTTTAGTGTTTGTGGCATGGTTCCATATTATATTCCAAATCCTTTGGTTTTATACCGTCATAGCTAGGACGTTTGTTATGCCCTGTTATGTAGTTTTATGTATTAATATTGTTTATATATGTAACTAGTTGTCGCATTTATGTGTTATTCGTTTGGATTGATTTTCAAAGTTATCTGTGAAATGTTCAATCAACGAATACAAAGGTCTTCCATAGATTTCCATTTCAACAGTTAATCGTTGACTCTTTTTAGAATGTAATTTATAGCTTTTCTTGTTTTTTTTGTTGTTGTTGCGTTTTCATTGCATTTTTTTTTGTATTTAATTTGTATTATCACTGCGTTTTCTATAGCGTTCCTTCAAATTTTCTTTGTCGTAGTCTTATCCTCTCGCCTCTTTCCGAGCGAAAATAATTCTCCTTTGCTCACATTTGGTTTATCAGGTGAGTTGCTATTCATTTTGTTTTGTATGTGTTTCTAATACTGCAGTGCTCTGTTCTATGAATATTTTGAAAATATTAGTTATAGTAAAATAAATCCATTATTTTTCCTATAGATGACTTTAGATGTCAGTATCTCGCGTTGTATAAGTCCGATCGGGTTCTACTGAATGGCATTAGAAAGATGAGATTTCGTACTAAAAACAATTCGGACAGTTTTGTGACTAGTTGTCTCACTTTTGTTTCAACGCACGTCATAGATGGATACTAGCAAAGAGAAAATACGCTATATTTTACAGTTTTCCTTGTATAAAGGCGAAAACACAAGCTAGGTGTCTGAAAATGTAAAAAATGTTTATGGTCCTCATATTATAACAGTCAATCAGGCGCAATTTTGGTTCCGTCGATTCCGTTCCGAAAATTTCGATGTCAAAGGTGCATCCCGCACTGGAAGGCCAATTTTGGAAAATATCGATAAAATCATGAACATTGTCGGGTCCGACCGTCATGTAAGTAGTATTTCGATTGTCCAAGATCTTAAGAAAAATATTTGGAACCATTTGAATAAGGCTGAATACAAAAATAAGTTCGATGTATGGATGCCACCCTCACTGATCGATTTCTATCTATGATTTGCTGCTGAATCGCAATAAAATCGACCCATTTCTGAAGCGATTGGTGATTAATGATGAGAGGGCGGATAACTTACGAAATGTCAAATGAAAACGGTCATAGTCAAATCATGTTGAGCCAGCGGAAACGGTGGCCAAGCCAGGAAGGTTTTGCTTGTGTTTGGTGAGATTGGCCAAAAATTATCTATTATGAGCTGCTCCCTTGTGGCAAAACTTTTAACTCGGAAATATACTGTCAATAATTGGACCGTCTAAAGGAATAAATCGCCCAGAAGCTTTAGACAATAGGAGAGGAATTGTGTTCCATCAGGACATACACATCGATAGAGACTCGCCATGAGCTCCAGGAGCTTGGTTGGAAGGTTCGTATGTATCCACCTTATAGTCCGGAACTGGCACCAAGTGATTATCATCTTTTCCTATCCATGGCAAACAATTTTGCTGGTGAAAAATTATATTCAAGAGAGGCTTGTGAAAATTGACTGTTTCATTTTTTGCCAATTGGGGCGAGGGTTTCTATAAGAGAGATAATGAAATTACCTTCAAAATAGCAAGATGTTATCGAACAAAACGGCGCATATTTGACCTACATCGGATCATTGAAACTATGGTAATGAAATCCTTTCAATTTTTAACTTATAATGTTTATTCACATGTTTTCACATTTTCTTAATACAATATGCGTTAATTATAATTATGAAGAATATGTCATATTGCGAGAAAGGTGGATAAATTATCTTTTTCTACAGTTTAAAGTATAACACTTACTATGTGTATATAAACGAATATTCTAAATATCATTTATTGTTATATTAAATAAAAATGATTTGAAAATAATTAATAAATCATTTTCACATTTAGCTGCGTGACCTTTGACTTACGTTACGTAAGTACGTTTAACAAATGCACATTAAAACAACTACTTCCCGGGCAAATACCCACGCACATTTATTGTTGTTAGTTTATTAGAGAGCTAGACTTAGATGAGAGATTTTAACATAGGAAAATATTGTAAAATGTGTTATAGCTGTTGATCTACTCTTTAAAGGATATGCTGGTCATCTATAATAGAGTGTGGGCTTGCTCTTATTTGCTATTTGATAAAATATAGTAAGTTTGAGATAAGGGATGAACTGAAGTAATGGAAATTGACTGAAAATTCACAGTCAGTTACATGATTGTCTCTGGCACCAATTTTGAATATTGGGACGTCGTAACTGTTTTTCCGACAATTGAAAAATGTTTCATGTGAAAGGAAGGAAGCGAATATCATATGTATAATGGACACATCACATTAAAAAGTACTTTGGAATATCGTAGGGTCGAGTATCGCAGGAGTCAGGCAAAAACAAAAAAGGCATGGAAAGCTCTTTAGTGGTTACACTCACACTAATTAGTTGTATATTAAAAAAGGTAATAATTTTTATTTGTTTCTATATTTTTTTATTAGTCAGGTGTATTAGTTATTTAATTTTACATTATCCTTATTGTTTTGTTTAAATTCTAATCATGCTGGCATAAGATATTATTAATATTCAAAATTAAATATGATTAAATAAAAATGGTGATGTGTCCATCATGGTACTTTCCCCGGTGAATTCGGTCAAATAAGTTTTGATTGAAAATTTAATAGAAAGGGAAAAATGATTGATTGAAAACATGGATTGTTGTTTTTTAAAGTTAAAGCCGAGCACTTGGAAGGATTTTATAATTTATTGTGTTATTTCTTATCTTACAATGACTTCATAACATTTCTCTACATAATTTTTAAATATTTTTAAAGTGGAGGTGTTTGCGAATGTTATTTTGAATGACGGCACTTTGACGTTTTATTTGTTATTAAAATAATTATTTCAATAATTAAAGTCTCCACTGTCAATATAAAAATAATTGCTTATTTCTAAGGGAATTTATTACAATAAAAGTTTTACAACAGAAATTATTTATTTTCCAAGATTTTTTATTTGATACATTTTTCTATCCGAATTAAAAAATTGAAAAATCGCTTAGAGTAAAGTTGCACTTAATGAGTTTTGATTCTAACCAAAAGCTATTCAGATCATTCTACTGTTATAATTTGATTGTATTTGATATGAAGTTTGAGCTTAATCCATTTACCCGTTTATGCGCTATCGCGGAAACACACAGCACACACAGACATATTTTTAAAACTGTCCAAGGGAAAATATTGTGATCATAAAATTTTTCGAATCGCCAATTTCAACAAATATGCACGTTTTGAGGTCCCCTGAGTGGAATGGACTCAAAACGTGCATATTTGTTGAAATTGGCGATTCGAAAATTTTTATGATTACAATATTTTCCCTTGGACAGGGGAAAGTAAAAAGAATTCGAAAATAATTAATAAATTATTTATTATTGCATTATACAATATGTTATTGTTATGCAACAGCGTGTCCATTATTCAAATGTTTAATAATGAACACTTGCTGTTTCAAGTTTTAAGTAATTATGAAACATAGTCAAAATGTCGCAGTAGCTAAAGAGGGAATAATTTATTAATTATTTTCTAATTCGTTTTATTTAATTTATTCAAATAACTGTGACCAAGTGAATAAATCCTTTTTTCTATTATTATTAAATATGATATTAAAAACATGAATACCAATATGAATATTTCCATTTAATAAAATTTGTTATTTACAAAGTTAATGTTATAATATTGAGTAAGTAGGGAGATACGTTGTTAAAATACAATTTAGTAATACAGAACATCTTTGTTAAGGACGAAAACATAAAATCCAGGCGGAAAGACCACTGGTTGATAGCCAATTGGTAAACTATTACAGCATGTATTGTAATATTTGAAGTTATATGTAGTTATTGTATTACGTTCGTTAGTAAATATTATATATATTTATATAATTTAGAACGATGTGTATTTTTTTCTTTTTCTTCTTAAAACTTTATTCCATCAATTCTAAAAACGCCCTTCCTTCATTTCCGCACTTTTAACATTTTTTCACTAATCGCTTGGCAAACACGCGTGAATACGATACACGCCGGTTATGGTCATTTAGCCGAGGTCAAACAAAAGTGAATCGGGGGAGGAGGACGCGAGGACGAAAGTCGATTCCTGCGCTAAAGTAGCACTTGACGCGCATCTTCTCCTCTTTTCTCTCGTCACAGACAATCGCTCCTCGACGAGGGTCCTCCACGGAGACCACACACACGCATCGCGCAAAGACCCGGAGCACTTCGTTCGTTCTTCCTTGCTTCTTCGGCACGCACGCACCTTTCAGGTACTCACGTCTTTTTATGGAGATGATGGACTCACTCGCGACGACGGCGACGACTCGGACGCTCTTCAGACGTGAATGAAATCCATTTAAAACACAAATCTACTCACGGGATATATGAAGGAGGAAATGTTGGAAGTGGAGGCTGCACTTGATTAAAAAAAGTTTAATTGAATATGAAGCACATATGCTCTTCATATGTGCAATATTTAAAAAGGACAATTGAATATGCTGTTTCGACTTTAATATAGAAACAATTTAATATTAACGCATTTATGTAACGTTTTCATGCCCTTTTTGCTTAATACTATTAAAATAAATGAAATGCTATGAGAGTGATTTAAATTAACTTATGATATGAAATGTAATGGAATTACGAGTATATGGGCGAATTCATGAAATTTGAGTACTATTAGACTATGCTAAAACATATGTCCTCATGATATATATTAGTTTGCCAGGTATAATGAAAAACAAAAACAGACATTTTTTTATAGTAAATGAATTAATTTTAAAAATTGCGTAAATACAAGATTTGGTGATTTCAATCATACTTTAATTCAATGAATGAAATATAGTAACTCTTGTTTTTGCCAGTATTTATTAACTTTATTACGACTCTTTGCTTTGATTTGCCTAATATTAAACATTTTACATTATGAATAATTAATATGTGTATTCGTATGTTTACTCCTTCCGTGGCTTGTTTGTTTAGTGTAAGTCATCCTGATCGGTCCCTATTTGTGAAGACGTCTATTTCTATTGTTTTATTTCCCAATACTGAATTTTATCACTTATACATAATTCACAACTACTTGTCTCTTACAGTCATGCTTAAAAACTCACTATCACAAAAACTGTTCATTGAATAATTCAGCTGGTTCAAACTTGAACGATCATCAGATCAAGCATCAACTGATGCTCGACCTGATGTTCAAACTGTTTCAATATTATCAACCATATGAAAATAAATTCCTAGTAATATTTTTCGTTTGGGCAAAGCTGGATCACGTGATATACTCAGGTCACTTAAAATTGTTTCTGATTCAAAGGGCACGGCTAATTTAGTATTGCGAAGCAATTCTAATGCTAAGGTAGGCCGAAATAATTTTAAAAGTGATAAAATCAGTTAAAACTCAAATATTACAATCAAGTGAAAGCCAAACTCAAGTAAAAAAAAAACAATGGTAAACTAAAAGACAGTAATTGTGAAGTTTTTAGCAATGATTATAAAATTCTTCGTACTAGTCGCGATTGAGCTTTCGATGATAGACCGAGATTATAAATATTATAAATATTAACACTGAAATATCGTTAATCAACCATTTAGTACATAAAGTAAAACTCCTACTACCTGCATATTTATTGTTGTCTAATATATTTCCCCTAATACCAGATCATAACTTAACTTTGGCGACGGCAAAAAGTGAAATTGTTATTTTGAATAAGAAAAGAATACCAATTATCTTACCTCTAAATATTGGTGATGAACAAATTTCAACGAAAAAGCAAATAAAGTATCTTGGCATAACAGTGGACAATAGGCTAACTTTTTTTGAACATATTTCTAAAGTTGCGGAAAAAGCAGAAATACAGACAACATTGCTTAGTAGGATCATGGCTAACACATATGGCCCGAAGAGTAGCAAACGCCGTTTATTGATGAAAACAGTGGACTCTATGCTTCTTTATGGATCTGAGATATGGGGAGATAAAATGAAAATAGAATTGTACAGGAAACGTTTGGCATCAGTACAAAGAAAAGTTTCATGTGCATATAGAACCGTATCTGAAGCTGCAGTATTAGTAATTGCAGTATTACCAATTGGGCTATTGACCATTGAGAGAAAAGCAATATACGATAGGAAATAGGGCGAAAACAAGCAAGAAGAGAAGAGAGAGTACTAACTCTAGAAAAGTGGCAAAGTTCTTGGAGAAATACTTGTAAGGGAAAATGGACAGTTAGATTAATACCGTACATTGAACCATGGTTGAACAGAAGCCACGGAGAAGTTCCATACTTATTACCCAGTTTTTAAGTGGACACGGATCTTTCCGACATTACTTAAATTGTGTAGGAAAGTGCCAAACAGCCACATGTTGCTACTGCGATAATGAGAGGGACGATGCAGAACACACATTTTTCTATTGCCCTAAATGGAGTGTTAAAAGAAATATGTTGGAACACGAAATAGGCGACCTTTCACCAGATACAATCATTACAAAAATGATTGAATCCGAAGAAAACTGGTCGAAAATAGAAACTTTTATAGTGCACGTTCTCCGTGAAAAACATGAAGATGACGCAGAAAACTTAAACAGCGCTTAAAAAAAGGCCCAACATGATTTAAAGTGGAAAACAGTTCCATGTTGGTGTCCAATGACGATCTGTAAATTGTTAAGACATTGCATACAAATTTATATAAATAAATTATTATTAATACCAATTCCACTGACAATATGGTATCATTTGATCATTTTATGCAATTAAATTTCAACAAAAAATGTCTGTGCTTGTCAAAACTAATTTTATCTGAAGCTTAAATATTGTTAATGCATGTTCTTTCTTAGGTCTGTATCTGTTTTTTTTTGCTGTGAAAGGGGAAAATCCATTTATGGATTTTATGAGACTTAAAACTTATATATTAATATATAAGAGATAATAACAACTTAATTTAAAATAAATAAAATATAAAAACTAAAAGCAGTGGTTATGTTGGTATACCCTATGCGAAGGCAACATAAGATAACCATATATTTTTTAACGTCCGCTACTAATTGGTGATAGGTAGTGGTGAATATATTATTTTGTTACTAATATTAGATTTTGCTTGATTTCTGCCGATTGGTATGTATTCGTTTTTTCATAGGTTGGCAATTTTTTGTAATATATGTTTATGTTTTTTTTTTATATTGGATTGTGTTGCCTGTTAAACCGAGGATTGATCGGTGTTCTGTTAGATTGGGGCATTGCCGTATGTGTTCAGCAGTAAATTCTTCGATTCTGCATTGTGGGCATACTGTACGCCATATTCCTGTGAGAATGATCACGCGTAATTTATGTGTGGCCAATGGCTAATCTGGTGAGTAGTATTCGGTAGTGTCGGTAATGTCTGGGTATTTGCATAGGGCTAATGGTGGTCTTATTTGTCTATGTGCACATTCACTAAAGTTTCACTTGTCAAGCTATTTTTTTGAATGAAATGGTTTCAGATCAGTTCTTTATTTGTTGGTGTAAAGTGTCTGGGATTTCCGGATTATCATACCTTACATTAAGGAGTGTATGTAATTGGTAAGTTGCTGGTATGGTTTTGGTTTGGTTCCAGTGCTGGCTATCTAAGACTCTGGGGTTGATTATTTGGGTTCTTAGGGGATGGTTCATTTTGAGAGCTAATTTACTCGCTTAATTATAGTTGGCCCTGGCCCGCCTTTCAAGGGGGTAGTAGTCCTGATTTTGTACAAAGTAAACATAGTACACTTATTAGTGATCATTTCAAAGAGAGTGATTATTTAGTAAGGCCTGGAACATTTGTTAAAAAAAACTGAAACCATATGCAGTTCCTACTTTGCTATTTACTACTATTCCTCAAGATTTACAAAAAGAAGTGAGCACCAAAAGTTTTTCTCGAGAAAGAGAATTGTATTAACGAACAGCCTATGGTAATTGATGATTCAATCTTTAGTAGTTCTGGGCCGATCTCAGAATATCATGAGCTTACTCTTCCTATTGATAGTGCCGGTAGTTCTGTACAAATATTAGATTGTCAAAAAACTGCT
The DNA here is from genome assembly GCA_963082785.1 of Philonthus spinipes. Lineage (NCBI taxonomy): Eukaryota > Metazoa > Arthropoda > Insecta > Coleoptera > Staphylinidae > Philonthus > Philonthus spinipes. The sequence goes on along the minus strand of OY720308.1, from coordinate 13,937,523 downwards.
CAGTAGTTATTTTCCCCTTGCCTCTTAGAAAGACCACAGATTTGACTATTTTATCGAAATAAACAATTTAAAAATAATTCTGTGAGCCCACTGGATTCGCCAATGAGCTTCTTACAAATGGCCGCCGCTATGTAAACGTTTATGCGTGAAACGAATGCATCACTTTTGCTTTGTGCTATGTATAGGAAGTTAGTCATCTACTATATATTAACATCTATGCATTTCCCTCGTCGAGTAGATTCGTCTTAATAACATCCGTGGTAATGGATATCCCCGAATGTTCAATTGCCACTATCATGGGGAAAATTTCTCCGATAATCCTGCCAAAAGTAATGATCCTATCCACTCGTCATCAATTTTAAAATCCGTGCCTCTTAGCCTCTATTCCTTTTCTATGATTTGATTTATATATGCACCCATCGAATTACAATTTAGCCTTCATATCGATGGCATCGATAATTTCTTGAGTAGTGTTTACGCTTGGGCTTTCGATTCATCTCACCAAATCTTCCAGTATGAGAAACTGTTCTGCTGAAAACGCCCAATCATCATAGGTTTTATCACAAACTTCTGTTCCCATAATACGTGGTCCTGGACACATAACCTTTTAGATTTCCTGTAAATAAATAGATGTATACACGCATACAGTTGTAGACAGACTGTCCTTTTTACTATATAGATATAATATGAAGTATTACAAAAGTACAGTTGTAAAGTGTTGTATGTTAGATGGCGCTACATTTGTAATATTTGGAGATATTATTTTTCAACATTGCCAATCCACTATTATTTTCTTTTGACATACAATTAGGTACGCAACTAAGTTCTCGCTGCTTTTTATGAAACTGCAACTTCATTGTGAAAACATGGTTACAAATGAATCATTCAAAATATTTCTGGCAGAGCTCGAATACCGTCACGGTGTTTGTCTTTTGAGGCTATCCAGGCATGAAGCCATTTTGATATGTCTCCATATGAGCAGAACTACTGATTAACCAGATCGTGAGCCATCGTACGGAACAAATAATAATCAGATTGCGCAATATCTGGGGAATATGGCGGGTGAGGTAGGACTTCCCATTTGAGCGTTTCTAAGTAGGTTTTAGCGTGTTTGGGAACGTGAGGCCGAGCGTTGCCATGTCGTAGAATCACATACATGTTTTTGAATCATTTTCACGCATGTAATCGCTTGGAAATAGCTTCGCGGGTAACTCCCAATGCTGAAGCAAGCTCTTTCTTGGCTGCCTCCAATTCAGCATCTTCGAAGGATTTTAGCTTTTGCGCGAACGGTCGTCAACATCGAAATCACCGTCTTTAAAGCGATAGAACTAATCACGACATGTTGTTTCACTTAAAGCATCATCTTCGTACATTTTTGGAGTTCTCGATACGCTTCAGCCGCCGCTTTCTTCGAATAAATGAAGAAAAACAAAATTTCCCGCAAATAACGATTGTTTGGCAGAAAATCAAATATTTTCACACAACCAAAAATATATGACGCAACAAAAAAAATCTTAAATGTGTCAAGAGGTTTGTTTACCACATGTCTAAGTTTTGTTCATGACTTTCTGATTATGTCATAATCGACCAGCACTTACTACTGGAGCCATCTCTTGAAAAAACAGCCGGAACTTAGTTGCTCACCTATTATTTACGTCTACAGGCTTCACTGGTAAATCATGTATGTCGCCTGCTCCCGGTCTCTGATAAGCAGCTTCGTCTGCTAACTTATTTTCAGAGTCTAGCCGAAAATTATCATTTTTTTGCATACGGGACATTTTGAAAGTATCTTTATTTCCGAATTTACAGCAAAGTATTTACATATTAATTGTATAGTATAATACATAATTAATCTATAATTCACAAATTGGTTATCGACCAAAGGTTTTTCAGTAGTTTTTGTCTAGTTATTGTTTATTTTTATTTAAAAGTCGTGATCGCTAACGTTTTAGTCTAAGTCTGGATGCATAGATGAAATGAATTGATGGATTGTAATTGTGAGGAATTTAAATATGCGTTTGTAGGGATTGGTTGCGAATTTTGTGAAAAAGAATTCAAGGTGGTGACTAATGGGAGAGATTTTGCAAGTGTCATAGAGGAATGAATTCGAAGAGTTATGTAAAGGATGCCTTACTTTAGTTATTATTCTTAGCGCAGCCCGCTCAGAAACTGTGAAATTATTTAAAACTGCTTATTATAATATCTAATGAAAACGTAAACAAAGTTTATTTAACTTTTAATTCGTTGATACTGCAACTATTGTTTTAATAACAGTGAAATATAGAAAAAAACTGTGTTTTTATTTAATATTGTAATTAATAATAAAAAATGAATTATTTTCTCATTAGTCCTTGTAACAATGACTTAGGTAAGTACTTAAAAAATATTTTCTATTATTAACATCAAAGGCTCGATGTTAATAATAGAAAATATGCAATGTATTTCATAACAAAATGTAATTTTTAACAAAAACATATTTTATTGATATATTTTGAAGATATAAGTCAGCGGGTATAATTATTTTGTATATATTATACGCACATTTTTTGCGCTAACATTTTTTTGTATGTTTATCTTCTATTATTTGTCTACCCGGTTTGGTGAAATTTCATGCTGGGGAGAGGGTGTGAGCCGTGTCGGTCGAATAAGTCGGACAAAATTTCATTAAACAAGCCAAATTTACAAAACCGGACCGCGCGCGTGTTGACACGATCCTGTTTACTGACCGTGGAAAAATACCCGAAAAAAATCCCACCCCGCGAAACCAAAAAAAAAAAGAGACGTGCATATTGTAAATTCATGAGAGCGGGGGCCGTAAAAAAAGTTGGCCCGCTTTATTTATAATTAATATTCGACGCCACTGCATTTTTATGGATTTGATTTTTTTGTTGCGGGCCGACGATCGCACACATTTTTGCATATTTTAATTAAAATCAATTTACTTGCACGCCGCGTAGAGTTGGTGTTTAAACAAAAGAGGGTCGCTGTAAAAATTGAAAAAGTACGTTTGTATTTTTTGCATTATTAATAAACAATAAAGTATTATACAAAAAAAGCATATATAAAATTTCCTATACTTTAGGATTTATTTTAATGTAACAAAAAATACAAGTCAAATTTTTAACTTTTTTTTAATAATTAACCAATTCAATGCAAAACCCTCCAATAGCAAGTTTATTGAAAGTAACATTTCTCATTAAAATGAAATAGGAAAAATTATGAAAATAAATTATTTAGGTAGAAAGATCATTGGTCGATTGATATGTAATCTTTACAAATTATATGAATCTCTGAGACGTTCATAGCAAATGTACCATTTTGCTATTACTATATAATTTATTTTACTGTGCATAATTGTAAAAGCATAAACATGGTAAATTTGCTATTACTATATAATTTCATTTACTGTGCATCATTGTAAAAGCATAAACTCCTCAATAAAGATATTGTATTAAATAATTATTTTCAAGTTTACTTATCTGTGTATTTACACAAACAAATAAATGCTATTCAGAAAGTAAGGACGAATTTGAAGACATTTTGACATATTACGTTTGGTAGCTGTGGTTATTTCATGTTTGTTATCTGCTTTCCTTCCCATTAGTAGCCTGATATTTTTGTTTGGTAAGCATTGTGTATGGCGAGGAATGATCATACCGAACTTTTTTTTTAAAACAGATACAGAAAAATGTGTTCTAATTAGAGATGGTACAAACTGTGAATTTTGTGGAACCCGATCTGTTCCACAAAAATTACAGTTCACAGAACAGTTTCAGGTGTATGCAGGAACCTATTCGGAAAATCTGTGACTGCTTCAGAGCGGGAATGGGGGCGAGGTGGGTGTTAATTGTGAATACAATTTATTAATTTAGGAAGAATCGTTGAAAGTAGTTTAGAAAAGGACTACTAGTCATTTATAAACACTTGAAAAACAAATGTGCACAACTTTGTCCAAATTTAACCGTTTTGTTTACTTAATTAACTATTGTCCGTTAGTAATGTGTATATCATTCGATCCAAGATTTAAATAATACCCATTCAAAAACAATGACGCGATCGAAATAATAACAAAAACACAATTTCTACTTTATCTGATCTTATAGCCCACCAAACCAAGAAACGAAATTTAATTGACAATATAAATTATATGTATTATAAGTCTAATTTTAAAAATGGTGTAGTTACTTCAGTGATTTTTATTTAATTTTATACTTAAAACAGTTTTCAACAAAATGTGACTGAGATTTAAAAAAGTAGCAGCTAATGTTGAAGTAAAGTATTTGCGCTTTTTAGACATTTAATTTTAAATTAAATATTGATATAAGTCTCCATTTAATTACCATTTAAGTCAGTCAGAATAGTGTCATCGAAACAATGTAATAACAATCGAACCAGGCGGAACAAACGAGTCCGCTTGCAATTACTGATCAGACTGGTCTGGAACAGGTTGAAGCAATCGAGTCCGACTGTTGCTAGTCTGCCCGTCACTGGATTGCCGGGAACGGGTCGGAGCAGATGGAACAGGTATAGAAATCACTGGTCCTCAGAGCAACCACTTCGGACTTTTTTCGAAATTATAGGTCCAGATAATTTGTACCATCCCTAATTCTAATTTATTTTTAAGAGTTTTGGATTAAAATGACGATTCTTAATTTCAACAAGACGGTGCGACATGTTACAAATCTCGTGAAGCGATTGCTTTGACAAATTAAAAGTTTTTCAAAAATCTATGAACGCATATCTCGTTGCCGTACGGCCCTAAGTGGTCATGTGGAGGATATAATTTAATTTTAAGTATTTGAAGTGTTCATGAACAAACATTTTCAATAAATATTGCATGTTCTATAATACTTTAATATTTGTCCCTACTTCCCGAACACCCTACACGATAAAAAAGCACCGATTAATACAGTATTAATCCATTGATAATGTTCACTTTGTGTCCGAAATGTACTTATGGAATTAAAAATAAAAGTGTGAAGAAAGGTTATTAAGCTTTTTTATCAATTACATTTGATCTTCACGTAACTCATCCAATCAATTTACCCTACACGAAATAATCTTAGTGAATCTTTATTATTAGTATTAACGACATTGCTGTAATTACAGTATCTCCACTGAAAAATCATGGCTATTGCAGTTTAGGCACCAGTATCGACGCCATCGGGACCGCATTAATGCATTCCAAAGTTATAATCGCTCAGGACAAAAAGCAGATATCCAATACTTTCGGCGACAGCATCATCCACATAAGCATCGACTACACGGTTAAAACCGTTGGCCCGCTTCCACCACTGAAGTCGAGGAGAAAATCGGCAAGTTCATCGTTAAGAACTTGGTTGAGGATGGTGCCACTTTTCTAATGGAAATTGGAAATATCCCTGAAGCCGTTTCAGGCAGTTGCACAGCCACAAGAATTTGGGTATTCATTTGGAGATGTTTGCTGGCGGTGTCGTTGATTTAGTAGAGAAGGGCTGAGTTACGAACAACAAGAAGATAAACAAGAACAGAATCGTCGGCTCTGACAGTCATTAATTCGGGTATTGAGTTGATATTACTGGGCAAATATGCGCGGATTCCATTGAAACCAGGATGTATTCCGGTTTCGGTGGTCAGGTTATCTTCATCCGAGGATCCGTTGAAGGCTTTGATGAAAAGGGAAAATCCATCATTGCTTTATCTTTAGTTGCCATCAATGGGGAAAGCAAAATATCCTTGATGAATAAACTTCGTGCTGGTATCGTAACTACCCGCGCTCATGTCCATTACGTTGTAATCGAGTACGGCATTGCTCATCTGTTCGGGAAATCCCTCAGGCAGAGGGCGTATGCCCTCATCGAAATTGCTCATCCGAAGGCTGTAAAAAATGCGCTTTCGAGCGTTTCGACAATACATTATCACATTGAAAATCAAGCTGGTTTTCAGTGCATTCTTATGGCCATTGTCATCTAGTGCCACTATAATGCCTAATGTATTATTATACAGAAAGAGGAGATCAACAGTGGGCCATGCAAATATTCAGAACTGGTTAGTTGAGAAAGAGCTGCTGAAGAAAGTGATAGTTTGTTCGTAGATTTTAAAGCTGAATATGATTTGATGGAAAGCAGGTTATAGTTAGTAGATTTTTTAAGGTATTGGTGTATCAGAATAGATGATAAGTAAGGTGTAAAATGAAATTTTGTGTAGAATGAGAGTTGATGAATGTAAATAAAAGGAAATCAAGGTTGTGTGTGAGGTGCGACATGGATGTACATTGAGTGCTTTACTATTGACAGGCTGTGACGGCCATTTTGTCTTGTCGACGTGTATCAAATCTATTGTTTTATTGTTTATTCAGGCACTGATACCAAGTCACCACGGCAAATTACACGACTGAGCAGCACGTCCAATGCTACAACTCTATTATCAAAACGATTGTTTGTTAGTGCAAACGCTGTGGAAACATTTTATGGTATGGTTGCCCTTCAAAGTCGAATCACCAAAGTTTCGTGGCTAAATTCGAGACAAATCATCCAACAGCCATATTACGAATACCAGATCGGTCGAGAACAACGCCGCTGTTCGTGAAATTGTGCAGGGGAACACGAAGAAGCAAATGTCCTTTCGTACACAAGAACTCGGCCTTTCGCAGACTTCAACTTGGCGATTTTTTATCGGGACTTGGGTTTGATTCAACTGTCCCAGGAGACAGCAACGCCATTTGTTCGCTGATTGGGCTTTTAAACTTTTGGAAGGGAATCTCAATTTTGGGCGAAAAATCATCTGTAACGAGGCTCATTTTTTGATGAATGGTTATGTTAACAAGCAAAACTACCGTATATGGGACAACGCCAATCTACCCGAGGTTGACCAGATGGCAATGCATCTACAAAAAGTGACGGTTTGGTGCGAATTTTGGACCTGTAGCATTGGTCCGTACTTTTTCGATGTTGGTGATGCCATCACTATTATTGAAAAGCGCTGATAACCAATATTTTTTGACCTGAATTGAACGATATGGCCGTTCATGACAAGTGGTTCCAACAGGACGGCGCTACGTGCCATACAGCGAACATTAAGATAGACATTTTACATGAACGATTTAAGAAAGTGTTCGTTCACTTTCATTCAATTATCTTTCGCAGGTCTATGCCAATAAGAGGCAATTTACCGATGCCCTCAAAACCAACATAACATAATTGTATCTCTCGGATCCGCGACACTGTGAGAAAGCGCGACTAATATTTGTACGATGTCATATTCCATACATAATGACATACATGGGTCTTTGAAATAAAACAAAAAGATCTTTACTACCTCACACACAGATTGTTTCATTCCATTTCAACATCGATCCATCCTTATTGGAAAACGCTATATATTGTCTTGTTTAGAATTTCCGGTAGCGACAAAGCGCATCGGAAATTAATCAGATGCATATATTGCACCTTCAAAGTTTGCGATTGAATTTACAAGTTGTTGATCACCTGGTTCCTTATCTCCTCACGGCTAGTGGTGGTCGTGACATGATGTTGCAAAAATGGAAAAACTGTATGAATTGGTATAATCAGGCGGAATAGTTGTTAGATAAAAGAAAATATAATATGAAGTTGTTGCTGTAAGGACACTACGTAAATTGGCGCATATGAAAGGGAGACTGGAAAGGTATTTTAATAAATATGTATGATAATGGTATGAATGTTAAGAAATCAAAATGAGTGCTTACATACCATCTATGGCGGGTGAAGAAGGAGGATTGAAGTTAAGGTGTTTCAGTGAAAAGCTGGATTGTGTAAAAGAATTCAAATACTTAGATTATTTGTTTTCTGGTGGATGGAGGAGGTAAATATAGTAGCATCAAGGAGGATGATGAATATATGGAAGCGAACGTTGGAGGGGAATGCAAGATTGTTTGTGGAAAGAGTAGAAACGGTACATTTGAAATATTTGAAAACTGTATTGGAACTGGAATTAGATAACAAAGTAGGATGGTCGTATCTTTTAGTGAAACAGAAATGGGCGAGGCAGAAAGTTATAGAAGTAGAGTATGGCGAGACAATGCGTGTTGTAGAACTTCAGTAGCTTAGTGACCAAGTGAATATTTGTTTCTTCTATTATTATTATTAATAGCCAGCGAGGCTTTATTTAATTTCTAAATCAAATTTTTGTTTGTTTTAAAAACAATTAATTGAGATTGCGCATGGGAATCGTCCATCGGTCAAACGTCCTTTTGATCATTTCCACCAGAGATCGCGGCGGTGACGGTACGTTGTGATTGATTTAATTTAACAACTTAGTAATTATGCATTATATTGTACTAATTAGGGATGAAAATTCCGATACACGTGCCTGCAGTTGGCATTATAATACATATTTTTTTATTTTTTTGTTTTTTTGCATTAAATATTTTTTAATCAAAAAACTGTTGCATTATACAATATGTTATTGTTATGCAACAGCAAATGTCCATTAAAATAGGGAATAATCTATTAATTATTTTCGAATTCTTTTTATTTAATTTAGGAAAATAAATATAATACACCAATGGGATTAAAAGTAATTATATTATATTTTAAAATTATTATACATACTAAACGTAGTTAAATTAAATATTCATGTAATTTCCATTTGAAAAAGTGCCATATAGCGTAACCACAAAAAAAAAACATATATTTTAAAATTATTATACATACTAAACGTAGTTAAATTAAATATTCATGTAATTTCCATTTGAAAAAATGCCATATAGCGTAACCACAAAATCGACAGTAGAACATATAGATTGGTTCGTGATTAAGGATTACGCAGTTCATATGTCGTATAATAATTATTGTAAATTAATTGCATACTTCATAGTTTCTTAGAATAACATACTTAGTCAAGCCAAGGAAAGGTGATGATGAAATTCAACCATTTTATAAAGTAAACACATAACATATGTTAGATGCTTACTAAGAAACTTAATAGAATAAATTTTATTACTAGGTATGTGTAGTCCGCTGTAATTTATATGAGACATACCTAATAAAATTACACTGTACCAATTCCAATCTGTTAATATTGGTTGCAAACTACGGAGACCATAATGACACAGTGTATCTTGTATATTAATAAGTATTTCTGTTTATAGATAAATCACTATTATTTCGGCCGATATTCATATAAAATATTTAAATTTGTGCAGATATTACTGTTCTTTTTTTTATTCGGCTGTTTTCACAATTAATTGTTAATAACAAAACTCCGTCTTCTTTACAATTATCTATATTTATTACTCCTTTAATTCGTTAAGAGTTTTTTTTTTTTTTCGGTTGTAAATACAATGTATGCGTTCGGGGGGTGGGTTTATAATTAGCGGTGGCGGACAATTAGCGGCCGTGCGCGCGGTCTAATGAAACAATTCGCTGCAATCGCTTTATTTATGGAGGCAGTAAATTATCGGCGGGGGAGGGCCGGGGAGTAGTGGGGGCGAGGAGGAGGCGGCGGCGGCGGCGGCTGAAACGAGGCTTCGCGAGGGGTGGGCTGACATATCTCCCCCGAGTTGCCGCCGTTGCCGTTCCGAGTTACAAGCCATGGCCGTACATTCCGAAAATCGATTGTGTCAACAAAATGCCGGCTCAGACGGTCGAACAGCCGGCCGACCATTCCATATATCGAAATCCAAGGACAAAAATGAAATTCTAGAACATTATGTCATCAAAGTAATTAAAAATATATATTAATAGCTTCTAATGTATTATTAACAAATTATATTTACATTTTCAAATGAGATAATAAAATGGTGAATGCAACTGGCGCATTCTTGTGTATTTAACCAGATTTTCAGTTCAATTCAACTTTCTCATGAATTAGAAATTTATTTGCTTATTTCATATAGAACGAATCACAGAAAACATACTCTGCTGAATATATAAAATATTGATTGATATACCACTGTAATTTTTAAGTAAGTCCTTTAGAGATATACATAGGAAAAACTTTGATCTGTGTTAACAGGTAAGATTTCCTGTCACGAAGTTACTCCTATGGGGCAAAAGTGTGGTATACAAATCAAATGTTTTTTAATACAATTTTCAGCCAATTTTTAGCGTATCGATAACTAGTGACGGCCATTTCGGTTTTTCGAACCTCATCAGACCAGTGTCTTCCATATGCAATGCCTTGATGAAGGCGGCTGAACGGATTTTGTATTGTGGTTACATACCCGATATTAGTCATTATAAATGATTAAAATCAAATGTTGTTTCCGTGTAAACGAAGCTCTTGCCTTAATTTGATTATCTTCGAAAGCAAAAATTATGCAAGCAAGACACGAGATTCGTTAAAACGGAGACATTTGATTTGTGTTTAAAAGCCCAAAATCTACTGATTGCCCTTTTGAGGACATTCCTCTTCTTCTTTTAATGTATTAAACACATATCAATGTATCTTTAAAATTTAATATAATTAATGGTTTTAATATTAAGACATTGGTAGTTCATATTGTATGAAATAAATATGAATAAATTATTAAAAATCAACCAATAAAACACAGATTAGATTGAATAACTTTAAATTCTCGACTAGTTTCGGTTTATCAGTCGAGAATTTAAAGTTATTCAATCTAATCTGTGTTTTATTGGTTGATTTTTAATAATTTATTCATATTTAAAATTTACCTAAATGAAATTGTGCCCGAGTCTGTTTTTCCACTGGACAGATTTTTATAAAATTTTACAGTCTGTTATATACATAGTCTGCTAATCGCGGCTAACAAACTAAATTTATTACCATAGAAAAGAATATAGAAATTTTTAAATAGTGATTAGTTAATTGTATTTAGTGGGTTATACATATGGCTCAGTATTTTAATGTAATGTAATATTTTATGGCATAATTAATAGCGATGTCCATTTTAATTTTTAATGTATATAAAATAAAACTAAACTGTCTGGTGTGCCAAATAGCTCCCCTATTCATTTTAGAGAAAAATCATAGGAATATTTTTTTTAAACAGTAATAATTTATTATTTACCTTTTCATTTCAATTAAAACCAAAAATAGCCCTAACCTTCAAATAAATATCAAAAACACACAAATTGAAGAAATAAAAACAATAAAATATCTTGGATTAAACATACAGAACAATTCAAAATGGGACACACATATCCAGAAACTTATAAAAACAACTGTAAAACTATAGCTGCAATAAGAAAAATCAACAATTATTTAACAAAAAGAACAAGAAAACTTTACAATAAATTAAATAAAAATTATTTGAAAATAATTAATAAATTATTCTCACATTTAGCTCTGTGACTTTTGACTTACGTTACGTAAGTACGTTAAACAAATGCACATTAAAACAACTACTTCCCGGGCAAATACCCACGCCTGACATTGAATTACACAATGTACAACTGCTGTTGCATATCAATAAAATATTGCATAATGCATTTTTTTTTTATTTAAATAACTGTGCCCAAGTGAATGAATACTCTTTTCTATTTATATTAATAGCCAGTGAGGTGTTTATTCAAATCTGAATAAAATTGCTAAAAACACATATCTAATAACTATATGAGGAAATACAACCAAAAATTGCTACAAAAATACAAATACAACAGAATAAAATACTAAAAATTCTTCATAAAAGAACACCAACGAAAGAATAAATAAACATATACATAGCCACCAAACAAGAAGAAAATCAATGCTAAGAACCGAGAAATACGCAACACAAAAATACGCACAATGTCTAACAATGACCGCGATAAAACAATACAATACACTACCAACATATATAAAAAATTTAAAATTGATTCCCTTTAAATTGAAAATAAAAAAAAACTTAATTCAAAAAATGAAATTAGGTAAATTGAATATGACACATCATTAAATAATCCAACAGACCATCTCCCAATACCATTAGCCCGGGCGGGAATTAATCCAGGAACTCGAGGTGAAGAAAAGAGGGATGGAACCTCTGTACAAAAAAATATTGACAGAATTTGTCAATTGTTATTCAGTCGATAATACGTCACAAACTCTAGGTTAATTATTGCGACTATAAAATATTTTGTTAATACATATTATTAAACACACACAACCTTCTCAATAATTGTTTAATAATTTCCAGAAGATTTTCATTACTATATTTTATAAAAGTAATCTAACTTTTATAAAATATAGTAATCTAGTCCGCCAGCTATCTTAACTATTCATAAAAATTATATTTAGCAAGATCATGGATCTTTTTCTTTCGCTGTAGTTTATTTAACGTATTACCATATAACCTATTTGGTTATTATTATTATTTCGTTTACAGTCTGCAATAGTGCACAATTCAAAAAGGTTCAAAAGTCTTAAATCAATTTATATTCTGTATTATGATTATCAAGTGGATTACATCTTATAATACTGGTACAAACATATACAGGGTGTTTCAAATTCGAGTCTGCCCTTGGGGATATCGCTTATTATAAGAGATTATTTGGCACTTTTGCAGAATTTTATGCTGATTAATATCCCGTTGAAAAAACTGGGCTAAGTTTCTTTATTTCCAAGAAAGTGAAAAAAAAAAAACAACTGAAAAATGCAATTTTCTTTATTTATTTATATCTTCGTTATTTAAAACAATATTTCAATTAATATCCAGTTGAAAAAACTGGGCTAAGTTTCTTTATTTCCAAGAAAGTGAAAAAAAAACAACTGAAAAATGCAATTTTCTTTATTTATTTATATCTTCGTTATTTAAAACAATATTTCAATACATTGAAGATATTCATAAAGCATTTTGTAATGATCTAATTACTCATTTTACTAATAGCAAATTTTGTTTCTTCTGGACCATCACCAACTTTCATATTTCTTATGGACGCCATATTCGTTTTTCACTAGATTAAAATCCACTATTTTTTGATTTTTATTAAATAAAATACAGAAGAAAGTTATGTGTGAATTTATTTACATAAAATAAACCTTTCTAAAGTTGTAAAATCACCATATAAAATTGAGAATTACAGAAAAAATAATATTTCTATTACTTTAAAAGATACTTTAAAAATCTTGCGGCATTTTAAAGTACATTGTACATACTCATTTAAATAAAAAAATGAGATCATTATCTCTTATAATAATAATAATACATATTTGTTGTGTAGCGCATTTTCGCCGTATTTTACTCATTTCAAATTGTTCAATTGTTGTTAATGGCGGGGTTGTTATTTATCTAATCGTTTCAATAACCTAGAATCCCATGTTTTAATGTATGTAAAATTAGATGGTATTAACGTATCGTTTAAATTTTGAGTTTTATTTTTCGTGCCCTCCCTGCCCTTTGGGCCACTCGCGAACGATTTCGCCATGCCTTTTAAAGCAAGGATGTCGATTTCACTGTTGGCTAGCAACGTACTTGAAGTTATTCTAAAAGTATGATCAGTATAATTTCGGATATATTGCAAATTAAGAAATTTTGCACTATTTATTGGAATAGCGGACAGAGTATGCTTCCATACTACTTGTCGAACGCATTTGCCATAACGCACAAAGAATCGTGGCCGTAACTTGACGTTTAGTTAAAGGTTAACGGTTTCATTATTGCTGCTGCTAGTAACAACACAACTTATTGGGATTTTGTTTCCGGATCGTCGAATCTTGATAATTGCTGTATCAGTTTTTATTTCGACATTATTAACATTCAAATTATGCAGTTCATCTGTGCTACACGCACTGTTAAACACTTTGTAAAAGTTATTTACCTGTTTGAATTTTGTTATGACAACATACAATGGATTCTCGATTCAATTTTTAAAATTGTGATATGTGTCATATGTTTCATATTATATTACAGATATAATTCAAAATTGTTTTATTTTAGAGGTATTTGACAAGAAACCATAAGAGTGTTTTGATTGAACGTGATGATATCGTACAATGGAGAACGAAATATCTAACCAAAATTAAAAAAGTACAGAACTGAAAGTCATAATTTTTGTTATTTGGATGAAACATGGGTCAGTGCAGGTCATACAAAATCTAAAGTGTGAGGAAATTAGTGTAACAAATCGTCGTCATGCACTGCAGGGCTATCGATGGGGCTCAAAAATCCACTAAGAAAAGGCAAGCGCATTATGATTCTGTATGTTGCCCAACCTGTGTTTTGTTGATGGAGTATTGTTGCTATTTGAGGGTACAAAAACTGCCGATTACAACGAGGAAATATTTGGCACAATCTTAAATTTTGAGGGCTATCGATGGGGCTCAAAAATCCACTAAGAAAAGGCAAGCGCATTATGATTCTGTATGTTGCCCAACCTGTGTTTTGTTGATGGAGTATTGTTGCTATTTGAGGGTACAAAAACTGCCGATTACAACGAGGAAATATTTGGCACAATCTTAAATTTTGAGGGCTATCGATGGGGCTCAAAAATCCACTAAGAAAAGGCAAGCGCATTATGATTCTGTATGTTGCCCAACCTGTGTTTTGTTGATGGAGCATTGTTGCTATTTGAGGGTACAAAAACTGCCGATTACAACGAGGAAATATTTGGCACAATCTTAAACTTTGAGGTTGATTTTTCGGTCTATTTTTCCACTCCAGGAGCGCATAAAAATCGTTTAAACAATTTGTCAATTTTATAGGTCTATGCTTCCAATATTAGTGCAAAAATGTTGATATTTTCAAACAATGACATGATATAATATGTTTACGACCCCGCTGAATACGAATCTGAATACGAATTTTTCAAAATGGCCCATCCAATATAGCGAAAAAATTTCATAAAAAAATTGAAAATACTGATTTCGCGATGCTTAAACATGGATTTGAGATACTATGTGGTAAAGTAAAAAAATGGCGAATTCAATATAGCGGACACAATTTTTTGTTTGTTTTTAGTGTCTTCGATAACTCAAAATTAGACGGCGATGTTCGATAACTCAAAATTAGACGGCGATGCCAGGGCTGTATAGTATCCCCTCCTACAACTCTAATTGCCCCTGCAGTTCGAAGTCTCCAACAATGTCGAGCTACCTCCGTTGAATAAGGTTTGTCCACATCTGGTGAACGTGAACTCTGGGAACGTGCATAATGCTGTGACAAGTTCCTATCTGAGCCGCCCGTCTCGGGTGGAGAACGTCTCATGGCAGCCGGAACAAAGGTTCTAACAATGACCTGTAGAAACTTTTTTTATAAATTAAAAAACACAATATAGTAGATACTTGTACCTTTCAAAAAATGCAAAAAAAGACGATTTTTTCAAGATTTTAGATGAAAACCACCCTTTAAGAAAAGAAAACCTCAGAAGTAAACATAATCAGCCTGAATTCAACAGATAATGAAGATAAATAGCCAGAAATTTTCAGAAATAGCCACTCAATTCATTCAATTTATAAAAGCCAGACTTAGACAGAAAACAAAAATAATGAGAATTCGATTGATAAAGGATAACTATATAAGAATCGGACTGATATATTACTTTAATGCCATAGTTCGACCTATAAAGAGCAGGAACCATAAACATTCAATTGATAAACGACAGTATTTAGCAATTATTGTTCATTGTGTATTACAAAATACAGTCAGATATGAACACATTATTCAACACATACGAAACATTTTGAAAATTAAATAGATAAAGAAGAAATTGTGTATAGCTGTGTCCTCTATAAATATTTTATGTTACATTTAATCAATCAGAATGGAAATAATTTCTTCAAGTTTCGTGATATAAAAATAAATACTTCAGCTTTGATTAAACATATTTAAAAAATAGTTTTTTTGTAGATTTAAACAAAATACATAGATTTTTTTATATGGACTATGCATATATCGTTAAAATCATTATTGCATTCTTATGTGTGTTCAAAGCTGGAATATGAAGCTGTAATGTATTACGTTGTACATTTTTAAATGGGCCATAATTATTAATCAAATAATGCTAATAATTTCATATGGGAAATGACAAGCAAAATACATTGCAACATACACTCGCTTAAAAAAATCAACAATATAATTAAAGCATTTTCATGAATGAATTCTTTGAGTTCTTTGAGAACAACTGACGAATTAATACGTTTCAACTCCTGTTTGAAGGCATTGTACTTTATTATTGTTTTACCTTCGATCCTTCAATTAATACCTACAGAAAACACAAGGTAATAAATTGTCGGCCAGTTATAAACCGTAACGTGTTAATGCAAGGCAATGCATTCATTTATCCTGCGCGCATACCTCTCCATCGTCTTCACATCTTTTCGCTTTCGTTCGCTTAGTTAACACCTCCTTCCTCACCTTGGGTGGTCCGAGGTCCGTCCTGAGAGAGGGTTGCGCTCAAAGCAAATATTTAACATTTTAATTTCACCTGCGCGCTCTTTCCTCTCGTCCGCTCCTCGCCGTCGAGCCGCGCCGGTAAGACAATGTTTCGAAACTAGATTGGCTGTTTGTTTTTCGGTACCTTTTTCCCCGGCCACCCTCTTAACACACACGTCACTAAATATTCGTCGGCGAAAATGTTGAATAAACACGAAAGGGAGATGAGGATCGAGAATGCCGTCTTTTGGTCTTTTTCCGACTGTTTTCGGTCACGTTTCAAGATTTGTCTTCAGTTTCGGAATTAGTATATATTCATAATTCAAGTAAAAACAAGTTGGAATAAATTACTCTTTTGGTACATAAAAAATCTATTCGTCTACAAAAATATTGTCCAAAGTCTTTATTAACTTTAAAATATTTACTTTATCTTCATTAAAATTTAATGAAGAACTACTTTATCAAATACTCACATAAATAACTTTGTGTACAAAATTGTGTATTAAAATTTGCTTTTGAAGTAAAAACTGTAAAAATGCTTACAAATAAAAAGAAATGTTAAAGAATATTTATTATTTTAGATTTATCAAGGAATCTATATATGTTTCACGTATTGAAGAGGAACTGTCGATGTTACATTAGTATAAAATTGATAACAATTTAAAATAATTCACTTGTTTTCTTTTAATTTCGAAACGATCAAAAACTGCAACAGGATGCACTTTGAAAATAAATTTGGTGTTTATTTTAAATTACTTTTTAAACTACATCTAAGAATCGAAATGAAATTGTATAAAAACAATATACATACCAAAAATAGGATTAATTAATAATAAAAAATCGGTTTTAATTGAATTTTAGTAGATATTTTTAATTATTTGTTTTTTAATTGTCCACATTACGTATTCTCGAGTGAAACATTCTTGCACTGAGTAATAATTTGTTGTACAAAAGCAGATGTCTATTGTG
Organism: Philonthus spinipes; assembly: GCA_963082785.1. NCBI lineage: Eukaryota > Metazoa > Arthropoda > Insecta > Coleoptera > Staphylinidae > Philonthus > Philonthus spinipes. Next base: position 13,920,284 of record OY720308.1, on the reverse strand, counting down.
TAATATAATGTCCGGTAGAGTATTTGAATGGGAAGTAGTTGTTTCCATAGTATAAGGAATATTTATTTGTTTATGATAGCAAGTTCAATTGTCGAAATTGTATTAAATAATTGTTCTTTGTTATAAGAAATTATTAATTTTAAATAACCTTTAAATTAACATCTGTAAAGAAATATAAAGTTCATATTACTTTATAGATATTAATTTAAAAGATATTTAAAATAAAACATTCCGTACCACCAATATTAATATTAATATAATATATTAGCCACAAACTGTAACGATTTTACTTTTCTTGACATGGGCTTTTCAATGTTTTCAAAGTATGGAATATCATTAACTTGAATGATCATTTGTTGAGACATTTTAACTAAATTGGATTTAAATTCAAAATACGTGTACGAAATTTTTTAATATTGCCAAAATGAAAGTATTTTTACTGGTCACGGTTGCAATCTTGCTTTACAAAAAGGGGATTTTAATCTCTAAAAATTGAAAAATGAGCAATTGATTGTTAACTTAACGTTTAAATCATAACTTGTTATATGTGTTTAGGACTTGATCAAAAGTTTAATATAAATTATTGAGAATTATTGATGGTGAATTTTTGCAAGAATTGGGGAGTTACATAAAAAATGATTTCATTGAATTGTTATATTATTATCCCACATCCCTTCACATAATCAATATGTTAAAAGCTTAGATTATAAGATAGAATGAAAAAAAAACTCTCTATAACCGAAAAATACATTCCTTTTATTACATACTCTAAATTCTTGCAATGCTATATTGTTAATGTATAATACAAACATTGCGATGGCGGATATCCAGGCAGCCAATAAGCTTTCTAAAACAAGTGACACATGCTGATTCTAATTATCCAAATCATTTGCCTCTATCACCCCAAGGTTGTAGATATACGACATCAGCCAGTTTTGGTTTATATATGTTTAACACTGGATTAAAGAAAACTAAAGTTTTACCAGTCAAAAAATTAGTATAAATGTGACACATAGCAGATATACTATATAGTAACATTTAATTGAAGTTACAAAACATTTAGAATGTGCAGTATTCAAATTAAACATGCCTTAAATTAAGGCATCGGCGTACCGGGCGATATGTTGCAAGCATAAACCCATTCGATTCATTTTCCGTACCTTAATCAGTTGTCGCAACTTTTCGGAAATTCAAACGAACGTGCATAATTTCATAGACCAACGAGAACACCCTAATGAAGTTGCTATGCTGCTTATTGTGACATACCTGTTAGTTCGAACTATCTCACCTACGCGTTGAATTGTTGCATCTGTCGAAATATGAACGGGGCGGCCAAAGATTGGTGTTCCTCAAGAATTTTTGAGCGTCAATTATGTGAAAGTTTCTCTACCCAGTTGTACAATACTTTACGCAACATACACTGTCCACCGTAAACAGGATATATTTCCTTATTCATATGATTTGCAGGAAATTCTTTTGCACACCAAATCTCACACAATTAATGATGAATGAGCAGGTGCATTATCATGATGCAAAAGCCATAACTTCAAAGTAATACTCTTTATTGATCGTACGACATTGAGGTAAAAACTCCTGATGTGCTACGCAACGGTAGTCAAAAAAAAAAACATTTGATCGGACTTGGCGTGCCTTTTTCGGTCTTTGCTAACCTGGATGCTTCCATTGCGACAATTGGGGTTTGATTTCGATATCATAACCATATACCATAATTCGTCACCAGTTATGACCCTTTTGAGTAAATCAGGATAATCACTAACTTCATTCAAGAGCTCCTCCGACGGTTCTTGTTATTAAAATTCAGAAGTTTCGGAACACTCGTCTCATGCCCAAAACATTCGAAAAAATTGCATGACATGAGCCGACTGATATGCCAACATCCTTAGCAACTTCTCTTATGGTAATTAGACGATTTTCAAAAAGCAATTTTCTACAAAGCTTCGACGATATCTTCTGTTGTTGATGTGCTGGGGCATCCAGAGCGATGTTCGTTGTTGACATCTTCTCGGTCATCTTGAAAGAGTTTGTACCACTTGTAAACATATTTTTTACTTAGAGCAGATTCACCGATTGCCACTATCGACATTTTACGTGTTTTAGAGCACTTGATTCCAGTTTTTCAAATTCTGTTCACCATTTTTTACAATAATAGAAAATCGCTGAATACGACAAAACGTCTAACCTTTTTATCTGTCAAAAACAAACGACGTATGGTATGTACTTGAAATTGTGAACATATAAATATAATAATTAATATGTTCGGGACATATGTACCAACACAATAACAAGAAAAAATCGGTAATCGAATGTACGTTGCCCGCGACATTTGAAAAGTCACCTTACTTTTTGAACATACCTCGTATATACCGGATTATTCACGCTATACGAAATGAAGTATTGTGGCCAAAGTACACCAATTTTAGGGTTTACTTTCGGTGAATTGTTATAAAATTCGGTCATAATATTCGTTTTAACGAATATTTTTACCACTAATTAAACTGATTTTTTATTTATTTAGCAGATAAAAAATATAATTATAAATTTATATTACCAATCATAGAAACTGACTTTTTTAACCGATTATTTCTATTTTACTATATACCTATCTGTTTCTAATGAACCACCACCTTAAATATACTGCTTCAATAAAGATTATCTTCTACTCTTTTGAAGTAATAATTATGATACTTTTTTAAAAACTGTAAGGAACAAACAATCGTAATGAATCCAATTAAAAAGAATGGGAGGTTAAAAATGCATCGCTGTAAAAATATTTACAAAGGAAGTACGCACGGAATCCGTATAATCTGAATTTTATGAAAAATATAAAAGCAAACACTCGCAGAGGGAAATGTCTATAGACAGAGAGATTGCCGATCAAAAAATGTTATATAGAAGGGAAGGGAAAACGAGAGAGAGGAAGCGATCACACAGACGACTATCGACTTTAAATATTTACACTTGTGTGTGTGTGTGTTTTTTGTGTTCGCGAGGAGCGCTCCGGAATGAGTTTGGAAAATATTAAAAGAGACATGTATCACACGCTAAATACACCCCAGTCAACCCTCAATCAACTAGATAATTAATTCATGTTAAGCCATGCACACACAGAAAAAAATATCATACGAAGCATATTCTATAAATATATCTTATTAGGTAATAATTTTAAGAGATTTAGTATTTATTTGATGTTTATTAATCATTCATAAATAATAGTAATTACGTGAATAAACTATTTTCTGTTATCATATAAAACATATTTTCTGAATTTCCGAACTTTATGAAGTCTGAAAACTATTTAATTTTTATCAAAATCAATTCATTTCCATTCAACTACACTCTATTCCATTTTTTATTCTTCTATATGAATAATTAAATTACTCGTAATGTCATTCTGATTAGAAAACGATGTTTCCATCAAAAGAAATGTATAATAAAAGTGGAACGCAGGTGGTGCACGTCAGGGAGGATTGATAAAATAATTGGTCGATGACTTTGCGGAATCCTCGCGCGTCCCGACGTCGATCACGGCGTCGCGATGAGTCGCTAATTGGGCGATTTTCCCCCGTCTCGTCCTCGCCCACGCGTGTGGGTGACTAAGCTTTCCCCAAAATGTATACCTTTCGGATAGAACTACTGTATACACGTCGGCCGCACACTTTCGCCCTCTAAATATCAAATCACCGACAAAAGGGATAATTAAAGTTAATGGATGTCTATTTTCATACATCGATTGTAATTATAATGATTTTTTGATTATAACCACGGAATTTCAGAAACTTTAAAAAAGTAAAACAACTATTGAAAAAGTCATTAAATAATATTAACCAAAAATCTAGATTTAAAATTCATGATTTTCTTGAAATTTGTTTTAATATAAACATCGGGAAAATCTTGCTTAAATAATCAAAACAGAGTAATTTCTTTCACTGCGTGTCAAAAGACAATATCAATACTTTCAGTTTAAATCTTCAGCAACTCAACTTTATACACGATATTAACGATATTATGCTTGATATATTGTTTGTATCTGCCTCTTTGGTTTCTAAAATTGATACTGGACTAGTAAGCAGTACTGATGTCAATTAAAATTTTAGACTGGCAAATGTCCAACTATTAAATGATGCTATCATAATTTTTACATGGGATGATCTATTTAATGGCCTCGATACTTCTGAAGTATGTTATCTACTTTATTATTATTATATGTTGGAATTAATTGATCAATGTATTCTTATTATTTAACCTAACACTAGGTTTTAGAACACATTGATCAATTCATTCCAATATATAATAATAATGAATAATGAGATAACATGCTTCAGAAATGTCGAGGCCATCCCATGTAATACTCATTGTACCTGAAAAAATTAGTATTTTAAAGAAAAGCTTGCATACAAAAAATACTCAAGCTGGCTCTACAATCGACTGTATCGACAGTAAAATCAATATGATTGCAAAGTATTTATTTTTTATGAGTTACAATAAGAATAGTTTTTTTTATAAATATGAAAAAAACAACAACATAAATTATGAAAGACGGGAACACTTTTTACACCACAGGATCGTTTCAGGGGTGACTAACAAACGTGCAAGATTCGCTTCGGATGGGTTAACAAGAGTGAAAAAATGTTAAAACAGTTTGTATACATTTTTTTTTAAATGTAATTCATTTATATTATTTATTATTATTATTATCGCAGCTAGCTGTGCCAAATCAAAACAAACATAAAATAGACAGATATTGGAGTTTTTTTGTATTTTGCATGCATGTGCATGTGAATTGATACGAATAAAATTAATAACTAGTTACAGATGAAAATCTGCTTTCCTGTAAGAGAGAAAGACATAATTCTTTTATACAACAATCAGAAAAAAAAAACGATAAACGTGTTATAGTTAAAATTGAATAAAATTAAGAGCACTATCTGAACACACGCATGTTTTAAGAAATATGTTTCACAGGCTGTATATAGAATAGAAAACTTTTAGCTCGTTTAATGGGTCTTTCGACGCACTGACATATCTTTACAAAATTGCTTCGTTAAGTGTGGTAGAAGTTTCTTGGGAATATTACTTAAAAATTCCAACTTGTTATACCCTTATAGTGTTCAAGGGTGTGTTTTATTAGGCGTTGTTGGGATCGCGTGAAGCTGTTATTACGGACTGTTATCAACGTTAATTAATTTGTTTAAGTCAAGAATTGGAATGAAAAAGTCAGAAACTGCTTCCAATTCAAAAGACATCATAGTGAGTCTTGGATAGCACCCGGCGTATTCACCAGACATTGTTCTATCTCATTTCCACTTGTTCCGTTCAATGCTCCACATTTTTTTTGATGTGCACTCTCAATCAGTGTATGAAATCCGAAAACTTATTCTATCTAAAGTCGTTATAATCAGAAAATTAAGTGTTTCGAAGATAGACTTGAGTTTTAATTCTTATCAAAAGTTTATTGCAATCAATAAATATTTTTTACTATTCATTGTAACATTTAAATAATGTTTTTTTGACATTAACTTAGCTACTATTTCGAAATATTAAAATAATATGGAATATAAAAAACTCTATTGATGGGTATTCTGAAAAAAATCAGACGTTTTTCTACTTTTTTCCTAAGTAAAACACCGAAAAGTTTTTCCAGAAAATAGATTATTTTACGGAGTGTTTGTAGTTGATTAATTTAACGAGAGCAAAGTCATGGGTTGATTGGTGACTTTTCTAGAGTCAAATTCGTAAAAAAAAACAATCTTTAAGTGTAATATTCAAATTTTACCTGAAAAATCTGAACTTTGAACTACTAACTGAACTAATTTAGTATGATACATGTTATCAAATTGTAAATATAGTTTCAATGAATTAGCAGAATTATGGCCAATTAATTTCAATTCTCAAACACCATCTTTTGCCAATTCTGAGCTATTTGTTAATTTGATATCGCTTGTTTTAATACACATGGCGTCTGCTGATTCTTTCGTCCATTTTGTAATGGTATTTACTCCAATTGAACTGTTTTACATCAGTTTCCAGATTTGGGATTGGGAGTCAAAAAAGTTTATCATTTGTTATAAGCTTTCATGATTTCTGAAAGGGATGACTGGACCGGAGGCAATGTCCCCAGATGGGATCTCAGGTATGGTATACAGACGGGTCCCTAAGGAATGTAATGGCGGGTTCGGGAGTCAATGGACTAAGCACTAAGATCCACATGGCTCTGAGATCTGGCTGCTCCATCTTCCAAGCAACAATCATAGCAATTTTACTATGTTCCAGATATGTCTTGAGTACGGAGAAGCTGAGACAGCAAAAATCCTCACAGACTGGTCATACTCCACTGCAAATGGTGATTTCTGGCTACTGAACAGAAAAGACCTCAAACTACTAACATGGATTCTAACAGGACATGTCCCATTAAAGGGCCATCTAAAAAACATGGGATTAATCGCTGAAGAAACATGTAGATTCTGTTTTGTGGAAAGGGAGAGAGTTATCCATCTCCTAACAGAACGAGATACTTTAGTTCGTTTAATATAAAGTTTCTTATTGAACTACTTCTCCACTCTTGACGAACTAAAAGATTTCAAGATTAAAAACCTTTTAGGGTACTTCAAAAGGATCGGTATATTCTGTGAGGTAACACATTAAATTATTTTGCGTAAGGGGAGGCACAAAAGATCTCTAGTTCGAAGTGCCACTACAGCCCCACAAATCAAATAGAAATAATAAGTTTAACGATAATTATCTCTTTCTGGAGTAAAAATTTTATTAAACACTTCGTTAGAGTTATATTAATAGGAGAGTGTTTTTCTTTTTATTTAAAACAGACACGTGGTGCAAATTCATGCAATTTCATTGGTTCTTACCATCATGGACGGAATAATCAGAATAATTAACTAACTAAACACCTTTATTCATATAAATATACAAATAAATCAAAAGCCGAAAATAAAATTTGGCCACTAAGTCGCTTGTGTAACGAAGGTAATTAAATATTATCAATGTCCGGATCATCTGCTTATGAATCATCACGCTGAATGCGAGAAAACAATTCTACTACATGAAGACAACCGGAATTGCCAGTTTACTAAATTAAATATTAGTTCAAATCACTTGGAAATCATTCCCGATATAAATGAATATTTAGCAGTATTTCCAAACCAAGAAGACATCAAAGTCGAGTGCCAGAAGGAAACACATACAACGTCCCTAATTGGTATCCATTTAATCAAGGAAAATGGATGTAAAATTAAATTCAGAAATCACCAAATTAGATTTCTGGAATCTACTATTGGAATCCCAATGCTTATTGATAACCCACAAATTAAATTCGAAAAATCGAACTTCAATGGAATTACTGTCAATATGAAGAAATTAAATCTACAAGAACTACCAGTTCTTCAATCGATGTCTTCTATGGTTCAACAACCTGATATTTTAACACCAAGCATTTGGACTACAACCCTATACATTGCTGTCTTCATCATCGCCGCATATTTCATCATCAGATGGATACAAGGAAGGAAAAATCAAGGACACCAAGAAGGTTCCAGGGTCCACTACCAACTTTCTGGCGACGCCAGAATCTAAGGGGGGAGGAGTTACCTGACGCCAACACAATGGACTTCATTTATTATAATGAATAGAATTAATTGTTCATTTATACATACTCTCCAAATTGATTACTCCGTTAATTATTATCTTATGCTTATTTATCACTTTATTGTAATATAAATTGTATTTTCCATTGTAATAATTTAGATACGTATTAGAGTTAGAACGTGTAACATCGTTGTTATAAAATAAATTCCTTTTTAAAAAAACAAATAGTGGAACAGTAAAGTTAATTTACATATGTACAATAATTTACTAATTTATACTATATATGAAATCTAAATATGAATCGACTGGAGGTATTGTCCGTCTAATCATCACGATCATTAATAATCATTGAATACGATTTAACACTGCAATAAAGTTAAAGAACTCTTACCATGACGGATATTCTATTAAGAGTATTGAAAAAGCATCTAATGATTAAGGCAATGAATCAACTTACTGAGAATACAAAATTAATTCTGTCTTTTAAACACTTACATATATACTAAGACTTTTTTGTATATTTGGATAATGTACTGAAATAGCATATACGCAGCAAAGTAGCCTTAATAAAATGTAAAAGACAATACAAACGATTTATCAAAATTTATGATAAACATCTTTATTCAGGTATAGTATGAATAAATGTTATATGAATTACAATACATGTGGGTGTTAGTCTGACTGGGTTATGGACCAGAAGTCTTTCTGCAACGTGTTGAAGTTAATAATATTTAAAGAATAAGTTAAAACATTTGGTTTGCAGTATCAAAAGTGATAATACTTTTTATAATGCTGTAAAAAGCGAAACTACTCGAATAAATAGAAAACAATACCAAGTGTTTTAATTTATCCTTTAAAAATTATTAGTTCAAAATATTTCACCAAGTGATAAATGAGAATTTTATTCAAGAAAAAAAAAAAAAAAAAATAGTGTAGTTGTAAAATCCCATTTCTAAAAAAAATCTGTAAATACCCGTGCGATAAAGTTGGCTTTCTGCAGTGGCATCCATATAATCGGGATGCAAAAATTGCCCTTTAGTATTTCTTTTGCAGGCTGTATATAATAGAAAACTCTTAGCTCGTTTTTAATGAGTCTCTTAGCGTGCTGATATATCCTGCAAAATTGCTGCATTAAGTGTAAAAGAAATTTGTTTTTAAGGAAGATTGTTTCAAATGTTCAACTTCTTAAATTTTAAATGTTAGATGTCCAAACTTTTAGAACTGATATCAGTTAGTCAAATAAAATTAAATTGTCTTTGAAATTACGAAAAGAAATAAAACAGTAGTATAAAAGATTATTTCAATTAGCTAAAGTATTTTATATCTCCTTCTCATGATATTCTATTTCAATTTAAACCATTTACTTTGATTATATTTACATTTGTCTTGTATCCATTAGATTCATCACTGTACCAAACTAAATGCGTATCCACGAGGGGATAACGGGATTAATAAAAAAAGGCGATGACACTCGTTTCCGTTTCAGTTTCAGTGCTCCTTTATTGTAACGAATAAGCCTAATAAGAGCTTCCTTTAATCATTAACACAGCATTATCTATGCTGATGTGGATTATTAGGGTTGAACACGTTTTTAGATTATGTCTTTGAATATAAATATCACTAATAAAAAATAGAAAAATAATAATTGCTGTTGTATACTTTATTGCAATAAAATTAGTTAATATTATGGAATTATTATTTATCGATACTAGTCATAATAAAGTTTTAAATAGTATTATCAATCCAAAATTCACCCATTAAATTTACACTCAGAAAATATTATTCATTTTAGACGGGTCATTACTAATTAACGAAAGGAAGCACTTATTTTTGACAAGAATTCAGGCTGAATCCTTATCCAACGGCCTTAATCAATTAATTTAATCATATATTTCATAAAAAAATCATTGTTTATTTATATAATTACTTGACATTCATATCTTATTTCATATGTCCCTTTAATAATCATTACGTAATTTATTTTCAATGATTACACTTGCACATGGGAAATAATAGACGGACCAGTCCGACGCTCCGGCGACTTCCGGCGTTGCGACCGGAAGTGGGAAAGGGGTTGGTCGCGTGGGCGGCACGTGACCGCGCGCTCTCGCGGTCTAACGTGTCCGTAATTTAATAATTTAATACACCTTGCCCTCGCGTAATTTCGATATTTATGGACGGGGTTAAAACGAGCACGTGAGCCCACCTTGTTTCAATTTACCCGATGAGCAACGCACGGAAAGGAGGGCTTTGACGAGGTTACTTATGTGAAGATGTCACCGTGAGAACGCTTTTTTTTTGTCGTAATTATATTTTTGGTGGTGAGAAATAATTGCAGGTTATTATGAATTTATTATTCACGTGTGAATGCTTTACGTTTAATGCGTTCACATTTTTTTTTTGAAAATGGATTTTACAAAAATATACGTTTTGGATTTTTTTTTGAAAATGTGATTTGATATAAGTTATAAGTAACAAATTATACCCTTAATTCACTTTGGACTATTTGAGTTACGTGAAAATGAAATAAATTATACTCTCCATTTTACATCGCTGTTATTTTATTAATGCCAGATATACATTTCGAATATAGATATTTGTACTCACCATTCCATTGAGAATGTTCACTATGTGAACGAAATATACTTTCATTACTTAATTAAATACTTTACATTAAAAAATTAAATGACATTAAAAAATAAATAAAAAGAAATTTGAAAATAATTATTAGTATACTCAATTAAATGATTAATTAATTAATTTCTCTTTAGCTACTATAACTTTTAGACTTACATTACGTACGTACATTAAAAAGCAAACATCCATTGAAACAACTACACTTGGCCAGACATTGAATATTTAAAACAAAGAAATTAATTAATTATTTTATTGTGTAAATTCGTTATTTCCATTTTTTTAATTTTATTTAATCTAAATGACTTTGACCAAGTGAATAAATACTCTTTTATATATATATAACATCTTTATTTCTGCAGACAATTTTATATACAATAAATTAACAATATAATTCTTATAATATGTTATATGTTGTCCTTAGAAAACGGCTATCGACCATCGGTCTTTCTGCTACTCTTTTATTATTATTAATAAAGCAGTTTTCTTATATTAGGTGCTTGTATGTATTTTGATCAGCGAAATGTATTTGTGAAAATGCGAATAACCTAACTGTTAAACAACAACCCAAATAAAGTAAAAGTGTATTATAATCATCAAACTCAAGAATGAAACACCTTTACATTATTTGTATAAATTCAATTGATCAATATGTATGTTATTTATTTAAAATTCATTTATTATTAAGGTAACTTCACATAAAAAGTTGTATATAAGTGATTAAACCAATTCGCGCTATCTTTTTTGCCTTTCTAATTTTTTTAATGGCTCAAAATGAGATATAACACATTTTAAATATATTGGTTTTATATTGGACATTTTTTTCTTATTAATTCGTAAAAAAAATAATAAATTATTATATAAAATTAGCTTCACTTTTTTTAGATTTTGTTTTATGTATTTTTTCAATACCCCGACACCAATTGGTAAAAGGGGACATCGATTATATATATATATATATACAGAGAGGTTTTTTTAACAGTATACATTTCCCCTATGCAAAAAACGCGAGTCAAACGCATTGAACTGATTAATGTGTGCATGTTTAGTTGCCTATTTGGCATTTGACATATGTGTGTTCAGTTGCGTGTTATAGGCAACTAAACACACATACACAAATGCATTTGACTCGCGTATTTTGCAGGTATACATAGGGGAAATGTATACTGATAAAAAAACCTCTCTGTATATATATATATATATATATAATTATTTTACAACTGTATTTAACTAATTAAACTAAATAAAAATGCTTTTATTACAAAATTGTATGTCAACACATTCTTTTTTTATGTTAATAATAACTAATTATAACAAATTAATAAATTATTTTGGAAAAATATTTAAATATGCAAAACAAGAGTCCGTGGTATTAATTTTACAAATAATTTATTATCTTGGTTTCTTTTTCTATTTGTTACTTGTCTCTTTGGATAACAATAATCTACTTCGGCTCAATAGATGGTAATAAGTATATACATTCTCAATTTTTTTTAATAAGTATTAAAGAATATTCAAAAAAGAAAAATAAGAAAATTAAAATAAATCATAACATGTTTATTACAATTTCACATTCTTAATGTATTTATAGTTAAGATATCATTAAGGAAATCCCACAAGTATGGTGATTTATAATCAGTTTTCAAGGAGATTAACAAAGACCGTAATCTTTTCTTAGACGGCGTCCTACAGCTCACCAAACGACGTCACCGAAGAAGCAAACATCTCCGAAACTGATAACGCGCGCAAACAAATGGAGCGTTACGAAAACAACTCCACCAGAACAAAGAAAATGACTCAAATCAAAACAATTTCGAGCGATTATGGGAATTCAATAGTGTTCAGAAACAATTCCGACTGATAATTGTTTAATCCTAATCACATTGGTGTACAGTCCATAATAATGATAATAATACTAATTTTTTGTTTGTTTATTATTTACGAATAATTTTAATTACTTGGTTATAATAATATAAGTAATATATTGCCAGTATTATAAGAATTTAATTAACTTATTTTTGTATGATTGTCACTACTTTAAAAACTTATTATTTTTTTTAGAAAGTTCTAAATTTATTTGACAAGTTATAATTTATACACCTTGACAATCGATTGCCGACGTCTTAAAAATGAAAACTAAAAATCCCTTGAATCTAAATACAATTGTTCGCAGTAAATACATAATAAATTTCTTCATTTTACAAAATTATTATTTTACATTTTCATTAATGAAAATGATAAAACAAACTTTGTAACCTCAAGTTCCTGGAATGAAAATGTAATGATTAAACTGAATTTATTTATATTCAAAATATAACGGTTATGTCGAAATTTAATTTAAAAGATAAACTGATATGTATTTTATTAATAACATGTTATGCATAGAATGCTTCATGTTATTTGAATTGATACATAATATATGTTTTTAGTTAATGTGACCACTATTAGAATGACATAAGATAACCTATAAATAAATTCAAAGAATAAAAAAACAAATATACAGCTTAAAATAAAAGTAATTTTTGAAGAATGTTTGCTATATAGAAAAATATATAAATAATTAAAATTACAAAATCAAATACATAATTTATGTCGGTTCTTTCCGCCTGGTTTTTCGTGTTTTTGTGTCCTTGTTGCGAAAATATATGAGGATTACTAACTGTCTATGTCAAAAGTCAGTATCGGGTATGTTCGTAATTTAACTGTCATTAATGTGGTGAAATTATACAATGAATTTATGAACTGGAAAATTCCTCTTTATAATTGTCGATAATTCGTACTTTTGTCATAAAAATTAAACATAAAAATTTATTATTTATTTATTTAGCACAATAATAATAGACTAGCACCCAAAACCACACATGAAATTATGATGAGTTTATGAAATAAAAATATTAGATTTTTTAAATTTTTTGCCAAAAATAATAAAAATAAGTAATTTTAATCTTCGCTAGGTGGCGCCAAGTTAATAAATAGATTATCTCATTTTTTCTCAAAAATTTTAAATGTCATCATATATTTTTCTTATTTTCAAAGGAAAGAGCGCTGAAATATGTGAAATTTTGTGAAAACCACAGTCATTACCTTAATTCTACAAAATAGATAATTCACAACATATAATTGCAAATTATTTTGTCATCATTAGGAACCGTTTTCTATAACGTGCGAAATCATTTCGATGCGGTCTTTCTTGATTGGAAATTTGTTGGGGAAGCTTGGCTACCACGAGTTTCAGAATTAATTAAATCAAATATTTATTAAATACTATACTATACCGTACTATCAACCATATCGAACTCCTTGGAAATTTCGGTGTAAACGGAGTCCACATCATACTGTAACGATACAGTTGCCTTAAGAGACCAAGTTAGATGAAGTGGAATATCCCCGTTTGAAACCATGTTGCTTATAAGATAAAACAATAGATATGCATTCAGATAGAGGAGCATTTTTTTTCAAATTTTCAAATGTTTTTAGAATAAATGATAAAAGAGAAATCGGACGATAGTTAGAAACAATGTTCCTTTTTCTACTTTTAAAAATGGGCACAATTATAGCATTTTTCTATAGTGATAGAAAACAAACTGTATTTAGAGATTGATTGAAAAGAAGCCATAAAAGAAATATTGTTTCAATAGCCCGGACGGTTTGGGCCAGTACAGTATGAATCTTTCAGACAGATCAATTGATTAAGGATGTCTGTAATTTTTAAGGCCTCATTGCTGCTGTAATTAATATTATTGAAAGAATTAATTGATAATTTTGACAGCAAAGTAACATTACTTGAGGGTACATTATATATTGTACTGAATGATTCTATATAGCCAAGATTTTGTATTTGTATTATTTGAAATTTATTGTTTGAGCAATATTTAATTGAAAGGAACGATGACCCACATGACTCATCATTGGCGTCATGAAATGTGAAAAATATTTCGCATATTGAACATTGTAATATCTATTCGTTATATGCACTAAGTGCAGCCCTTTTTACACTTTCTGCACTAACAGAAATTCAAATCTTATAGCAGACTTTAAAACTTGCAGTCAGTTTAAATTGATGAATATGGCTTTCCATTTGAAAAAATCAAGTTTGAGCATCTGAAATTTGTTATTTAGTTTGATTTATTTTTAGACCGTTCTATACAAATTGAAAGGTTTTTGTAATTGAAAAATTAAATATGACCCACTAATATATATCCCTGAAAATTTAACATACATAATTTCTGTAAATGGTTGATTTTCGAAAAAAGGTTAGATTTTAACAAAATTCAAATTATTTCAAAAGTTAAAAAAAACACAGCTTTGATACTTTTATGGAATTTGAGACATCCAGTATAATATGAAAATAATTTTAGAAAGTTGCCCGAATATGTCTCTAAAGACAGAAATAAAATTTTTAAAACGTGGTATACTATGTTCACAATACTATACGGATTTGTCGCCATATTAGTTACTTAGATAGATACTGGTCATCCATCCTTTGATTAAAACTATATTTTGAAAGTGAATTTAGTGGAAACAATATGTCATTTATTTTCTAGAATAGTTTGGTATTATGAATCCATGCATGATTTAATCCAAAAAGTGAATTACCAAAAAAATAATTTAAAGATTCACTATTTTTTTTTTTGTCAGATGTTTGTGAAATGTAATTATTTATTGTTTTATAAATTACAGAAGTTCAATATTTTGCTCTGTTAATTATTATAATATTATGAATTAATTAATTAAATAATAATTTATTTCTACGTCAAATTCATTGAATCGACTAAACATGCCACGGATGTTTCCTTTATTTTCTTAAACATTGTACAGATTCCATTTTATATTAATTTTAAGGCCGGAATATCTGCTTTAAATGTATCTAAGCAGTTTATTCTCATATTGTTTTAATGTTTTATAAGAAGTATATTAATACAGAAATGTATAGATTTGAATCGTTTGATTTGATTTCTTTCTGTAATAAATTTTATATTTTGCGTTAACTATTGGTTAATTATTCTATATTGTATTTATTCTTCCTTAATTATCGTTTATTATAAGCACATTTTAAAAGAAATGGGAAAGGTTTCTTTGGTCATTTTCATGCAAGGTGAAAAAATACAAAAAAAGCATTTATAAACTATTTATTAGAAAGAACTAAATGTTGTTACATAGCATATATATTTTAATTATTCATTTATTTAAATTACAATATTTCATATATCTATTTAAATATACTTCCATAAGATTTGACTTATTAATAAATATTATAATATAAATATTATAACACTTATAACAAATTAATATATTTTTATTATTTTTTTTGTATATGTACAACATATATATGATTTTAAAAACATTTAACTAATAGGCATTGTTTGATAGTAAAGCTGAGAGATACTTCGAAAATTGTTCGAATCGTGTTAAATGGTAAAGCCTGCAATGTTACGAAATCAAAATCCACAAGAATCATTAAAAATTGTTACTCAGAAATTAAATTACAATAAGAAAACGAATACATATATACCTTGGTTTTGATAACTGATACACAATTGTTTAACATTGGTCATGATGCGTGCGCTCCTTAGTCGAATTCATGTAAAAAATCATTGATATTAAATATTTTTTTCAATTAATTGCTCAATATAATAACATGTAATACAAACAGTTATATTTCTCTATTTAAATGAACCACACAGTATGTCCATAATTTTTTATTTTTTCTCATACTTCTGTGCTATCCTCTCTCATCCTTTCTACTAACTTATATCCATCCATTCAATCCTGACATACCTCCTTGCACTCCTCCTCAATATGATCCTATGTATCCTTTCCGTTTTCACACCATGCATACCTGTCATAGACTTCACCCATCCATGTGTTTCATCCGATCCACATCTAGAGATCCTGCCAGGATATATATATATATAAAAATCTTTATTGGCAGATTATTTTTAACAAAGTAATAATAATAAATAAATACAATAAATAACTAACATAAAAATAAATTCTTCTGCCAATTGGCTATCGACCGTTGGTCTTTCCGCCTACTGCCAGGATATTTTTTGTCTTTTTATATAAATCGCTGCACGTAAAGTACTCTGGCCGGCACACATTCATCTGCCATCTCTTGTTTAGCGGATTGTAACTACTTCTTTATGTAGTTATATATATATATATATATATTTCATTTCTGTTTCCTTGTCATTCATTTACTACACTTTTTGATACACCTCCATTTTTATACATCTTTCTTCAACTAACTCTAAAACGTTTCCTCTTTCTCTACAAAAAACTCGCCATACCATTCGCACTAAACTTTCTCTACTTAATTCACTCAGTCTCATTTCATACCTACATACTCTCCGTACAAACCCTCTCTGCCGGTTTCTTGAAACAGGATATAATCAGGTGTAGAGTTGTCTACCCCCAACATCTGCTTCAAGAACGTACATCGCTCTCTCCCAATACACGCATACCTTCTTGTTCCCCACATTTCCACACCATACATTAATATCGGTCATTCGTAAACTATGGCATATGTGATGGAATATATCCCATAGTTTACATATCATTTCGAAATTTCCTTCAACCATTTTCAGTCATGATGTGTGGTAAGAGAAAAGTGGGGCTCTTTTGGCACACACCATGACTCTGACTCTCGCTTTAATTTGCACGCATCTCACATGCTCCACTTAAACACAAAACATAAATATTAAAACTATTTCACTCTCTCAATCATCAATTCCTCTTTTTTTTTCCTTCTCTTCCTCTGTCCCGGAATCTCATCTACTACTTCGTTTTCTTTATATTCATACAAAATTCTCTTTTTTCCATATATTTCTTGACTCTCTGCAGCAGCTCTTTCAGTTCTCCCCATTCTCTCGCTAAAAGCACTACATCATCCGCGTATGCAAGTATCACTTTCATTCTATCAATCAAGACCCCTCCCGCCTACATTTTTCTAAACCCCACTTCTAATTCGCTTATGTATAAATTAAATAGCATAGGACTAATAAGGTATCCCTGTCGCACACCCATCCATACTCTCATCTTTTCAGACACATTTTCTTCCACTTTCGCTCTCACCCATATCTCTTCATATATCCTTCTTATCCATTCAACTCACTCTTCTTCTCCTCAAAAATCCAATTAACCTATCCTTAGGTACCGAGTCATACGCTGCCTTGAGGTCATAAAATATCGCATACATACTTCTTTCTTCTTCTCTCAGTTATTCTAGAAAGCGTAAAAATGTAGTCCCTACTGCCTCTCCCTTTTCTAAAACCCCCTTGTGTCTCTGGAATTAGGCCTTTCTCTCTCAGTTCGCACGCCAGTCTGTTTTTTTAAGGATATAGTTGCTATTTTGTACCCGGTACACATTATCGTCATTGCCTTGTAGTTTTTAACTGACTTTTTGTCGCCTCCTTTGTGTAACAGGCACATTACTCTAACCTACCATACCTTTGGAATATCCGTTTCGCCTCTCCATATTCCGTTCAGTAGCTCAGTATAACGACTAATTCCTTTTCCAATCCTTTTCCTCATCTAGCCTTTCAGTCCATACAGTTCAGTTGCTTTCCCGCATTTCCTCTCGTCTAAAGCCTTTATAATTTCCTCGTTCGTGACTTATTTAACTTTTATTCTCCTCTCCCGTTGTCCCATCTCTGTTGGTTTCTCATAAATTTTAAAACATTTTTCTGTTAAATCCCGTAACGATACGTTCATATCTCCTCTCACTTCTACTTTTCTAAATAATTTCCACACCTTTTATTCATATTGTCAGCATTTCCATTTATCTGTTATTTCTTCTACTTTTTTTTCTTATTTTCATTACAGATCTTGGCATACTTCGTCTTTGTCTTCAATATACACTTTTCATCTTATCCTCCCCTTCACCACTCATTCCTTCATTGCCTTCCTAGCTTCCTTCTTCACCTCCTTATACTCTTTATCAAACCATGTGCATTTCCTTCCACTATTTCTTATTTTCTTTTCACATCTAGCAACCACTACTTCCATCTTTTGTATAGTTTTCACCTCTTTCCAATTAACCTTTTCTAATCACCCACTCATCTCTTCAACATCCTCAATACTGTTTGCAAACCTCCATCCAACTTGATATTGTTCCTGCCGGGGTTGCCTATCCGACCCTATTTGCACGAATATTGGTGGGTGGTCCAACCCCATTACATCCTTTACTTCCATTCTTTTCATCACTTCCCTATCTATCCCTTTTATTGTGCGGCGAATCTCAGATGATGGAACATCTCCTGGTAAGCAACGATCTACCAGCACTCTGTTCTACCCTGGATGCAATACATTGGATAGATATATGATATTTATTGTATTAATATATAATATACAGTTACTTTATAAACACCATAATGTATAGTTTAGACACGATTAAATAAATTACAAAGTAGTCAATCACTAACGTTCCCCTTTGGGTATATAAACGTTCTATTTACGTCTCCTTCCATACACCCAATTCCCCATCACTTTACCTTCACTGTTTGATATAATTTTGACATTTTACATGTGTTTAAATAGAAATTCGGTCGGTAGTTTTTTAGCACCCAGATTGTTAATTTAATATATACTTTTAGTATATATTTAATATATACTTTTATCTACGACTAATATATAATGTATGTATTATACTTGTGATTTTTGCAGTATAATGCCATATATTATTCTCTTAGGGAATAATGACGAGGGATTAATAGTCATTATTCCCTCGTGCACTCCAATCAAAAAATTTCTCAAATTAAATACCATGGAAACAAAATACACAAACTGAAAACAGTCAGTGTCAAGCGCGTAGTGTTTGTGCATTTCTAATGAGATGGATGAAAATGAAGAGTCTTTTACTTGTACACCTCCAGAAATTGTACAACTAGCTGCAACAACAACATCTACCTTGATACCGGAAACATCGAAATCCATTTATAATAAAACAATACAAAATGTTTATCTTAACAAAAAAAAAAATAGATATTAACATTAAACAATACCACCAAAATACACATACCCGAAAATACCATATAAAAATCGATTTTTTAATACGTTTTATTTTATCCTCGTGCATGTTTGCGGATAATTAAAAATATCAAAGGATGTGATTAGAGCGATTTCATGTGCCAATTAATACCCATACACGTACACACACATACAGAGGCACACGCACATATTTTTCTTGTTAATCGATCGCTCAAAGCAGATACTGCAATTATTTATTAAGCCTGCACATAATCACCGGAGTGTTTGACAAACAACAATATTTACTTTTTATGCGAACGTTTCGCATTGACCGCGGATTTCAAACCGACATTCCGAATTTTCTCTCCTGTTTGTTACAGATGATACAAACCGTACTGACCCGTTTTTTATTATTATTGTGTTTTTTTTCTCGGTTAGTTTGGTATTGAAAAGCCATCTTCACTTTGATAATGAAATTGATGAACATAGTGTGTAATTGCATTTTTCTTAAATCTTATTTTTACCCACATTTTTTCGGTCGCTAAACTAAGTGTATTTTTATGACATAAGATTACTTATACTGGGTGTGTCAATAATGCGTTCTCAGAAGATATTTCAGTTTTCATGGAAGATAAAAAAAGTTTCTTTATAAAAGTTTGTTTTGATGTGTTGTATCTTCCAAAATTATTTTCATTTATACAGTGCTCGTTAAAAGCGACACAGGAAGGGACTCAACCTTCTTAATGGAACAACCCATATATTATATCATTTTTGGATGGCACTAAAATGTAATATGTGGTTTGCATATTGTCTACATCAGAAACTCCCAACATTTTTCTAATAATTTGCAATGTTGTTAAAAAAGTTGAATACTTAATATTTTTCACTTATGTGATGAGTCCTCATCCATCATATCAGGTGGGATCAACTACCCTGATTGCTATATCCTGAGAGAATCTCTCACCGTGCTTTTCACTAATGTCACACATATTTTCACTGAAGAAACTTAAGAGAGATTGTAGAAAATGTAATTAATAAAATAATAAAACTCTTTTGTATCCTTTCTTCATTTGATTTATTTATCCATATTTGTTTAAAAAACGTAAAAAATGTAATTAATAAAATAATATAACTCTTTTGTATATTTTCTTCATTTGATTTAGTTATCTATATTTGTTAAAAAATGTAACTTTAAGAATATTCGGCAACCAAGCTTTTTAAACAATCTTAAAGCTTTTCAACATTAACTTTATACTGTGGATACTTTTTTATTTCCAAGGAAGTTATCTACTACAACCCTAAAAGAGATCCAAGCATTTTTCTCAAATGACACCATTTTTTGTTTCCTAAAATACTTTAGAATTAAACCATAATTCGCACGTGATCCATTAAAAATTCCACCTTCTATTTTAACTTTATAATTTTGAAAACATAACGAACAAGTGTTTGAATGACTCTTCATCTCATCGTTATTGAGTGCTTTTACAAACTGTTAATGACTGATGTTTAATGTTCTCTGCACCAGGTGTGAACTGTGTTAAAGAAAACAATAATTTTAAAATCTCCGCAGAGATACCATTCATGTTTTTGTGCTGAAGTTTCTCCAAAATAAAAAATTACATTTTTTTATCTTTTTTCAATTCGACCGAGTGACTAACTAGAATTGACGGATACATGTTTCGATTATGAAAGATGATATCAATGTCAATCTCTTCAACTATTTGAGAATATATTGTGACAATATTTATATATTATATGCATGAATTATTTTATCAGATAATAAAGATTTAGTAGAAGTATTATTTATTAACAAGTCTTAATTGTCAAATAACATATATTTTAAATGAAATATTCAACTTGTTTTTATATTGAGTGCCATTTAATTGATATATTTCGGAAATTTCTATTGCAGTTTTTCAGCACTGATTACCGCTTCTACCATTAATCATAACAAATAAACCAAAATAGATGTAAACAAATCAATCAGGAAATATCAAAATACAACTATCATTTAAAATTTCGATGTTTACTTCTTAATCTGTTTATTTTTCTTCACTATCGCCGATGTTTTTCTACAAGCACCCGTTTCACTTTTTTGTGACCATCATGAGGTCGTTAAGTAACCGTTAAGACGGGATTATAGGTCTCAACTGAGCTTCAAATTGTATTCAAAACATGAAAAATGTTTGTTTGCTAATAAATAAGGAATGGAGCCGGGACAAACAACACGCGTGTCTGTGATTCTTAGTATGGTTATCTTCGCCGTCATTATTCTCTTTACGATGTTTGCTCGAGTTTGTCACGGAGGATGCAATATTAAATACCGGATTTCTAATTAGAAACTTGCGATTAGCTCATTATTGCAGAATTTTTAGATAAGAATAAGAAAGAATGTAGTAAAAGATGTGTTTTCTATTAAAATAGTATTGTGTGCGGAAAGTATATATATATTTTTTATTAATCATCATATTTAAAGAAACACATTCCAAAACCATTAAGTACGAATGTTTTTTTTTTAATTTATATAAATAGATATAAATTAAATTCTTAAAAGGGGCAAATCCTGAAATATTCTGTAGATATTTTCTTGCAAATAAATTGAGATAAAAAGAAAGTATATTCAATATCTTTTTGGAATGGCCCATTAATCTCTATAAAATTGTCAAAGAAAAAGTATTTTTGAATAAAGGAGAAAATAAAGTTTTAAAAATAAATCTTTTTAAACAAAAGATAAAGGATTTATCTATTCATTTTTTTTTTCATTAGTATAACTATTTATTTCGCGAGAATTGTTTATTTTTTATTTAAATGTAATATGTAGATATATATTTTTACACCTTAAAACATTTGAATAATTACTCTTTTCCATTTACCTTATAATTGTATTATAATCACCAATACAGATATATAATTTGAATAAATAATACTTAAAAATATAACACAAAATAGCAAAATATTACATTATTAAACAAAAAAACAATAAGTAAACAAAATCGCATGACCGTTTACTTTTTTTTTCATTTGTTTTCATGACATAATAATTTCATAAAATTGTTTATAAACTTTACAAAAACGCTAAAAAAACAAATCATATATATTTATAATCTACGAAACATTCTATACCCAATTATGCATGATAAAAATGATAAATAATATGTGATAACATATTCAAGTCAGTATAAAATATATTTTGTTTCTATTTTTAATAATAACGGAGTTACAGGCACCACCAGGACAAAGCCATAACTTTCCTCTTTTTTGGAAAGAAAGAATTTTTCAAATATCGAACTGATCTTTTAAGATATATTTTTTTGTGTGTTCTGAGTCGCCTTAAAATAAGCTTGCGCGAAGTAAATTCCACCTGGAAAATCTACGGAACTCGCACTTTTTACAGCGACTCGCAACACAAAAAGGTAATATCTAAAAAGATCGGTTCGATAATTGAAAAATTCTTTCTTTGCGGAAAAGAGGAAACTTGTCGCTATGTTCTGGTGTGAATCAGTCATCTGGCCTATTTGAACTGTGCTTTTGTGATATACGCTAAATTTAAATTCATATTTTAAAATTAGATAATTTTGGTAATTTTTAATTCATAAACTATTCAACATATTAAAGTGGTTCTTTCATAATTTGAGGCACACATGTTTTAATTGTAAGGTATGAAGTTAATCTTTTTATTCATGAAAAATATTTAATTCAAAGAAATAAACTAAATAGATTAGAACAAAATCAAAAAGATAACAGATTAAATTCAAATAATATTAGAGATAATTCAACATCTAATGTAATTAATTTATCTAACACAACTTTCTCCAATGATGAATTACAAATTTTATCACTACATCCAAATTACTGTTTTGATTTTAAAAACAATAATGATTTAAAAATTATAGTTGCAGAATGTGAACTAAATTTATTAAATATGAAAAAAGAATGTAATTATGAAAGACTTCAAATCGAAAAAAATATAAAATCATTTAGTTTCTCTTCTAATTCAACTAATTTCAAAATAATAAAATCAATTAAACAGAAATCAGCTGAAAATTCATTAGTCTTTACAAAAGCTGACAAATCAAACACAACTGTAATATTAACAAAAGAATTATATATTCAAAAAGTGAATAATTTCATTAATTAAGAAAATATAATTAATTTAAAAAAGATCCAACAATCCTGCCCCACAATAAAATTAAAATTAAAAAATCAATATATCCATTAATGTAAATATCCATAAAAATTTAATAAAACAAATTTTAAATTCTCTTGAAAATGGGCTAATAACCCGAAACTAGTCAAGAATTTAAAGTTATTCAATCTAATCTGTGTTTTATTGGTTGATTTTTAATAATTTATTCATATTTATTTCATAAAATATTTAAACTGCGCAGACTTATGTTTAAAAAAATTTAAATGTGCTACTTCAGTTTACTGGTTCAGGGGATGTATGTCAGGCTTATTTGTATGTACTACATTTTTATATGTAGTACATACATTTTTTATTGTATGTACTACATTTAGTTTGATGATCTTCTAACGAAAATGTAAAATTAAAAAAAAAAATGAGTTTCGAGGAGTTGATTGCATTTTTTTCTTCTTCTTTTAATATACGACAATTTATTTTAATTTATTGTGTTTGTTAAATTTTATGGGCGAAAATCAGAAAAAAGATGGATCTTCTCGACATTTATTGTTACTGTAAAATAAATTACAAATTTATTCTAGAAACATCAGTAACTATTTAATAAAATGTTCAACCAGCATTCATTCAGCGTATGGATAACTAGTGATGGCCATTTCGATTTCTCGAACCTCATCAAACTAGTGTGTTTCATCTGCAATGCCTTGATGAAGGCGGTTGAACGGATCTTGTGTTGGGATTAAATACCTGATATGAATCATAACAAATAGAAGACCCAAATCGTTGACGATGCCACATAAAATTAGGCAATAGATGGCGCTTGCGTTATCTTCCATTTATTATGATCAGTAATTATTAATTATTTATTAATAAACAACAATTTATTGTGATTTATTGACTTCGGATATTTAAAATTGCTTATATAGAAATACTTGATTACAAAACTTATTCGATTTCGAATAATAATAATAACAACTGACTTCTTAAAGATAATTAGCTCTGAATTTTAGATATACATTTTACAATGAGGGCAATGTTCTCTTTTGTTAATATGACCGACTTTAGGATATGTTTGATGCATACAGCGGCAATCCATTGTCAATGTGACGTGTAATTTATAACTTTTTAAAGAAATTTGGATCTTTTGAAAATTTAAACACGCGAATTGAATGTTCATGGAGAATTCTATAGAAACGCAAGTTTTTTTTATTGAGTCTGTGTCTATTATACAAACATAAGTAAATTATATTTTTTAATAATTGTTTCACTTACATTATGGAAATATTTAAGGATATTTTGCTAAATAAGAAAATATGGCCAGAAATACCTCTGCTCGGTAGCTCAGAAAGATTAACAACTACATATATTGTAATTATTTGTGTTATTTATCATCTGTATGGTCACAATAAGGTTTTGTGTATACAGGATGATTTAAATACTAGTCTTACCATGGGAATTTGCTTATTGCAAGAGAAAACAAAAAAAATAGTCCAGTTGTTTCAACGAAATATTAATCAGCATGACAATTTGTTACAAGTGCCAAATTTGAACATACCCCCTCCGTATGTTTAAATAAAAAAAGTGATTAGCTGATTTAGGAGAAAATATAACCACATAGCCTCATTGTAAAATGTATATAAATTTTCTGTTAAACATATTCTCATAAACAAAGATGTTTGTATATAGAGAAAAATCTTATAATAAGAGAGATCCACACGGTGAAACTCGAATTTGAAACTACAGGGTTATAAGAAAACATGATTTGTTTCACTAGTTCGACTTGCTTTTTACTCGTTTAGTTATAATAAGAAATGAGACAAACCACGGATTCTTATTTGTATAATTAGAAAATAAGAATCCGTGGTTTGTCTCAGTAAATAATTGAATTGTTATATTACTAATAATAAATATAAATAGATTATTAAAAATCTACCAACAAAATAAATAAAAAGATCTACATTGTGGGGATATTATTCAATGTTGAAAGTCACGTTGAAAAACGATATTAATATTAAAAATTATTCCATATTAAAAAAAAAACATCACGGATATCAGCAAAATAAAATCGAAAATTTTAACAACAGAATAAATTAGTCAATTTTTGTCAGGAGCTTCAGGTTAAGCATATTTAATGATAAAGGAAATAAATCCAATTTCAAGTAGAAATGTTTAATTTTATACACATGTGATTTTTTTCAGGTAGCTTTTATATTGGATTTAGCAGGAGTACTAAGGCGTGACTTATTAAAAATAATAATATTAATTTCCTTCTGTTTAGTTCAATAGTTGCATAAATTTCAATAATTATATAAATAAGTGAATTTAGTTTAAATAAATGTTGCAATTAGAAGTCGTCTTTTTTGTTGAAGGTAGTTTTACGGCTAAATGGTTTATTTTTTCAAAATCGGCTTTCGCAAGCGTATGTAGGTCTATTAGGACCACATTTTAAAATTAGTTTCTAATATACAGGGTGTCCCATAAAAGCATGGCGTTTTTCTAATGGAATACCCCATATTTTATATTTTATTCAGATTCTACATCAAAATTAATGTTAACTTTCATAATATATTTATATGCCTAAATCTATTTTTTTTAATATCTAAATATTTTTGGAAAATTTGACGTTTCGAAAAAAAAATTATAACTTTCAATTGGGTTAATGAAAACAAATGAAATTTTGTATGAGTAGATTTGTCTAATGAGTAAATATTTTAGACTATTAAGAGGAATTTAAAATCTTAAGATATTTTGAAAATTCAACGTATCTCCAGAAACACATTCAAGGTCAAATTTCGTGCTTTTTAAATGGCATACTCTATATCTAATAGGTCTATCATGTAGGAAATTTTATTGACTTTCAGAAAGTATAGATGTATTCTACACCTAAACCTAATAGTTTTCAAGATATATCCATTTTTGTTAATTTTCGTCATAAACATTATTATTTTGATATGACAAAGTAACATAAAGCGCCATCTATTGCCTAATTAAATAGTTATTCTAATATAATATATTTCTTTTACAATTCTAACAAGTTTTTATCAGATAATTTACACAAGTGTAAATATATAATGCAAAAATTCGCAATCAATAAGATTGGTGTATTAATTAGGAAATATCTCGGAAATTATTTGTTGGGTCAACTGACTTTATTTATAAACAAAAGCTACTTGCCTATTGGAATAATTGGAAATAATAAATATTAAATTGAACAATAGATGGCGCTTTGCATCACCTTTTCATTTTATGAATAATAAATATTATGTCAAAAGTTAACGAAAAAAACTTGATAACTATTAGGTTTACGTGTAAAAACCGTTATGCTTTTTAAAAGACAATAATATATCCTACAAGATAGGGCTATTGGATGTAGGGTGTGCCATTTAAAATAAGCACCTTGAATGTGTTTCTGGAGTTATGTTAAATTATCAAAATATCTTAAAATTTTGAATTCCTGTAAATAACCTAAAATATTAGTCTAATACACTGATACAAATTTTATGATTTTTTTTTTCGAAACGTCATTTTTTTTTCAAAAATATTAAAAAATTATTAGGATTAGGCATATGAATATATTATCAAAGTTAACTTAATTTTTGATGTAGAATCTGAAAAAAAATATATATATAAAATATTTTTATTTTATATTTTTATGTTATATTTTTTCTAATGGAATCCCCCCCATTAGAAAAAATATAACTATGATACGCCATTCTTTTATGGGACACCCTGTATGCCTGCGAAAACCGGATTTGGAAAAAAAAAACATTTAGCCGTAAAGCTACTCGGCACGCACGCTGTGAAACCCTGTAATAGTGTGGGGAAATTTGTAAAGTCATTGTAAGGTAAAAAATAACAATTAAAATTTTCATTTAATAACTTTCCATTTACTATTAAATATTCACTCAAAAACGTATTTGACCGAATTGACCGGGGAAAGTACCATTTGTAATAATCTATTCATAATTATTATTACAATATGAATTATTAGTAAAAAGTGACAGCTATATAGTATAGTGGAAATAATCGTTTGAAAAATGAGCCATTCTTTTTGTTCTAATGATATGAATATGTATTTACATTTTTTATCTACTAAGAAAAAATTATCAGTCTAACATTAAAAAAAAAATACAGCTAATTTACGTCAATTTACTAGTTCATGTTAGAAAAGAAAATTATAAGATTTAATGGAAATAATAGGTAATGACTGTGAAGCTATTTGAATGTAGAATTTAGTGAAATGCTTGAAATATTCATTGCATAAGTTTTTATTAGCAAAAATATAACTTGAAATTTGCTATAAATTTGATCAATTTTTAAAGTTTTTTCAAAATTGTTTTGTACACAAACTAAACATTAAAATAATTTTTAATTTATGTTATGAAATTACTGCTTACTTTAAGATTACTATAGGTTATACGGGGCTAGTGAGACGTAAGTTAGTCTCATGTGAACTGCAACCTGTAAGATCTATTGTTCTGTAAAATTACTATAATGTATAATACAATATTGTCCATCGACCAGGACATCAATGTAATACGAATTAGTGATTGTCAATATTTATATAGCGTCTAAACTGCACCCTTAATTACTTTTTTATATTTTCCTTTTAAAAACTTAATTTATTGGTTTTTTAAAAGCTGCTTTTTGGATATTCAAGGAGTTCATATTTTCTATATTTATGTAATGAAAAACGTTGACTTTTTTATACCATTTGAATTTTATATCTTTTGACTTGTTTCGATTTCAGGGTAATCGTTCTTAGAAACTGACAATTTATTAGTACTATTTAATCGAAAATCATAAATTCCCAGTTTAAGAATAATTATCGTGTAATCAAAACTCATAGTTTGATAATAAATACGTTTATTAACTTGTCATTAGTTTCGATTGCACGGTAGATAATCAAAATTCATAGCTTAAGACCATGTAATCATAACTCACAGTTTGAGAATGAATTACTAAGTTTTGACTAGTTACGCAGTAAACTCTTAGTTTGAAAATAAACAACTTTATTAATTTGTAATTAATTACGATTATATGAAACTGTGACTCTGAGAATAATTATTAATATTATTAGTACTATTTAATCGAAAATCATAAATTCACAGTTTAAGAATAATTATCGTGTAATCAAAACTCATAGTTTCATAATAAATACGTTTATTAACTTGTTATTAGTTTCGATTGCACGGAAGATAATCAAAATTCATAGTTTAAGACCATGTAATCATAACTCAGAGTTTGAGAATAAATTTCTAAGTTGTAACTAGTTACACAGTAAACTCTTAGTTTGAAAATAAACAACTTTATTAATTTGTAATTAATTACGATTATACGAAACTGTGAATTTGACAATAATTGCTGTATAACAAAAGTTCACAGTTAAAGAATGATTACGGTGTAATCAAAACACACAGTTTTAGAATAAATAAATTTATTAAGTTGTGACTAGTTTTGATTACACGGTAATCAACATTCATAGTTTGAAAATTAATAACTTTATTAATTTTACTTTACTTTTTACTGTGAGAATAATTACCGTGTAATCAATATTTACAGTTTAAATATTGTCGGGTGATCAAAACTCACAGTTTAAGAATGAATAACTCTATTAACTTGTAACTACGATTATACGAAACTGTGAATTTGACAATAATTGCTGTATAACAAAAGTTCACAGTTAAAGAATGATTACGGTGTAATCAAAACACACAGTTTTAGAATAAATAAATGTATTAAGTTGTGACCATTTTTGATTACACGGTAATCAACATTCATAGTTTGAAAATTAATAACTTTATTAATTTCCGTTTGAGTTGTAATCAAAATTCAGTGTTTAAAAATGTTTGTAATCAAAACTCACACTTTGATAACAAATGGCCAATGATTAGTTTTGATTTTGTGGTAATTAAAATTCATAGTTTATGACCGATTACCATGTAATAAAGGCTCACAGCTTGAAAATGAATATATATATATATTCATATATATATATGTATATATATATTTAATTTATGACTAGTTTCGATTACACGAAACAGAGAATTTGAGAATAATTACAGTGTAATCAAATTTCACAGTTTAATAATGATTTTCGCGTAATGACAACTCACAGTTTAAGAATGGATAACTTTATTAACTGGTAACTAGTTACAATTACATGAAACTGTGAGTTTAGAAATGATTACTGTATAATCAAAATTCACAGTTCAGAATGAATACCGAGTAATCAAAACTCACAGTTTGAGAATGAATACATTTATTATTTATGAATTTGTGACTTCTAATTACACGAAACTATATTTGAGAATCTTCACATTGTAATAAAAGTTGAGTCACAGTTTATAAATGAATAACTTTATAACTCATAGTTCGATAACAAAATATTTTATTAACTTGTGATTAGTTTCGATTTCACGGTAATTAAAATTTACAGTTTAAGATTGATTACCGTAGAATGAAAACTAACAGTTTAAGAGGTAATGTTTTTATTAATTTCGACCACACGGAACTGAATTTGAGAAAAATTACAGTGTAATCAAGTTTTACGGTTTAAAAATGATTGTCACGTAATCACAACTCACAGTTTAAGAATGGATAACTTTATTAACCAGTTACAATTACACGAAATTGTGAATTTGGGAAAGATTACTGTATAATCAAAATTCAAAGTTTAGAATGATTACCAAGTAATCGCTCACAGTTTGAGAATAAATAAATTTATTAAGTGGTGACTAGTTTAAAAATGAATAATTTTATAAATAGAAAATATACATATATAAATATATACAGCTAAATGTGAAAATAATTTATTAATTATTTTCAAATCATTTTTATTTAATATGAATAATTTTATTAATTTGCAGCTTCCGGTTAAAACTCACCGTTTAATTAACTTATGATTAGTTTTGATTTCACGGCAATTATAATTCACAGTTTAAGACCGATTACCGTGGAATCAAACTGACAGTTTGAAAGTTAATGATTTTATTAATTTGCGAATAGTTTCGATTACACGAAATTACCGTGTTAGGCAAACAGTTTTATAACAGATAACTTTATCAACTTGTAATTAGTTATGATTACACGAAACTGTGAGTTTGGCAATTATTACTTTATAATCAAAGTTCACAATTTAAGAATGGTTACCGTGTAATCAGAACTCACACTTTGAGAATAAATGAATTTATTAAGTGGTAACTAGTTACAATTACATGGTATTCAAAAATGCATAGTTTAAAAACGAATAACTTTAATAATTTGATTTCAATTACACGAGACTGTAAGTTTGAGATTGTAATCAAAATTGACAGTTTGATAACAAATGACTTTAATAAATTGTGATTAGTTTCGATTTCATGGTAATTAAAAATCACAGTTTAAAATCGATTATAGTGTAATAAAAACTCGGTTTGAAAATTAAAATATATTTTTTTAATTTGCAAATAGTTTCGATTACATGAAACTAATCATAACTCAGTTTCAGAATGAATACATTAATTAAATTGTGACTGGTTTCGATTACACCGTAATCAAAATTGATAGTTTGAAATTGAATAATTTTATTAATTTTTGACTTCCGATTACACGAAATTGTAAGTTTGAAAATGATTATCTTGTAATCAAAATTCACAGTTTAAGATTGAATGTAATCAAAACTCAAAACTTACACGTTGTAATCAAATTTCACAGTTTATAAACGATTGTTATAACAACTACAACTAATTACAAGTTAATAAAGTTATCCATTCTTAAACTGTCAGTTTTGATTATACCACAGTTTAAGAATGGATAACTTTATCATCTTGTGACAAGTTTTGATTATACATTATTTAACTACATAACTTTGTTTGATTAACGGGTATCAAAAGTCGTAGTTTCCGAACGATTACCGTGTATTCGAAATTCGCAGTTCAAGGAAGATTACCGTATAATCGAAACTAGTCACAAGATGGTAAAGTTTGTATAAAAAAGTCAAAGTTACCTAAATTGAAAGCTTGGTTTAAAAGATAGCACGGGAATAATTTTACCCTAACGAAAACTCACAGCTTGTTTTACACACACTAAATTTCTTCAAATGTCAAATTTTAGAAAAATACAGCCTTAACGTAAAGTATTTGTGTTATTTAGTTTTAAATTATCTGAAAATTTTAGTTTTTTAGATTAGTTTTAAATGTTTGTTTATTTTTAGGTTAGTTTACCGCGTTAGTTGTAATTAGAGAGGTTATGTTGTTGTTTATTGTTATTATTATTTTAGTTATTGTTTTTAGATGGGGAATAAGCAAAAGTTAACCGTCGGTAAGACTCGACTCGTAGGGGAAAACGCGTCCGCGGAAAGGTAGTTGCGCGCGAGTTTAGTTCCAAGGGCGACCGGGTAAGGCGCTCAGGGTATGCCGGCCACGCCCATTCGGGGTACCCTCGGCGAATCAAAACGCGCCGGTTGTACGCATCACCATAACAACCGCTCTACCCGGCCTCCGATTGGCTGAAACGTCGTCATGACGACCGCCCTCCCCTCGGTATTCCGTATTTGACGACCTAAAGCTCTGGGTACTTCACATCAGCTTGTAGTATCTAAGTAAACACGCAGCGAGGAGTATTTGTTTTTCCAATCAGTGCTGGTTTGGAATACCTAAAGTGTTAACTTGTTTGTGGACGCGGACGACCCCCCATCGGTGTGTGTGTTGTCGTGATGTAAACAATGATACTGCAGAGAGAGGACTAAGATCTTTCGGTTTGTGTTGTTATTGATTTGATTTTTGTGTGTTTTTTCTGTTTTGTTTGAAACGGGAAGAATTAACGAAGTGGTATTGTGCAAGTGCGCGGATTAAAAGACTGATAGATAAAGGAAAATGTTGTCGCAGAAATTGTACAACGAAACGGCGGGAATGGTGTCTTCGACAAACGCCATGTCCCCGACGGCGATGACCCCCACGTATTCGATGAATTGCGTTTCTATGCCGGCGATGAATTCCTGTTCACCGCAGACTTCGACTTTCGGGAGTATTATGAATGCGGGTATGCCGATGACGACGATGCCCATGAATGGAAATGGTATGTCTTCTTCAGCAATGGGTTACAGTGCGATCGGTTCGCCGATTTCTAATATGAATGCTGCTTGTATGGGGACGATGCCTTCGATGAATGGTTACGGAGGCGTTGGGGCCCTTACTGGAAGAGGTGAGCTGGGAGGAGGTGATACTTCACCTAATGCTTTACAAAGAGCTAGGGCTGATAAATCGTATAGGAGAAGCTATACACACGCCAAACCACCGTATTCTTACATATCTTTGATAACAATGGCGATACAGAATAGCCCTCAGAAGATGCTCACGCTTTCTGAAATATATCAATTCATCATGGATTTATTCCCGTTTTACCGCCAAAATCAACAGCGCTGGCAAAACTCAATTAGGCATTCTTTATCATTCAACGATTGCTTCATTAAAGTACCAAGGACTCCGGATAAGCCGGGTAAGGGATCTTTCTGGAGTTTACACCCAGATTCCGGTAACATGTTTGAAAACGGGTGCTACCTCCGCCGGCAAAAGAGGTTCAAGGATGACAAGAAGGAGATGCTTCGTCAGACACACCATAAAAGCCCTTCTCATGGAGTCGACACAAACAGCTCAGGGAAGAAAACCCCGCTGCACCAAGACGAACCTCACAAATCCCACCATATAGACAAATCCGGGGAGACTAATCTAAGTTCAATGCTTAGCATACACCCTAGCAAACTCGACGACCAAATGAACCTACTCCACCACAGCGACTTGAACATGCATTCCCAACACCACCAGCAGAATATGCACGAAGAACTCTCAGCAATGGTAAACCGCTGTCATGCCCTACCTTTATCCGGAGACCACCAGAGCATGCTCCACCACAGCTCCATGAGCCACCACCTGAAGCAGGAACCCACGGGGTACACCCCATCGACTCACCCCTTCTCCATCACCCGACTCCTGCCAAACGAGAGTAAAGCGGACATCAAGATGTACGACATGCAGCAATACGGCTATAACGCGCTGAGCCCGCTGCCCAATTCAGTACACAGTCACACCACCTTAGGCAACGATTACTACAACGCCTCCCTGTACCACACCTCAACGGGGACGACGAGCTTGTGACAGTATCCCCTCGCCTAACACCTCAACACTTTGTAAATATCGTAAAATCTCAACAAATCGACTTCTTTTAAAATAATTTCTAATAACCTTCGGTTAGTTTATTTTGTAAATAGTAAATCTCGTAAATTTTATCGACGGTTTTCGTTTTTTTTTTTAATGTAGTTTTACAAAAAAAGTTGAATTATTCAAAAAACTACCAAACTGTTTTCTTTTTTTAATGGATTTCACAAAAAAGTAATAATCTTACCGCGGTAAATTTTGTTTTGTGAAACTCGGAACGTTATGAAAGATTAATTTTTGTAGGTACAGAAAAAAATCACTAATGGTAAAGTCGGAAAATAAAAGGTAAATATTTTAAAGTTAAATTTAACATTTAAATAATTTATTTATAATATTTATCTATGAATAAATTATTACAAATCTCAAAAAAAAAAGAAAGAATTAAATAACACATTATATTGAATAACCCCGACTAGTTTCGAGTTATTAGCCGATTATAAAAGATAATTAAATGAAATATTTATAATTAATTTTATTTTCAGTAAAATTTTCTTTTAATTTCTTGACTAGTTTCGGGTTATTAGCCGATTATAAAAGATAATTAAAAGAAATATTTATAATTAATTTTATTTTCAGCAAAATTTTCTTTTAATTTCTTGACTAGTTTCGGGTTATTAGTCAGGCTAATCAACATATTTTAAATTTTATTAAAAATTATAGTATTTAAAATTTATTTATTTGTAATACTATGGTTATAAATAATTTATGGTTCTGGCATTTTTGTATCGGAAATTCATATTATATTTTTTAAATCATTAATACATTATAGTTAGCCAATTTATAAAAATCATACGAAGGGTTCAAAAAGTATTAAACCGGTTTATTATCTCCGGAACTGGCAAATAGTTCCGAAGACAATCAGCAATATGAACATTTGTCTAATTAATATATATTTATTGTGAAAATTGAAACCACTAGCTGTCAAACTTTCAAAGATACAATGCCAACTTGATTTTGAATAGCTCGGGTATTCAAAAGTATGCTCATTAGACAGCTTATGCTTGATTCAGCAAATAGTTTCAAAGGTATTCTTGCGATTTCATACTTGAATATTAATATACAAAATATGATTTTTTTTTCAATATAACCTGAAAAAAAAAAATACAAAATATGGAATATTTTGCTAAAATAAAATAATATTAATTAATTATAAATAAAAAAATATTTTTAAATTTACTTGAGAATTGGCGAAAAACCCAAGAAAAATAGAAAATTTAAGGCTCTATTGCCTTAAATTTCAGAATAGTTTTAAATTTAATATGTGTTTTTATTCTTGTTTTATTGATACATTTTAATAATTAATTCATATTTATTATTACTACCAATGTTTAAATATTAGAAATATCATACTAAATATTGAAATTTTATAAGAAATTCAAATCACATTTACATATGTTTAACTTATTTCTCAATAATCATTTTTGGTTACATTTGATTTATACCTTTAAAGATAGATGAGTTGTGGACAACCAAAAAATGTAAAAAAAAACGTCTAATTCTTTGGAAAGCGCAAACAAATTTCTTGAATCAATTACTGCAAATTAAAAAAAATCACTTAATAAAGTGAGTATCACACATACCAAGCCATTTTAATATATTTTTGCTTTATTTTTTGGTTTTAATATATGAAGCTACTCGGCGCGCACGCTGAGACACCCTGTATTTTAGAATAATGCAGAATATATTGTTTGTAAAACATTTTTTTAAAAAACATATAAATAATCCGAATCAAAAATGTGATTATTGATTTCGGTGGGACAGGAAAGAATCTTGTCAGCTGCGCTCTAAAATATATTTGTATTCAAAAATATATAGAACATTAAAAACAAAAAAAAAAGTTTGACAGGTTCTCAAAGCTACATTTGCTCTTTTATAGATTTTGTTTTATAACGTTTTCATATTATTTTAATTTGAGTTAAATTTCCATGTTTTGTTCCCACTATTTGGTTTGAGTATTACGTGATATACAGTAAATCAATAACAATCTAACTCCGTTAACTCCTTGCTTCAATTTATTAATGGTAAATAAATAAATAATTTAAAATTTAAATAAACAATGAAGTAAAGTAGTTCTAATTGTGCGAGTTACTTGAAGATTATAACTTATAATTTTCAAACTTTCTCAAAAAAATATTATTAATTGATAATGGACCGAAATCTACATTTGGTAAACAATAAATTTGTGAAGAAGGGTTAAAAGTGTTTTAATTAAAAGTTAATGAAGCAAGAAATTAATTGAGTCTAGAGTAAGAATCTTAATATTTTTGCAAGATTGCTTTCTGATTGATAGATTTAACTCACTGATCAATGTTTTTGATCGAAATAAATAAAAGTGCACAAAAAGGCATATTTGAGAACCTGAGATAATATTTCTATTACATTTTTCAACGTTCGGCACGTTTTTAGATAAAAAGTCAATTTAGAGTAAATCGGTGAAATTTATTTTTTCGAATCACCCTATTATTTATATCTTCAATCTGGGTTGACAAACAATGAAGAAAATGAGTCAATTAACAATTTTGAAAAATTGATAGCTTTGGTATATGAAAATCAAATTTTATCAGTCTGGATAATAAAATTTTATTTAGAACAAATAATTAATCTGAAAACAATCTTTAAAAATTGTAGAAATTTGATTATAATTTTATAAATTAATATAATTATTTTTGGATAAATTAGTTTTAAAGAAAATTATTTGATTTTCACAATCGTGTTTATTTTAACACTGCATATCTTTCACAAGATTTGCTTGTCTCTTCGGGTGATAATTTTAGTGTTAAAATAAATACAATTTTGAAAATCAAATATTTTTTTTATAATTATTTCATACAAATATGAATATGATTTTTCAACAATTTAATGCCACGTCTTTCGTACAAATATTTAAATTATATATCTTAATGTAATCAATTATAATGGAGAATTCCGTCAAATAAAGTTAAAGTTATATATATAAAATCTTCATTTCTGCAGACAATTCTGTTAATGTACTGTAACATTAATAATAGAATTCTTATACTATATTAAACGTTGTCCTTAGAAAACTATGAAAATTAATTTAAATAAAAATCACTTCGTTTGTTTTACAAACGACGTGGTCCAGTGAATCTTCCTTCTAATGCCGTTTATAGTGAAAACGAAAGTAATACCAAACCTATGGGGGTAAATTGTTAGTCATGGAGTTAAAAAATAACGAAGTGATTTTTATTTAAATCAATTATTATACATATATATTTAATTATATTTCACCAAGTGATTATTGAGAATATAGTTAAAGATATAAATATGAGTATTCCAACTCTGGCTAATATTTTTTTATTAATTTTAATTAATAGTTTTAATATTTAAACATTGGTAGTTCATATTGTAATAATAAATAAAAAATAAAAAAAAGATTTTTAACGATCTAATCATTCATTAAAAATCTATCAATAAAATAAAACACAGATTAAATTAAAACTAGTCGAGAATTTAAAGTTTTTAATTTTAATCAACTATTTACATTTACTGACGAACTTCGTACTTTACGATTCGCACTTGTAATTTCAATCATTTATAACGTTCTGAGTTTCACGATATAAAATTACCCTTTGTGTATGTATATTACATTCTACAAATTTATTTAATTCATAACAATCTACTTTTTAAAAAGTGCTGTACTATTTTATGAAAAATATAAAATTATCAAAAATAAAAAAGTGCAATACATGTATTTCGGTTTTTCGAATACGGGAAACATCAATGCTGTTTTTCAAATACGCAAAGTAATGAAGATAATTAAAAGAAAGTAACAAAAATCCAAAAGAAAAGATGCGCAGTTTATGTAAATGAATCACTTAAATTGATATCGTTGTCTCTGAAATCCAATATTTTAGTAAGATTGTTTTTTTAACCACACAACGTGAAGAAATCTCAAAATGATCTGTTCTCGTTTGTTTCAAATCGAATTATTTTTCAATCACCATTTTCTACGCTTTTCATTTTTTAATCATTATGTTCTTCAAAAAATCAAAATAAATAAAATCTCGTGATAAATGACGTTTTCAATATAACTTATGTTGAAAATATCTGCTATTATATAACATTTGACTTGATAATATTCAATTTAAAACGATTATTTTTACAATTATAATTACTTAATAATATGTTTAACAATAATCATGCAATTATATAATATTTGACTCAATAATATTGAATTTAAAACAATCAATTTTACAATTATAATTATTTAACATACGTTAAATCATGCAATTACATAAACAATATTTGATTTTAGAATAGTTATTCTAAAATCAAATGTTATGTAATTTTAAAAATAATTTAATTAAAATATTTAATCACAATTGTAATGTAATTGTAATTATTTAATGTATATTAAATAATAAACATGAAAATTTAACATAAGATCTCAAAACATAAATTTCAATAATAATTCAAAGATACATCAAATAAATATAACTATTGAGTTGTATTTAATTTTATCAGTATAAAATTCAATTGCATCATTAGTAAATTAAAAATCTAAATTCATTTAAATAACTGTGACCAAAAGAATAAATTCTTTTTTTTTGTATTACTACACCACTAGTAAATTGAATGTATATTTAGTATTAAATAAATAAATTGTAACTTCATTGTTGAGGCTGTTAATTTTATAAAGTTCATACATGTTAATATTTTAGGGTTTTTAAAATTAAACACTTTCAAGATGTAAATTTGTTCTTTAACAATTGTCGAGAACAAAGGACAAATTTATATTTTGAAAATGTACTTAATTATTAAAAACCTTAAAATGTTAATAAAAAAATGTAGTAAAGTATATAAAATATTAGCAGCAAAATAATATAAACATTTCAATTATATCGTTATTAAATATAAAATAATTCTAAAAGTCGTTTTAAATTAAATATTTTCATTCTTGAATTTTATTAACTTCTTAAAGTTAATAACAACATTTTTAATTGCCCATTACTCTTAAATAAATGTTATTAATTTTAAAAATTTACATTTTAATAAAAGCAAGTATTCATTTTTTTACATAATTTTGTTGTTGCATTAATGCAACTTTTTTATGTGTATCCTGCACAATGAGATGAAAAGTAATTTCATAAAATAACAGTTGAATTAACGGGTTTTTGAAAATTTCAATATTTTATCTCACAACAACGTTAATCCGTGAAATGCGTTAATTTAACTGTAATTTTATTAAATTTATCTCATTGTGCAGGATAATGGGTTAAAATATATTTAAATAAAATTACAGTTTAATTAACTTTTTCTTTGCAAATTTAAATATTTCAACTCAATTCTTTTATGCATATGAAAATCATTCATTTTTTTCACGAAAACATCGTTCAACTTTATTTTTGTATAAATATTACCATCCCCATTATTCAAAACATTTAATCGCAATTTCGCAAACCACTGTACCATATTTCAAGTTGTTTTTTTAATAATATATATATATATGTATATACCTAATTATCATCGTACAATTTATAATTTTGTAAAATAAAAAATTTCTCTTCCCCTACTCTATCCTCATTCTCTGTTTTTGTAAGATATTGTACTTCTTTTTGTAAGATATTGTATTATAGTAACGGTTGACGATAAAAATAAAAATTATATTAAAAAAGCAAACTACAATGAATTATGGACGTTTTTTAGTGTGTATAAAAAAACAGAATGAAAATTTAACGAATTGAAAAAAAAAACAATTAAAGAATGAACTTATGCAACGTTATTATCAATATATATTTTTTTGTAATTCGTTTATTTTTTGTGATCTCCGTCGGTGTGTCGATCCACGGACCAAGCGTTTCTTATTTTGTGCAACTAATGAACCAAAACTTTGTACATATTAAATTGAATAGTTATTATTACGGAATCATGTATATGTAATTAATTGTATTATATTATTGAGGAAGGATGAGAAGAAAACAAATTATTAACAAGATATCTATATTATTTCCTTTTTGTCACAAATAAATGTTCAAGATCTCTTTGAAAAAATATTTAAAAAAATTAACACTGTTGTTTTATTTATTTTATTCTCTCATTTCTTTATATCCACCTTATCATCAACTTAAAAAAATATTTTCTTAATAAGGCTACTAAATTATTTTTATCATAGAAAACAAAATGCATTTTATTATACATTAAATAAAAATATAAAATCTACATTTTCTTTGTAAAAGGCAATCGACTATAGATCTTTCTGCCATTCTAATAAGAATAAACTATAATTTTAATAAAAATATGTTCATTTCTACCACTTCTTTTTATTTTGACTAAATATATTTCGGAAACAAATGAAAACTTTGTTTCCGAAATATATTTAGTAATAAGTGGAATATACATTTAATAAATAATGAAAAAATTATATTTGTTAAAATTAAGAACATTTTCCACGATAAGATTATATAAGATTTATTTTTATTTTGTTTTGCCTTTCTAATACGAATAATCTCTTATTTTAATAAAAATCTGTTCCTTTCTACTACTTTTCTTTTATTTTCATTAAATAAAGGAAGTTCATAAATTTAATAAATAATGAATATATATATTATATATATATATATAGGAAAAAACAAAGTATACTTATTGAAATAAAGAACATTCTCTAAAATAAGATAAAGAAAAAGATTAATAAGGATAAACTTTATAAATGAACCCTAATCATAAAATATTAAAAATATATTTTTATTAAAGTATAAAAGTAAATAGATCTGAAAGGCGTAATTTTTTGTTTTAATCTTTATGCTATAACTTAAACTTAAAATTTATTCAATATTAAAAAAAATAATAATAATAAAAAGTGACACTTTTAAGCTTCATTCGAAGTAGAGTAGTAAAAACATTTTTTTTTCAATATATAAAATATTTACTAGAAAAATGGGTTTGAAATTTAGGTAGCTCTTATGTGATCTATGTTTTATTGATATCTATTAGAAAAGTGAAATGGTGATAAGAAGATGCTGTCAATAAAAAAGTAAGTATGTCCAAAGGTTGTAATTTGTTACAGACTTAGATATAGAATTATTTAAAATGTCGAGAGGTCGATAGACGATACTTATATTTTTTTATATATTAGGTTTTTATACTCCAATAAATAATTACTGAAATATATTTATTTCATATTTATTAACGAAACGAATCGTTTGAATGAAGTTAAAGAAATAAATTGGTAAGAAAATTGAACACAATAATGATCACTTTAAATTTATCTAACTGAAATACAAATTAAGTTCTGTTGTACAAACTAAAATGTTTTATTATTGTGAATTGCTATTTATAACAAATTGGAAATCTTAAGAATTATAACTTAACGATATTATTTTTTTTTTATAAAAATAAAATGTTCAACTTATTACACTTATAATATATTATTAATAAAATCATTACTATTATTATAATTCTCAAAATTACAATTGAGTTCCTATTGAACAAGAAACCGAAATAATAATAATGCATTTATTTCCAGTAAAGAATACAGAAAAGTCATAGGTTGGTCAGACAACTATAAAAAATATAACGACATCACAAACATATTGAATATACATCTCGATTAATAATAATAATAATAAGTAAAAACTACATTTATAATTTAAATATTAGCAGGAGATTCGCTATACATCTAAAATAATTTCTTTAGTTCATTAGTCAATAGTTCATTATCGAACGTTTATTTCACGTTGCGTATATATCATATCAAATAAATTAAGGTTGCGGTTTAGTAGAATATAGTAAAATGGAAATAATCGTTTAAAAAAGAGTCATTCTTTTGAATTTAATAATATGAATATGTATTTATATTTTTTATCTACAAAGTATAAAGTATCAGTCTAAATAAAAAATAAATCGTTATTTTTCGTGTATTACGTCAATTTACTATTTCAAGTTAGACAAGAAAATTGTAAGATATAATGAAATTAATAGGTCATGTCTGCTAAGTTATTTGAATGCAGAATTTAGTGAAATTCTTTAAATGTTCATTACCCAAGTTTTTATTAGCAAAAATATAATTTGAAATTTGCTATAAATTTGATCAATTTTCATTGTTTTTCAGAATTGATTTTCACACAAACTAAACATTAAAATAATTTTTAATTTATCTGATGAAATTCCTCCTTATTTTAGGATTACTTTAATGTATAATACAATATTGTTCATAGATCACAACAGCAATCTAACTCAAATTAGTGATTGTTAATATTTATGTAGCTATCTCTTTCGTCTAAATCGTACCCTAAAATAAATTAAAAGAAAAATAAAACATAATAAACACGAAATAATGAATTAAAAATTATTGTAATGGTACAATTTTGCTTCATCATTTATGAATTTATATTTTGTGTTGATTAAATATTTAATAGTATAAATATATACTGAAACAATATAAATCACTTCTACATAAAATGACATTTAAATATTATTTGTAAATAAAAAAAAACAGTTTATTTAAGTTTCACAAGGCATATAATCTACAATAAATTTTGTGAGACTTAAAAAAATGTTATTTTATTTGCAAATAGTGCATTATGGAGTTTCAAAAAGTGAAAGCCTCAACCATCGATTATCATTTAAATAATTAATTTTGATAAATTGTATAAAATGAACCTTGAAATTAATTAATTAAAATGAAATTATTGTTTTCTCTTTAGTTACTGTAACTTTGACTTATATAATGTAAGTACGTAAAAACGACAAATATCTATCAAAACAACTACTTCCCGACAAAATGCTCCGCTGGGCTTTGGATTACATAATGGATATTTTCTTTTGTGTGGGAAATGATCGCATTATTCGAGATTAATTAATGTGGGGAAACAAGAACATTATGTAATATAAGGTCATCTGCACAATCCTGTTTCGGGATTTATCCCTCGTCAGTACAGCTTTGCCACAAACTACATATACTTCATCGTTGGCTTCACTTATTATTCTTCACATTACATATTTTTCAATTTAAAAATTGTTGCATCGCGAAACCATTTTTGTGCAATTAAATTCTTTAGTTATTAAGATATATACATTTTCGAAGGAAGTATTTAGTGTTTTCAATTACAAAGTGGACTTAAAACAATAACTGACGGATGCAAATGTAATCTAAGTTGACATAAGGATTGTTTTTATTATTGTTTTATATTCCATTATCAAAAACAAAGCGAATACGAAAGTTTAAATTGTGTATTCGCTTTATTTTTGATAATGGAAACATGTTTTTGTCACAACTGTAATTTTATATAAATAAATATTCAGTGTGTTATAAAAATCTCGACAATAAAAAACTATCCTTTGTATAACTGAAATTTAATAAATACATAAAGTATAAAGTTAGGAATTGTAAATATAAACATTAAAACTCATTATTTTGTTTACTTTTATAATTTAATGTATAATAAACATTATTAC
This sequence comes from Philonthus spinipes, assembly GCA_963082785.1. Taxonomy (NCBI): domain Eukaryota; kingdom Metazoa; phylum Arthropoda; class Insecta; order Coleoptera; family Staphylinidae; genus Philonthus; species Philonthus spinipes. The sequence goes on along the minus strand of OY720308.1, from coordinate 13,877,321 downwards.
AATTGATAATACTTTGCCGGAAAAAATAAATATAAACAAAAAATGCATTTTATTAGTTTCACAATTTAATGTACAATGGCGGCCGACGAAATGTGAACGATGTTTATTAGCTATGTGAATATGACTTTTAATCAGGAGCGTCGCGTTTGTGCGAAAACAAACATTTGAATGACAGATTTATAAAAGTCATCCAAAAATGTGCCTAGACATCTATCTTTAGACGAGAAGAGCAGGGCAATAGCTAAACTAGAAAAAACTGGTCTCTTAGCCGAGTGGCTGCTGATTTGAATGTAAGCAAAACCTGCATACATAGTTTGAAAAAGCGATTTGAAATAAGGCAAGATTTAAGAAGGCAAACATTTTTATTTATAATACTTTATATCGAAGAAATTGTAGCAGTGTTTGTTCTACATTAAATTGGGAAAACAAAAAAGAAAGAGTTTTGTTTATATTTAAAATGAAGTTTCACCAATTAACATCCTCAGCCATAGTTAAGAATTGCTTTTATTATTTTGAATGTATAACAAAGTAGAATCTTTAACAATTAATTACTTAACAAATATGTTTTTTTTATACTAAATTAAATACTTTTGTGAATATAAGGACTTGTTTCGTGTGACTTTGACTATTTAGGTCCACCCCAGAGATTTGTAATTAATAATACTTTCTATCAAAAAAAAAAAAACAACAGAAAATGCAGCAGTATTTGTTCTACATTAAATTGTTTAGCTAAAAAAAATAAGTGTTTTATTGTTTTGTGTGACTTTGATTATTTAGAGTCCCACCCAGAGAGAGTTGTAATTTATAATTCTTTAAATTGAAAAGAAAAATGCAGCAGTGTTTGTTCTACATTAAATTGTAAAGTGAAAGTGTTTTATTGTTTATATTTATTTAAAATAGAATTTCACCAATTAACAACCTCAACCATAATTAAGAATTGTTTTCATTATTTTGAATGTATAACAAATTAGAATCCTTAACAATTAATTACTTAACTAAAATCTGTTTTTTTTTTATTCTAAATTAAATTCTTTTGTGGATGTAAGGACTTATTTTGCGTGACTTTGACTATTTAGGTCCAGCCCAGAGACTTGTAATTAATAATACTTTCTATCAAAAAACAAAAACAACAGAAAATGCAGCAGTTTTTGTTCTACATTAAATTGTTTAGCTAAAGAAAATAAGTGTTTTATTGTTTATATTTATTTAAAATGTGGAGTTTTGCCAATTAACAACTTCAACCATTGTTAGGAATTGTTTTCATTACTTTGAATGTATAACAAAATAGAATCCTTAGGCAGAAAGACCTTCGGTCGTTAAACATTTCATGTATTATATATGAACATAACTCTACAAATACATTGTAAATAATTATTTAAACTATATATAAATGTTACATGAATAAAGATGTTTAGTTAGTTGTTTAGAATCCTTAACAATTAATTACTAAACAAAACTTTGTTTTTTTTTTATTTCAAATTAAATCCTTTTGTCGATGTAAGGACTTGTTTTGTGTGACTTTGACAATTTAGAGTCCCGCCCAGAGGGGAATAAAATGCCCATTCTAATTGGCCCCTATCTATCAAAGTCACGCCCAACCCTAACAATACAGATAGATGGTTTCTAAAAAGGGATGATTGTTATCATGTGATTCAATCTATAGCATCGTCTCCAGTTCATGCATCATTTTTAATTGTGGGTTTACTTTAAATGCTATTAATTGGTGTATGTTAAAGGCGTTCACTTTGTGAACATTTTAAATACGCTTGTAAATTTAAACACTTTTAACTTTAAATTAAATAAAAAGAATTTGAAAATTATTAAAAACAATATTTCCTCTTTAGGTACTGCGACTTTTTTTACTTACGTTACGTATGTACTTTAAAACAAATATCCATTAAAACAACTACTTTTCGGGTCTATACTCATCCAGGCAATGAATTACATATGGACACTTGCTGTTGCATAGCAATAACATATTGTATAATTTTTGATTCGTGACTACTTATTGCAAAGAACAAAAAAACGTTTCGGGATTTATCCCTCGTCAGCACAGCTCTACCTTATACAATTTTTGAAATTGTTAAATTAAATTAATTAAGCGATCTTAAGTGTAAATGATTCTCAGCGACTGATGCGAAAGATAGAGGTAGTATTTAGACATCATATCGCAGCAGGGACGGTACGCTTAATTAATTTAATTTAATTTGACAACTTTAAAAGTTGTATAAAGCAGAGCTGTATTGACGAGAGATAAATCTCGAAATACGTGCCTGTAGACAAAAAAAAAACAATGTTACATTATACAATATGTTATTACTATGCAACAGCAAGTGACCAATATGTGATTCAATGCCTGGAGAGGTATAGGCACGAGAAATATCCATTAAAACAACTACTAATGGATATTTTTTAAAGTATTTATGTAATGTAAATCAATTTATTTAAATAAGTGTGACCAAGTGAATAAATAGTCTTTTCTTCCTTTAACTTTGTTTTATCACTGCATTATTATTTGGGATGTGGCCACATTTCGAACAGTCGTCAGTATCAAAAATGAGTCAATAAAAATACTATTGCGTGTGTTGTGTTTCGTATTTTTTTTTTAAATCTTTTTCCTTTCTACCGTTAGGTGTAAGGAGTTTTTGTTTAGTGTCTGTTTCTATATTTTTCTCTCCATGTCTTTCTGTCCTTGGTTAATTGTTTCATGTCCTTCCAATCTATGTCCTTTTTTTCTGCTTCTTCTCTAATTATGTCATTCCATGTTTTTCTCGGTCTTCCCCGGTAATTTCTTCCTTTCGCTCTTGTTTCGTATATTCTTCTTGCTGTTCTATCTTCTTTCGTGTTTCGTAATACTTATAAAAAATCCAAGCAAGTAAAGAGACTTTCTTCCAAAATATAATTTTATTTGCTTTTTCTTGTCAAACCTATTTTTTATCAACATGATATTTTTTCATATTTAACTTTATAAAATAATATTAACAATTAAATAAAATACGCAACCGTGCTTTTGCAAATGTCGGTTTGCCATTTATTTCAAACGAATGTCATGAGAGTAATGAGAGATGACTTGAAAAACATTTGAAAACTTTAATAAAATGTCGTAAGAATTCATATTAAGTTGAATTGCGAATATGCGATTATTAATTGGTATTCCTTTAACATATCCGCGGGAAGTCAATCCAGTTATACCATCTATAACTTGTTTTTTTCGCTAATATCGACTAGAAGACTATATTTTTGTAAAATGTCTGCACCTATGATAAATGCCCATGGCAATTTTTTAACGTAAACCAAAATTTATGTTATCGAGCCGCATGCCATATAATTGATCTGTGCAGCAAAAACTGAAATTACAGCACCTGTCTATTAAGTATTGAATGCCTGTTTTGAAATCCCTTAAAAATAAACATGATTGATGGTTTTTATTATCATCAACTACCATTATTATTGACGATCCTCAAGATTTTCCACTATTTTTCTGAGTAATGTTGATGGCTTGTTGTCTTCCAAATGTAAATCCGTCAATAATTTTCGTACACTGAAAGAAATAAGTGATCATTTTAAACATGATAATGATTACCATTTAACTTGTCGGTCTGGGAGTATGTCAAGTAACGTATTTCAACCAAATATTCTAACTTTGTTAAGATTTAATAAAATATATTATTAACAAGATCATGTTTATAGTAAACAAGATTCATATATTTATTATTTGGTGGAAATGATCAATTAACTTAGTACCACGGTTAAATTATCTAACCATTTTAACTTCTTTCCAATAATTATATTTAGGTGTTTACTTTAAACGCTTTTATGATTATTCCATTCAAGAAACTGCCAAACAAGTGAAAATCCAACTTGTTTGGAAATATTTCTTTCAGTGTAAGCGAGCTTCGCTACTTTCAGATAGACGAACTTTTAGTGTATTTTAATAGCTTCATATTTGTTTATTATAGTGGGTTGAGCCAGAATGTCGCTAATATGATCTAAAACGTTTAAGTCAATGCTTGAAATTACGTAATTAAATTTTGTAATATCCGAAGTCCTAATTCAAAATTATATTCCACTTGTATGAACCACAAATCAACTTTATCCTTCCAGGATGGAGGTATCTTCACGCTGTTAGCAATAAACCAATTATTTGTGATTTTTGGTAAATTTCGAGATTATGTCGTAACTCGCTTATTACGACAGTTGAACATTTTTTTTAATTGAAATCGCGTGCAATTACATTTCGAACGAATTTTGCTTGAAACAATTTTTCGTAACTGTCGAAATAAACAAGTTAAATTTATATAACTCCACTTTTACAAAAAAGTTACTCGCTTATTTCGTCCGCCACGAAAAAAAAAAAATCAAAAGAAAAGCGTTTAGAATGAAAAAGTTAATGACTTCTGTTAGAAACGTTTATTCGCAACTATCAAAATAAGCGAGTTGTTTGAATATAACCTTAAAATTAAAGTTTAAAACATCGATATCTTGTTCGTCGATAGTTACGAAACATTTGTCGAAGCAAAAGTCGTAGGCAATTGAATTCTCAACAAGCTTTAACGTTTAAGTTTTTTTTTCTGTCAAAATAAACGAGTTATTAAAAATAACTATTTTCTTGCTCATTTTGAAAGCTGCGAAGAAATGTTTTCGAGAATTTCATTCCGAGCGTCTGTATGTTGTTCATAACTGTTAAAATAAGCCTTGAATTTTCCGAAAATTTCCAGACTTTATTTTTACAGTAGAAAAAATTGTTTCAAATAAATCTTGCAAACAATTGTATTCTGAGTAGATTTAGTAGAGGTTATGTCGTTGCAACTACTCGCATATTTTGATAGCTATAATATTTTTTCTCAATAGAAAACAGCGAATTCAATTCCGAACAACTTTGATTTAGAACAATTTTTCGTAACTGTCCAAATTAGAAAGTTAATTTAATATAACACAAAAAATATCATGATCATGATATCCAATGTTTTGTCGACATCTTTACACCCTGTATAAAACAATTTATGTTTGAGATTAGCGAATGTGCATTCTGAATTCATTATATACCTATACTCACACTGTACAACTATATTTAGTTTAGTTTATACATATATATTTCTCTGTAATTAGGCTCTGCTTGTTGAGAAATAAATTATTATTATTATTATTATTATTATAACACTACTTTTTGCAACTTGCCATGTTTTGAGATTTAGGAAATGTCTTCAAATAAAAAACGTTCAAAATGAAAAAATAAAAAAATATTTTCGGCTTTCAAAATAAGCTAGTTATCGCAGATTTTTTCCGTGTAAATTTCAAGATTATTTAGACCTTCTTGACTTTAATTTTAAAATACAACAATATTTTTTTCGTTTAATAATTGTTCACTTACTGTTCATTCAAAACTTATTTCCCTGGGGAAAGAACAATGATGAACATTTTTAAAAGAGTTTATCAGGCAGACGATTGTAATTTTCGTTTATAACATGAAAACTAAAGGTCCTACGAAAAATGTATATAACAAAAAGTATTTAGTATCTGCAATTTTTATTTGAAACAATTTTCTATCCGAACAAAAAAAATTGGTGATCATGGTATTTTCCGCGATGAATTCAGTCAAATACGTTTTTGAATGAATATTTAATAGTAAATGAAAAGTTATGAATTGAAAAATGGATTGTTGTCCTTTAAAGTTAAAGTCGAGTATTTGGAATAATATTACAATATAGTTTGTTATTTCTTATCTTACAATATTTCTCCACACAATTTTTCATTTTTTGAAGCTGTTTGTGAAAGATGTATTAAATATGACGGCACTTTCACGTTTTATTTGAAATAAAAATAATTATATTATTTAAATATTTAAAGTCTCCATAGCCAACATAAAGTAGATTATAAAAATAATTGTTTATTTCTAAGCTTATAAAATGAAAACTGAAGGTCCTACGAAAACAAGTTTTTCATAAAAAAATATTTATTTATTCAAGATCTACAACTTTTATTTGAAATATTTTTCTATCCCAATTAAAAAATGAATAATCGCTAAGAGTAAAGTTGCATTTAATGAGTTTTGATTGTGACCAAAAATTTTTCAGATTTTTTCACTCTTATAAAAAGCTTAGATATAACGTTTGGGTTTGTTATACGCTATCGCAGAAACACACAGCACACACACAGACATTTCTTTACGATCACAATACTTTCTCTTGGACAGGGGTGCGGGAAAAGTAATATTAATAATCGCTAAGAGTATACATCAATAACTGAAAATGATACAACAAAAAGTTAATAAAAGAAAATACCCATTTCTTGAAGATATACAACTTTTATTTTAAACATTATTTGATGCGATCAATATTGACTAAACAATTGTGGAAAATGAGAAAAATTAACAATAAGAGTAAAGTTGCATTTAATGAATTTTTATTCTAACAAAAATATTTTCAGAACTCACCACTGTTCACCATGTAGCCATTTTTGTGCTATCGCGGAAATACATAGAAAGCACACACACACATGGAACCTCAGACCGTTGAAATTGGCGATTCGAACATTTTTACGATCACAATATTTTCCCTTTGACAGAGGCCCTAGGAAAGGAAAAACTTTTTCAAACAAAATCTACGCCGAATACAATTATCTTCGACTTTTGTTTGTTTCTCAGCTGTCAAAATAATTTTCTTGAATATATTTTAGTCATTCGCGAAAGATTTATCGATTTACTAAAAAAATGATAGCATGTTGAGGTTTTATTCCACATAACAATAATTGTTTATTTCTCAGGGATTTTTTCAGATATAACGACATTCTTCCGCTTATAACATGAAAATTAAAGGTTCTGAAATAAAAAAAGTTATATAACATAAGGAACTTAGTTTTTCAAGATCTACAACTTTTATTTGAAATATTTTTCTATTTGAATAAAAATGTAATAGCTAACTCAAACCCAAATTTCGCAACAAATTTTTAGAAGTGCTTTGGGAATAAATGTATTTTTTAAATCAAAAGGAAACCTTCTGGAGATTTTCAAATTTGAATATACAGAGTGTTCAATTTTCAATGAAAAATTGGCAAACTTCACTTTTTCTTTATGAATTAAAAATATATAATATACAGGGTATATTACTATATTTTTTGTAAGAAGTTTTATTGGGAATTATTTTATTTAAATCCATATTTTTAAAATTTTAGTTCTAACAGATTTTTGAACTTAAAAATATTGCACCACGAAGAATTGAATATAATATAGATTCAATTATTTTGTAAAGGATTGAAACTACGTAAAAAAAAACTAATTAACTTTGTAACATTAGTAGTTTCTATTAAAATATGAATAAATCTTCAATTTTCCTATTTCAAGGACACACTACTGGTTTGAATAATAAAAGTTTTAACTTTACCCGGACCTCTGTCCAATGAAAAGTATTGTGATCGTAACAATTTTCGAATCGCCAATTTCAACGAATATACACGTTATGAGGTCCCCTGATTTTATCCATCGATTTTATGTCTGTGTTCTGTGTATTTAAGTGATAGCTAAATTGCTTAAACCCAAACGTTGTATATTATTATATTTTATTTGTAAGAAGTTTCATTACGATATTTTTTTGTTGAATCCATAATTTTTAAGTTTTCAGCTTCTGAATTTAAAAATTACATACAAACAGAACGCAAGTTTACTGAATTATCTAAGTAAATTGAATACACTGTATATTTATGTTTATGTCTAAGAAGCTTTTATTTGAAACTTTTTGTGAAAATTCTTACATTTTAAGAACCTTGTACAATATCTTTATTCGTGTAAATTTAAAAAATTAAATATTATTCACAATACATATATATCACAATTTTACGAAATGATCATCGACCAGAGATCTTACCGTCTGTTTTTCTCTTGTTCTTGTCGTTGCTATGATTGTTATATTAAGGTTGCGGTTTAGTGGAAAGAATAGCTATATAGTAAAATGGAAATAATCGTTTGAAAATAGAGCTCTTTTGGATTTCATAATATGAATGTGTATTTACATTTTTTATCTACCAAGTATAAAGTATCAGTCTAAATAAAAAATAAATCGTTAATTTTCGTGCTAGTTTAAGTTAGAAAAGAAAATTGTAAGATTTAATGAGATTAATAGGTGATGTCTGCTAAGTTATTTGAATGCAGAATTTAGTGAAATACTTTAAATTTTCATTGCACAAGTTTTTATTAGCAAAAATTTAATTTAAAATTTGCTATAAATTTGATCAATTTTCATTGCTTTTCATAATTATTTTTCACAGAAACTAAACATTTAAATAATTTTTAATTTATCTGATGAAATTTCTGCTTATTTTAAGATTACTTTAATGTATAATACAATATTGTTCATTGATCACAACAACAATCTAACTCAAATTAGTGATTGCCCATATTTGAATAGCTATCTCTTTCTTCTAAACCGCACCCTTAACATAATTTTTATGATATATTTATCAGAAAATACAAATTGTCAATTAAATTATAATATGTTTTCAAAATATACTAAAATTAGATTTTAGAAATATAGACAGAATTTGAGAAAATATAAGAATTATATTAAAAAATTAATATGTTTTTCAACGTACAACATTGAGGTACAATTTAAAATTTGTTAAAAGCAATAACAATTTAATTTAATTAATGATGTTTAAAAAATGATAATTAAAAGAAAATACAATTTTCATATCTAATTACTGTATTATATATTCTGAAATGCATATAATTAATCTGATTAATTCTTAAATATGTGTTATTATCATAGTCAAGTTATAGTTTCTAAAATATAAACATTAAAATCTCAATTAAAATTAACGTTTTCTGAAATATACATTATAAATTTGAAATTTAGTTCTTAATTTCTGAAGTATTGATGTATTTTTTAACTTACATGTTCTAAAATGATTTTTTTTTAAATTTACTATTGAAATGGATTATTATGTCCAAAATTATTTTTTGTATTGTATGTTTCTAACAATGATGAAGTATCTTTGGTCCATTTTTATTTACATCCACGTATTCTTCTTCAGACTCGCTAATAATATTTAATTTTGTAAAAACATCAGTGAAAGATAAAGAATAAAATATTATGTTTTTTTTATTTGTTTTACTTAATAAAAGTTACTTTTTTAATGTTATTTCTCCTGCTATATAAATTAATCAATTTAAAATGAAAGTGTAAATAAATATTATATACTTAATTGAAATAATACGTTTTGGATACAAATCGAATTACGCAATGAAACAATAAATCTCTATTCACACATTGTTTAAGTGACTTAAATTAACATTTTATGCTTTGAAAATATAACTTACATTTGTACAAACATTTTTTATTTTCATACAAAATATTATAAATATCTTAAAAAGTATTAAAGTTTAATGATCAGGACTGTATTGGTTTTTGGTTTAATTTTGGTACAGCCACCGGATTTATGGCCCAACGGAACAAAGGGACGCCGGGGTCCAGTAAATTCTTGGGAAAACCATAAAACAATTAAGGAAATTAATGGTCGGCAAACACTCGCCCTAAATTACCATAATGTTGCGGTAATGCTATTACGCCGAAAGGGCCGGCCTTTAATCCTTTATTAGGTACAGTGATAAAGAAAATATCACGAACAGTTCTTTCAAAAATTATTATCTATTATTGAACGAAGAAAATAAAATGTATTATATTTAAGTATAATAATGATTATTTAACCCCGACACCAATTGGTAAAAAGGGGACATTGATTATATATATATATATATATATATATATATAATAATTATTTACAAATATTTATAGTTTTTGGCGGAAAGACCATGGGTCAATAGCCTGTTCAAGCATGTAAGGAAGAAACCAAGATATAATTATTTATTGTAAATATATGTAAAACAAATAACTTTGAATAAAGATATTGAAGTAGTAGTATTTATATTTTTTTACGTTTAAATATAATTTTCGTTATGTTGGTTGTTAGTTGTGGAGACTTTAATTATTTAAATAAAAAGAGTTGCCCTTTTCCTACATATTTATATTATTCGTAAAATAAGTAAGAGAAAGGACAACTTATAAATATATTTAAAAGAATATTTAAAAAAAAATATTTTATTGTCTTTATTCAGCAATAAAATGTTTTGAAGGAACTGTAATGACATTTTCTACTTTACTGTAGAAAGGATTAAAGGTCGACCATTTCGGACAAATAACAATAGATTTAAAATTAATCCATCCATCCATCCATGCAATGCAAATACTAAATTAAACATAGAAAAGATAATTGAGAAATCAAAATACCTATAAGAAAGTAGAAGTATTTAAAAAGTGTTTTTTATTATTAAATTATTTTTTGATTATACATATAGGGAGGAATTAATAACTTGTATATTCGTATGAAATTTCCTAGTTACGCCTCTTATTTGGAAAAAATGTTATCGGACAAAACTAGTTTAGTTTCACTTTTATTCTAAATTTCTTTACGGAAATTTTACGGAAATTTTTGGTACATAATAAATATTCCACATTCTTTCTAACATCTTTAGGAGTCTATAATATTTTCAGATTTTTTCTGAAGAAAAAAAATTTCATCGAAATATTAGAAAAAAAAAGTGGATTGTGGCGAAAAAGTCGAAACTCTTGGAATAACTTCAAATTATACCAGAATGTTCACAATGAATTGGAGCATCAACTGTGTAAATTTAAGAAACATCAACATAATGGTTTCCATACAGCACGCGTGTAAATTGGGCTTTTGAAAAATGAACGAAAAAGTTGTCGAAATTTGGGAATTTTTGTAGAAAAATACAAAATCCTAATTTTATTGATTTGCAGGGTGGTGTATAGATAAATCCTTCCTGAATCTATTTTTTTAAGCTCTAACATTGCATCACATTCTTGAGTAAAGTTATCTTAGTTTAATTACTGTGACATACAAAAGCGTTGTTCGGCGCGTCTCTCTTAATCCATTCCCATAAGGCTCCATGTAAATGGGAATTATCAATTAAAATAGCCTTAATCTTCTTTATGTTGGTTGTTGGCCTTTAATTATTTAAATAAAAATACTTGTAGGAGAAAGGACAAGTATTTTTATTTAAATAAAATAGCCTTAATGTATCGGAAATGATTTTATTTCTAGCATGTCCCACGCCTTTTCTAATATCTTCAAGAGACTTTGAGATTGTTTTCAGATTTTTCCGGAAAAAAAAAAATTGTCATTCAAATTCGAAAATTTTCTAAGGGGTCGCGAAAAAATCGAATCTCGCGGAATAACTTCAAATTATACCAGAATGTTCCCAATGAATTGGAGCATTAACTGTGTAAATTTAAGAAACGTGAAGCAATTAGTTTTCGTACAGCAGACGTTTAAATAGGGCCTTTCTAAGTTGAGAGAAATAAAAATCCAACTTTCGGATTGTTTGTAGACAATCTCTAAACAGCTGTTTTTAATTTAACGATTCATTGAAATTTGAAAATTTACTAGAAAAAAGTGGATTTTCGTGTAAAATCCAAATCTCGCGGAATAACTTGAAATTATACAAAAATGTTCACAATGAATGGAAGTACCAATTGTGTAAATTTAACTATTTCAGAGCAAATAGTTTTCACACAACAGAAGTGTAGATTAGGGCTTTAAAAAATTAGCAAAAATATCGTTTTTCTTTTCAAATTTAATCAATTAGAATTTAATAAGTAATTTTCAGGAAATCCAAATAAAAATAAAAACATTTATTTTCATCTTCATGTATCTGTTTTTTGACATCAACAATAATTTAAATAACATGCCAAAACTACACAACTACACATTTTTTTGTTTTTCTTTTACAACAATGACTTTCCACCTAATTGTGGTGTTGAAAATTTTGTTTGTATCGCGCGAGCGTTCGAAAATAAGTCAATCAATTCTGAACTCGGGCTCGAACAGTCGATAAAAGCGAGCGACGTTCTCGTTATTCGACAACAACAATAACAAAACGAGCACACATTGTTATCGGCGGAGAAAATAAAATTCCGAGGAATTTCCAAATTCCATTACGCGGATCGATCGGGAGGAAGCAGCAGCGGTGTGTCTGGGCGCACGTAGCCGTCTTAGTTTTCCGTTATTTTGATAAGAAGTCACCGCGGAGGGGAATCGATAAAAGGCGTCGCGACGCCGAGACAAAGAGCGGAGGTGGTTTAATTTTAGACAATCCATTTATGAAGATTTTATAATGAGAAAAAAAAGAAAGGAAAAAGAATAAACTTCTTATAAGGTGGTTGTATAATATAATTTTAGATATAGAATTTTTAATGTGTACCTTAAAACTTCATATTAAAATATAATGAAAAATTTTTGAATTATCACTTCATGGTACATTTTTAATATTGAATTAATACAAATACGTTGACATTTTTATATTGTTCAATATTGTATAGAGAGCTTGAAAAAATGAATTTCGAAGGCGAGACTAATGTTACCATTAGATATCGCAATGACATTAATGAAGAATTTATTAAATTTATTTCTAATTCTATCGCAGTTCTCGTAATAAATATTTATTTTTTTAAAATCTGAATTCATTGAAAGTTTATTAGTAGATTTCATGAATCTACTAATAAACTAGAAATAGTAGATTTCATGAATCTACTAATAAACTTTCAATGAATTCAGATTTTTAAAAAATAAATATTTATTACGAGAACTGCGATAGAATTAAAAATAAATTTAATAAATTCTTCATTAATGTTACTTATAACATTTTTAATATTATTATAATAGTAGCAACTTGGTTTTATAAATTTTAAACAGTTAGCTTCATTTATCTAATTACTTTATATAGAGATCTGATCGCTCTTCTGATGGATTTGTAAGAGGTGGTGGAATTTTTTGAGATTTTTTTATTAACACACATATATAGAAAAAATATAAAATAAATAATTTAAAAAAAATCAAAATTTATAGTTTATGTCTTATTTTGTTATTATTATTATTTCTGTAGCTATCGTCGTGGAAACTAGGACTCTGTCCTCGTCTCGTGATACCTGGTTGAACTCTGATCGCGGGCTAGCGGTATTGAAGGATACGTGTTTAGTTTTAGACGGTTTCCCTATTTCCTATTCCTGTATTCTTATCTATTGAGTTGTTAATAAATGTTTGTTTATAATTTAAAAGAAAATTAGATTCAGTGTTTTGGTATGTTTTGATAATATTTTGTATATTTATTCTATGTCTGCTATGTGTTGCGTGTATTTATTGGTATTCTATTTGTCAGTCTGATATCTTATTTTGTAGTTGTGTATTTGTGTTATTTGAAATTTTATTCGTATTTTAATTATTTTGTATTACATTTTGTAGAAAAGTTAAGTTATTATATACTTTTATATTTTTTAATCTAGTTCTCCTGTGTATTCATACAATTGTTTTTTTCTTGTCTTTTTGTTTGAGTAACTAGTATATTATTCTGTAGTCTTTGAACCTTATTTAAGTTGTCATTGGTTGTATATCCCCATATTGCTGACAAATAATTTATATTTGATGTGAATAAGACGTTGTACACTATCTTTCTTCTATTTTTGCTAATATATTTTCTAATTTTCCACAGAGCCATTTGATGTCAATTTTTTTTTATAAGTTTGCTTATATGATCATTCCATCTTAGTTTGTAATATTTAAGCCTAGGTATTCCGTTTTTTTTTTTCAATTTCATTAATATGTATACCATTTATTTTAATTTATATCTTGAGACGTTGCCTTTTCTGTTTGAAAGATCATAAAAGTTGTTTTTTCTTCCTTAATAGTTATTAAATTGTTATAGAACCATTTTTATAATTTTATTAAGTCCGTGTTGATTTTGCCTTCAATTTCATTTGCCCGCCTCCTGTCTGTCGTTGGGGAAATAGTGTTCCTATTAAGTTTTGTTTCATCATAACATTTACGTACATTATATGTGATATTGGAGGATCTCGTATTTTGTTGACTTGTGGTTTTTGATTGTATTAATTCTGATTCTCTTTTCTTTTTGCCTAAATTTGTTTTTATGGTGTCTATTAATTCATCGGTTGAAAAAGGGCTCCTAGAATATTGTTGAAGAGCATAATGTTGGTGGTTAATTAATTTGTGGTTTGTATAATTGGATCTGGATAACTTTGTCGAGGATTTTATTTAGTGAGGATAAAAAGGATATTGGTCTATAACTGTTTTGTCTCCCTTTTTGTAGATTTTGTATTAATAATAATAATAATAATTTTTATTTTCCAACGGAAGAATCCAACAAGGGAAAATATACAATCAACATCATAATATAAGAAGAGTACAAGCAATATATAAGAAGAGAACAAAGTATAAATTAATATTAACAAACAAAATTAATATATTCTGGATATTTCTCTTCCATTAGCACGTTGTTGAAAGTTTAGTTAGTAAAGGTGTTATTTGTTACAAGATCAAAACCTGGAGCTTTTTGTTCTTTTCGATTTTTGATTATCTTAATTATTTAATTTTTGTAGTTTGTTTAAAATTCATATTTGTTTTTTTTTTTCTTGTTGCAGAAGTTGGTTTTATTTGTGCCTTTTTGATTTGTTTTTTAGCAAGAGTTTGTCCAATGTTTGCAAAGTACGTATTTATTATATCAGCGATTTCTTCAGTGTTTCTTGTTAGTCCACCATTTATTGTTCTGATTTTTTGTATGTACTGTTTCTCTATTAATTTGTTGGTTATTTTTTTTGTCATAGTTTTTGTGAGTTGTGAGTTGTTACTATATTTAATATTTATTTATTTAATATTTACTATATTTAATATATTTAGTTATTTTTGTGATAGTGGAGATTCGTTTATTTTACTATTATTTTTTTTCTCTTGTATAAGGTAAGCTTGTTTGATTATTTCGTTTTAAGCTTGCGGTTTAGTGGAAAGAGATAGCTATATAGTAAAACAGAAATAATCGTTTGAAAATAGAGCTATTCTTTTGGATTTCTTAATATGAATGTGTATTTACATTTTTTTATCTACCAAGTATAAAGTATCAGTCTAAATAAAAAATAAATCGTTAATTTTCGTGTATTACGTCAATTTACTAGTTTAAGTTAGAAAAGAAAATTGTAAGAAATAATGAAATTAATAGGTCATGTCTGCTAAGTTATTTGAATGCAGAATTTAGTGAAATCCTTTAAATTTTCATTGCACAAGTTTTTATTAGCAAAAATTTAATTTAAAATTTGCTATATATTTGATCAATTTTCATTGGTTTTCATAATTATTTTTCACAGAAACTAAACATTAAAATAATTTTTAATTTATCTGATGAAATTCCTGCTTATTTTAAGATTATTTTAATGTATAATACAATATTGTTCATTGATCACAACAACAATCTAACTCAAATTAGTGATTGCCCATATTTGTATAGTTATCTGTTTCTTCTAAACCGCACCCTTAAGGATTTTTTATGTGTCTCTTATACATTATATTTCTGATATTAATTTCTATTATGATTTGTTTTGTTAACCAAGGATTAAATTGCTTCTCTTAATGTTTATTTTTTCTGTATTGTTTTATATTATATGTTGAAGGGTTTTTGATTGCTGTTCGAAAGTTTCGATTTTTGTTATGTCCATGCTTTTTATTTCTACCGTTATTTGTGTGCAGTTTGTATTTATTTGTTTCAACGACTATGGTACTGTGCTTTGAAATTTCTATGATTTATTTATATTTGAATTTTGATTATTAGTGATAATATTTTCTAGTATAGAGTTATTGCTGTTTGGGTTTGTTCTGGTGTATGATAGTTTATTGATTTTGTTTTTATCCCGTAGTTATTTTCTATCAATAAATATCTGTATGATCGGGTTATATTATTTTTTTTCAAATAAATTAATGTTAATGTATTTTTTTGTTTATTACGCAATGTTATAATGTATCTTTTTAGTTGATTAAGATTAACTTCAGGTGGTCAATATAATTTAAATTTTGTGTTTAATTATGTTTGTTAATATTTCATATTGTGTATCTTGTCTAATATATAGAACGATTCCACCTCATCTGGTGTTTCTGGAATTAAATATTGTGCTGTAATACTTAATCGTGTATAGATGCTCGTTGTAAGATAATAACCAGATTTCAGTAATTGCGAGTATTTGCGGATTATTATACAGGGTGTTTCAATCATAAATCACATTAAAAGTATATGGATATCCTATTGTTGGATTGTAATTATACCGGAAATAAATTCAAACTTCGTTATTTTAAATGGAACGCTATACTTTTTATTTCAAATTTAGATTATACGTATTATTTTATTACAAAATTCATAAGGACGAACCACACCTATATTTAACCGTTTTAGTTAGTTAGTTATTAATTGTTTAGACATCATTTTAAAATGTCATACTACAAATTAAAATGATGTCACAGGAATAAAAATTGAAACATTAGTAGTATAATAATATTCATGTATAAAAATATCGAAACGCTGTGTATATTTTGACATAATTTGAAGTAGAATTTATCTGTGTTCTGAGCTATATTAGTATTGTCTATAGCTATTTTTATTTTCAAGATATTAATACATTTTCTAAAAGAGATTCAAGGAAATTTGAATTTGTAATTGAATAAAATTATAGTTATTGTTTAATATTTTGAATCAGACATGTGACAAGTGAATGTATTTTTATCAAATATCTTTTGAATGAATGAATTAGTTTACACAAAGACAGATTATAATTATTATTCCATTCAGGATAATTTAATTAAAATTAAAACACTTGGTTATCCTGAATTAATTAAAAAAAATTCACTATGGGTTAAGTGAGAAATTAATTAAGCATATTACTCTATTATTTTTTATACAAATACTTAGCCTATGGGTTGTAGAAAATACCAAATCAACGGCTTACTTCTATCTCATCATATAATTTTTTAAAGTGATGTTTTTCATAAATATTCAATTATCTCAAAAATGACAGACATATAAATAAATAAATAAATAAATAATATATAAATATAATAAATCCGTCATATTTTCAAAATAATCTTTTTTCTAGAATTTATTCAGAGGTATTTCTATATCGAATCAAACATTTCCAGAATATCCAATTATCCAGAAAACGAAATTACATTTAATTTTTTTATTTAATTCATTGTTATTCCGAATTTTCCCCGATAATTATCTCCTGGAATTAGTTTCAAACTTACCGAACAAAACAACAAAAAAATCTTATCTACTCCTCCAATTCGAGATAGATTAATTCCAGAGGAGAATAACTGATAAAGAGATTTTGTGGAGTACGGAAATTAGTTTTCGGAAACGTTCAATAAACAGCATCGTGTTTCTATTAATAGCGCATTTGTTTAGGAATTTAGTCGATTATTCCGATTCAAGTATGCAATTCAATTGCAATTATGCAATATAAATATTTACAGCCGTCTCTCGATTGTAATGATCTATATTTATAAAATACTCAACGAGCGAAAATGATTTGTACAGTTTTGTTATCAAATAAATACAAATCTTAAGTGCTGTTTTATTTAAGTTTACGTAATGATCTATAATCAATAAATTAAAATATTGTTTATTATTGTTTTGTTCTTAGATATATATTTCTAAATGTAATGTATTCATTATCAATAAAAATAGAATCCATTATATAATCCTTCAAGTCCAGTTCTTTGTGAAATAACTAATATCATTTTTATTGAACATAGGCTTTTTCTTTTGGTCGATAAATTCGTTTCAGATCCCTCAAACCAAAATCTGATGAATTGCCTAGTATTCTACGTAGTAAAAGTGTAAATTCAACGTTATATTCCAAATATAACCCTTAGTAAATCACTAAATCACTTCACCACAGTTAAATTAAAAACATATCCGGCAATGACTTTTGGCATAGACAAAAGACCTTTTTCACGAGAAGAATATAAACACAAAAATTCAGGCGAAAAGACCACTGGTTTCATGTAAATTATATATTGGATTATGTAATTTTCTTGATTTACTTTGTAAATTATTGTATACATCTATTAATAAAGATTATATATTATATGATATAGCTACAGTTAGCCTACTTGAAAAGTTTAAAAAATCGATTGTTTTTTATTGTATAAATCAAAAGTTTATATTTTCAAGATTATGATCCAAAATTGTGAAGTTAATCTAATGAACATTAACGAAGAATTGCGAAATTGGCTAGAATTTACTCATTCTTAATGAAATATTCTTAGAATTTTCAATAAATTACACAATTAATTATACATACTATATATTTGCTGCGGTTTAGCATTTTATGTAATTGTTAATATATATTATAAAAATATGTTTGACAAGAAAAAGTAAATAAAAATATCATTTTGAAGAAAGTCTTTTTACTTGTTTGGATTTTTATAAGTATTAAGAACCACAACATATTCATCCATCGATAGATTTAAATTGACGACAGCATGAAAAAAAAAAAAGATTGAAGATATAGTAATCAAATAGTTTACCATATCTTCAATCTTTTTTTTATTAGTGGGAAACTAGTAGTTTTAGCACAAAATCGTATTTAACTTTCATGAAATTTATATATATAAATAAAATTATAAAGTAAATATTTCAACTTAACCAATTGTTATGTTATGACGTGAAATATTGAAGCAACAATAAAATATCTGTAGTTGTATCAACTGCGATACCGCTATGAAAAACTGCGCGTCGGCTTCTTTTTCTTCTTTTTCATCTTCTGAAAGCCGTGCGGTTTATTCAGGACTCGGTCAAGTGGGGCACTCTATAAACATCTTGTGTTCTACCTTCCCTCGAGTATTTTCTTACTTAAGTGGTGACCGCGACCACCACAATCCTAAAAAGATTATACATGACACACCACCACCACGTGAAAATACAAGAAATGTAATATAATTTTTTATATAATACACTCAGGCGCGTTGATAGAAATAATTATATAATTTTCGGGGGGTTGGTTATGACTTCTTACTGTTGGTGATGTAATACAAATAAATAGGTACGAATTATCATTGCGCTATATTTATTTTTAATTAGATTTTTGTTTAAGTTTTCAATGTGTGTTGTAATATATTGTAAAAGGTGTTTACCGTCAATAAAATTATTACTATTATTAAATAAAATTAAAAAAACAAAACAAATAAACAACCCACTAAGCACATATTTTAGTAATATTTCATCAACATAAAAATAATAATGTTTAATGTTATTACATTGTTGATAAAACGTTATTTCTTTGTTTTTTACTCAATCATCAAAATTTAGAGGAGGGGGGGGGCTCTGTTGACTATAACCAACCAACAAAAAAATTATATATTTGAATAATATATCTTCAATCAATGTTTTTACATTGTTGATAAAACGTTATTTCTTTGTTTTTTACTCAATCATCAAAATTTACAGGAGGGGGGGGGGCTCTGTTGACTATAACCAACAAACAAAAAAATTATATATATTTGAATAGTATATCTTCAATCTATGTTTTTTAATTAGAGGGAAACTAGTAGTTTTAGTACAAAATCGTATTTATCTTTCATGAAATTTATCTACGCCACTGACTATACACTCAATAAGGTTGGATTTAAAATTAAATAGGAAATAATTACTTATTTTTTCGGTACTAGAAGAAGTAGATATACAAAGTCGTTACAAACAAATATTTTTGTATAACAATTTTATCAGAAAATACTCCGCCAAATGTTCAAACAATTAACATTTTCTCTTATATTTAAATATTTATGCACTATGCAAAGTTCTAGTCCAGTGGTTCTCAAACGAGATGGTGCGAAATATTTAACACTTAACAATTTGTTATAGTTTCTGCATCGTATTTATGTGAAATCGGATTCTTTATACTAATTATTACATTAAATAATTATATTAAATATGAAGAATTTGAAAATAGTTAATTATTAATTAATTACTTTTCTATTAGCTACTGCGACTTTTTTGACTTAAGTTACGTAAGTACTTTAAAACAAATATATTGCAACGAAAGTGAAAGAAGAAACTAGAAAGATCACTCTAGAATGTTCCATAGAGCTCGTGACGGTAAACGCGGCGTCATCGAAAGTTCCGGAAAGTTCGAGAAACACGCACGCTATATAAGCGCGCGCTATTGGCGATGCAGGCAGTCAGTCTATCATGAATGTTCGAGTACTCAACATCTCGTTATAAATAAATAGTGACAGTACGATGTAAATAAATGTGTTAAATGTATTGTGAATAAATAAACAGACATTGTGTTACTTATTTCCGAGTCTGCTTAAATCCGATTTTGTAACAATATTTATAAAGCATAGCTGTATAGACGAGGGATAAATCCCGGAAAAAGACAGCCTTATATTACGTAACGATTTTTGTTCTTTGCAAAAAAGGTCTTATAATAGAAGTTTTATAACAAATATTATTTATTTTTTTCAAGGTCTATAACTTTTATTTGAAACATTTTTCTATACGAAATAAAAAATGAAAAATCGCTAAGAGTAAAGTTGCACTTAATGAGTTTTGATTCTAACCAAAAGCTTTTCAGATCAATCCACTCTTATAAAAAGCTTAGATGTAAAGTTTGGGTTTAATTCACTTAGTTGTTTACGCGCTATCGCGGAAACACACAGATATTTTTCTAAAGTCTATGGAATGTACTCAAGGGACCTCAAAACGCGCATATTCGTTGAAATTGGCGATTCGAAAATATTTACGATCACAATAATTTCCTTAGATAGGGGCCCATGGAAAGTAAAAATTAGAAAATTTCAAAATAGGTATGCAAATGAATAATAACTGTTTGTACTGCCTTGGTTAAGTGCTCCTTAGTGCTGGGTAATGCTTAACTCGCGACATTTATTTTGCACCGTGATAACTTACCATTATTAAGACCTACTTAGCGATGACGACCGTACACATTCGATGTCGGTAGAAGGTGGTTTACTATATATCCAATTAGTAATGTAAAGACAAAAAAATCAATGTTATGCTTACCTAAAAGCAGTTGAATTGTATCGTAGCAAAATGTGTGTGTACACTGTACAATCGAAGACAACCAAAGTGCAACAAAGGCCAGAACATCTGTAAAATGGAAATCACTTCTGTGTGGAGTCGAAATGTTCATAATATGATCATAAAAAATCAAAGTTGTACTTTGGTTTCCTCCGATTTTAAGGTTTGTAAGTATTAATATGATTTCATTAAATTATAAAAAATGTTTAATTTCACTGTTGACCTGTTTTTCTAGATGCCCATTTTTTACCTAACAGTAATCACCCTATTTTTTGAACTTCCACAATGCTCCCATTAAAAATTACGTCTTTGAAAAAAATAAATAAATAAATAAATAAAATCTGTTGTGGATTATGGGAACATTACAAAAAAGTCACATACATTCCTCAATTTTCTACACATTCTATGGATACCTGAAGGAGTGATATATAAAATTTAGAGAAGAAGTACAAAAAAAAAAACAATATTTATTAAAACACAAAATTCCATTTTAACCGCTACTAAAATACTTTTTAACTTTAAAATAACCTCGAAATGTGGCAAAAAGTCATGATAACTTATACAATTTTAGTGCCTGCTATTTTAATCAATTTTAACGGCTGTCATTTCCCCATGACATTCCGTTTAGGGAAATACGGAATACTAAACCACCATATAACGTAACTTTAAATAATAACGTGCTGTCAAACATAACTTTAAATTAAAATAATAAAAAAGAAAATCAACAAGTATGAATGAATGAATGAACAAAAAAAAGAAAATAATTAATTAATTGCTTTCTAGTTGTTCTGAAATTAAATACTTATAAAGTACGTATACAAAATGAATGACATTAATTGTATATGTAATCCTGTCACGTCCGTCGCAAAGCTGCACGGACGAGGGATAAATCTCGAAACACGTGTTTACAGATGGCCTTTTTAACATATTTAGTTTTGTTTGTATCAAATATTCTTGATTAAAAAAAAAACGTTGCTTTATCATCTTTATCTTTAGAAACATGTTTTCGATAGGAAATAGGGCCGATTATTTGAAATTAAACCATATCTTGTATTTTACATTAACATTCAACTAATAATAGTTCCTTGCGTGGTTCTGTAGCTCGTATTTTAGTAGAGTTATGAATTAAAATATTTATCTGTTGCTGTTTCTACCTTAATTCTTTCATTTCTTGTCATAAAATTATCCAAAAATAAATTTAATTATTTCAATTCATTGCTCAGTTTATAAAAAAAGTAAATAAATAATATTATTTCTATACTAGGACAAAATGCTTAATTTTATATATTCTTAAATAATTGTTTAAAAAATTATTTTGATAACTATGTTTATAAGATTAATAAATATATATATATATATATATATATATATATATATTATATAGTTTTCAGTATTGCTGACTGTGGACAATTTTGAATAAAATCTACGTTGCACGTTTGAATGCGACCACCTCATGAAAAATATTTTGACTCTCTCTCACTTCCGGTTGTACCGGTAATGGCTACCAACTTTGTTATTTTAAATAGAACACCCCATATTTTAATTTTTTGGGGGATTCCCCGTCTAATTGCGTAACTTATTTACTTGTGAAATTTTAACCTAAAATTGACGTTTCGAAAAATGCCTATAACTTCTAGTAGAAACAAGATAGACAGGCCAGCGACATCTTGAATTGTTAGTAATAGTAATAGATCCATCTAGAACGAAAAAAAAATTAACATCTGTCAATTTTGATGGTAGGTATTTCAAAAGTGTCAACATTTCAGTGCCCTCTTAAAAACATCATAGTTAATTTGTTTCAAATAGAATGACCAATATTTTATCTCATAGGGCGATTGGCAAGACAATTTCCAATATAAAAGTATTATCTCTATATCTAGATAAACTAGTTTTTGAGTTATTTCGAAGTTATTATTTGCAGAATTGAGTTATTCCTGCACTATTCATACATTTTATATATTAGGCTACTGTCAATATTCAGTGGATCGAATGTGGAAAATTGTATTTACAACGTGTCGATATTTTTGAACCCTTCGTTGGTGTAATATTAAAATGAATTAGTATACCATTCAAGAAATTATGAATTTATTCATCATACATGGCCAGTGCGTCAGAATTATTTGTTTTCACTTGACATAAAAATAAAAGCACAAAGATTGAAATAAAATAATTAATTTTTAAACGAATAATTGAACACAAGAATTCAAAAATAAAATAAAGTTAATAAAAATATACCAATTTTTCGAAATGATGCCACTGTTTAATCTTCCGTGGTACAAATAAAAAGTAATATGCATGCGAAATACGCTGAAGCTAAATTTGTGTTGGTATTTATGTACACGTGTTGCATGTGCATTTTCAATTTTTGATTTTTAATGTTTTGATTCGTATGCTTAATTCATTTTAATATTACTCAGTGACCATTTCCATATTCGGTGCAGTGAATATTCACAGTAGCGTACTATGGTGCAGCTGTGTATCTTATAGGAATTACTCAATTGTGCAAAAATTTTGGTAGGAGAGAAATTTCGAAATAACTCAAAAACTGCTTGCATTTTGGTAGGAGAGAAATTTCGAAATAACTCAAAAACTGCTTGCTCTAGATATTGGGATGCATAATACTTTTTTTTGAAAATTCTCTTGCTGATCGCCCTATGAGATAAAATATTGGTTATGATATTTTGCACGAGGTGGTCGCATTCAACCGTTGAAAGTAGAATTTTTTCAAAAGTTTAGACGGTCAGAAACCCTGAAAACTTTTATACTTTTAATGTATATACAGGGTGTCCTACGAAGTGACTGCCATAGCTTGAAAGTGTATTGCTGGGATGATTTCAAGTGAAAAATGTTTAATGATCATACACCCAAAATGCTATCGTAACCGAGTATTTGAAATTGAAAGGAGTAGGAGTAGGAATTCTCAAGTAATTTAGAGACCATTTAAAACGAAACAGCTTTATTGATTTAGTAGCTCAAAATGCCCACCCAGTTGATGTATACATAATCTAGCTTTATAATTGAAAGTGTTAGCTCTGCTAACAGTCTCAGGATTAGCATGAATAGTTTCTGCGGCATAAATTAAAGTTTTCAGTATTCCCCATAAAAAGTAATCTACTGGATTAGTCTGGCGACCTTGCTGGCCAAGGAACTGCTGAACCTCTTCCAATCCACCTTGTTTAATTTTGATTAAGAAATTCTGTTACTTGTCGACCAAAGTGTCGCTATCATGCTGAATCCACATTAGTTGTCTTACATTAAGAGGAATATCATCCAGTAATATTCGAAGATCATTTTCAATGAAACGTAAATAACGAATGGCCGTGAGACGTTCTTCAATGATAAACGGATCAATGAGGCGGTCATCAATAATGTTACATGAAACATTCACCGAAAATCTATCTTGAAAATGGCATTCCCGAGTTTGTCGTGGGTTTTCGAGTGCCTAACAATATGAATTTCTGTTGTTATTGATGCCGTTTCGGGTTAATGAGGCTTCATCACTAAACAATATTCAACAAATCCTTTGATTTCTCAATATTCAGCGACTAAATTCAAGTATTGAAGCGTAGTCGGAAGATTTTAAAGTTTGAATAGGTAAGATGTGGTACGGGTACAAACCGAAATTGTGTAGTGTTCTCCATAATTTTATTCGGCCTACGTCAAGTATATTGGCTATTCTTCGAACACTAGTAGAAGATTGAGCATCAATCGTATTAAGTATTGCTTGTTCTTGAGCAAACCAGTTCTACAAGGCACTCTATGAGTGGGAAATCGTCAACGATATTCATCAACTGTCGCTCGTCCGTTTTCATTACACAATCTATCAACAAAGTGAATGTCGGCGTATTATTCATTAGAAAAAGTAAACATGCCTTTAAAAATATTTTAATGTAACATACGAAAATTAATTTGACGTTTACTGTAATAATAAAAAAACAAATGATCATTCACAGCCACCTCGACTTTTTAGTAATAACAAAATCAACAGCAGAACCTAATACTTGCGTACCTCGGTTATGATACCGTTTTAGGTGTATGTTCATTAGACATTTTTGACTTGAAATCACCCCAGCTATATACTCCCAAGTGTGTTCTAATGTCAATCTCTTTTAGTATAATCTGGCAAATAATCATGGAACGTATAACATCAGAAAAAAAAAACGCTTGCAAGTTGTCAAAATTTATTATCACAACCAGTGTTATATATGTTGAACTTATAGATCACTTCGCTAATTTGATGGAGCATATAATCGCCCAACCGAGCGGTGTATTCACTGAATTATCCATAAATTTCGAATAGATTTTACGCTTCTCGATATTAAAAAAAAGACAAGTCATGAAACTGTGCGTTCCCAAGAACTTTGTTATTCAGCTGTTTGGAAAATTTTGCGTAGAGATCTTGGTCTAATGCCTTACAAGACCCAACTTATCCAATAACTCAAGCCGCAAGACCATCTTTTGCATCGTACGTTCGCCGAATGGGATTAAAATCAATTGCAAGTGGACCCAGAATTTTGTTTAGCGACGAATCTTATTTTTAGCTAAATGTTTATGTTAAAAAACAGAACTGTCGCTATTGGAGTGAAAATAATCCAAAAATGATTCAACAATTGCCGTTGCATGAAGATAAATGTACCATATGGTGAGCATTGTACTCCGGAGACATCATTGGGCCGTATTTCTTTAAAAATAAAGCTGGTGAGCACGTTACCGTTATTGTGGAGCGTTACAGAGCGATGATCAATAATTATTTAATTCCGAATTTGATTACTATTGAAGAGATATGGTTCAAAAAACACGGCGCCACAAGTCACACAGCCAACGCAACCATAGATTTATTGAGGGAACAATTCGGCACAACAATAATTTCGAGGAACGGACCTGTTAATTGGCCACCAAAGTCACGTGACTTAACACCTTTAGATTATTTTCTTTAAAGTTATGTTAAATCTTTGATCTATGCCGACAAACCAGCAACTAATGACGGCTTGGAAGTAAACATAACTTAGACAATTGCGAACATAAGACCCCAATCGCTTGAAAAAGTGATAGGAAATTGGGTTGACAGAATGCGCTTCTTCATAAGTAGCTGCGGTGGACATTTGTCCGAAATTGTTTTTAGACATTAATTACATTGTATAATCCTTCAAATAAAATAAATAATTTCAACATATCTAATTTGGTTGTTATTTAATATGAATTTACAGTTCAGACGGATTAAAAAAATCACTCTTTTATGTATCTCATGTGATGAGATATTGAATTCTTCTGTACAGAAACTGCATGTTATCTTCTGTGTGGAATCAATTTATGCAAATAAATTTTATCTGAGTCTAGGAAAACTGTTACATATATTCCTCGCGAATTCACGAAATTTTATTTACCTTGTACCTTGGCGTTGATTCCAGTCTACAGGTAGTATTCCACAGTTCAAAAAGAGATTCTGTACTGATAAAAGAAGACGTTCTTTTATCTCCAGGTCCACTATCTGGTTCCCTTATAGATGGGCATTCAACAAAGGATATTGGAGGAATCCACTAATGTGAATACCGGATGTTAGCTCGAATACATTACTCTTTCTTTATGTTCTTCTTTGTTTTATCTCTTAGTTGAAAGTAGTATTTTATAATTTACAAAATTCTACATTCTATTCCTGTTTGGAGTTTTTCTGGTTCCTTTTGGGCTACCGAAACTAAATGGTTAGGTAATAATTTTGCTTGCCTATGATTTCTATAAAAAAGCTTTGTGTGTTGGTTTACTATCAGAGAAGATTTTCTTTGCTACATTTTTTGTCATTCTCATTTGCGTAGATTTTCACTTAAAACATGCTTAGATGGCAGTTTTCCTGTTAACTCGTACATACTTCTTCTTAGTCCACATTTTTCTGTGCATGCTCCTGTTTTATTGATCGATATATTTTGAAGATGCACAAAGAAACAAATTGATAAATTCTAATATAATTAATGGGATGCGCCAATCAATGTCATCGTCATCCTCAATCACATTGATAGGCACAACCCCATATTTTTGTTTGGTTTCTAAAATTACTTGGTAAAAATTTAAAAAATCACTATCATTATTATATCTACCCGGAAATAATAGCTAATCGCAATCATCGTCCATTTGCATTCGGAAAAAAAATGAAAGCGCGCCTGGCGCATAAATCATAAGAACTTAATGGTGCGCACGATCGTTAATTGATTTATGAACGCGTACTTCGGAATATGGAGGATAAAACGGAAACACACCCATGCACATACATTCATATCGAACATAATGAATGATGTAAACTCGAGTTGAGCATATATATAAAGTAGTAAAATCCCTTTCAGTGAGAGACTTCCGTGGGACGTGGGACGAGCGACGAGGGAAGAAGAGCCAGGTTAGGCGAGGACATGTGTAACTCAATATTTTAATTAATTATGATGACACTCGTTTTAATGGATATATACACTTAGGAAACTCTTAGCACTCGCGGATAACTCTGTAATTCATTCACTGCTCACTACTCTGTGTATCCGTAAATGTTGTATGTTGTTCGGTTTCGGTATTAGCATAATTTGTTTGCTCGACGCTCATTCGCTGTTTATTTGATAAATATGCGCATATTTCCTCTACATTTTTACGTTTCATTCACTATTTACAAGATGTCTGTGTCTACATTATATCTCTTCAAAATGCGCCTCAATACAGAGGAAATATTCATTGTAAAATATGGATTAGTTACTATCATAACATTTACTATGTTTACCCCACATTTGATTTAAATAAAAATTCAGTTTTTTTATAGATTTCTTTCTTTGTTATTGATAAACATAAAGTACATGAGATAGGGTAATGTATGTAATAGCCTATCGAGTAAATGACCTTCAAGACTTTGCAGACAGTGTGTATGTCTTAATCTTTGTTTAAAATTTAATTTTAATGAATTTTTTTACATAAGTGTGGTTGAATTTTCTTTTGTATGTCATTGAATGTAGTTTTGTTAGTATAGACCTCCAGCTTCAAATAATCCTAAAGAAAAAAAAAACAATCGAATTAAAACTACGATCCGGCCAGCTATTTCACACAAAACAAAAGAATGTATGACCAGCAAAGCCCTTACTCATGTAATAATTAGATTAACTCTTGAATTAATTTCTCACTAAACATTTGGTGAAAAATGTTTAAACTATTCGGTAAAAATACATGTATATTATGAAACAAACTATGTGGTTAATTTTTACATAATAATTAGATTAGGGTATGGCATCATCCTGTTGAATTCAAAAGACGCGTGAATTCAACAGAATGATGCAATTACTGTTAGAGCTTAGTAATTATATTATGTTTGGTGGAATAATCACTGGTATAGATTATATTTTTAATGACTAAAATGTAAGTTCTTAAGAATAGGATTATCATTGTATGAATTTATTTGTTTATGATATATTAAAAATAAAAGCTCTGTTGAACATGAAACACAAAACAATATTACTATTTAGAAGAATATTGTTTAAAATATACACTTAATTATTATTTTGCTATTTTATTTACTAAACCATTAAAGAATAAAAAAAAACTGTTTTTAAATATACTCTTCTATACTAACCGTGCGATTTTCTAAAAATATAAAAAGCAGCAGGGCTGGTATTAATGCCATAGCACTGAAAGAATTTATTTAAAATTTGAGCGAAGTTGTAAAAGATGTTCAGCTAAAAAATATGTGGTTATGCGACGAATATAATCTCACAGACAATTCTGTCCATAAAAGAGTAAAAACCAAATGCGGAAGTAAATATCCAGAAAAAAATCGAAATTTGTCAAAACCGAGTATTTCACTCATTTTTTGCTGTAAGCTCTGTTGAAAACTAGAAAAGGGAAGATATGAACTTAGCTATATGTAAGAGTATTGGACCAGAGGACTTGGACAATCAATTTAACGAAGAATACCTGCTAAATTTGAAAATTTTTAGGAATTAAAAAAAAATGTTGGTAACTCGTCTGCTGATGAAATATCCTTAAGGTATTCAACAGATGAAGTTATCAAAGAAGCAGGGAAATGTGTTAATTTTACATATGAGAGAAAATTGTTTCTAGGCCATATTATAAAATGTGATGACGACGTGGTGGTAATTAAAGCCATGCAGAAGGCACTCAAATCTAAGAAATGGCTAGAAAAGCCTGATATACATCAAATAGGAAGAAGTTCTTGGTGGAATTAGAAAACCAAAAAGATATTAATATTATTCTCATTATTTTTAAAATATTACAGCTCAAGCTGGTGTTACATTGCCTGGAGAAAAAATCAGTTCAAACCATACAGTTTAAAAATATCATAACTATTTTGCAGGTTTGTAAAATGGTTGCCTTTTGGATGTATATTAAAAGTTTTTCTTGCAGTCCTATGGATTTCAGGTTTTGCAGAAAGCCTTCACTCACTACTCCTGTCTCTAATATAACAACTGGTACAATTTTTATTTTTTCTAGTTTGTAGCTACGCCGCATCAGGGATTCATACTTAGTTCTTTTTCCGTTTGTGTTTTTGCAATATTGTGTGCAAAAGGTACAGCAATATCTATATTTATCTTGATATTATTATTTTTAAAATATCACAGCTCAATCTGGTGTTACATTGCCTGGAGAAAAAATCACTTCAAACCATACAGTTTAAAAATATCATAACTATTTTGCAGGTTTGTAAAATGGTTGCTTTTTGGATGTATATTAAAAGTTTTTCTTGCAGTCCTATCGATTTCAAGTCTTGCAGAAAGCCTTCACTCACTACTCCTGTCTCTAATATAACAACTGATACAATTTTGATTTTTTCTAGTTTGTAGATACTCTGCAACAGGTATTCATACTTAGTTTTTTTCCGTTTATGTTTTTGCAATATTGTGTGTAAAAGGTACAGCAATATCTATATTTATCTTGATATTATTATTTTTAAAATATCACAGCTCAATCTGGTGTTACATTGCCTGAATAAAAAAAATCAGTTCAAACCATACAGTTTAAAAATATCATAAGTATTTTGCAGGTTTGTAAAATGGTTGCCTTTTGGATGTATATTAAATGTTTTTCTTGCAGTCCTATCGATTTCAGGTCTTGCAGAAAGCCTTCACTCACTACTCCTGTCTCTAATATAACAACTGATACAATTTTGATTTTTTCTAGTTTGTAGATACTCTGCAACAGGTATTCATACTTAGTTCTTTTTCCGTTTGTGTTTTTGCAATATTGTGTGTAAAAGGCACAGCAATATCTATATTTATCTTGATATTCCCCGTAGTTTTTCCGTTTAGATATATCTCAGTATTCCAGTTTTTACTCAAATAACTCAGTAATTTTTAAAGTTTAGGGCATATTAAATTAATGCTGAATGTCTAACGTATATAGTTAGACATTCAGCATTAATTTATTAAAAAAAGTGCTTGACTATTGAAGATGCATTTTTCAGCAGTAACGACTAGTCAAATCTACTAACTATGTTATATTGATACAAAGAAAATAAATCACCTTCTATATATGAAAATATTTTTACATTATGCGTCTTCAGTAATCATGCAAGTTTTATTAATAAATTAATGCTGAATTTCTAATGATAAGGGAGATATCGAAGTCGGACACTTCGTTGACTCACCCTGTATACTGAGTACTTTTATGGGACAGTCATATGCTTTTCAATAATCAATGTGGCACATATGTAAATCTCGGCGTTTACTTTTAGCTTCCTACAGTATGATGGCATCTAATGTTAGTTTCTCTTTGCATCCCAAAAATCCTTTTATACAGTCTTTGTGTTTCTCTGCTATTAGTTTATTTTTATCGAGGTGTGTAAATACTTGAGCTTATAAAAGAGGTAATCAATTTACATAATATTTCCAAATACGTAATTGGTCGATAGTTTTACGGGTCATTAGCGTTTCCGGATTTGTGATGCATACATGTTTTGTCAATGGTTAGCAATTTTGGGAAAGTATATGGGTTTGAAATAATATTGTTAAAACGTTGTGCTACTGCTGATATAATAGCAGTGAGCTGTTTTAACCAGAAGTTTTGTATCGAGTTCGGATTTTATGTTTTCCAACATTTTATACATTTTTCTAACCTAGTTTTCTATGGTTCTTTATTTACACCGCTTTTGTCTCTGTTAAGTTTTGGATAATTCAAATTTTACTTATTTAATTAAGTTATTGCAGCAGCAATACAGTAAATGATTATGTTTATATCTTTTAAACTTAGGTTAGGCTTCTGTCTATGTAGTCCTTTATTGAACGATTGGATATTAGAATAGGAGTATTTATTTATCTTTAGTTTTGGTATGTTTGGTCTTTTTAGCGGGTTGATATTTTCAAATATCTGTATTTTCATTGTATTGTCATGAAATTTATTTCTATTTCCATACTAGCTGTTTTTTTTTAAATCAAATCATTTTATGTGTGCCAAATAGTATATACATATATACTTTACACACGTCCGAAGAAAATATACAATGTGAAATAAGCAAGACAATAAACACAACGCATTAAAATAAGTAAAAAATCAATAAAATATACAAAACAAAGTATAACACATTAAAATCGGTAGGTATACAGAACAATATACAACAAATAATAATAGAATCGGTATATGCGACACAATACAACAAATTATATAAGTTAAATTGTAAAAGGGTAATCAAGAAAATCTGTTGTTTCATCTACAGGTTCTTCAGCTATTGGATCTAAGAATTATTCATTTAAAATTTGGTCTACATCTATGTTTTCTTCTTGATAAATTATCTTACATATTGTTATTAATATTATTATTATTATTATACATTATTTTTCAGCCATTTGGCGTGCCATGTTATCTAATAAGGAAACAATTCAGTTTATCTCACTAGTTTAAAAACTTTCGGACAAAATGGCATGTTTGCAGCAAGACTGCATATGACCTGATGGCAGTCCGAGATCCTTGATGTCTTTTAGATTTTCGTTTATGATTCCTTCAGCTGATATCACCAAGAGGTGTATTTTACGTTCTTGTTATTATTATTATTTTTACTATTATTATTAATAATAAAAGTACATAATTAAATATGGCATCCTGGCAAACAGAGGCGTGATAATGATACTTTTTAAACAATTAGTCTTGAAGCACAAGCTGATTGACAAAGTTGAGCAATATTATAAATATTACCCACCAGCACTTATGGAGAATAGCGCGGCACAAATGAACTGGAATCATAGCATAATTACTGACAAGACTATACCAAACAATAGACCGGATATTGTATTGGTTAGCAAGAGCAATATATCAGCATTGTTGATATATCTAGAGTCCACCCATGCTAAAAAAATAAGAAAGTACTCGGACATACTCACTGAAATCAAGGAGATGTGGCAGTTGGAATTCATTTCAATATTTCCAGTAGTCATATTTGCAACTAAATAATTCCCAAAAACTTTAGCAAGAAATACAAAAATCTGTCATTCTGAGCATCTGTAATATAAGAAGACGATTTTTAAATAGTGACTAAATATAAATAGATACGTCCCTGTACATTGCATAATATTCCGTCAGGTATTTAACTCACCGCGAAAAGCGAGACAAAATCACTAAACAATAATAATAATATAATATAATATAATATAATATAATATAATATAATATAATATAATATAATATAATATAATATAATATAATATAATATAATATAATATAATATAATATAATATAATATAATATAATATAATATAATATAATATAATATAATATAATATAATATAATATAATATAATATAATATAATATAATATAATATAATATAATATAATATAGAACAATGAGTGAAAAAATCAATGCATGGAAGTTACCTTGAACTAGTCAAGCTAGTGAAGTTGACAAACCCACATTATTTAAATGGCAAAAATACACAGAAACTGAGGGGTTTGTGATGGCTATAAAAGACAGGGTGATTGAAACTAAAAAATACGATAAATTCTGTCTGAAGTTGAAAGTAGAGGATAAATGTTGAAAATGCGGAAGTGTTGGGGAGACAATTGAACATATCATGACCGTATGTCCCACACTCGCAGATTTCGCTTACTTAGGAAGACACAATCAGTTCGCTAAACTAGTACACCTTAATAGTAAGCCACAACATTTGAAGAAACAAAATTACTAAATTTCGAGATTGTATATAAATGAAACACTTCCGATCTTGCATATTTATATTTTTCAACCCAATAAATTATTTGCAATTAACATTTAAAGTAGATTAATTTAGAAAACTTTAATTTTACGGTAATAACCTTTTTTTATTCTGCAACACTAAATAAAGTTGTGTATAAATTAAAAAAAAATAGGGAGGTTGCAGAAAATATTGACAAACATAGAACATTTTTAGTGACAGTCACAACTCTTGTAAAGATAATACCATTTGTATATATAGTTTTGCTGCACTGAATTATTATTTTTATAGAAACGTCTAAATCAAGGGGACTGACACTATCATATAAATATTTATCAATGTTTTCTGTAACTTCCTAAAAAAATGTATTGGGTTTTAATTTTCTTGTTCGTCGTCAACGTTAAAATCGTTACGTGTTGCTCGAGAATAGTGCGCTAGACTTTGCGATACTCACCGCACAGAGGCCTAGCTCGACCCAATTTTAATTGCTAGCGCGGAATAATATTAAAAAAAACACCAAAGAAAGCACTGGTAAAATACGAAATTTTGAGGGCAGTTAGAGAAAACATTGAACTAAGTTTTGGCGATGGTCCTAGACCTCATCGACTTGGAATTGTTTTATATAAGACTTTCTAAATTTAAAATTTATTGTTAACGTATATTTTATATTCATTTTTTACTTTTGTTCTAAAATATTTAGAGACATTATTTATTAAGCATAACATATGGCATTATGTTATAAACAATTGTGCATATCGTGATGTTGATAGTACGCCTACAAGCCATGTAAAAAATATTTAAATTTGTGAGTATTGAAGTTTTCTAAATCGATCAACCTTAAGCGTTAATTGCAAAAAATATAAATATGCAAGATTAGAAGGGTTTCATGTATCTACAATAGAATGGATATGTTTTTTTCCCCAAATTTTGGATTTATTTTTTTCCTCAAATTCCTCCTAGCGCTCACACCGATTTGGCACACACTACTATGCTCCAGTATATTATTTAAACCTAAAAATATAATAATTTCTCTAGTGGTGCAAAGTATCCTGTACACATGAGGATACTTTGCTCCAAAAATAAATTATTTAAAAAAATATTTGGTTGCATTTTATGTCAAAATACAGCTCTAAGGTTACACTTTATTCCTTTTTATATGATCTCACCAAATATAAATAAATAAAATTTCATAACACGGAAAAGTGATAATTAGGACGATTTTGTTAAATTTCAATAGAAAGAGGAGTAATGTAACCGTAAACCTTTTAAACTTTTTTTTCTATATGTTTATATTGATGATATGTTTTCAATTGATTAATGAGAATAATTGTCCAATCTTTGGTGAAAGCATAGTTCACCTGACATGCTCGATAAGAGCATATTTCCTGACTAGATGCACAGACGAGTGTCTGTTTTGCTCGAATACACCCTCTCTATTTTTTAAATAGTGATTACGCGTCTATATCTGGATGAGTGTCGGTGGAACAAAACGCAATAAGCGGTTTATTGTAATCGATGGATGGTCTGTTCAATAAAATGGGTGTATTTTACGGGGAGGAACAATGGGGCCAAGAGTAAGCAGTAAGCAGTGGAGGCCTTTGACGAGGCGAAGAGGGTGCACCGGCGGCGTAAGGGCCTCGCCGATCCTTGACGCACCCTCGACCGTTCACATGCGTCACCGCACAGAGCGTTTTATCACCGGAACAGATGATCGAGTGTTGTTCTACGGGTTTTCATCAAAACCATTCTCGCTACCGCTAATATTACTAATACTCTCGAGGACTTTCATTTTAGGTTCTATTAAAAAAAATCATTAGATATACACGTCCTGCGATAAGCGAGAAATATATGAGTAATTTAATTTCAAAGATTTTTTTCAAATATCTATTTTCTCAGTGGATAAATAATGAAATTAGTTTTATCATTTAAGTCTTCATTCTCAAATCCAGGTACGTAACCACGGTCATGGCAGGTGTTACGAGGGTAATACACTACGCGAACTTTTAAATTTTCAGAGTTTTATCTGAGTTTCAGGCGACGATTGTCAAATTTGAATGTCATGCCCCTCTCCATAAGGAATGCTTATAGCATATACATTTTCAATAACAAGTGGGGTGTAATAAAATATAAATAAATAATATAATAAATGAATCCAACATAAAATACATTAGAAAAATAGATTGCTGTCTCCCAAAATTAAATCTAAGTATTTATAAGAATGTTACAATTTATATTATTTATTTATATTATTTTATATTTCTTAACTTACAATAATTTTACAAATTTCACCACACTATTTATAATCTATTTTTCATTTACTATTACATTTTCATTCAAAAACTTATTTCACAGAATTCACCGGGGAAATACTGTTGATAGAGATTTTTTTAATTCGTTTTTTTGACAATATTGAATGAAACGACCAAATCTTCAAGATATTTAAATTACGTATAAGGGCCGTTTTACACACACAAGAATTCTCGCAGAAAGTTATGCGAGAATTATATATAAAAGTTTCGCTATAATTATATATATAAAAATATTTTTCCTGTTTTACACAGCAAATAATTATTGTGAAAATAAGAAGAGCAGACAATTTTTACAATCGTCCAATACAAACAGACGCGCCATTGTGTAGTATGCTATGATTAACATTATTGGGAGACTGTTTTATATAATTATTTTCTAGATTATTTTGAACATGTTCAATATATTTCTCGCGAGAATTCTCGCAAGAAATATATTATAAAAATCGCTGTAATGCACATGCGCAAACTTATAATATTTTTCTATGTATAATTCTATTATAAATTTATTCTAGAATTCTTGTGAGTGTAAAACGGCCACAACACAACTCTTGTATACTTTTAAGCATAGATAAAATGAGATGGTTGATGACTTTTTTTGATATCTCGATCTAAGCCATTTGAATTTCGAAGCTTAAATGTGCTAGAGTCTGTGAAGGTTTATGCTAAGTGGACATTCTTTGTCTCATAAAATCTCACACATGTTCTATGAGATTCAAATCAGGCGAATAAGCGGCCCAAACATTAAGGTTAGCTTAATGAAGGCCATTTATATAAGACAATAAAATTGGTTGTATGACGCCATTAAACATAATGTCTAGCTTATATACTGCTTCGAGTAAACCTAAGAGATAATTAGCTACCATTAGTCATAGTACCCTAAACTATTACAACTGTCCTGGGGAAATATATCTGAGAAGCAATCTCCATCCTCAGTCTTTACACATATAAATTTACATTTACATTAATACATATTTATGCTAGTCTGGCTTTTAATGCCATAATCACTCCGGAAGTTCAATGCAATTGCTGGCTCAAAAACTAAATATAATGAGCCCTTACAACGGTACTGAAACAACAAATAAAAAAATAAATATGGACATGACAATTGAATTCTTAAAGATTTTAATAAATGAAGCACTTTTTTACTGCATTTGTATAACGTGTTATTATTAAAACACAAGTTTTATTTTGATAATGTCATAATGACACGTTAAGTTTGTCGAAAGTGTAGTCAATAATAAAACAATCCGAGTTATACAAACGAAGTAAAAAGTGTTTTATTTATTAAAATTGAATTACAATGTATAACAAAGTAGAAGCCTCAACAATTAACAGATTGTCATTTTCCAGAATGGCCATCACTACCTTCTTCGATTCCGCTTTTACCTCTTTAATCGACTCAAATCGATGTCCCTGTAGGGGTCTTATGAGATTAGCGAATGACCCAAAATCACACGAAGCTAAATTAGGCGAATACTTTGGTTGAGATGGCGCATTATTAAAGTGCAACAAATTTTTATTTCCAAAATATGGCTTGTTAACGCCTAAATAATATTCTTTGTTGAAAACTGTCAACATTTTTATCTTGCCTTACCTTTATCACGATTGATTTGTTGTTTTCGGGTCGTAAACATAGATTTATATATCATCTGCAGTAATCATGCGTTTAATCTTGTCCGGATGGCCAGAAAACATTGTTTCACAAAACCTCATCCCGACACTGTTTTTCAAAAAAATCAGTGTTTTCGGTAGCAACAGACATTTGACGCGTCTAAGGCCCAAAACATCCTTCAAAATAGTATTAACTGATTCTTTTGATATGCCGACATCATCAGCAAGGTATCTTATTGTTAATCAACGGTTTGCAAGCACCAATTTCTTGATTTGATTGAAGTGTTTCTGATTAGTTGATGTGGATGGTCGTCTTTAACGCGTTGCTTGCCTTCTTTGAACATTTTGTACCAATGAAATGTTGTTCCTGTTTCTGATAGAGCTTGGTTTCCAAAAACCTTCTGCAGCATTACGCAGCGGTTATCCATTCAGAAAACAAAATGTAATCGCACTCTTTTGTTGACTAATTTCAGATTATGAAAATCGAAAAATTCAATTTTTGTATCGTACAAAACTTAGCGTAACTCAAACATTAATGACATTTATGATGTACATTTTGACAGAGGTGCCTGTAATTGCAGCACCCATATTGCGAGTTGAAGGACATATTATAGCCGACACACAAATAGCGGATGTAATAGCATCTCAGTTCTGCTCCGCAAGTAACTCCAAGACACTTTCCTGTGAGTTAAAGGCGAATTAGAAATCTCTCTTAAACCCAACAAGGTTCCTGCTAATGATGATAGATACCAACCTATTTCGCTGATAAGCTGCTTTGACCAGGTCCTCGAAACAATGGTCAACAACCGTCTGGTGTGGGAATTTGAGACCAATGGTTTGATAGCAAGGTACCAGGCGAGCTTCCACAAATTTAGATCCAAGGTTGACCATTTAGTTCACCTGGAAAACTTCATCCCAGATTCCTTCGTAGATAGATAACACCTAGTTTTTTTTATCTAGAGAAGGCATATGACATTACTTAGAGATACGGAGTTCTCCAAAAGATATATGAATGGGCCGATTACCTATGTTTGTAAAGACGTTTATGTGTGATTTTTCTTTCAAAGTTAGGGTCGGTGATACCGAATCTGCACAGTTAGTGAGAAAACGGTATTCCCCACGGCTCGACAATCAGTGCTTGGTAGACGGTAATTCAGGTGTATGCACGATAGTATATATATTGAAAACAGCGTGCAAAATTTTAAAAAGTTCGGACCCTCTGCTTTGTATCGTGCACGCGGAACAAACGGAGGCCGTGGTCTTTGTGCTAAGGGTAGCAAGGAAAACAGCCGAAAACCTTGGTTTGGACTTTGACAGAGGCCGGGGCAGACTAACTGAACGTAACTCCAAAGAATTAATGCCCCAGATAATAAAAAAGACAAAGAGTACTCAAACGCCAATGTACTTGTTTTTAAGAATATTGAAGAACATAGCTTGTCCAAGCAGCTTAGATTATGTTTCTGGCCCAAAGTTTGAAACCAAGAGCTTCATTATTGCTTGTCCATAACGTATTTGTGTACCACAGCCGCGATATAATGCGATGCTGTGAGTGTACTACCATTTACGGAACTCGTACTACGTTGACAAGATATTAGAACCACCATTTACTCTGGAACTCATTGACACCGGAGTCTCAGATGCCGAATTTATTGCAACTGCTTAATCCCAACAACCCGTTAAATCCAACATATAAAACCTGACTTAGTCCTCCTTAATTAAAGACGTTGTTTGTAATAGGATTATCAGCGCCACTGGAGAGAAACATAGTCATAAAAGAGGAGAAAAACGAATAAAATGTCAGAACCTAATATATGAGATAGGTAGGTTGAACTCCAATGCAATAAATAAAATTTATGGTGTTAGTCGTCGGAGCGATAAAAAATACATTGTAACTAAACATAAAGACCAACGCAAGAACTCTGGACAATTACAATAGACAAATGAAGACAAATGAAACGAAGAAGAGTTGGAAGGATATAAGTTGGCGGATGGAATAAGGGATATTAAGTAATGAGCAGTCGCTTGCAGAAGATCAAGTGGAATGAAATGGAAACTAAGGAAGAGTTGGAAGACGTCACGATGCGGAAGAAAAGTGAGAAGGAAGGATGGAACGCATAGTATGTGGTTTGAGGAGAAATGTCGTGTTGCGAGGAGGGAAGTTAGAACGGCGGTTAGATGGTGGAGATTGAGAAGGAGAGAAGAGCATACGGAATCATCGGCGAGAGCAAGATACACTGCGATATGTGTTAAGAAGACAGTGCAGAAATTGGAACGACTAGGCGAAGATTTTAGAGGATGGAGAGGATGTAAAAATGAAACGGAAACATGGGTTATCTTAGAAAAAGAGGGTTCGAGGGAGCAGGTAGGTGTGACTTCAGAAGAATAAGCAAGGAAATGTGAAGAAAATAGTGGGGAACCCTCGGTTGTGGGAGAACGAAAGGTGGGGGAGTTTAAGGACTTGACAGAGGAGGAGATGGAATAATCATTTAGGGTAGTGAAAGAATGAAAGGCGGTTGGAATGGATGGGTTAAAGACTGAAATGTGGAAGGTGATTGGAAAAGAAGGAAAGAAGAGGTTTAGAGAGCTACTCATTTAGAAGTGGAGAGGATAATTGGATTTCCCGAGCAGGTAAAAAGTGGGAATGGTGTGCTCAGTCCAAAAAGGAGGAAGTAATAAAGATATGGAAAACTATAGAGGAATATAGGATAGCTATGACCGCACTAAAAAGCCGCTTAGAGAAGGACGTGTAGGAGAAAAGATTTCTTCCAGAAACGCAAGGGGGATTTATGAACGGGAGGAGAACAAGAAATCAGATATTTACATTAGCTATACTGGTTGAGAGAGGTGGTATGTATGCAGTGTTTCTTGTCTTAAAAGCGGCGTAAGATTGATTTATCCACTCAAAAGAGAAGTGGTGTAAATAATGAAGCGGGTGAGAAGGTTGTATGAGGAAAAATATGCGATAGCAAAAGTGGAGGAAGCATGTCTAAAAAGTTCAGTGTATGGATAGGGGTGAGACAGGGATGCCCGCTTAGATTCTTTATTGAGGAAATATATGTTGCTGAGAATGGAGAGATATATAGATAAGAGAATTGTGTGTGAACGTGAAGAAGACAAAGTGGATGACATTTTGGGAGAGGAAAGGATGGAAGAGTGAATGAACTGAAATGGAAGGGTGAAGTAAAAGAGAGAGTGAAAGAGTTCAAGTATTTGTGTTTCATATTTAAAAACCCGGATGGATTTGCAGAATGCATCAAATGGATTTAAGGCAAGGCAATGTAAGGAAGGCATGTGAATTCATAAAAAAATAGAGTAAGTTTGTACCGCCCACGCTGAATCATTACTGCAAACCAGTTCAAGTGACGAAATATGTAGTTATTCGCAAATTAGCTTATAATATATTTATAATATTTGAGTTATGTCTAAATTAGTAATCTATAAAGTCGATCATTTTAGTAATTGAATACGAAATAATTAATAATTTTCAATAATAAAGAATTATTTATTTGTTCGTATGAGATGTATGATTCAAAACTTAAAGTTGGTTATTATAATTATTATTTCTGTAACTGAGGCATTTTCAAATTAAACTCGCATTATCTTCTGTATTTTTTCAAATAAATTATTTTTTTAATAATCAATTTTGCTCATCATTACTCAAAATTACTTGAAAAATTATGCATTTCACGTAAAATATCAAAAATTCTATCATAATTTCTTATTTATACCATTCAATTGACTTTTATTTCATCCTCCCTTTTTGATTTCCGTTATTGACACTCCGATTTTTTCCGCTTTCCCCCTCCGTCTATTTGTCCGTCTTTTCCGGAACGGCGAGGCGTTCCACCTCCTTCGTCTTCCGTTATATAGACAGAAAATTAGCGCGGGGTTCGTTAGCTGCGCGAATAAAATTAACGACTTTTTTACATTTCATTAGCAAATCTAAACGGAGTTTAAATACTCGGGGAATTACTTAATAATCGATAGGGCGCAATCGGAATTTCAAATTGCCCGTTTACAATTGATTCCTTTTTAATTCGCACCCCCGCCGATCCGCCCCTCCCTCCTGCCCGCCGCCCGCTACTCCTCATTGCGCCCGGGAGATGATTATTAATTCCTTCTCTCTGTCCCGGCGACTAAATTAAATTTACATTCCGTTCATTTCCATCCGCGAGAATTTATCGTCATCGGGAGATAATTAATGTAGTCGCTTTTAAGATTTTAAGCGAGACTCGTTTTTTGTATGTGTGCTGGATAACTTTTTTGCAACTTATGAATGTTAATGAAACGTTTGAATAATTGATTTTTTTTCATTCGACCGTTTAAAAAGAATGTTATCTTATTTTGTATAGTTTTACAATTTTTCATTAGAAATGCGGATTCAATATAAGGAACGGGTAAGAAATATGTTATAAAATAAAAGGCTCTCTTAGTTGAGTAATACTTCTACAATTATACAATACAATTAAACAAGTATTACTATAAAATGATAGAGAAAAGAACAAGAATGTTTTCATTTTACAATTCTACTAATTATATTGTCAAGTAATAATAATAGCAAAAACATAACTGAATACAAACCTGTTTTCAAGATAAAATAAAACCTAATTACACATTTCAAGATTTTCCAATCCGCGTACAATCGACATATTCAGAAATTGCGTTTTATATCTTCCTCGGAAAAAAATGATGTCACACACTCGCATACACGTAACGTTGTTATCGTCGTCGGAGAATACGTAAAGGACGAGGGCAAGATGTCAAATCAGGATGGAGGATAGGCGTTCGGAAATCTCCTCTTGTCTAAACATTTGCCATCCTTGCAATACTCTATTGACTATTGACAGTAGAGTCGTTCTCGTGTTTGCTCGTCGCGTTGTTTTATATACGGCTTTTTTTTATTCTTTTTCCTTAGTTTACGACGCACGAATTTCCGCCGGGTCCACATCAGATGCATATTTCCAAGAAATAACTCTCTCGCATCATCATCACTAGAAATAAACGTGGAAATAAAATGTTTTTGCATAAAACAAAATTTTATAATACTAAAATTTGTCTCCAGATTAATTATTCGAATATTGTTTTGTAGTAATAGAAAACATTTTTATTTACTTTATTTAATAAAAATAATGAGCTGAAAGACATTTGATTGATAGCCATTTCGCAACATCGTTAGATATATGTATTGTGAATAATAATTACGTAAAAAATAATTAAAAAAGAGCGCATTGCATTCAATAAAAAGTCGAAAGGATAGTAACTACTGTACCAGTTAACCTAACCGTATGATAGTTTAAGCAAAAAAAAGTGCAAAGTAGTGCTATGAGCAGATAAAACAAATGTATGCAAACAATATCAAGCATATGCTAAGAAATACATTAAAATATTAGTGAACCATACTTTTTGAACACCCTGTATGTTTATATGTAGGATGTATAAAAAGTCCCAGAACGGTCAAATAATTGGAGAAATAAAATTGAAAACGTTTTCAATATTTAAAAAAAAAAAACTATTGAATGATAAAAAATATATGTCTTTATGGGAATTATTGAGTAAGTTTCACTTGGTTTGTTTTACACGCAATTATCAAAAATTCTTCATCCTTGATAATGGCAAAGTGCTGATACTAGTCGAAAATAAAAATTTGTGCATGTAAAACAAACGAAGTGAAACTTACTCAACAATTCCTAATATTACTAAAATGTTTTACTGAGTGATTAATGAGACTCAAATTGAAAAATATATGTCTTTATATCTACTTGTGGGTGAGGGCAACTTTCAATGAAAAGCCGTATTTTTTTATTGCAGATTCTAATACTAGGCCATCAACGATGTAGTTTTTATTCTATTTTTTTTTATATTCGTGGTAGATCACGCGTTAAAGGATTTAAAATATTAACCCCCATCTTACCTTAATATCAATATGGGGCTGCGATAGGTCACACTAAATACGTTTTAAACAAAAGTATTTATATCTTTTTAAGTTTTGTTATCGTGTGTGTAAGATTAACTATTTTTTAATGAAGAGGCAAGAAAAAGAAAATGGCAAAATCCTGTTCGTTCTTAAATGAGGTTCTGTCGACCGATTCAACCCCGATTCATTCATAAAACGAAGGACCTTACAAAGGAGGAAATCGCGTACATTGAAGAACTAGCAACAAATCTCACAGAAACCGAAGTTATTGAAGGATAAATTAAAATAAGTCATACTATTTATTAACAATGATCAATGGAAAGGTATACAACGCTGTTATGTATGTGGCCAAACGTCAGAAGATTTCAATAAATTGAAGAAAACTGATATTTCTGAAGGAGCTCTAAAACTCAGTCCATCTATTCTCCATGCAACAATATTACACATTGCATATAAATAAGTGGCAAGCTTAAGAGGCATCGTTGCGAATCGACCTTGAAGCTTTCTTATGGGATTTCTTAATAAAAATGCGTACGTTTAGAGAGCTTATTAGTGGAGATAAAGAGCTACCTTTTTTTCTGCAAAATCTTATGACCTTTTTCTAGAACTCATATCGATCAACAATTTTAATTTGATTTTAGTTTTTTTTATAATAAATAATTATTTCTTACTAGATTTTTACTCATTTCATATTTATAATTCGATATGTTTTTTATTACGCTTAAAACAACAAATCGTTCCTAAACACAACAAGCGAGCGAGCGCGCTCAGTTTATTTACTTATGGAAGTATCGGATTTCGGCGGCCAGACAATTTAAATCATCTGCTATTACAGCTAGCTTACGTGCCGCTTTGAAAAGGTGAACGAATTCGAATTCTGTTTTTAATTATGGTAAAATAATAAGTTATACTACAAGATATGTTTATGTAAAAATATATATATTTTAAAATCTACCTTTTTTATGTCACATTATTATACATACATGTTATTTTCCCTGACAATTATACCAACAACTCAGCGCTATAAGAATTAGTTATATTAAAAATAAAATATTAATTATAAATATTTAATTTGACAAAGAATTTTAAATTATGGCATTAAAATTTTATGAGTTAATGCGCCAGATATAGTGGATGATTCAAAAACTACATAATTGTTTGGGTGTGTTTCAGAAACTTCAATTAGTTTATCATTTGACAAATCAATTGCTTTATCTATAAGATTTAGTAAAATTAAATACAAATAAGTAAAAATTATTGATTTTAAATAAACATATTTATAACTACTGTACTTTATCAAAAGGTAGGTGCATATGATTTTGAAAAAAATATATATACATTTTGTATGGATATTTATTAATATTTTAATAAACTGTCTTTAAAAATTACGTTTTCAGAAAAAGTTAATTTAAAAATATCCGAAGCTGGTCGAGAATTTAAGTTATACGTTTATATTTTATTTTATTGATAATTTTAATAATGAAATTATATTTTTTATTACGATAGCAGGCAGAAAGACTTTTGCTCGAC
This sequence comes from Philonthus spinipes, assembly GCA_963082785.1. Classification (NCBI taxonomy): domain Eukaryota; kingdom Metazoa; phylum Arthropoda; class Insecta; order Coleoptera; family Staphylinidae; genus Philonthus; species Philonthus spinipes. The sequence goes on along the minus strand of OY720308.1, from coordinate 13,832,854 downwards.
AGCCATTTAACAATTTAATTAATTTTTGTGTGGTTTGTTACGTTATTGTAAACTTTTAATTGTTAATAAAGATTGTTATATATATATTACGATATAATATGAACTGCCAATGTTTAAATATTGGAAATTTTTAATTTTTACTAGTGTTGGGCAAAATCGAATAATATTAGTAATCGAGTATAACTAAATGTGTCATTTTAAGTATTTAAAACGAAAAAGTAACTTCAAATTTATCTTTATTAATAAATGGGAAGTTATTTCTGATATATTTATAATAAGTAACATTCATAAAATTATAATATACTGAATTTAGAAATAATAAAAGATCGACTTTGCCCATCACTAATTTTTACTAATATTTGTTAATAAAAAGGAAAATATTTTTTTGATAACACTTTAAATTATTTATAACAATTATTATTTTTTTATCATTACTAAATTATCTATTAAAAAAGATTTATAAATAGTTAAAAATGTCCATTTTTGTTAACATCATTAATAAATACCTTTTTTCTAATGTATCTTTTGAAAATAAAATTGTACAGGGTGGTGCATTTTGGTGGTGCCACATATGGAATTTTTTGATTTTAAAATTGAACGAAAAAACATTTTCGCGACCCTAGGCCAATTTTTAATGATAAAAACAATGGCGAAGAAAAAAAAAAGATCTATCTTAAACCGTTTCCTGGTTATAACCGGAAATTAGCGACGAGTCATTTTTCGTTAGTGCCTGTAACTTCGTTATTTGTAAAAATAGAAAAATTTAATAAACACTTTCTCGAAGCAATATTTTATGCTGACTGCGAATATGTTATCACATTTTATTTATCATTTTTAGTTTTTGAGTTATAATGTCAAATTTCGATTTTTTTCAATTGTGCCTATAGTCGAAAATGACATTATTAGATACAGTTATTTATTTATTTTTTTTGTGCATTCCAAATACAGGGTGGTGCAAGATTACGATTAAGTCCAATATCTCAGTTATAAAGAAATATCCAAAAAAATGTTACTTACATTATTAGTAGCTACTGTCAAAATTCACATTTTAAAATTAGTTTCATATATACAAGCTGTCCAATAATCACGTAACGTATCAAACATATGTTTTTTTTAAATGGAATGATATATTTTTTATGAAGATTTTCGATTCTACGTTTAAAAATAATCATTTTTTATATAAGATTTAATAGGTCAATTTTTCATAGTTTAAAAGTTATAAACAAATGAATGTTGAAATCGATAGATGTTCAGAGCCTAATATTTCAATAATGAAAAATGAAATAAACATTCTGTCAACTCCATACAAATGCAAAAATACTTAATAATAAAAGAAATACTCTTTTTTTTTCCCTTAAAACAAATTTTTATATACAAGGTGAAGCAATACGCAAAATGATTTTTTTCTCTTTTTACTTAAATGGGACACCCTATATTTTTGTATGCTATTTTAATAAAAAATTAATCACTCTTCATTTTTTATATAACATATTAAATAGCTACCGTTTACCGTTTTTGAGATATTTAATCTCAAATATAAATTTGGTATAGAATTTTCAATCAAAGTAGGCCGTGCCAGAACAACTAATTTATTTAGTTGTGAAAGTTACGCGAACACAAATATAAAATAATTTATTGAAACGAATAATCAAGTGTAATTAAAATACATCATAATTCATAAATATTTTTTTACCACGGGATAAATGAGAATTTAATAAAAAAAGTAAATAAATATTAAGCAGTAATTATTTTAATACGCGATAATATTGAAAATACAACAATTTAAATAGGTATGTTCTTGGCTGTGCGCCAGGATCCAGGTACAACGAATCTTCTTATCTCAGGAATGCGTTCTCGGAGTGAATCATCGATCGTTTTTTTCTTCTTGATTTGCGATAATTGCGCTCTTGTATTTCGATTCAGTCGTCCGAAAACGCGCAGTGTTCACTATTCCGGTTTAATTTTTAACGTTAGAAATTATTAATAATTAAAAACGCGATTTATTTTTGTTTATGAACAAGTGGTAATTAGTGAGTGGTGGAGGTGAGTTGGTTTTCGATTCACCAGGAATGGGTTGGAAGTTATTTTTTCTATTAAGGTATGTTAATATTAATAATTTATTTTTAAACAGATTTTACGATTCCTATTATTATCATCAATTTATTCTCCAAAATTGCATTTGATTAAATAATTTGGTATAGAATTTTTAACCAAAGTAGGCCGCGCCAGAACAACTAATTTATTTAGTAACTTTCAACGCTTAATATTATAATTAGTAAGTAAAGTACATTTTACGTTATATTTTGTAACACTGGTGCAGTTAAACATACTTCTTCAATAAATTATTAATTTAATTGTTAAAAACTAACAACAACTATATTTTTTGGTTATTATTCGAAAAATATTTAAAATATTTCTATATGCTTCTTAAATTGATTTATTTAAACAATTCATGTTGACTGAAAAACCGAAAATAGATACTAAGTGAAATAATAAAATATTTATATCATTATATTTTGTTAACATTTTTATGTATTTATTTCACACATTCACAATTTGTCGGAAATTATGTGGCAAAAACAAAGTCTAAGTACTCTGAAATAGGCATCATATGTAACCATTCAAATCCTCCAAATTTAATTTTTGTAGTATTATCCGTTCACGACATATCGTCTGCACACTATATCGTGGGACACCCTGTATATTACATTTTTAAATCATTTAAAATGATATAAAATATTTTTGAAATAGTAGTTTATTTTAAAAATGTTAAAGGAATTATTTCCATTTTTTGTCTGAACTGAGTTTTATTATTAGAATTATTGGCAGTTGTAACTGTGAGTATAATTTTAATATTTATGATTTTGATTTGTCAACTTTAACGCTAATGTAACTTGATAGGAAATAAAAAAGAATTGAATTATTGAATTGATAAATAAAAAAGCTTAACATTGAAATCACATTTTACAATATTTATGTAGTTACATAATTAAAGTTTAATTAATTCATTTTAGACCAGTTGCATACAAAATTATTATTCAATTATTCCTTCAATATCATAAGATTAATATTTCCAAACAAAAGATATTATATTTTGTCTTTCTAATTATTACTATATTTGCTAACACAGCTAATTTAAGAAATTATTTTCAAGGAGATCCTTGTATATATTTCCAGTATAATGCACGTAATTATTGTTAAATATTTAAGAACCGAAAATTAACAAATTCTTCACCAGAAACAACAAACACTAAACACAAACAAACCATAACAATGTTTAAACAAAATTAACTCGTTTACACAGCGCCGCTTATTATTATTTATTAGAAAATAAAATGTAACTATCACACAAACGCACACACAGACACACACAAATACTCACTCAGTATATATACAGTGTGATTGAGTATACAAATATTATTGTTTGTACGTGTGTTTTGAGAGAGTGAGTGAGTGAGTATATGTGTATGTTATCAAATATTAGTCTACTAATTTAGCTATCGCTATAAACGCGATTTTAACGCTAATAATAATTGGCGACTCAACGCAACGCGATGCGGGAGGATTTAGTATCTCGGATGTTGCGCGGGTCAAGATTTAATCATCAATTTGTTTATTGGCCGGAGTTCGAGTTGTTGATTGGGTTCGTGACTTTGGCAGGCTTGGGGTGGATTAAGTGGCTTGACCCCTAATCTAAGAAGTGTAGTGGACGTTTAGATAAATAGATACATATATATTTTTTGTATGTGTGCGTTGACCCTTAAAGAGAATATTTATGTTATTAATACAGGGTCCTACATTTCAGCTCCCGTCTTCAATACTTCAGTTACTAATTAAGTTAAGACTTTGAACTTTTTGGAGATTTTACTTGGATCCCAGGACGTACACTTCTGTGCAATAAAATTAAACACACAAAATAAGTTATAGATTAATGTGGGCATGATAAGTCATTTAGACATTTCAAAAACCCGAATAACACAACTAGAATATTATAAAAAAATGGTTACAAGACTTGTGCTTAATTTTATTGCATAGTACCCTTCTATGCAATAAAATTAAGCACAAGATATCTTAATAAGTTACAATGTGATAAATAATGAGTAAGAATTGACTCAACTGATTATGCTTATGGAGAAAGTTAAATTCATTTAGAACTAGTTTAAAATTCTACGAATATCATATGATGAATGTTTCTAAATTGAAGAACAATCAATTTTCAAATTTATTATAGAAGTCAATTAGAGTTTAAAAACTCACTATTTCTTGTAAATGTGAAATTAAATTATGCCCATCAAAATCCCTTAATGTAATTATAAAGATATTAATTTAACATTATTAATTAAATTAACAAAACGTACCGTCGAGTTCGGCGACGGACGTGAACGATGCGCGCGTTTTATCGCTTTACGATGGAATATGAATTTATCAGCTATAGTTTTTAAGGGCTTAGAAGGCATCTTCTACTGACGAGGAATGAAAACCGAGACTATATAGATTAAAAAATACGTTTCTGTTAATTAATGATAGAAAGGAGTATAAGTGAATGAATACTCATTTCTAATATTATTAACTTTTATTTACATAAATTAAATGAAAATAATTAATTATTAATCAATTATTTTCTCTTTAGCTGCTGCGAGTATACATTATGTAATTCAATATCTGAAGGGGTATAGGTCCGAGAAATAGTCGTTTTAATGGAATTTGTCACAGCAACTAAAGGGAAAATAATTGATTAATAAATCATTATTTTCAAATTCTTTTTATTTCATTTATATTTCTGTAATTGAAAAAAAAGGAGATGTGTCCAGTGAAGGAAAAATTATTAATTAAAAAAAATGGATTGTTGTATTTTAAAGTTAAAGCCGAGTATTTGGAAAAATATTACAGTTTGGTTTGTTATATCTTACCTTCAATTGGCTTCGAAAATTTTCTCCACACTATTTTTTTTTTCTTGAATATTCCGGTGGCATTTGGGAAAGATGTATGAAATATGACGGCATTTTGACGTTTTATTCCAAATAAAAATAATTATTTCAATGATTAAAGTCACCACAGCTAACATAAAGAAGATTCTTCCGCTTATAGAACGAAAATTAAAGGTCCTCCAATAAAAAGTGTTATAATAAAAAAAATATTTTTTCAAGATCTACTTTTATTTAAAACATTTTTATATCCGAATTAAAAAAATGAATAATCGCTAAGAGTAACATTGTACTTAACGAATTTTAATTGTGACCAAAAGCTTTTCAGACTGTTATAAAAAACTTGGATATAACGTCACAGCATTTTTCAAAAGTCGATGGAATGAAGACTCGGGGAACCTCAAAAAGTGTATATTCGTTGAAATTGGCGATTCGAAAATTTTTACGATCACAATACTTTTCCTTGGACACCCTGTCCACGGAAAAGTATTGTGATTGGGGTCCGGGGTAAGTAAAAATTGAAATAAGAAGACCGATGGTTATAAAATAAAAAGGCAAAAATTCCATTTTATAAGATATTTCAATTTAATTGTTAGTTGTATGAAGATATTTATATGAACAACATTGTTTTTGGCACAATCAATGTTTTTAGGTGTGCTCTTAATGATTGAGAATGAGTTTTTTTTTTAAGAATTTGCAATAACGACTGATAATGCTCAATTTTACGTCCTTGACATACAAACAATTATACTATACCTACATTTTAATTCAACTATAAATTGTTATAATAAAAACAATTTGCATTTACATTTTTTTATAATTTAAATGTAAAAATTATCGATATAAAAAAGTGGGTGCGCTGTATAAATTAAAAGCAAAACAAAAAAAAGAGGCATGTATGTGTCGAGTGTGTAAACGAGATTTACATAAATTAGTAGAACGTATTTAGTTTTTTTGTAATGTCCTGCATAATTTACTTGCGTAATTAGCACTCGTTTAATAAACAGAATTCGTATTGACACTAATTGTTTGCTCCGGCCGCGGCAATAACGGCCAAGAACTGGACTTTATTTGGGAGAGACGCTTTTTCGAGGTAATGGATCCTGAAGAAAGTTTACTTAATGGACTCGATTTTTTTTTGTCGTTTTACTTCGCTTCGTCTTCTTTCCTGTTATGACCTCGGGGCGTGCCGGTAAAATTGATGGATCCTCGTATGGTTAAAAAGGTTTCGTTAGTTGATTGAAATTATTTAAAACAATAGTAATTATGTAATTATATGAAAGTGCATTATGAATAAAATGGAATAATGAACATAAAATGATTTAAAATATGCAACATTCTGAAATTACAACATTATTACATTTGAAATTAAAACTTATGCCACAATCCATTTTTTATAAATTAATTTCATGAGAACTAACAATTAATATAGAATAGAAGACAAGTTCTGCTGGCTGAAAAACTGATCGATATCAATTTAAATTGATATATTGTAAAATTATGTAAACTTAAAAATCGATAATAATAATAATTTACGTTATAAGTCCTGAAAATGGACGAAACCACACTGTACATTTGAGAACATATGGCGTAATGGTTTTATTTTATGTTACCCTGAACAAAATTTAAGCTTAACCAAAATGTTCCCTTCTCTTACTAAAATAAGTGTGCATATATAATTGTATATATGGCGAATAATATTAAATTAGTTTTATAAGTATAATATTAGAAATAACCATTTTGTTATTTAATACTAAAAGTTATAAATGAATAAATAAATAAATCTAAAAAATCAGGCAAACTTAGTAACAGAAAAAATACATAGCAATCATACATAGTAATGCTTTGATGGTTGTTTGCATTGAAAAATTAAAAATAAAATTTAAAAATAATCAGATGATATATTGCTAAAAGTAAAGGAAGCCACAGGTGGACTTCTTCCAAATAAATCGTGTAGTCGCTACAAAAAGGAATTTAAAATTTTCAATGAGTGGAAAGATGTCAATAATGTCCAAGCAATGGATGAGAACGTTATGCTGGCCTATTTGTTGGATTCTGGTATGCATTTAATTTTGAAACTGAATACCTACTAAATATTGTCATTACATGAGTACATGTATTTATGGCAGTTTGTTTTATTGTAATCGAAAAAATTCTCCAGTGCGTTATTATGGTCGAAATATTCAATGGTTGTTAGTGCAAGAAAACATCAACGTTTCATGCTTTGGCATTTCTAAAGAAAAAATCTATTGGTTACAAACCGAAGCAAGCCAAAACTCTGACCAGAGACGAACTAAATCGATTTTTGAATCAGACAGATAACATGTTTCAACAAAGTAGGTTAAATTTTCCATTGTTTTCTTATTAATTTTTCCATTAATTATTATTTAGGTGTCTGCCATGATTGGAACTGCTGGAGGTTGCCAAAGAGAGGAACTACATGGAATTAATCAAGTTCCTGATGGGGCTATGTGTATACTGCTATGTGCTATTGTATTTTTTTTTGTAAAACTTAATACTTTACAGTGAAAAAAAAAAAAAGATTTTATTACTATTTGGCTGAATGGTATACTTGTATTTCAACTTGGTTGATTGAGTAAATATTTTATATTTGTCCTGAAAAAATAATAATAAAAATAATAATAAATAAATAATAATTCCATAATAAAATCTACTAAAAAGTATCCAGATATGGCTGGAAGACCACTCGTCGATAACCAATTTCCTATAATACTAAAATGAGTTTCATAAAATAACAGCCTATGGGATAAAGCGTTTTTAAGAATTAATAATTAAATAATTTACAAAATAAAAGTTATTTCTAATAACACTAAATCTTATACAAAGCCTCATCATACTCATGATCATGTCAATAAAACTTCCGATGTTATATGGAGAACACACATCCGCAACTTCCGGTTTTCCGGTTTTGTAATTAGTATAATCCCGTGCGCGTCTCGGCGAGCGCAAATAATCATATTTACACTCCGAGAGTGTACAAACATTTCCCTCCCCTTTTCAAAGGATTAAGGTGATCGTTAAGTATTAATGTATACGCGATTACAACTACACAAGACATGTTTGCTCCAGTTCGTGTCCGACAAACAAGTCCACGTTCCGCGACAATGGCGTCCGGAGTTTGCTTAATGATCGTCTATAAACACCGGAGTCAAAGGTCCCTGCTCTTTATTCCCAAACGAAGGGACCTTTTTATGGTCTCTCAATTTGGATTCGATTGCCTTTTTCCGGCGTTGTTTGCCGTTTATCGACAGTATTTCTGGAGAGATAGCCGGGTGTGCAAATAGTTGATACCATTTCTGTATTTGTGAGTATATGTGTGTGTGTAGTTGAATCTGAGGAATTTTATCTTGGGTGTTTGTATAGTAATTGAATATTTCGTAAGATAAGTGGATATCAACACTACTGAAAATATATTAATGTATTAATATTTTTATATAAATCATTTAAATTTTATTCAGAAATGAAAATAAAAACCTTGACAATTTTATTACATTACGTGATATGAAATTAACCTTCAATTTCAATAAAACGTTAACAATATTTTGGTATTCATTTCATCGATTATTGTACTTACTATAATTTGGTAATCTGAAAAATACTACAATAATGAAATAATTTTACTTTGTTTTTATTATAAAATAGTTTCGATATCATTGATACGAATTAAAATTATTTTAACAAGGTAGAAACAAACCTTCAATTATAATTTGTTATAAATACATACTTAAAGCATTTAATTATTTTGTATAGCGAGCTGTGTGCATTTTTTATATAAATATAGGCTTAATTTACATTTCATTTTATGACGAAGTGAAATATTGTTTCCGACATATTTAAATTATTATTTAAATCAATTATAATTACCCCAGAGTATATTGGTTTGTAAATTAAATTCACTTGGTTTTGTTTTACTTATTCAAATTTTATTTTCAACTAGTTTCGGCTTAATGCCATTATCAAGAATGATGTACAAATGGGTTTGGTTTGAAATATATACAGAGTTTTACGTTTTATTAGGTAATAAGGGCTTTTAATATCGGGGAATTCCAAAGGTCTTCATTGTCGTTGACCACATTTTTGCCCGCCTTTAAAGCTTTAGTAATTTCTATACCCTCCCGATAGTTAAGCGCTAATCCCTTATTACCTATGTGTAAAATGTTTACATCGTTTGAAGAAAAGTGGTGATTATATTCAATGCAGTGTTTGGAAAAACCGGTGGTTTGTTTTTTATTTTCGATGTCTTTTTTATGTTCTTTTAACCTAATATCAAAAGACCTACCGGTTTGTCCTATGTATAATGCGTCGCAATCATCACATTTTAATTCATAAATACCCCAGAGATTGAAAATGAATTTGATTTTTTTTTAAGAGTGTGTTAACCCATACTATTTTAATTATCATATATTGATTGATTATTGAAAGAGTTAACAACAAAGATATAGAATGGAACCAACTTAAAGAATGTATTAGTAAGGCCACAGAAGCCACGATAGGAACTGTCAAGAACAAACCAAAAAAAGAATGGTACAATGATCAATGCAGGATAACAGTAGAGAAGAAAAAAGCAGCATGGAGTAGGTGGATAAAAACAAACAAAATAGAAGACAAAAACACTACGAAGAAATTAGAAAACAATAAAAAAAAATTAGGCAGATTAAGAGGGAATGGGTGCACAACAAAATGGAGGAAATTGAGTTGGAAAATAGAAATAGGAACACAAAAATATTCTATCAAAAAATATATGAACAGAACAAACAATTTAAAAATAAAACGACAGGGATAGAAGACGAGCATGGAAAGATAGTAGAAGAAGAGGACAAGTTTAAAAATGTATGGGTAGAATATTTTTCAAAATTACTGAACGAAGAGGAATCTGAAGAAGAAAAAGAAGAAGATGAAGGAGAAGGCGAAGATATCAACGGAATTATAGAGGAACCAACAAAGGAAGAAATTGAAGATATAGTAAACAAAAGTAAAAATGGGAAATCACCTGGACCAGACGGAGTAAACATCGAACTGATAAAATACGGAGGAGAAGAATTGATGGAGCAACTATATAAAATAATAAAGAATATATGGAAAGAGGAAAAGATGCCAGAAGATTGGAGGTTGGGTAATATAGTGACCATTCATAAAAAAAGGGGACCAACAAGAATGCAAAAACTATAGAGGTCTCACGATGTTAAACACGGCCTACAAGATCATGTCAACCCTTATCCAGAGAAGGCTAACAACAACTGCCTGTAATAAAGTAGGACAATATCAGTGCGGGTTCATCAAAGTGAAATCGACAATTGACTCTGTGCATACAATAAAGCAGATAATGGAGAAAACACATCTATATCAGATAGAAATTGAACTACTATTTATAGATTTCCAACAGGCATTTGACTCCATCAAAAGAACGCAACTTATGCACGCATTAAGAGAAATAGTGGTACACAAGAAACTCAGAACATTAATAAAAATGACGATGGAAAGAACAAAGGCGAACATAAAAACAACGAAAGGCGACACACATACATTTGGAATTAATAAGGGAATAAGGCAAGGTGATTCCCTGTCAACGACGTTATTTAATATGGCCCTGGAGTATACACTAAGACGGATAAATAAAGGTAATTTAAGAACGAAAGGAGGACAAATCATAGCATACGCTGATGACATAGTAATCATCACCAAGAACAGGAGAATAATGGAAGAAATGGTGGGAGAGTTAGTCAGAGAAGGTAAAAGATTAGGATTAAAAATAAATGAAGAAAAAACCAAAATAATGACACCTAAAATCTCAAACATAGACAACAAAATTAAAATTGGATAACATCACTTTGAAAAAGTAAACAAAATTAAATACCTTGGGACAATCATAACAAGTGACGGAGATAAGAAAACAGAAATTAATGAAAAAATAATGGCAGCAAATCGAACCTTTTATGCTAATAGAAAACTATTAATAAATAAAGCACTTAGCAAAAATACAAAAATGAAGATATATAAGACCTTGATAAGACCAACAATGATGTATGGAGCCAAAACCATGACCATGACGAAAAAACAAGAGGAAGACTTCAGGATCTTAGAGAGAAAAATATTAAGAACTATATTAGAACCAATCAAACACCCGAAAATGAGTATAGAAAACGCACGAACAATGAACTAAAGCAGGAACTGGAAAGAGACATCGTAAGTAAAATAAAAGAGCAAAGAGTAAAGTGGATAGGACATATACTTCAATAGAACCCAGGAGGCAAAAAGAGAAGAGGCAGACCAAGAACGACATGGATACAAGAAGTAATAGAGGATCTGAAGAATATTGGCGTTAGAAAGTGGCAGGATAAAACAGAGGACAAGAAAAAATGGAGAGAGATTAGCAAAAAAGTTTAAAAGGACGAAAGGGGAATGATCAGCCCCGTAAATAATGATCTAGAAAGCTCCAGCAGGAGCGGCGTAACCCCTACAAGGGGTAATAGCCACTATATATATATATATATATATATATATATATATATATATTGATTGATGTATTTTTTTTAAATAAAACAAAAAATGTGAGCGCTAATCGCCATGCATCCATTTTTTGTAATCATCTGCGGCTGATTCATTTTTGATCTTAAAAATCGCTTATAAAAGCAAGTCAAAAAAAGTTCATGTATCTAAAGCAGTCAAAAACTGCAGTGAAAATTCAGAAATTAAGCAAATGTGAAACAATGAAAAATCCTTTAGACAGAAAATACAATGCAGAAAACTATCCCTCGCCAGTTATTGCAATACTATTAGACACTGATCTTCAAAAAATTAGTGTTGGGCAAAATCGAATAATATTAGTAATCGAGTATTACTAAATGTGTCATTTAAAGTATTTAAAACGAAAAAGTAACTTCAAATTTATGTTTATTAACAAATGGGAAGTTATTTTTGATATTTTTATAATAAGTAACATTCTTAAAATTATAATATACTTAATTTAGCAATAATAAAAGATCGACTTTGCCCATCACTACAAAAAATCACAAACGAATTTTTATGGATACTAAGTACATTGAGAAAGAACTGTTATATTCTCAAAGCTGTTAAGTATTTAGTGATGTTAGTAAATGATTATTAACTGATAACAATAATAAAAATCTATTATATCAAGCGTATAACAAAAATCGACGACGAAGTTGGCATTGGAAATCTAAAGTTATGTCTGAACTAAAATCACACGCGCACACGTAAAGTATTAATTATCATGTTGACAACTCAGTTGTCAATAACCCTTAATTATCGTAAAAATGTTTTCTAAGGTACATAAAACGTTTATGATTGAATCTTATTTTCGTAATGGGCGAAAAGTTGGTGGAGAGTGGCAGTATTCTGTTCCCGATTGTTTGGAGGAAATTCGAAATCAATTTCCTAATCTTGCCGTTAATGATAACTGTTTTCGATGTAGGCACTAGATTGACAACAAAAACGTACTCCAGAGTTAATTGAAAATGTGCGACAAATAATAGAAGATTCACCTAGAACTTCACTTCGTGTGCTTTCACAATTAACTGAAGTATCAATTTGTACCTGCCAAAAAAATTTGAAGATGGATATGTATTTGTTCCCTTTTCGATTAACTTGCGTACAAGATCTACATAGAATTGACTATCCTAGAAGAGTTACATTTTGCCAATTGTTCCTACAAAACTTTGATGACGATCTCCTCGACAAAACCTTTTCCACAGATGAGGCATGGTTTTATTTAAGAGGGTACGTAAATTCGCAAAATATGAGGATGTGAAGTGCTGCAAAGCGTTTGGTGCGCCATAAGTCTCAGATGCGTTTATTTATGTTGATGGTACCCTAACAGGTGAACGATATAGAGAAGAAATTCTGACCCCCTTTATCGAACAACTTGATGATGAAGAATTGAGATATGGATATTTCCATCAAGACGGAGCAAGAGCACACACTTCTGCAGACACTATTGAAATGTTACATGCATTATTTGATGACCGTACTATCAATTTAAACACTGAACATGAATTCCTTCCTATATCATGTGATATTGCCATATGTTTTTTTTTGTGGCCATTTTTAAAAAACTCCATATATCTAGTGCATGTTAACAACTTGGTTCACCTGCAGGAGAGAGTTATAGAATAAATTATTGAAATTAACGAGAATCCTTTAATGTTTCAAAATGTTTTTACTTGCGTCAGGTAAAAGTTGCCTGGATAGTCGCGGTGGGCATTTTCAACATTTACTTTGACTATTGTAATTTAAAATAAATTTAGTTTGACTACCTATTTAACAAAATTAATATCTGGCATGTCACTGTTTAACCGCAACCAGCATTTCACGCGTGTGAGCCAACTTCGTCGTCGATTTTTGTTATACGCTCGATATATATAAATATTTTAATCACATACAATTACATACATTTTTTACAAATATTAAGTATATAAAATGTGTGTGTAAAGCCATGACAAACACTTGTTAAATTTAACAATGGTTTGACGTTTGTCAAGCTTAAATCACATACATTTTCTGTTGCTTAAAAATATTTGAGAACAGTTTAAAGCAATATTAATTTGACGAAGGCTTGGCCATGTCAAACCCTCGTCAATCCTATTTTATGTTGCATTATACTTTAACATCGATCAAATCATTATTAAACAATCGTCAATTTTATTGCTTCCCTATCATCAATTAACATATGATTCTAGTAATAATGTGATGCTAAAAATAATATTTTTAAAATATTTTTATATAATTTAAATTAAAAGTAAAAAAAATAGAAAAAAAAACAAATATTTTTAAAATATTTTTATATAATTTAAATTAAAAGCAAGAAAAATAGAAAAAAACAATGTAATGTATAATTATAGATTAACTAAATCATAGAAAATATTCATCTCCAATTTATCTTTCTTGAATTGTGAGAGCGAGGTTCATCTCAAAGATGGATGAAAATCGATTCAATTAAAATTATTAAATTATATTAAATATACATTTTTTTTGTTCAAAGCAGAATTAATTATTATTCAATTATATATTAAAAACAATGCTTTGTAGTTCGGATACATTTATATACACGTTGGGCCACGAAAAAGGGCGCTTAAAAGTTTTCGAGATTTCTGACAGTGGAAAAATTTGAAAAAAAATCTACATTGCACGGTTGAATGCTATCTTCCCTTTTCTACGTTTTATAACTTCCGGTTGTTCCGGAAATGGCTACCAATTTTTTTTTTTTTATTTTAAATGGAGCACCCTATATATTATTATTATTATTTATTCCCCGCTTAATTAAGTTTATTTATGTCCAGGTAACTCTTACAGTGTTTGAGTTAAACATTTTTTTCGTTAAATATTAACCTGAAATTGACATTTTGAAAATGCTTATAACTTCACATAAGAACAAGATAGACATATTAGCGGCATATTGAATTTTTACCAATAGATCCCTCTAGAAGCAAAAAAATTAACATCTGTCAATTTTAATAATATATATTTCAAAAGTTTCAATTTTTTAGTGCCCACGTAAAAACATCATAATTCATTTTTTTAAATAGAATGACCAATATTTTATCTCATAGGGCGATTGGCAAGACAATTTGAAGCATAAAAGTAACATGCATCCCTATATGTAGAGTAAGTAGTTTTGGAGTTATTTCGAAATTTCTTTCCACGAATAACGTCGCATCGACATTAAAAACAACATTAAAACGTTAATATAACATTGGTACAATATTATTATATCCATTAGTGGATTAGGATGATATTGGACAATAAGAAACATATCAGAGAATTAGGCTTCAGAAAAATTATAAAAGCAAGAAAACAGAACCAAAAAAAGTGTTTTCGACCTCCAAGAATTAACTTACAGACATATGACTATTTTAAAATAATTGATTGAAAGACCACCATTGTTACGAGATCAACTTTAGCATCAATAGCTTAAACTTTTATTTATTTGTGTTTTCAACCCTTTTAATAAAGTATTTTCACTACAGAAGTTTAAAATGTTTTTGGCTGAGTACTGTAAAAAAAAACTAGTAAAATGACTTGATTTAAAAAAAAAACTCGAAATTTCGGATACATAAGCGCATTGTATTGTACAATTTTTTTTAATTTGCATGTTACATTTTTTTCGTCTCACCCTATTGTTCCACGGCGAATGACTCAAAAAGTAGACTTTGAAACATTTTGGTTGGTTACCAAAATCAATGGGACCAATTCAACTAAAATATTTACAAGAAAAAAACTCCGGTTATACCGGAAGTCAATGTCAACTTGCTAATTTTAAATGATCCATATGTATAGATTGTCTACTCGGATTTTTTTAAGTTTTCGAAATATTGCTAATTTAATATTTTTATATTAAATCACATAGACGAGAAAATAACGAAAATGCTACGTGAATTTTGAAAATACAAAAATGAGTTTACTGCAAAGGATTACAAATAAATAAATAAAAAATAAACTAATAAGAATTGCTATCCGGAATAAACAAAAATCTGATTAAATATACCTGCCATAAATGCCTGCATGCTAACCACAATAAAACATGGAGCAAAAACGGCGATGGTTCATACATAAGCACTACAGTTCCAAACAAATGCACAAGGTTTTATTGATGACAAAAATCCGACGTTTTTGTTGTCATGATGAGAATAAAATGCGAATAAGGTATGAAAATCAAATTTATAACAAAATTAGATATTTTTTAAAATTAAAATATACCAATTGGCAAATAACGAAAAAATAAAGCTTACCATATGGTCAGGTAAGTATTATAAAAAATAGTGTTAATTGAATTGCATACAACCATGAAAGGCTCAAAATTTAATATTAAAGAGAAATGTACAATTAATTAATGGATTTTTCAGTATTTGAATCACATATAGAATTATAATAATTTTGAAACAATGTAACTTCTAATTGATTATTAGGAAATAAAAATAAAGTACAATTCAATCCATAATGATGTAATGTATAAATAATTCCAGTAATTAAGCCGCATGTTTGTTTTTCCATACTCGATTGCGTAATATCGATTTCGACTATTGTTGTCATTAGGAGTGACTACATTCACTCATATTTTCCTACAATAAGTATGCATTATTAAAATGTTGGTAATTAATCGAAAGTTTTTAGTAATGCCAAACAAAAGTAACCGACTTTATAAAGAGCAATTTATATAATTAACTTGCTTAATGTATCTAAATAAACATCTTTTTTTAACTTAATCAATACTCGTTTAAATAATAAGTATTGTAAAAATATATTTTTAATTATAAAATAACTAATAATTTTTCTTATATTGATTTCGTGATTATCAAACTTTAGTATTTTGGTTTGTTTTTATGTTACTATTTATTCAAATGTAATTGTAATATGTTCATACTTTTATAATATACAGTGTGTCCCGTTAATGTTAGAAATGGCAGTTCCTGAGACAAAAATATGTTGATTTAACCGAACTTATCTATATACAAAAGTTAACCGTTAAGCCATAAGTCATGCTCAAACTTAAACAAAATATTGTTTGTTTTATTAATAATAATTTAAAGCTTCGTTACATTTTTATAAATTTACTATAAATTAATATAATAGGCCGAAAGACCTCTGGTCGATAGCCGTTTCTCTCAAGAATATATATTTTGTTTTAAATTGTTTCATGTATTGTATATTGAATTAAATATGTATGTATTCTTTGGGAATAAACATGTTTGTATATATAATATAATAGTATAATACGGGTGTGAAGTTAGCAATAGATTTCAAATTTATATTTTTGGCAAAGTATTATAGATAAAAATCCGAATTTCATACTGTTCAGCAAAGGAAGGATCCCTTTAATAAATTTAATAATACATTTTTAAAGTGCACCTAAAATTGATACATTATTTAAATTAATTTTAACAACTTTCTAAGTGTTCCATAATAAAATAGAAGGCCATATCTGGATTTAGCATACATCAATTAACAAAACTAAACAATAAAATTAGGAACACCACCCTCGGAACAAAGAAAAAAAAACTTCCCTAACACACACTTTAACCGAAATAAAGATAATTTTCATTTCACACACTATAAGTTCCATAAAAAATCTAAATCTTTATAATTTTTGATATTCACACAAAAAAATAAAATCAATTACGCTAATTATTTGGTAAAATACAAGTTAACCAAGGCATTATAAACACATTTATTTTCTAAGCAAATAAAATTTAAAATCAACATGTTAATATATAAATAGTGATTTAGTAAATTACATTAATAACTAATAAGTCACATTTATTTACGTTTTCTGGGTAAAGAGACTCGATATTTGCGAAATAAATAGAACGAATTGATTTGCATTTTCCGACCAAACTGTTCAAATAATCGTAATTTATAAAGAGACAAAAAATACTCTAAATTAAAGGTTAATTCAAGTATTATTTTTAAAAATATTATTTCTTGTCTAAATAAAATTATATTTAGCTATATATTTATAGATTATGTTAAATTTTACACTTACATTAAGTGATAGTACTCTCATTAACTATAATATTGTATTAAATTTCCATATTAAACCATAGTAAATTTCATTCAAATCGAATAAAGCATTCAATTGTTATCAATAAAATAATTGTTACACTGTTTAAGTTTGAAGATGAATTCTGGCTTAACAGTTAACTTTTGTATTTAGATAAGTTCGGTTGAATCATAATATTTTGGTACCAAGAACCAGAGGTTAATCCATTTCCCAACATTAACGGCACACCCTGTATAAATATATATATTGGTTTCTGTTGTGTCCACATATTTCAATATTTTAATTTTAGGCTCATTTCTATTACTCTTAAGAGGCCAGTATGCATGTATCGGTATATGGAGAAATAATGTAAAATGTGTAGTATTTTATTTATTTTTTATATCAATAAAACAAAATATCTGGCTAATGAAAAACTAAAAATATCGTCGTGAATGTCACTGTCCTAATTTATTATAAAAAAAAATAGCAAATAAATGTGCCATAAAACATATTTAATATACCGTATACTTTAAGGGTGCGGTTTAGACGAAAGAGATAGCTATATAAATATTGGCAATCACTAATTCGAGTTAGATTGCTGTTGTGATCAATGAATAATATTGTATTATACATCAAAGTAATCTTAAAATAAGCAGGAATTTCATCAGATGAATTAAAAAGTATTTTAATGTTTAGTTTGTGTAAAAAATAATTAAAAAAAACAATGAAAATTGATCAAATTTATAGCAATTTTTAAATTAATTTTTTGCTAATAAAAACTTGTGCAATGAAAATTTCAAGGATTCACTGAATTCTACTTTCAAACAACTTAGCAGTCTTTACTTATTAATTTCATTATATCTTAGAATTTTCTTTTCTAACTTAAACTAGTAAATTTACTACTTTATACTTGGCAGATAAAAAAATGTAAATACATATTCATATTATTAAATCCAAAATAATGGCTCTTTTCTCAAACGATTATTTCCAATTTACTATATAGCTATCTAAATAAATAATAACACAATTTCTTTTTTCGTCACTGTTTCAAATATTATTTCCTGATAGACGAAAATATATCATTACGGAGATCTTCGCTTTTTCGCCATGTGACTGACGAATATGTTATAAACCTCTCATAATTTCTTTTAGTCCGATACACATAGAACTCTTAATTATAAACTTATGTAAAGCAGTAATTTGATTGAGTTACGTAAAGATCAAATTCAATTGATAATAATGCACCAATAACCTATTTTCACACTTTTATTTTTCTTCTATATGTACATCAATGGATTAATTGTGACTCCAAATCTGAATTCAACAGAATATATACTTAAATGATTAACAATACACAAAGCAAAGGTAGATAATTTGGGAAAAATATAAAATTAACAGTTCAACCGAAAAATTAAAAGTCCGAAGAAAGGATATTAGTGCTTATTAATTATTATAATTATTAATGATAACATTAAATTTGATTTTTCAAAAAACTATTGAAAATTTTACAATCGGTATTATTACTACATCGATCATAATTAATACTTCAAAATTATCACCTAATACCTTACTTCTTTAAAAATCGCGCAAAAAAGGAATTTCAAATAATATTTTACATCAATTATGATATTAAATATATATAACTTATGAGTTAACCATTGCTCTTGTGAGGAAAGTAGCATTCAATGGATATACATTTTTTTTTACTTTTGTGACTTCATTTATTAAGGAAACAATGTTAATTCGATTAATAACTGTCAATAAATGGTTATTGTACAGTATTACTGAAACTGTAGAAAAAAGTAATATTTCGTATTTTAGTTTATTAGAAAGCCTTTTATGATCTTAACATGATGATCACTATTTAAAAGACTTTTTCGATAGCTTAAATAATACCTTATGTATGTATAAACTAATTAATTATTTGTTTTTACATTTTCTTAGGTAAATTATTGTTTCCATTATGTAATTATATACCCGTAGATGTTAGTTTGTGAAGTCATAAGCAACACTGAATCAATTCTTTGAACCGTTTGGGAATGCACTTATCTTACTTATTAATTATTAATAGTTTAGGAATACTTACCTGATTATATACAAATATGTAAATTATTGTATAATGTAATCAATTATAATGGAGAATTCCGTAAAATAAAGTTAAAGTTAATATCCAAAACATGATCAACTTGAAGCATTATTTAATGTAAATAGAAAAGAGTATTCATTCTCTCTCTTCACAATTATTTAAATAAATTAAATACTATTACAACGCGCGGCATGTGAGGGTCGTTCTTTTTAATTAATTTAATTCAATTAGTTTCGTTTAATTTTATTCGGTTTTGATTTAGATTGAATTAATTTGGTTTAATTTAATTTAAATCGATTTAGTTTAATTTGATTTAATATAATTGGTTTAATTTCACTGAGTATAGTTGAATTAATTTAATTGATTTGTTTTGACATCTTTAAATTATGTAAGGCATAGCTCTACTGATGAGGGATATATCCCGAAACATGTGTCTGCAGATGGCCTTATATTAAGTAACGTTCCGGCGTGGGTATTTGCCCGAGAAGTAGTTATTTTGATGTGCATTTGTTTAACGTACTTATGTAACGTAAGTCAAAAGTCACGGAGCTAAATGTGGAAATAATTTATTAATTATTTTCAAATCATTTTTATTTAATTCATTATTTAATGTTTTATAAAAAGTGTGCATTTGTTACAATTATTATTATTTCACGAGAATATTATAAAAATTTGATTCGCATTAAAATAAGCAAAACAGTTACTGACGTTAGACATTCTCTGCAATTCTCTGCAGATATATATATATTAGTTAGTTAGGTAGGCCCTTTCCCCCTGACCATCTCAGGTAAACTACCATCTTTCGCCCGAAATTACTTAAAAAATACAATTAATAAAATATTTGAATGAAATTACATCAACGTGTGTGTAATTCGCAAAATTACCAAAATGGCGGCTCTTAAAAAAGAAGATTAGATTTTTCGCAAAAAAACACCGTTACTGAAATGCGCATAAAAAATCGAAAAATTTCAGTATCCAAAAAATCCTATGTTACCTTTTAGACTATTTAATTTTCCACAAAAACCACAAAGAATCATCAAAATTAGTCCAAAAGTTTAAAATAAACGCGTTTAAAGATTTGTATTCAAATACTTTTAACGGAAGATTATTTTTTTCTGTACCTTTTTAATGACTTTGGATACCGAATTGGCACATGCTAGACAGTATAAGGATGCCAATAATGCAAACAAAATAAATTTCGATATTTTTAAAATTTCAAAGTGGGTCCTCTCTTAAGGGAAGTAAGGTCGGTTATAAACAGCCAATACTTTAAGGTATCCAATGGTGATTTCGTTTTGGAAAAAATAAATTCAGAGTGTTTAAAATTTCACGTTAAATTTACTCAACTTAAACGATTAAATCTCGATTATTTTAAATGGAAAATATGTTTAAATTGAAACAAGATACGTGTAGAAAGTACAAGTATAGATCAATGCAGAATATGTCAAAATATACAGGGTCTTCTATTTAAAATAACTGAGATTTATTTTTTTAAAGTTTACTAAATATGGGATGAAATTTTAAACACACATTATTTTATTTTGCCAAAACTAAATCACCCAATGGTGATTTAGTTTTATATAGAATCCAAATTCATAATAAAAAAATATAATATTCCATTAAAAATAAGGGAGTTGTTGACTACTATAAGTATAACAAGAAGTCGTATATTAAAAAAAATCATTAAAATAAGCACACATAATTACTTTAATGTTGAAATAGAAGTCCATATACTTTGAGTGTGTGGTTTCGCTGGAACACTATAGATTTCACAATAAATACAACTATTAAAAACATTTGTTATACATTTGTATAAAAAAATTCCTTTTTATGAACATAAATTAAATTGGATTAATTTTATTTTTAACTACTGTCACGCAAATTATATTTGCATAGCAAACAGCTTTGTTTAGGATTAGCAATGATATACAACGGAACAAATCCTTGTGAATGGAAAATTTCCTGTGGCGAATTTTTTTTTAAATAATTTCTCAGTACTGGAATATAAATTGTTTACAAAATGAAATGCAATATTTATTAAACATATATTATTGTTATAAATTTCAATTATTTAATATTTATCCTTTCTTGTCATTACATGTAAGGAGAAGAATTTCAAATCTTTTTCTTCATTGAAACAAATAATTGATATATTTACAACATTTATAAATACATTATATACTAAGTGTCATTGAAATCCGAACACCTAGTATCAATTGTTTAATTTTAATAAAACAAATATTTAGGCTTACTTTGGTGAAAAGAAAAAAAAAACACATTAACAATGCAACTGTATCAGGTAACTTTTTCGTTTTTTTTTTTATTCGACATGTTTATTTATTTGGTGCACAAGGTGAAATTAAACATTTTTAAATAAAAAAGAGTATTATTCATTCACTTGGTCACAGTTATTTAAATATATTAAATAAAAATGATTTGAAAATAATTAATAAATTATTATTATTTTCACTTTTAGCTCTGTGACTTTTGACTTACGTTACGTAAGAACGTTAAACAAATGCACATTAAAACAACCGGGAAGTAGTTGTTTTAATGTGCATTTATTAATTATTTTCAAATCATTTTTATTTAATATATTTAAACATTTTTGCCAGAATAACGATTTAAATATTACTAAGTGCGGTTCTACGTGGAAGGAGGGGTCAGGGCTAACGATAGCTGGAGAAATGATCCTCCGAAAATGGAGATGGGCGTAGGATTAACAACCCTACCTCGGAAAAAAGCAAACGTTACGAAACATCAAGATAAATACGGATCAAATCATGCCATGATAATTAGTACATGGAAACATGTTATACAAGAACACTATACAGACAGGTTGCATTAGGAGCTCTAATAAAAATACTAGAAAAGTACAAATTATATATTACAGCACTACAAGAGATTAGATATA
Organism: Philonthus spinipes; assembly: GCA_963082785.1. Taxonomy (NCBI): domain Eukaryota; kingdom Metazoa; phylum Arthropoda; class Insecta; order Coleoptera; family Staphylinidae; genus Philonthus; species Philonthus spinipes. Next base: position 13,810,415 of record OY720308.1, on the reverse strand, counting down.
TGGTACGATAGAAAAAAATACAATTTACTATGGCTGCCAACCAACACAACATAACTTTGATATGGGCTTTAGTGTTGGCGATGGATAAAACAACTAGTAATTCACTTTAACGGTAAGGTAAGCCATTGAATATGCTCCATTAGAATTAAGGGAAAATTCTCAAATATTAGCTTGATTAATGCTCATGCACCTTACGAAAAAACAACCAAAGATGAAAAAAGTTCTATGAAGTCCTCGAAATAACATATAAGCTGTGTCTTAGAAATGACATAAAAATTATAATTGGAGATATGAATACAAAATTTAGACGAGAAGATATATACAGACCAACTACTGGAAGGTTAGTACCCATACTGACAGCAATGTCAATGGAACTAGATTGGTAAACCTAGCAGCATCCCTAAATATGACAGTAGCTAGCACATTCTTCAAACACAAAAATATACATCTGGCAACGTGGACGTCACTAGATGGTCGATTCAAGAACCAAATAGACCACCTCCTAATCGATTCAAGATATGAGTTAGTTGTATTAGACTGTCGAGCATATATGGGAGCCAATAGAACACTATTTGGTAATTGCAAAGTTGAGAGCCAGAATTTCAAATGCAAGGAAAGAAAGATAAACGCAAAATATGAGATACAATACAGATGCCCTCAAGAACCCACTATAAGCTGATCAATTTGCGAGCGCTGTAGGCGCAAGACTAAGGATAGCTATGCCTGAGGAAGTTTCAGTCCCATCACACATTAATACAAACTGGGTTATGATTAGAAGTGCAAGGAAAACAGTGGCAGATGAAGTGATAGGACAAGAGCGCCGAACAAAAACAAGGGAGTACAAAATTTGTTTTATAAGCCAGATTTTTTTTATATAACGGAAGCAAAATTATCCGATTCCGTCATACTATATATATTTATCGCGTTTTATTGTCCTAGAACTAGCACTTCTCCCGAGTAGGCCAGTGTTGATCTTTAGCTCCAAGACACATTCAAAGTCACTATCACTACTCTAATTTATTTTTTCTTAAAGCCAATTGGGTCATCATGTGAAGCATCAGGTTGAGGTTCAGGTGTAGTTTAAGAGCTCAAGACACGTCTATGTGTCGATCATATGCAAGGATATTCCTATTTGGCTCGATTTTTTCGGTTAATGCCAGTTCTGTAGACCAAACAAAAATAGCAATCGTTATGGTGGTTCAATGGTCATTCCACATCATAGAGGTTAGGTATCGGAAACGTTTACTTTTATTATTTGTACGTAAACGTAGAAATTCAGCCCATGTTTTACATACCTTTTGAGGAATCCAAGGTTTATCTTTAATTTCCAGCGAGTGCCCAAAGTACTTTTTGTAAGCCTTATTAACAAACGTTGTAACATTTAAACGGCATTCTTTAAACATATACTCTCCACAAATGAACCAAAATTGGTTTGGATAATTCCCACAAACTCTTCTGGATACTGCCATTTCAAATTATAGTAAGCTAACTGAATAACCTTTTATATAGCAGCAAATAAACCGCACAAGAAAGAAAAATATTACTGAAAATTCGGAAACTCACTTAACCTCACTTATTTTCAAATAGATCTTGATCTACTAGAAAATAAGTGAGGTTATATTTGGAATCAGTGACGCTAAAATAATAAACATCATGACATGTATGTCAATTATCAGTCAAAAAGTTTAAAATGGTTGTGTTGTGTAATAAATGAAGAAACGCGAAGTGCAAACGTTATAAGTACGGACAATTATCAGCTGACTTATTTTGATCGGCTATCTTTAAATATTGCTACTAAGTCATTAAGCAATCTCCGATGCATAAGCTAAACCAGGAAAATAATAGTTAAAATATTGACAATAAATATAATAAAATACAATCAAATGGCAATTATTTTTTAAATTTATTACAAGACTAATAAACTAAAAAATAAATTCATGAATCTTAAAAATAAAAATGTCACTATCACACCCATTAATAATACAGGCGAAAATAAAAATTCCTTATAGTTTAATTTTTTTAATGTACATTTGGTGTATTAATTAAATGTAAAGTGAAGTAAGGAATTTTTATTTGCACCTATATTATTATATAACACTTCACACCTAAGTTATTCAGTGTTACACCCATTGTTTTCTTTAAAACCTCAAATTGAAAGAAACAATTTTGCAAAATGCATAGTTTTCGAATTATTCTGTGAATTATTTTTTCGAACTCTGTATATCGATTAAAATTATTTGAATGCACTTCATTAGTCGATTTTTTTTATTGGTGATATTAAATATTCTCAAAATTCTCTTAAATAGACACAATAATAAGCTGCCAAAGGAGCATAATTAAAAAAAATCTAGTTGGATCTTCTAAATAGTCATAAACAGATATTAATTAGTAAAATGCATGATCCTGATTCAAATATTTCAAATTGATTAGACAAATAATTCTAAAGATATTTAACTTATTAAACACCCTGTATATAAATATATAAATATATATATATATATATATTTATATTTTAAATATTATAAACGGTATATATATATATATATATATACCGTTTATAATATTTAAAACTTGTTATTATTTTTATTATCAAATACCACTAAAAACAATAACTATTATGTACGTGATCTTTCATATCATTCATTATTAAATTAAATCACGTGTGACGAAGTAGATGATAGAGAAATAAACATTAAGAGTACGTTGGAGTATATGTTGAGTTGCTTAAATATATTTTTTAATTTATCTTTGTTATTAACATTATTATACAGGGTTATCATAATGTAAGGGATATATTTCAACGTATTATATTTTTTAACGAATTAAACTAAAAACAAAAATTAAAAGAAATTTAATTGGTTAAATAATAGGATTTCTTATGTCCACCATTCTTACCGCAAATTTCCAATATGACTTCCACTTTGTTGTTGCAAAATCACCAACCGTTCCTCGAAATTATACAGAGCGTTTTTAAATATTTCTGGTTAAATTGCACCAATTTTCTCCCTACTGCATTGAATATCAATCCGTAGAGTGTTTTATTTGCGTTTATCAATTTTCAGCTAAATACGAAGGATTCAAGTCATTAAAATTAATACAGAAAAAAAATGTCAATGCTTTTCAAATAGAACCTATGAGCCTGTGTCGTACGCTCAGAGACAAACTCGTTTCCTAAGAATGGTAAAAGATGAAACTTTGTACACTCATACAGATACCGTCTGGACGTCTCCCCCGAAAATTTAAACTTTCTAACTCAATCCGGAAGTGAGATATTGACGACAAAAATGCGTCGCCCATTTGACCGTTGGTGGAAGTGAGATGAAAGACGCATTTGAAACCCATGAGTGCGAGTGAGAGTCGAAAGACCCACTTTTATCCAAAAACCATTAAGCAATATTACTCTAATCTTCCTTATGTTGGTTGCTATTTGTGGAGACTTTAATTATATAAATAAAAATAGTTGTCTTTTTTCCTACTTATCATTTAATTTAATCGGTTTCCGAAATAAAAAAATATATAAATGAGGAGGAGAAAAGACAACTATTTTTATTTAAATAATAATGCTTTAAATTTAGTTGATTTTGTTTGACATTTGTATTAATAGTTGTCAGAACAACTTTTTTATTTTCAACATGTACTGTAAAATCCCATTACAGAAGCAACTAAATTCTATTTAATTTCTTAAAATTATACAAACATTTAAAGTATGTCCGTTACATTATGATAAGATAACCCCATATATTAAATCGCATAAAAATATATGAGAATTGCTTTATTTCTTATAAAAATATTCAGTCGTAAGCACAATCTAGTAATCGCGACAATCTGGAGAATAAAAAAGTGTTACCATTGAAAAGCATAGAAAAATTCTTTTGTACTAATTCAGTATTATTTTAGTATTGTTTTTAGTAAAAGACATTAATTGTCTATGTCTATTGCTGATTGCGTTAATATATATATATATACAAACATCTTTATTCCCAAAGAATACATATTTAATTTAATATACAATACATGAAACAATTTAAAACAAATATATATTCTTAAGAGATACAGCTATCAACTGGAGGTCTTGCGGCCTTTGCATTAATATAAGAGATATAAAAATTCCTAACATTTTTTTATTAATGGGAAAGTATTGTGATCGTAAAAAAAATTCAAATCACCAATTTCAACGGATATGCACGTTTTGAGGTCCCCTGAGTCCATGTCATCGAGTTTTGAAAAATGTCTGTATGTGTATCGGTGTATTTCCGTCATAGCGTATAAACGGCTAATGGGATTGAACCCAAACGTTATATTCAAGCTTTTTATAATCGTGGAATGATCTGAAAAGCTCTTGGTTAGAATCAAAACTGAAGTGCAACTTTACTCTTAGCGATTATTATTTTTTAATTATTCGGATAGAAACAAAAATTCAAATAAAAGTGGTAGATCTTAAAAATACTAAATACTTTTTATTGTATAACTTACATATAAACAATTATTTTTATAGCGTTCTTTATGCTTGCTGTGGAAACTTTA